>OY482671.1:8456291-9656291 GCA_960531455.1 Urophora cardui
GGTCGGCCGGTCGATCGGCCTTGCTTGGCGGCACATGCATAGCGGCGCTTTTGGTTGCTTTGTGTTTTTGGGGTCTGGCTGATTTGATTATTTTTTGTAAAAGACTCTGCACACGGCATTTGAAATTACGTTGATTAGCCGAAATTACTTTCCGAAATCACGCGCATTCACACACGTTTTTGAGTAATTTCATTTAGTCGGGTTTCAGTTACGCTGTTCCTGCGCCAAATAAAAATTTGTACATGGTCAACTTAAATGAAAATATCATTAATAAAATACTCCCACCAAATTAAATTTTTTATAATTAAAGAATCGCTAATGCAATATACAATGAGAATATTTCTAAGAAACCGTCGCGAACAAATTTAATAGCCGTTAATGTGAAATATTAGCGATGGATAAAGATGTTTTCGATTATAATCGATAAAATTTAGAGAAGAGACCGATTCTAGAGTAATTTCGTGAGTATTTTCGCCGAAATGCGCATTTCAAGGGTAATTTCAGCTGGCATTTTTGTATGGCAAAACAACGTTATTTAAGGGTAATTAACGCCGAAAACACGATTTTTGCCTAAATCATCCTTAAATCATGCCCGTGTGCAGAGGCTTTAAGACAAGTGTGATTAGGAATTAACTTTTTTTATGTTATTGTTGTTGTTGCTTTCGGTTTTCGTTTTCCTTTGTTGTTGTTGTTGCTGTTGTTGTTGTTGTTGTCAAGCTGCAGCATGACGCGCTTTGCTGCTCATAATAATAGATAATAAGAAATGTGTGAGTGGGGTTGTTGTTGTCGTTATTATTGTTGTTGTTGTTACAGTTTTACCAAGAAATGTTGTTGATTGATTTTATCTGTTTTATTTTCGTACTTATAATTTTCGTTGCTCTCTGCTTGTGCGACGCGTCGTTGTTTTTGTTGTTAGTGCTTTTACTGTTGTTGTTGCTGCTTTTGCTTCTTTTTTGTTCCTTATGGCGTGCCTTATGTCAAATTAAATTTTCGTCATGCTCTTTCCTCATTCATCGTTCACCGTTCAGCGTTGCTTCTCGTTAATACGTTGTTATCTATGATTTCTATTATTATAATTAGTATGTTGTTATTGTTGTTGTTGTTTCTTGTTGTTGCTTGTTGTTTCTCTTTTTTATTGTTCTTTTTTCTGGTTGTTGCTTGTTGTTGATTACTGCATTGTGATGTTTTTTCTCTTTATTTTCTTCTTGTTCAGCTGCTTCGCCAAAGAATTATTTTTACTTTACTTTGATTATCTCCACCAACAGCTGCCGGTTTCGCTCAAATCAAATGACAAGCAGCACAAAATTCCCCCTACTCTGCGTTTGCTACCATGAAAATTCCCCAATTTTCCCATTTTTCCACATTTCTTTGATTAACATTTATTGTTTTGTGGCTTTTGTCTTTAACCAACCAACTAACAACCAACACCTGTTGTTCAACACACCTGCTGTTATATGTACCAATAAATCTAAAATTATTTGCATTCCTAATTGCACTGTATAAACTCGTAATGTTAGATTGAAGTAAGCCTTTTTCTTTTTCTGTTTTTGTGGCTGCGCGACATTTGTTCTTGATTTGTTTACAGTTCACTTGTTTTTGCTATCGCCTATGGTGCTGTGTCTTCTATTCTTTGTTATCAGTCCCTTGTTCTTATTCTTGTTTATATAATCGATAGATTTTCGATATATAATTGATAGATTTTCAATATATAATCGATAGATTTTCGATATATAATTGATAGATTTTCAATATATAATCGATAGATTTTTTATATATAATCGATAGATTTTCGATATATAATTGATAGATTTTCGATAAAAATATGTTGTATAGAAAAAAACCATTGCTTTTCTATAAATAATAATAATAATCGATAATTAAGAAAAATAATCGAAATTTTTCGATAAGTACTAATCGGTACACATATTTTCAATAAAAATAATCGATTTTTAAGAAAAATAATCGATAGTTTTCGATAAAAAATAATCGGTATATGTATTTTCATACATATTTTCAATCAAAATAATGGATAGTTAAGAAAAATCATAATTTTTCGATAAATAATAATCGAAAAACAATTGATGGTTCAGAAAAATAATCGATACTTTTCGATTAATAAAAAAAACATAAACCAATAGCTATACATAAATACATAATACCAGTATTCTGTAAGCATTCTCAAGTCACTAATTCAGACTTTTTCGTGGGGAGATTGATTTTGAGATAATTCGGCATTCCGTTAGCGAGTTCACGGCTCAAGTCTCAAAAAATACCTCACTAATTAGTGGCCTGGTGTTATCTCTCTTTGTTGTCTTCGCTTTCCTTGGCCTTTTTCATTTCGATGCTTCCAAACAAACTTAGTACATTTTCCCGTTTTTGGCGTTTTCAAGTATGTCTTAATTTGGATGCTGTCAAATTTTGGTATCAATAAAAACTGTGAGAGCTTACCATGAAAAACAAAGTAGCAGGTTTTTATTTTTTCTTACGGTTTTATATAAAGCGTACCCTAACTGCGATATTGTCGAGTTTTGGTATTGATCGTTCAATCCAAACAGAAGTTATAAGTGAAAATATACTTAGCATACAACCGAAGTTTCATATCGAGCTTAAACTTTGAGAGCTTCTCCTGCAAAACACAGTTTTCAGACTTAGTACAGTCTTGTTTGGAAGCGTCGATTTGTTGTGTACTGATTTTTCTCTGTACTATTTCTTTTATCTTCAGTCATCTCTTCACTGGCGTCCGTCTTCTGTTGTCTGTTCTTAGTTTTTTGTTCTGTACTCTCTTTTCTGTGTCTCTCCATTTTCTGTTCTCTATTCTCTGTTCCCACTCCTTTCACTTTTCTGTTCTCTATTCTCTCTTCCCAGTACTACTTATTTCATTTTAATTGTAATACTCTTTTAAGTCCACAACTTGTTGATTTTCAAGAAATTTTACTGTTATCTAGAGTTAGATGGGGAAATTTTAGTATAATATACCAAGCCGAGAATTCAAATTTTTCTTAAGAGGTATAGGGTTAACTGTCAAGCTTTCGCTAAACAAACATTGCGCATTTTCGTGTCAGCTGTATTGAGAATGGCGGATGCACATTCCTTATCACACTTTAAACTTTTCAGATTTATAAAAAAGTATCTGGAAGGTTTGCAGAGGAATTGTGATTCCATTATTCCACCTATTCCTCTATGTACTGATCCTTTCTAAAGGCTTTAAGTACGATTAGCAAATATGCCTGAGTGCTTGCGAATGACATAGTGTTTCCCGGCCTACCACAATTCCAATTCATTTCTTGCATGAAAAAAACCTTAACTCGCATATGCTTGTGATTACAAAAGGTAAATTTATGTGTGATCTAACATTGGCAAAAACTAAATATAATGCCACTTCTTTTATTATCAGTGTGCATTTTAAGTGAAAATATCTAAAATGAAATCGATCCGGAAAGCATTTTTGTTCACTTCCATTTTCGGTTTTTTGTGAAAAAGTAAACAAATCGTATTTCTTAGTTCTTTCTTCTTCTTTTGTTGCGCTTGAAAGTAAACTTGACAAAATGTTGCCTTATTATTATTATTATCTCTTATATTTTATCTACACAAAATGAATTAGATACCGTTAGCTTAACAAAGAAAATAAACGCAAATTCTCCTCCAGCTTGCGACAACCAAATTAATTATTATTTCCAGCATCCAATTTGAGTTTCAGTTTATGTGTTACGCTATTTGACTTGAATAACAATTCTAGTTAGCTGTAGCCTGTATCTTGATTAATTAATTAGTTAAACAGCAAGCGAAAAACAGTTGCATTTATCTAATGTCTATGCTGCTTTGTTGTGCCGCAAAAGTATTGCTAAACATTCCGCTGTTTCTAATGCTGCCGCTTCTGCTGTCACTTACTATACCTGCGCAGAAATCTTAATTAATTAGAAAAGAGATTTTTGTCGTAAGCCGCAGAATAACAAGTGAAAGAATTAATACGGCAAAAAAAAATTAAAAAATCAAAACAAAAGAAAAAATGTTCATTAGCAAAGCAGCACAATCATCATTTTTTCACGCTCCCCCAATTCTCAAGCTCAAAAAGCGCGAACGGTAAACAAACTACATAGTAGATATTTCTGCGTAATTAGCTTAGCTGAAATGTGCAAGTTACAATTAAAAATAACAACAAAAACAGCAACAGCAACAACAAAAACAGCAACAACAACAACAAAAACAGCAACAACAACAACAAAAACAGCAACAACAACAACAACAAAAACAGCAACAACAACAACAAAAGACAAACCTAATTTGTTCTATAGCTCAGTTTGCTCTAATTCCCTTTGTTTTTGTTTCTTGAGGCGAGCGTGAATCTTTATAAAAAAAATGCTTATTGTGTGTGTATGTAGAGTACAGACTGCCTTGAGTTTTATCTGAGTACACTATGTGGGAGAGTAAGGGAGTGACTATCGTTAAGAAACCGAATATAATCACAGCGCTAGAATATTGCTGAGCCCCTGAATTTGGCAATACTCGGTGATTCGGCAGCCATCAGTGTTTTACAACTGCTGAAGTTAATTAAGGAAAATATTACCGTATGCTACAGGATGAAATTTTGAACGATCATAATACCTAACTGCCTTAGCTAATGGTGTCGTCTATTCCAGTTACCCTAGTAATAGCACAGTTTCACATAAAACCCTAAACTATATGCGTAGTCCAAAAATCGAATAAAAACAAAAAATCGAAAACCGAATCCCACAGAACCGAAAACCGATATGGAAATCATCGCAAACCGAAATCAAAAAACCGAAAAAACTAATATTCTAAACCCGCTAACTGAATCCAAAACCCGAAAAAAAAACACCAAAACCCGAATCAAAAAAACCGAAAACAAGAAAAAACAAAACCCGAATTAAAAAAATTTAAAGTAAAAACATCAAAACCCGAATTAAGAAAACCGAAAGCAAAAACACCAAAAACCCAAATCAAAAAAACCGGAAACGAAAAAAAAACCCGAATAAAAAACAACCGAAAACAAAGAAACCAAAACCCGATAATCAAAAAACCGTTAAACAAAAATTCAGAAAACTGAAAACCAAAGGCCATATTGAAGAATGGAATCCCAATAATGGAAAACCGGAACTCCTAAAATTGAAGAATGAATAAAAAAACCACAATCCCCAAATTAAAAAAACCGCATAAAAAATCAAAAATCGAAAACGGAAATCCAGAAAATCGAAAACCGAAATTGAAAAAAACCGCAAACCAAAATCCAAAAAACCGAAAACTGAAATCCAAAGAACCGAAAACGCGCAATTATTTTATGCTTATTTTCTGTTCGATTTTTTTTGTCTTTGTATTTTTTTAGGGTTTATCGATTTTTTTTTTTTTTTGTTTTTGTATTTTTTAGGGTTTCTCGATTTTTTTTTTTTTTGTGTTTGAATTTTTTAGGGTTTCTCGATTTTTTTTTGTTTTTGTATTTTTTTAGGGTTTCTCGATTTTTTTTTGTGTTTGAATTTTTTAGGGTTTCATTTATGAAAAATTGAAAATAAATTTTTTGGTAGGTTTTTTTTTTAAATTAGCATCACCTCATTACTTTTATTATCTTTTATATTTTTTCTTATTTCTTTACTTTTTATACTCAGCTGTACTAGTACACAGAGTATTATAGTTTTAATCACATAACGGTGGATTGTAACACCATAAAATAATCGAGATAGATATTGACTTATATATATCAAATTGATCAGGGTGAAAAAAGAAATCGATTGAGCCATGTCCGTCCGTCTGTCCGTCTGTCCGTCTGTCTGTCTGTACGCAGGATAACTCGCGTAAAAATTGAGATATTTTGATGAAATTTGAAATGCAAGTTGGTATCGAGACTGGGACGGTTGGTATTGAAAATGGGCGAAATCGGACCATGACCACGCCCACTTTTCCTATATAGAAAAAATCGGAAATTTGGTATCTCAGTCACTAATATAGCTGGAGCGATGAAATTTTACCCACGTGTTGAGCTCAGGCCCCTATGAAGAAATTTGATGAAATTTTGGAAAATGGGCGGTGCCACGCCCACTTATTAAGGGTCAAACATGGAAAGTTTTATATGTCATAACTCAGAAACCGTTGAAGATATATCGATGAAATTTGGTACGCGTGATTTACTTACTTAGGCAAACCTTTGGACAGAAAATTGTTAAAATCGGTTGACGGCCACGCCCACTTTTATATATGGGAACTATAGAGTGGCCTAATAAAAACATTTTAAGCGATATCTTTGTCAAATATGAAGGTAATTCATTGAAATTTTGTGGCATGAGTTCCACAATAGACCGGAAACAAAAAGTAGAAAAATTTTGGAAAATGGGCGTGGCACCGCCTCTTTTTAGACAAAGGAATATACGAGATTTCTTAGCCTATAACTCGACAAATAATTGAGATATTATGACGAAACTTGGTTTATACACTTTTATAACTAGTGTTAATAGACACGCAAAAATTTATTCAAATCGGTTTATGACCACGCCTACTTTTTGACAAAGATATTTCTGGAACACCCTTTGGGAATTTGTAACGTGACATCTTTGTAACTAGAAGTCGTAAAGGAATGAAATTTTGGGCAAAGAATAAAATTCATATACTTAGTGGGATGACTGATAAAAATGTTGAAAATAGGCGTGGTTACGCCCACTTTATGCAGCACTCGCTTTATATAAAATACATCGTGATTCTATCAGACGCAAACAAACAATGAAAGCATACAGCTGAGTATCTAATGTTCGATTCCACCCGAACTTAGGCTTCCTTACTTGTTTTATTTTAAATTTTTTTCTATTTTTATGTTTTTTTTTTTTAATTTGTTTTGTGTATAACTATATTATTTTTAGCATTTTTGTTATTTTTTTCTTATTTTCATATTTTAAAGTTTTTTTAATAGCGTATTTTTTCTCTTATTTTCTATTTAGAATTTTTTGTTATATTACGTACAAATTTTTTTATTTTTAAGTTTTTTTTTAATAGCGTTTTGTTTTTTTTTTTCCTTTCCGTTATATTAGTTTTAGTATTTTTTCCGGTTTTTTTCTTTTACAATTTTTTTAAGGTTTTTTTTGAATCGTGTATTGGTTTTTTATTTTATTTTTAATATTTTTTCTAATTTTTCTTTATTTTTCTTATTTTTGTTTATTTAATATTTTTACTTATTTTTTAATTTTTTTTTAATTAATTTTTTTTGTTTTTTATTTTCTTTTCTCTTATACTTTTTCTTACTTTTCAGTCTTTTTATTTGAAGGCGTATTGTTTTATTTCTTATTTTTACTATTTTTTCTAATTTTATTTATTTTCCTAAATTTTTCTATTTTTTTCTTATTTTTAAGGTTTTTTTAATAGCCTTATTTATTTTATTTTTAATATTTTTTTTCTAATTTTTCTTTATTTTTCTTAATTTTTATTGATTTTTCTTTTATTTTTCATTCTTTTATTTTTAAGTTTTTTTAATAACGTTTTTTTTTTTTGTTTATTTTCTTTTCTCTTATATTATTTTTTCTTGTTTTTTTTTGCTTTTACTATTTTTTCTTATTTTTATGGACTTTGGAATAGCATATTGCCATTTTTATTTTATTTTTAATATTTTTTCTTTATTTTTTAATTTTTTTTTATTATTAAATTTCTTTTAAAAAACGTATTTTTTATAATTCTTTTCTTTTTCTATTTTTTTTTTTTAATTAATTTGCAACGTTGTTTTTTAATAGAGTATTGGTTTTTTACTTTATTTTTAATATCTATTTTTAATATTTTTATTATTTTGTCTAATTTTTCTTAATTTTTTATTTTATTTTTTTTTTCTTTGTCGTTATTTTTAGGTTATTTTTCTATTTTTTTTTACTTTTATTTTATCTTATTTTTTTGTAAACAATGTATTTATTCTTTTCTTTTCCTATATTTTTTTTTGTATACCGCATTTATTTTTTATTACATCTGCGACAAAAAATACTCCCAAACTAATTACATATCACATGCAACCACAAAAACAACAACCACAACAACCAAAACAAGAACATCTCACTTCACTCGTTACCATTTGCTGCTGTTGCCTTAGTTGCTTTTTGTTGTTGTTGTCCGTTTTTTTCATTTTGTCGTCTGTGTTGTCTTTTATTGTAGCCTTTTTGGTGTCATCTCTCCCACCAACCAGCGTGAACGCCACTCAACGGTGCCCCGTTATATGCTATTAAATAATCACATTTGCTCCAATTCCCTTTGGTGGGTTAACTCAATTACATATTTATACGCTGTATATATGTAGCTGTGTGTGTGTAAAGGTCTGAAGTACCACAAGCAAGCAACGTGTTGTAGGTACTTCATCATTGGCAATTCATTCATTCAGTCATTCACTCATTCATTCATGCCATTCCGCGCACGAGATGCCAACCAGCCAGCCAGCACTGGGAATTGCAAATGTGACACTTGAGCTGACTTTGGCTGGTTGACTGACGGGCTGACTGACTGCCTGACTGTATTTTGCGACGATGATGCGCTCATTGGAATGCGACCGCGGAAGTAAAGTGAGTCGGTAGGAAAAATATATGTATGTATGTGAATTAGAAGTTATGTATGTATATAGGAAAGAAATTCTGTGGGGAATGAAAAAAATGATGGACTTGACTAGTGTAGGCCGAGCCTAGAAAAGGGCTCTTCAACAATAATTTACTAGTAGTGGTTGCCTGCTCCGATTTTCTCAGGCTATTTTATAAGTGCATACAATTTAGCTCCATAATCCTATGGGCTAAGGCAGGACTTGCAGAGTCTTGCACGGCATGACTCAAATTTATGTACTGCTCAGAGAGAGTCTTAAACCTCTGGAAAATTTTTGAGACCATCTTTTTCGTCATTACAACAACAAAAACAACCACAAAAAACAACAACAATAACAACCACAACAAAAACAATAACAAGAACAACCACAACAACAATCACTACAACAACAAAAGACAATAGTACTTGCTTAGGTTTGAGCAACGATTACCCGCAACTTTAAAACTTTTTTCCTTAATCAGATTAAGTGATCAGATCTAAGTAGCGCTCGGGTTTATATCTTTATATATATAAAAAGGACTCTAGCTCTGTATCACTTATCTGCCAGCCGTGGCACTGCGATATTCAGGGAAACGGAATGGCTGACGTGCTGGCTAAGCAGGGCTCGTCTCTATATATCACAGAGGTGGAGGAGATTATTGTACTCTTAGCCCAAGGCCCAAATCTCTCGGCGCTGGTTCGAGAAGACTAAAAGCTGATGCAGATGCGGTTGCAGGCCTGTATGGTCTCATTGCTCTTCATACAATGAGAAGCGATCTTCATAAATTCTGGGTTGGAGGAGACGGTGGAGCACCTGCTATGCGTGTGTCTCTCGCACTGCCAACGCAAAGAGAAGTTCACTAGCAATCATTGCTTCGGCAATCTGCCGTAACTCAAGGACGTGATGGCTGAGGGCTTCTTAAATATTTATGAAACTCAACAGGATCGATATAGGGCGTTGGTCCACCTAGTTTCCGAGCTGCTTACCCTGCTTTACTCTTTATCTTTTAGTGATTTTATCACAAGTCATGATATCAGAACGGCGCTTCGTCGTTAACTAGAGTCAGTGGCACTCACCAATCTAGCGAACCAAACAACCAACCAACCTACCTAGATTCGTCTGAACTCCTTAGAATCTTTTAAGTGGTGATTTTGACGTTAAAACAAAAATAATAAAAACTTTATCCTCCAACCTGCGTAGGGTGAGAAGGGGAATCCCAGAGAGAAGCTACCGAAGATACAGCGGTTGTTTTCGCTTGAATACCTTCATGGTGTTTGGCTCCGAAGCAAATTAGCAATTCCTAAAAGCAATTCAATTCGATTTGCTTCCGCCGTCTTCACTCAGCAGAACTGACCTTCGCTTTACTTCTCTTCACTCTTCGCTGTGTTACTCTTGTATTCTGCTTTGTTTTTCTTTTTTTGTCTTCAAATTGTTGCTGCAGCGCCCACGAAATTGTTCCAATTCTGTCACTTGCCATGTCCGGGCCATCTTTACGGAAATTTTCTTCTTCTTTTCCAGCATTTTTCTTTCTTTCACTTTTCTTCCCCTTTTCTTCCTCTTTCCTTCCTCTTTCCTTCCCCTTTCCTTCCTCTTTCCTTACTTCTCTTGGTTACTTCTAACCTCCTTCTTTGCTTCCCCTTTCCTAGCTTTTTTCTTCCTTCTCTGCTTCCTTCTCTGCTTCCTTCTCTGCTTCCTTCTTCTATTCCCTCTTTACCTCCTTCTCTTGCCATCCATTTAGTTGTTGCCAAGCGGCCTTCTCCAGCTCACAAGCAACTTCATTCCGCTTGCCGCCCATTTTCCTCATGCTGCAGCTTCGTTTCTTAAATTTATTCATTGTTTTTCTTTTTTTTTTTTTTTGTTTTTGTCTGGCTCATCTTATATGCTTGATTGTTGCTGTTGTTCTTGTAATTCCTCATGCTTCCTATTCACGAATTCTCAAGCAATTTCGTTTCGCTTCGTTTCATTCATTCAATTATTTCTTCGGTTTTTTTGGCTTGTGTGTGAAATTTTACAGAATTTTACCGCAATTTTAGCAGGATTTTTTTTCTGCTTAGTAACTTTTTTTTTACTTTTTTTTTCATTTTTTTCGCCTGCTGAGAGTGCAACTAATCTGCAAGCACTTCACATGATTAGCAATTATTCCATCTTAAATTAAAATTAAATCCAAAGTGCTAATTGTAGGAAGCTCGAAAGGAAAAAAAAACTGTGCCGTGTTTGGGTTACATGCTGATAATGGCGGTAACCGTTACTTATGAACCGTTAGAGCGGTTATTTATGCAATGCAATAAATGTACTATTCATGAAAATTAATTATTTTGTTAAAGACAACTTTGGATAATTGTCTTTGCAAGCACCCAGTTGAGTGTCAAATTGTGCAATTGTCCGTCTACATAGTCAAAAAAGGATTAAGCCCGGGAAAGCTACCAGTATCCAGTTAGTTAAATATCTCTCTCTCTCTCTCTCTCTATACGATTTAAAGCAAACAATAGTATGCTAAAGTAATCTTCACTATTCTGAAGTTTTTGTAGCTGGAACGAAAGCATTTGGTTACCCAAAGCTTCTGACTGTCTTCCCAAAAAATTTGGTTAAAATATGTTTCCTTGCATCTATCAATCACAACACATTACACTTTGTATTAAAGAGCTCGAGTTGAAATGAAGAAAAAGCAGTTTTCCTGCAATCTGCTCCAAGAGAACGATCAAACTTCAGGCGTAAGTAGCTTTATTGATTTTGATCTTCACAATTACGCTGAACTCAGTGAGCTACTGTTTAGTCTATGAAGCCTCGTTTGCAGCTAAGCCAATGAGAGAGTAGCAGTTGAGTACATTTTTTACGGCAACGAAGTTGAGATAATCTTTGGGTTTTTGTGATCTTTTTTTCCACTACTTACACATCGAATACATATTAGTTGGTATGAGCGGTATTCTTCCATCCATCTAACGCACAACGGTATCACACTTATAATTAAACGATAGGCTGCTCGAGCTCTGAAAATATGGCGCTTCTTAAGTTATAGAAATGAAAATGCAGTCCCTTGAATTCGTAGCTTTAAAGTCTGAAGACGTTCTAGAAGAAAATTCAGCAGTTCCGTCATGCCATTAGAATGATTGAAGATGAACGCCGGCCTAGAAAGTATTTCTATCGGCAGCCAACGGTGGCTGAAGGGGAAGAGCGAGGCCTTACCTGCGTTTGGAAGGGATAGGTGGAGAAGGATTTGGTCACCGTTGGTATTTTCAATTAGCGCCAGTTATAAAGGAGAAGAAACGACTGAACGGTTAAGCACAAATTAAGAAGAAGAAGAAGTAATAATAAGAAGTAAGATGAAGAAGAAGAAAAAGAAGAAGAAGAAGAAGAAGGAGAAGAAAGAAGAAGTAGAGGAAGAAGAAGAAGAAGAAGAAGAAGAAGAAGAAGAAGAAGAAGAAGAAAAAGAAGAAGAAGAAGAAGAGGAATAAGACGAATAAGAAGACGAAGAAGCAGAAGAAGTAGCAGAACAAGAACAAGAAGATAAGAAGAAGAAGAAGATAATGATGATGATGATGATGATGATGATGATGATGATGATGATGATGATGTTGATGACGATGATGATGATGATGATGATGATGATGATGATGATGATGATGATGATAATGATGATGATGATGATGATGATGATGATGATGATGATGATGATGATGATGATGATGATGATGATGATGATTATGATGATGATGATGATGATGATGATGATGATGATGATGATGATGATGATGATGATGATGATGATGATGATGATGATGATGATGATGATGATGATGATGATGATGATGATGATGATAAAGACGAAGAAGAAGAATATGAATAAGTAGAAAGAAAAACAAGAAGAAGAAGAAGTAGAGAAAGAAGAAGCAGAAGAAGAAGAAGCAGAAGAAGCAGAAGAAGAAGAAGAAGCAGAAGAAGAAGAAGAAGAAGCAGAACAAGAAGAAGAGAAGAAGAAGAAGAAGAAGAAGAAGAAGAAGAAGAAGAAGAAGAAGAAGAAGAAGATAATGATGATGATGATGATGATGATGATGATGATGATGATGATGATGATGATAATGATGATAATGACGATGATGATGATGATGATAAGGAAGAAGAAGAAGAATATGAATAAGAAGTAAGTAAGAAGAAGAGGAGGAAGTAGAGACAGAAAATGATGATGTAAAGAAGAAGAAAAAGAAAGTTTAAAGATATACTCATATATATACATAGATATATGTCATAAAATCAACAAAGCTTCTGAATACTTTTAAACCGACTTACAAAACAGTAAGTTCGCCACCTATGACGCCAAACCACTAAATAGAAACTCAGATGCTCAGATATTTAGTTGAGTAAACTAATTTCTAATTTTACCGTTTTATGCATTCTATTTACAGCTACGCCGCCACCGCCACCGCCACTGCCACCACCACTACAACACCGCCAACACCGCCACCTTAATCGCCTTCACTTAGAACAAGCCACCGCATATCGCATAACAGCGACAGATGACACTGCAACCGCGAGACGCTGAGTTTAAGATTGAAGAAGAAGAGGAAGAAAGAAAAAGGGAATAAGAAAGCTTGAGAAGTAATGAGCGCCAGCCAAAAGAAGCCACACAGCTGTGCGCGGTTCAATTTCAAACGGAAATTCAAGCTGTGCGCTGACGAAGAAGCGGCAAGAATGAAAAAAAGCAGGAAAATCAAAAACCAAATAACAATTGTTGGAAAATTTTTAACAACAACAACAGAAGTAAATACCTGAAAAGCAGATGTACATGAGCCAAGCATTCGGGCAGTCAAGTAGACAAGCAGTCAGCCAGTCAGCTTGAGCCATCAAAAGAATATCAGCAGAAAATGGCAATTGTCTTGCACAGAAGTCGGCTAAGATAAACAAATAGACATACAAAGCAAACCCAAAAGTCCAACTACTTGACTCGACAAAGAGACTCACAGTTGTATGAAATGCTGTAGTTTTATATATATATATATACATATGTACATTAGACCGTATACAAAAATATATTTTTGAAAGAAATTCCTCGAAAAAAGGTGTTTTATTTCGGCTTCTACTACTACATTGAAGTATTTATTTCCTTCAAAAATCTTTATCATTTCCGATGACCTTTAATATGCTGGCATTAAAAGCGTACATTAGGGTTGTAGCAACTAATTTAGAGGTCTTAAATACCTCGAATAGTGCACTGATTTCAATGCAAAAAATATTGACCTATCAAACATTACGTTGCGACTTTAAATTCCGAGTATATGAGGAAAATTTTGATTGGTCAAATTTGTTTTTGTTTTTTTTTTCGGAAATTTACAAAAATACTTTGTTTTAGTGGGGTTATAGCAAGCCTTTTGTGTTAGATCTGGGTAGTAAGTACCCCAATGGTACACATAGGGTTAATGAATTTCCACAAGAACAACACCCTTCTTTATATGAAGAACAAAGATGTATCAAACTTGCAGTGGCGACTATAAATGCCGAAGATATGTAGGAAAATTGAATTTCGCAACTACTAGGGTGGTCCTAATATATTATTTGAGGAGAGCTAGGGTGAACTTTTTTTAAATTGTCGTAGATCTATGTCGTAAGTACCCCAATGAATTTCCACAAGAATAACTCCCCTCTTTATACGAAAAACAAACTTGCAGTGCCGACTATAATTGCTGGAGATATGCAGCAATATTGAATTGGGCAACTACTGGGGTGATCCTAATAATTTTTTTTTGCTTTTACAGAAATTTCTCCCAAAAATACACTATAGGAATCGCTTACGTAGAACCTTTTTGAAATTGTTTTAGATCAGTGTCGTAAGTACCCCAATGGTGCAGTTAGGGTTAATGAGCGGCTGTATGAAAACAGTTGCCTTCTCTATATACAAAAAATATCGATATATCAAACATTAAGTTGCGATTATAAATGCCGATGCTATGAAGAAAAATTTACATAAGTGGCCGACTAATAGGGTGGTCAAAAAAAAATTGTTTTTCTCTTTTTCGGAAATTTCTTACAAACATACATTATTTGTAGGAATAATGGCGATTTTTTTTTGAAATTGTAGTAGATATGGGTAGCAAGCATCCCTCTGGTGCTCTTAGGGTTAATAAACTGCCGTATGAAATTTTTTTTCTAAAATGCTTTCCAAAAGCTAAGATTTTTTTGCGAGACAGTCTAATGTCCATATATGTATGTATGTAGTACATATGTACAAGTAGTTTCTTCTTCTTCCTCTTCTTTTACTGGCGTCGGCGGTTCCCCTGCCGGCCGGTCGCAATGCGCTGGGAAATTGTAAAAGTTGGCATTACCTTTTGGGGGGCGCTGCTTGTGTGAGGAGACGCCACATAAGACAATTGATGCATACATACATATATACATATATGTATGTACCCTGCAGCGAAATCAACTAGTTGTAAACTAATTGACAACTAGTTGGCCATACAGCTCAACTAGTCAGCCATCTATCTTTTTCCCATATTAGCAACTGGTATTTTTAACACAATGATGACCTAGGAAATGGCAATTGTCAGTATCCACACCAGAGTCATACCACTTGACTGACTAGTCAGTATCCACACCAGCATCATACCAATTTGCTGACTAGTCAGTGTAGATATCAGAACTATACCAGTTGACTGACTAGTTTTACATGCTACTCGAATGAAAATAAAAATTGCAAAATAAAGTTTCTAATACATTTATTTAGTTATTAGAATATGATATTTAAATTAAAGAATTCAGGCGCATTAGATTGTGATCTTGCATATTAAATATTTAGGAAAATTAACATTAACATTGTGAATAAGTAACACGTTGACCATTCTAAGCTTGACTTTTATATTGATGATTTTCTGACTTTATACAAACATATCATGTACTTTTGTCTATGGCTGAAGTAGTATCTAATATACAGGGCTGTATTAACATCTTAAACTATGTTATATTTGTGGCATTCACCTGATTTAATGATCTAACAATTTGCAACCAACTAAATCTACAAGGGGTCTACTACGCAGGGTTCGAATACTACAACAACAATAAAGAAGTTGCTTTACTTTTACTGCATACGTGTTCATTGCAACCTCCAGAAACCCCGGATACATTCGTTTTTAATTTAAAACCCTTTTTTTTGGCAAAACTTCTTGTTTCATAACTAATCTCAATTTGTCCCCTATGAATCTAGTTGGGCAACTCCCATAATTTATCTAGTCAGTTAACTGGTAGGTTGGCTGACTAGTTTGGACTTTCGCTGCAGGGTATGGACATACATATCTACATACATACATACATGCGTGAGCTTGTAGTTTTTACATTTCCCAGTGACCCACTTTCGCAGCAAATCGCCAAGCGCACAAAGGCCATGCCATGCCATAGCAGCGAGGCAGTCAACCAACCAACCAGCCAGCCAACCATACCAGCGAATCATCCACACAGTCAGTCGCAGCATTCCGACTGCATAGAATTGTTATATTGTTGCTGTTGTTTTTTTTTTATTGTTATTCTTTCTTGTTTTTTGTTTTTATTTTTGTTGTTTTTTTTGTTGTTTTTTTTGTTGTTTGCTGTCAAATGAAATTCAAGACATGGTATGATTACAGCTATGTTTGTTTGTTTGTGGTTATACATATATGTATGTCTTGCATTGTTCAAAAGTATGACTTTTTTGTCTGCTTGCTTGTACACGTTTAACTAATTTCTTGATTAGCTTGGCTTAATTGCTGAGAACATGTCCATTAGGAATAAATAATAAAAAAAAAATACGCGAAGCTGATTGTTGTTGCCATATAATTAAGATTGTCTTTGTTTTGGTTTGCCGTTGAAGTTTAACTTTCCTTGTTTGCGGCGGCTTACCTTTTCGCCCCCTAAAGCCTAGCTCAAGCCTTTGAAAGCCCCTTTTCGAGTTCTTTGTTTTCTAAATTCAGCCAATGACTGTTGCTTGTACAAGCATATCCTTCAATTCTTGCTTATCCCTTATCCTTTGCTGCCTTTTTTGTATCGTTCGATAAACATTTACTTTAACCTCCTTTGCATTACTGGACAGTTCAAGTCAAAAGTGGCTGATTTTCATTAATTCCATTAACAATTTCATGCCACCAATCAAACAAATTAAAAAATTCTTCGTCTTCATGTTTTTCTGCTTGATTGGCGCTTAAAAATATTTAGTAAAGCTAATCAAAAAAAGCCGCCAATTATTTATGTCCAAAGCAAATTAATAGCCAAACAAAAAAGCAACCGTAAATGGCATGTGCGCCAAATGACTTCGGCAATTATAGTGAATCGCAATTAAGAAGAAGTAGAGGCAAAAAGTATGAAGAAGCAAAAGAATGAAAAGAGGGAAATGAATACTAAGATTAAGATTAAGATTAAGATTAAGATTAAGATTAAGATTAAGATTAAGATTAAGATTAAGATTAAGATTAAGATTAAGATTAAGATTAAGATTAAGATTAAGATTAAGATTAAGATTAAGATTAAGATTAAGATTAAGATTAAGATTAAGATTAAGATTAAGATTAAGATCAAGATTAAGATTAAGATTAAGATTAAGATTAAGATTAAGATTAAGATTAAGATTAAGATTAAGATTAAGATTAAGATTAAGATTAAGATTAAGATTAAGATTAAGATTAAGATTAAGATTAAGATTAAGATTAAGATTAAGATTAAGATTAAGATTAAGATTAAGATTAAGATTAAGATTAAGATTAAGATTAAGATTAAGATTAAGATGAAGATTAAAATTAAGATTAAGATTAAGATTAAGATTAAGATTAAGATTAAGATTAAGATTAAGATTAAGATTAAGATTAAGATTAATATTAAGATTAAGATTAAGATTAAGATTAAGATTAAGATTAAGACGAAGACGGAGACGGAGATAAAGGTGAAGATAAAGATAAGGCTAGAGCAGTAGCAGAAACAGAAGAAAGATTCAAAAGAAAAAGAGGGTATAGAAGAAGAAAAATAAGGAGAGCAAGAAGAAGAAGAAGCAGTCGAAGAAGATAGAAATGAAAGTAAAGATGAAGATTAAAGTTAGAGGAAGAAAAGAGCAAAAAAACAATAAGAAGAAGAAGAATAACTAGAAGAACAAAAGGATGATGCTTATGAAGAAAAATGAGAGGATAAAGAGAAATAAAAAGATGATGATAATGATGAAGAAGAAGAAGAAGAAGAAGCAGCAGAAGAAGAGGAAGAAGAAGAAGAAGAAGAAGAATAAGAAGAAGAAGAATAAGAAATAGAAGAAGAGCAAGAAGAGGAAGAAGAGGAAGAAGATGGTGATGATGATGATGATAATGATGAAAGAAGAGCCAAAAAAATAAGCAGATGAAGCTGAAAACGCCCCCCGTCAATTTGCCAAATTACCAAATTCAACAACAACAACAACAACAACAACAACAACAACAACATGAAAGTTATTTATGAGCTGTCAATTGCAACAATTTATTATAAGCTTTCGCTTTTTATTTGCCACGGTATATCGCGGTAGCAAAAAAAATGCAAAATGTAAATATTGAAGACTGAAAGATAAACAGAAGAAACAAATGCGTATGCGTAAAAACTTAAATTTAAAAACAAGTAGGTGTACAATTTTTGTATTTAAGTAGTACACTTGGGGATAAAAAAAAAAAACAATATGTAAAAGCAAATAAAGGTTGTCTAAGGCAAAGACAAGACTTCGTAACTTTCAGTTAAATAGGGGAAATGAAATGCTATATGGACTAATTTTGCTTATTTTTTCTACTTGAAAAATACACTCATATGCCGAATTTCTAACAATCAGATTTTTTGCAATCTGATCTTCCAACTAAAATCTGTTGGTCCAGAATAGCATATGAAGAGTGAGATGATCGTTTTAATGCAGAAGCTTTTTTATTATTAGCGCTTTCATTAAATTTTAGATAAGAATTTCACAAACTGCGATAGGCGCCTGAAAATTGTGCTGCTCTTAACTACATAGTTTTTGATTTACTTCGATTTCCTTTTTGTCTTCTTTCTTTTGTTATTTTAAATTTGCGCTTGATTCTCGTTGCTTTTGGCTCCGCAAAATGAAACCTTTGGCATAATTTTAAATACATCTACACACAATACATATGTACGTATATACTTAATTTTTCATTTCTTAATTTTTAAAGGCGTATTTTTCTATTTTTTCTGTTTGTTTTTTTTTTTTTTTTTTGTATTTGTATTTGTATTTTATTATGATTAATTAAATTATAATGTGCTAACGATTTTTATATTGTTTTCATATTTTGCATTAGAAATTTTTCGAAAGTATAAAACGTTTTTTATTTTTTCCAGCAAAATAATATTTTTTAATGCGAAAGACATGATGCCTACATTTAGGAAATTTGCTTAAGATTTTTTTTTAATTATATAGGCGAAGGCTATACACATACACATATGTATATTTAGAAAAGCCCTTAAGCAATTCGTATTTCCGTTTATAAGAAGATTTAATTGTTTAATAATTTAAATATTCTTCTAATTCAAAAGTGGCACAAAAAAACTGAAGAAGCTATTAGCATGAAAGGAAATTTTTCTTTCTTTCTTCTTTCTTCTTTTCAATTTCGCTTTGAGTCAAGCTAAGGCTGTGGCCAACAATTTAATTTCGGACAGGTAGAACACTCCAGCAGTTTTTTGTCTGAGTGTTTTAAATTAAGCATGCAAAAAGGGTTAAAATACATAATGCAGAGAAATATCATCTTTGGGCATATATAGCAGAATCCAACGAGGATGAAGTTTATAGAATATTTTAACCCTCTATAACCCACACGAAGTTTTCCTTTTGACATCAATTTTGGAGGAGTCCCCTAAAATGGCATTCTGTAGGTTGCTAGAGGGTTAAAATATTCTATAAAACTATTTGCCATGAAATTTTACTAGGTGTAATGGAACATTTTAACCCTCTATCACCCACACGAAGGTGTTCTTTGGAACCCCATTTTGCTGGACTTCCAAAAAATAAGAGCATTTTTAAGGTGGTTGGAGGTTTAAAATATTCTATAAAATTGTTCGTCACGAAATTTCACAATGGGATGTACAACATTTTAACCCTCTAAAGCCCATAAAAAGGGGTCTTCTTGAACGCTATTTTCGAATAGTTCGGAAAAATGGCATTTTGGAGGTCGCGAAGGGCTTAAAATGTTCTAGCAACTTTCTAGAACATTTTAAGCCCTTCGCATAGAAACTTTAGCAGGGGTCTCCTCAGAAAAAAACCTTTTAATAAACAACCTGTAACTGCAATTGTTATATATTTACTGAGTCAGTAAAGTTTGGACAGGGCAGTTGCCATTTGCGACTTCAAAAAGCGCATATTCCAGTTAAAACACAGATTATAAAATTTTAGAAATTGCCATTAAAGAAGAGCGCTTGAGACTGCTCATTGATGGAGTTCAATTAATTTTCTTCTTCTTCTTCTTCTTCTTCTTCTTCTTCTTCTTCTTCTTCTTCTTCTTCTTCTTGCTTTTAACTACAAATGCGTAATCTTTCAACGAAGAAAGTTTTCCTTTGAAAAACTATCAAATCATGCAAAGAAGTATACTTATGTACATATGTAGGTATGTATGTATGTACGTATATGTAAATATGTATTTGTATTAAATAACGGATCATAGCTGCGCATTAGTACGCTTTTTCTCAGCATTTTTTTTATTCGGAAGCACACCTTTTAATGCCAATTTTACAACTCATGCTAATGCTATTACAAGTTGTTGTTTTTTTATGAATTAGAAGTGGGTAACTAACTAACAGAAAAAGGGTGAAATGCAAAGTAAAATTCCAAAAAAAGAGTAAAAGTAAATATAAAATTTATAAAAAAAACTACAATAAAAAACTCAACACCAAACAGCAAAATCATGCCCTGTGAACTGCATTTATGTATGGACTTTCGATTTATTTGCGCGTTTCATTCATTAAACAAATTTGTGTAAGAAACTATCACAAAAAAAGAGGAAAATAGAAAAGCAACAGCAGTAGCAACAACAACAACAACAACAAAGGCGTTATTAGAAGCAGGAATTCCACTCATTTCTTTTTATGCGTGCGTGTGTTTGCGCTTCAGATATCAATCACTCCAACAGCGGGTTGTAAAAAAATTAAAGATCTTTGATACTCTTTCATTCTTACATGCCGCCACTTTAATACCAAATGTTCATAAACACACACACATACTCACATAAAAACATTTCAAGAATCAAATATATTTAATTCACGCTGCTTCAGCTTCTTTTTTTCCACGCTCACGCTTACTATACTTTCTAAAAAGCTTTTAATGTTCCAAATCAAACATCAAAATCAATTCTCAATTCGCACCCAATTCATTTATAATTCATTTTCAGGCGCTCAATCGTAAGCGCAGCTGAAATTGATCGCCTTACTACAATATTTGTGGTTGTTGGCTGGATAGTGATCTGCTGTTTCATCAAAAAAAGAGACCGCTTTGCCGTTATTAACCCAATTCTGCTTTTGATTCTAAAGCAACTTTTTTCATAGTTTATTTTTATGAATTTTTTTTCTATTTTTTTCGTTTTTCTTTTTTTTTCTTTTTTCTTTTATTTTTTATATTCGTTTTTTTTTTAATTGATCTTCATTTTACATAATTTTTTCTTACATTTTTTCTCTATTTCAATTTTTTTTACATTTTTTCATTCTTCTTTATTTTATTAACTAATTTTGCTTGAATTAATTACCCAAAAATTGTTGCCACTTCGAACCACCCAAATTGAAAGGCAGCTCAGCTGGTAGCTTCTTCTATTACCGGCTGCTTTGCTTCTTGTTTGCCATCTGCTGAACTTTGTTAGTTGCGTTTACGTGCTTCTAAAGCACAGCTAATTATTATTATAGCGTTGGTTTGCTTTGCAAGTTCGTTGCTTTAGTCTTTTTATTTGAACTGGTACTTAACACGTGGCGTGTATTAGAATAGCATTAGAATAGAATTATAATAGAATATTATACTGTTTGCATTGCGTGTGGCGGAGGTTAATTAGAAAATTAGTAGCAGCACGATGGAAAGAGATATGAGAATAAATATTGACTTTATTGGAAAATAATTAAAACAAAGAAACTCGAAGCACGGTAAGCGGAATTTATTTAAAAAATTTTAGGTTGCACCTTAGATGAATAAGTAAACACTTTTTACGTTGAAAATACATAATTTTTAAAAGCTAAGACTGCCGTAGCGAAATATAATAACAATAAAATAAATGCTCTGAGAGTAATTTCGGCTTCAATTTAGTATAATGTACCAGGTCTAGCACAATAAAATTTCTTTCAGGGAATATAAGAGTTTCTACAGGTCACAAAAACGAAAAGCGAAGGCAAAGAAATAAATGTTTCGAAATAACTATCGGCTTAACTTTAGTACAATGTACCAGATCTAGTACAATAAAAATTTTATCAGGAGATAGAGGAGTTCCTACATAAAAAAAAGAGAAAACCGGAGGCAAAAAAATTAATTTTTCAAAATAAATATCGGGCAGACGTAAGTATAATCTGCCAGGCCTAGGATAATAAAATTGTTTCATTTTTTTAAGCAATTTTTGGTGGGACTTATTTCGTTTTTAAAAGTGGAGCTTATTTCGTGGGAGATATTTCATAGACCCAAAATTTTGTCAGGTGATAGAGGAAATTCTACAGACCACAGAAATGAAAAGCAAAGGCAAAGAAATAAATATTTTGAAATAAATATCGGCTTGACTTTAGTATAAAGTGCCAGCCCTAGTATAATAAAATTTTGTCAGGTGATAGGGGAGATGCTATAGACCACATAAATGAAAAGCGAAGGCAAAGAAATAATTGTTTCAAAATAAATATCCGCTTGGCTTTAGTATAATATACCAGTTCTAGAAAATTTTTCTAAGCAGATCGAGGAATTCCTACATAAAAAAAAGAGAAACACGGAGGCAAAAAAATAAATTTTTCAAAATAAATATCTGGCAGACTTTAGTATAATGTGCCAGTCAGGTGAAAGAGGAGATGCTATAATAATAATACAATGGCGCTATTATAACTCTGACGAGTTTTATGGCCAAGCTTCTCTCCCAATTCGAGGTATGCTCCTTTTTGTTTCTCCTACTAATTGGGTGGACCTACAGTTTTATGCCGGCTCCGAACGGCGAATGCATTTTTTGGCAGAAATACTCTCGGAGGGTATGCCGCCCACTGCCGAGAGGTGACCGCTGCTCTTAAAAAACCCAATAGTTGGATTTTTACTAATTAGAAAAATTATTTGTTGTTTTGCTCGGACCGTGGTTTGAACCCGAAACCTCTGGCATAGCAGGCGAGCACTCTACCCACTGCACCACAGCGGCCGCTGAAAATCGAAGGCAGAGAAATAAATGTTTCGAAAAAACTATCGGCCTCACTTTAGTATAATGTACAAGTCCTAGTACAATAAAATTTTTCTCGGGAGCGAAAGGAATTCTTACATATCACAAAAGAGTAAACCATAGGTAAAGGCAACTAATATTTTATTAGTAATTTGTTGTGCTCACATCCTAATTTCCTCTACCATCGGACTTCATTTATGTGTTCTATGACTCGCGGCCGCTGTGGTGCAGTGGGTAGAGTGCTCGCCTGCTATGCCAGAGGTTTCGGGTTCAAACCACGGTCCGAGCAAAACAACAAATAATTTTTCTAATTAGTAAAAATCCAATTATTGGGTTTTTAAGAGCAGCGGTCACCTCTCGGCAGTGGACGGCATACCCTCCGAGTGTATTTCTGCCATGAAAAAGCTGCTCACAAAAAATGCATTCGCCATTCGGAGCCGGCATAAAACTGTAGGTCCACCCAATTAGTAGGAAAAAAAAAAAAGGAGCACACCTCGAATTGGGAGAGAAGCTCGGCCATAAAACTCGTCAGAGTTATAATAGCGCCATTGTATTATATTATATTATATTATATATTATGACTCGCTCTCCAGCGCTATAAAATAAAAACAAAATGAGGCATGGTATATTATACTAAATTTTTGCCTAAATTTAACACAGTAACATGTTAATTATTAGGGAAAACCTCATAAAAAACTACAACTTTTTTAAATGAATTTCTAAGAGAAAATCTATCGCAAGCAAAGAAAGTGCAAAACATGACGCCAAAAGTGCTAAAAAACAAAATTATATGTGCGAATAAACAAATAATTAAAATGCATAATGACAACTTCTTTAATTCAAAATGTGTACTGCCATAAATTAAAGAAGTAAAAAAATTATGAAGTAAAAAGTTTGCAAGAAATTGCGACACCTCAGCTCAGCTTAGCTTTCGAGTTAATTAACATAGAAACTTGCCATTCAAGACTTAGATTATACATGCGCTGCGTGATGACTATTAAGTGTCATTAGGAGTTCGATTAAAGCGAACCTTTTTTTTATGTAGATAAACCAACAATAACATACACGTGCAGATGTAAACATAAATGACATCTGTGAGTGCTTACAGTTTTCATTTTAATCAACAATAACTTTCACACTGCCAAAAGACTTAAGATACAAACTTGTCTCTTCTAAAAGACTTAACATACGAAATCTTTGATACCAGAAGACCGCAGAAGCGTTATTGTTTCTTCAAAGAGACTTAAGATACAAACTCTTCACTACTAAAAGACTTAAAATGCGAACTTTTCCTTCAAAAGACTTCAGAAACCAGTTTTTGTCTACCAAAAGACTTAAGAGACGAACTTGTCTGTACTAAAAGACTTAAGATACGAACTTTTTCCTACTAGAAGGCTGCAGAAGCGATATTGTTTCTACAAAGAGACTTAATATGCAAACTCGTCACTACCAAAAGACTTAAGATGCGAACTTGTCCTTCAAAAGACTTAAGAGACGAACTTGTCTGTACTAAAAGACTTAAGATACAAACTTTTCCTTCAAAGGACTTCAGAAACCAGCTTTTGTCTACCAAACGACTTAAGAGACGAACTTGGCTGTACTAAAAGACTTAAGATGCGAACTTTTTCCTACTAGAAGGCCGCAGAAGCGATATTGTTTCTACAAAGAGACTTAATATGCAAACTCGTCACTACCAAAAGACTTAAGATGCGAACTTGTCCTTCAAAAGACTTAAGAGACGAACTTGTCTGTACTAAAAGACTTAAGATACAAACTTTTCCTTCAAAGGACTTCAGAAACCAGCTTTTGTCTACCAAACGACTTAAGAGACGAACTTGGCTGTACTAAAAGACTTAAGATGCGAACTTTTTCCTACTAGAAGGCCGCAGAAGCGATATTGTTTCTACAAAGAGACTTAATATGCAAACTCGTCACTACCAAAAGACTTAAGAGACGAACTTGTCTGTACTAAAAGACTTAAGATACAAACTTTTCCTTCAAAGGACTTCAGAAACCAGCTTTTGTCTACCAAACGACTTAAGAGACGAACTTGGCTGTACTAAAAGACTTAAGTTGCGAACTTTTTCCTACCAAACGAATTCAGAAATGAATTTGCGTCTATAAAAAGACCTTCTTATTCAACTTTCTTTTGTATTTTTTGTTTGTTTTTCTATTTAATACATACTTACATACACATTGCTGTCGTAACTTATAGACAGGTGAAGTGCGTAAAAGTATTACATATCTGTCTTATTTCGACTTCTAGTATATAAATTTAAATACCTCTTTCACAAAATCTTAACCATTTTTGACAACCTTTAATATGCTGGTTTTAAAAAGGTATATTAGGGTGCCAGGAGTCGTAGGTCGTAGGTAACCCAATGGTTCCAATAGGAAAAATTTTCTTTTCCAAACAAAAACATTGATGTGCCAGGCCTTAATATCCTACCATAATTTCCTTGGTTATTAAGAAAAATATATTGCTAGGGTGATCCTAAAAAAATAATTTTTCTTTTCGCAAATTTCGTTCGAAACCATATTATGTGAGATGGTGTATGGCGAACTTTTTTTGAAATTGCCGGAGATTGGTTGTATTCCAATGATGCACTTAGGGTTAAAAAAAATTCTACAATGAGCTCCCCTTACAACCATAATCCCTTTAGCAAATAAAATTCTTAGTCTCAATCATCAGCACCAGCCGACTTTTCCGCATACGCCACCGGCACGTGCACTTGCAGCTGCAACTGCATCCTTCCACTTGACTTCTGCCACATGCCGCTTGTCATTTACTATGTCCTTTTGATAGCAAAAAGAAAACAAAACAGAAATCAACCAGAAAAAAAAACAAAAACAAAAACAACGACCAACCAGTGCATTGCATTGTCATTGCACTGCCAAACGACACTTTGTCATTTTACCATAGCGAATCTCAGCAATTTGTGGCGCCAATGAAGAAAACCAGTGTAGCTGCCAACAACAACAAAAAGTACCAACAAAAATACATGGCACAGCCAAAGCCAGTGCCAGTGCCACTGCCAGCATTTGTACTTATAAACCTGGCTACTACTGCGAAGGAGGAAGATGTGCTGACTCTTTGGCATCCACATTCATTTACACAACATGCATATCTATCTACTACCTTTATCTATATTCCCATTTACTTACTCATCCACTGGCTCTATTAGTACGCTTAATAGCCTCGCGTATCTTCCGCCAGCCGCCACAAATGTCATGCCACATTTGGTTCGGTGTCAAATTTACTGTGAGTGTTTGGTGGTGGTGGAAAATTAATCGCAAGGATTACAATGTTTGGCAGCTACTTAAATGCCAGATAATTGCATGCTGTGCCTATGTATTCGCTATGCAACAACAATAGCTTAGATATGTAAGTAGATAGATAGCGAGGAGATAGCTGAAAGTGTTGGATTGGCGGAGCAGATTGTGTATACGTGGATGAGGTTAGGTGAGTTGTGTTGTGTTGAGTGAAGGGGCAAAGCATTCGGTATTCTGTTAGATATGGATTCTCCTTTGAAAATTGATTAGAAAATCTCTTTTGTCTGTGTCGAACTTCTCTCTTCCAAAAGACTTAAGAAACGAACCTGCATCAACCAATAGACCTAAGACACGAACTTGTCAGTACAAAAAGACTTGAGAAACGCACTCATCTGTATGAAAAGACTTAAGAAACGCACTTGTCTGTTTGAAAAGACTTGAGAAACGAACTTGCCTCAACCAAAAGACTTAAGAAACGATCTGGTCTCTACCAAAAGACTTAAGAAATGAACTTTTCTGTATGAAAAGACTTAAGAAACGAACTTGTCTCAACCAAAAGACTTAACAAACGAACTTGTCTCTACCAAAAGACTTAAGAAGCGAAATGTCCCTCACAAAAGACTTCAGAAACGAAATTGTCTCTACCAAAAGACTTAAGAAATGAACTTGTCTCTACCAAAAGACTTAATATACGAACTTGCCTCTACAAAAAGACTTCAGTAACGGAGCTGCTACAACGAAAAGACTTAAGATAAGAATTTCTCTATACAAAAAGGCTTCAGGGACTTAAGACTTAAGATGCGAGCCTGCCTCCACCAAAAGAATCAAGATAAGAACTTGTCTCTACAAAAAGGCTTAAGATAAAAAATTGTTCATACAAAAATACTTAACACACGAACTTCAGAACGATACTGCCTCCGCTAGAAGACTTAAGATACAAAAATACTTAAGACACCAGCATGTATGTCCCAAAGAAGATCAGAAACGATATTGCTTCTAACAAAATTCTGAAGATACGAAATTTTATCTCCAAAAGACTTAACATGCTAACTTTCCTCTACCAAAAGACTTAAGATACAAACTTGTTTGTACCAAACCAGTCCAGATAGAACTTGTGTCTACAAAAAGACTTAACATACAAGCTTGCCTATACCACTTAAGATACGAACTTTAATTCCCAAAATGACTTAAGAAACGAATTTATGCCTACAAGAAGACTTGAGTAACAAACTTGTCTATATAGTAGGACCTAAGACACGAAATTTTTCCTAAGAAATAAACTTTGCTCTACCATAAGACAAAGAAACGTACTGATTTTTGGTCAACATCACGAAACTAACTCTCCGAAGGGGAAGTAAAAAATTTAGACATATGTAAGATTTACCTAGAAAAAAAGAATACATATTCTATTATTAACAAAATGAGGTAGAACCTCAATATGTAAAAGTAACGGCATGCTGACACCAAAAGGAATAAAGAGACGAAAAGCTTAGCCTACTCAAAATATCCACTTAAGTGAAATTCACTCCTCATTAGTAATTGAAGAAGAAGCCTGAAAATGCGGAGCTGCTGGTTGGTTAGCTGATTAGCTGGTTAGAAGAAGAATTTAGGTAAATAGCAGATAATGCTGATTGAAATAAAAAAATAACCATAGGAATATAAGAAAAAAAAAATAACAGCAACAACAATAACTAATAACTTAATTAAAAATAACTACATACATATGTACATATGTACAACCACCAGCTTCAGCTATCATCACCAGCAACAGCAAACAACGAAAATCTGCATGCAATTGAGTAGTAAATGCCAACAGACTTGTTTTTGTTTGCAGTATTGTTGTTGTTGCTGTTATTGTTGCTGATGACCACAAGAATAATAATAATTTTTTTTTTGCATATGGAATTTATGCGGAAACGTAAGTGAAAATATTTTAAAGAAAATAGCGCGCACCAACAACAACAGACATGCAATTGCAGTGATGCTGGTGGGTGTTTCGCTATCGAGTATGGGAAGAAGAAGCAGGAAAAACTGGAAAAGAAAGTCGTTTTATGCACAAGAGAAAAATATGTATTTTAGTACATATGTTAAAGCTAATGCTAAAAAGAAGTAGAAGAAGTATCAATAAAAATATATATGTATGTACACCTAGCATGCAAATAGATAAGTAAATTAACACCTTTATTCCTACATAACAGCATTGTTTGTACCACAAGACCTAAGAAACGAGCTTATTTGTAATGAAAAGACTCAAAAATAACATTTCTTCTACCAAAGGACGTAAGAAACGAACTTGCCTGCCAAAAGACTCAAGCAAGGAACTTACTTTTAATCAAAATTATCAAAAATTACGTATTCTACCAAAAGACTTAAGCAACGAACTTATTTTTTATCAAAAGACTCAAAACTTACGTTATTCATACCAAAAGACTTAAGCAACGAACTTGCCTTTTCCAAAAGTCGAACTTATTTTTAATCAAAAGACACAAAAATAATTGCCACTATCACCAACACCGTCGGCGGTACCGAAATGACGTTTTCGGCAAATCGGCATTATGACAACCGACGGCGTGCCGAATCTTTCGAAGTTCGGTAAATCGGCATTATGAACACCGAATGAACGAACATTTTGACAGTTTTTCGTGCCGAAATTTGCCGCAAGTAATTGGTTGCGGCGATATTAACAAAATATCAAAAAATTACAATAAAAGTTTAAGTAAATTGTGTAAATGCATGTATGAAGTTTGAATAAGTGTTAATAAGTGTGAATAAGTGTGAATATATGTAAATATATTAATCAACCGGCCGCGAGAAGCCACAAACATGGCGTGGGTCCATTGCATTTTCCAAAGAGATTGAATTGCTGTTATATGCAAAGAAAAACTGCAGAGAAAAAATTGTGAAATAATGATAATAACAGTGATTTAAATACGTGTGTATGTAGGTTTTGGAAATTAAAATATATTTTCACCAAAGAATATTAATGCATTTTCTGATGTTGATAATTATTGTTTGACTACTATAAAAAAGAAACTAACGAATGATAAATGTGTATTACCAACAATTTACCATTTCAGTAAAAACTTTCGTCTCAATAAAGACGCATTCAAATAAATATTGCAGGTGGTGGAAGGTCGGCTTCAGTATAATGCGCCAGCCATATTTATTTTCAAACCACTAAGAATGTTTCAATGAGTCCTTCAGGAAAGGTTCTGCGAATGATAATTTTACTAATTTTAAAACTCCCGACTACGCAAAATTACTGTAAATCTCTCCAGATCTAACTCCAGAAAGGGAGTTCTGTCGGCTGGGGGTTACTTTTCAAAGCGCAGCGCAGTGCATAAGGGTGATCTACGCAAAAATACTGTGTTATTAATGAATTATAAGTTTCCGCAAGATTTCGTTTGCATTTTAGTGATCTATCGCCAAAAAAAAAGAAACGTAAAATTCCGGTGCCGGGTACATTGTTATTGAAATTTTCCCCTGTTTTTGTATACAATTTGCTTTTATGTAGTTCAAAATAATTCTATGAAAAACAGAAAAAAGGACAAGGTAAAGGTTTCTTTCACGCAAAATTAAGACTATTATTTTTATTTTCAGCCTCTAATTAAATTTACGCTTGTTTACTTAAAGTAAAAGGATTGCTATGATCCCTTAAAAACTTTCTCTCGTTTATTAGATTCCTTTGCTCTTCTTCCTCCACTAATATAGCTGCTATCGCAATAGAATCCATTATTTTATTATTTAAATAAATAGTTTTTAGTAAAATAAACTAACGATGTATTTGCTTTTATCAAAAAGATAAGAAACGTCAGAAAATCCCGCTCACAGCCGCCAGCCAGATTTAGAAAGGTAGGCGCATACGTGAATTCAGAACTTTAATATTGTAATTGGTATAGTTTAATGTGAAAATAATGTTTCGTCTTGGTTAAAATCTGTATTCGCTTGGGACTCGCCCATTCCTGTTGGCCATAGTGTGAATTTGCTTTGTTTTTGACATTACACTGTACCTTTCTAAATAAAAAAAGTAGTTTCTGAATTCGCCGCTGCGCCTACCTGTCTTGAATTTCGCATCAGTACTTGGCAACACTGATTCGAACACAGTTCACATAATTGGCCACACTGAACTTCGAACCGTCGGGGTTGATGATGCCATTTTCGATGAGTTAGGCGCCGTGGCTTTCGTCATTTCGGTACCGCCGACGGCGTTGGTGATACACACAATAGTTGCTTCCAAGCGACTTAAGCAACGAACTTGACTCTACCAAAAGACTTAGGAAACGAACCTATTTTTAACCAAAATATTCAAGAATGATATTCATTACAAAAGACTTAAGCAACGAACTTGCCTCTACCAAAAGACTTAAGAAACGCACTTATTTTTAACCAAAATACTCAAGAATGATATTCATTACAAAAGACTTAAGCAACGAACTTGCCTCTACCAAAAGACTTAAGAAACGCACTTATTTTTAACCAAAAGACTCAAAAATGATATTCATTACAAAAGACTTAAGCAACAAACTTGCCTCTCCCAAAAGACTTAGGAAACGAACTTATTTTTAACCAAAAGACCCAAAAATGATGTTGCTCCTGTCGAAAGACTTATGAAACGAACTTATTTTTAGTAAAAAAAAACTCGAAAATTCCACTGTTTCGTAAATTCACTTTTCAAATGTACTAATTTCATAAACGCACACTTTTTTAGAACACACCACAAAAAGGTAAAAAATAGATAATAATTTTCATAAAAAAGACTCGACAAAAGTGTGGTTTTATCAAAATACTTGTAGTTTTTATCAAAAGACTTGAACAACAAACATGTTCTTTGTCAAATCCATATATGTATGTATGTATACATAAAACTTTACCAATTAAATGACTTAAACTCTTTTCCTTTTTTATCTAAAAAAAAAGTAACACATTCATATCAACCATCCATCCAGCCAACTATTCATCATCATCATCATCATCATCATAAAAGCACACCAACCACACAACTACAATCAAAAGCGCATAACTTCATATGTTGCTACTAAAATAATTGTCAGCAACAATTACTAACTGCATTTGTTGCTACCAAACATATTTATAACTAAAAATACACATTTAATGCGCAACCAAACACAACAACAAGACCAACAAATAAAAAAGGAAAACACCAAACAAACTTAAGCAAAGCAGCAAAGAATTGCTGTTAAATATGCAACCGGTTTTTTACTTATTAGCAGACAGAAATGGTTAAAGTCTACACAATCTTAAGCGCTTTAACAGCGTCCAATAGACTGAACTGCTGTGCAGCGTCTTTAGCTATGCAGCATGTAATGCCGAGTTTGTTCTCAACTACTGCTGATCTTGCTCTGACTGGACCAACAGTTACAGTGGAGTAACCTTGATCTTGTGCAAGCTAGCTTGTATACAAACATACTTACCTTTATACATGCACACATTTACACATTGAAGGCTGTTTGTAGCACAAAAGGTGAGCTCGGCTCTCAGCTAGAGTTCAGTGTTTAAAAACGCGCGGTTCAAGTTCAATGACGATGAGTTGGAGAGCGAGAAAAAGTGTATAAGAATAATGGCCTGGTTATGCTTACAATGCTGCTGGTCGAGCACCGTGAAATTGTTGTTGTGCACTCCGACGGTGAGAGAATTTTCGGACTCTCACATCCAGCAAATCTGCTGTGTGAAACAGGCAGCCAGCAGTCGAGGTTTCGGGGGTAATAATGTGTTATGTTGTGTATGTGCGCTCCAATCATCAATGTAAGCATAACCACCTCTCACCAATCACTAAATGTTTCCGATTTTGATTGGCAATCAACATTGGTACCATAACCACAGCATAAGCGGGCCATCGAATTAAATGCTATTTGTATTTTGGAGACTATCAACTTGAGTTGAGTGAGCGACAAGCTGAGCGTAAAAGCAAACATTTTCGTTACTCAATGCGCTCACTACACTTTACGCTCAAAGTCTACAATTGATATGTGGGGCTGTTTCTTTGTAGAGCATACTCACTGCTTACGATCTAGCTTAGTTATTAGCTTGAGTGTGGCTCTAAAACTTCAGTACTTACCCGTTCGTTATCTCTACAAATTTCAATTTCACTCTACAAAAAACTCTCTGCCTCTTTCGCTCTCTCTCTCTCCTTGCTCTAACAATATTCACAACGCTTCTATTAGTACAATTTTATCTCTATTACTGCTCCGCTTCTAGGCAACTTCTGCCCGCAATTTCTTTGCCTTTAAGCTTCTCTGCCGCCCGTAACTTTCTTGCCACAAGAACACAGCGTACAATTCTCCACTAGCATCGCTCTATTTCTATATTGCCTGTGTAGAGTTGGGCGCTCTATTTTTGGGTGGTTTTATGCTTAGCGGCTGTTGCTGCTGCTGCTGCTTTCTCCTTGCCAGCGCGCGTTGATAGAATGATTGCCATTTCTTCTGCTTCTTCAACGCTGCGTGCGCTCTCTGTTTGATAGTGAGTATTCTGCTACTTGATCTTCCTCTTCTTCTTGTGCTTACACCCCTTACTTCACTTCTCTTGCTTTATTGCTCTTTTTGGGCCAACTCACTTGCTGTCTTTATTGGACTGTTTGTTGGCTTTCTTCTGCTGCTGTCGCTAATGTTGGTTGTTGGTCGTGTGGCGTTTTGTGTCATTTGGAGACCTTTGAAGAAGGCATAAAAGAGGCAATTTTACAGGTTCAAAGTCATTGCCCATGATGCAATTGATGTGGTAACAACGTTCGAGTTGAAAAACGTTCGCTGCAAGAAGTCCAAGAGCACAACCACAAAAAAAAGCAAATAAAAAACCCAAATTATTTCTTAGAAAAGCAGAAGTTGGCAGAAGAACAAAAAAATTTTATTTCAAAATAAAATATTTTTGGAAAAAAAATTTAAATATTAAAAAAAAAAACAAAAGGAAATTGTGTTGTGAACAAACGATTATTTGTGACTAACGTGTAGTAAGAAAAAACTACTCTATTTCTGTCTCTTGTATCTATACAGACACCTTGGTAGTTAACTTTTAAGTTCAGTGCAAGTGTACTTGTATACGAATTGTGCAATATTGAAACACAAATTTGTGCAATAAAAACTGAAAAAACAAAATAAATACAAAAGAAAAACAAAAAACACAAAAACGCAAAAAAAGAACGAGCAGCGGGCAATCAAAATTTCCAAGCTATCCAGACAAGGAAGTGCAGCGTCCTTGAGCAGAAAAAAAATATAGACAACATTTTATAACATTTTTTCCACCAAATAGTTCAAAAAGAGCAAGGTAAAAAAAAATAGAAAAAAAATTTATTTGGAAAAAACTAGAATTTTGAAGAAAAATATTCGAACAAAAAATATTTTGAGCACAACTGCAATTTTGTTAAAAAAGAAAAATATTATTTTGAGAGAACTCGAATTTTTAAAACAGAAAAATATTTATAAAAAATTTCAGATAAACTACAATTTTGTTAAAAAAGAAAAATATAATTTTGAAAGAACTAGAATTTTGAAAAAAAAGTATTTTGAAAAAAAAAAAATATTTAAAAAAAAATATTTTCAGTAAAACTAAAATTTTATTAAAAAAAAAATATTTTGAAAAAGAAAAATATTTTGAAAAAAAATATTTAAAAAAAAAATATTAAAAAAAAATATTTTGAAAAAAAACCTGAAAAAATATTTACGTGCATAACGAAAAATATAACAAACAATTTTTTTTCTTTTCAAATAGAATTTTTAGTTTTCTAAACTTTGTTTGAACTGTGCAATTTTTAATAAAAGGATATATCCCACGCCTACTCCCAATAACCTGTATATAATTTTCTACAAACAACTTTCCATTTGGAGTACAAGTGCCAAAAAGGTATGTATGTATGTATTTAAAGAAATCGGTCAAAAACTTACAAAGATTTAGACTGAAATTAAAAAAAAAAATTATACAAAAATTAAAAAAAATATTACGAAAAATAAAAAAAAACCTGCGAGCTGCTCAAGCTAATGGCATGGGAAATTTGTGAAACAAAAAATTATTTAAAATAAAACAAATATAGCGCTGCAGCTGTAGTAGGCTTTGCTAGAGATTTTTTATGGAAAGGCACTCATCAAGCAAACAACTCAAAAGTAAGGAACTACACAATTTCCAGCTGTACTACAGAAATTTCCAATGGAAATAACATAATACAATGTCGCTATTATAACTCTGACGAGTTTTATGGCCGAGGTGTGCCCCTTTTGCTTTTCCTACTAATTGGGAATGGAACAATGGAAATACAATTGGAAATTGGAAATTTCTGAAATACATTTGGGATTTTCCGAAATACAGCTGGAAACGGTGTAATTTGTTTTTAAAGAGGGAGACGGCGGAACAGATGTACAGACAGAGCGAACGACTCCATCGCTCATGAATCCATTCATTAATCGATATATTTTTTTTGTTAGTCTAATACTTCATCTTCTGGCACTTGAACAAAAGGTGTTTTAAATCAAGGTTATATACATATACATATATATAATACCATTGCATGCAAGCAAGTTCGTTTCCTAAGTCTTTTGATGGGTTTTTTGTATTGCATCTTGTTGAGTTAATTTGCTTGGTAGCTTCGATGCGCTTACTGGTTGCTTGTACAAAGATTTTGTTCGAGCAGGCCCCTATTGAAATTTTATGACGAAAAATTTTCTAGAGGACTTTAACCCTCTAGCGACCTTCAAAATGCCATTTTCCCATACCAATCCAAAATGGGTTTCAAAAGCACACTTTCTTGAATGCACTAGAGAGTTAAAATGTTTCGGAACCGCTAGTGAAATTTTATGACGAAAAATTTTCTGCAACACTTTAACCCTCTAGCGACCCTCAAAATGCTATATTTTTGCGACTGCTCCAAAATAGCGCTTTCAAAAGTAGCTCTTCGTGAAGGAGTTAGTGTTAAAATATTCTAAAAAGTTAATCCTCGTTTAATTTTACTGTGCATGTACCTAAAGGATATAATTCTCTGCGTTAGCTATATTAACCCTTTTTTGCATAAAAATTAAAAATACTCAGAAAAAAATTATACATTTCAAATGGTTGGTTATAAAGCAATTTTTATTTTTTAGGCCTCTTCCAGTTTAAAATTGTTGCACATTGTTATGTATTAGCCCTTTTCTAACATATTAAAATATGTCTGTACATATGTATATCTACATTTAGTGTTACGCTCTAACATATCTATAAATGAAGGCATTACAAGTTAATCAAATTAGTCAAGCTAAAATTACATGGTTCTTCATCTTCTACTAGCAAGCAAGCGCTCAAGCAGCGAGCAGTAAAAATGAAAAGAAAATTGCTTTTGCCGGTTTACATACATATTTACATATGTAATTATTGACAGAAAATATGGCGAAGTTGCATTGCATCAAATGGAAATTATTTGAATTGTGTTTCATTTTTTTTCTATTCTAGAGCATGAACTCTATAATTATCTGCGCGCAATGCGTTTTTTTTTTAATATTTTTATGTGGTTGGGGCAAAAATGTTAATTCAATTGTCCATGGTGGACTACTTAAAATACTATGCATGAGTGGTAGAATGTTGCGCATTTTAAATGCTTAAAAAAATATAAAAAAAATATAACTTACGCGCTGATTGAGAAGGGTCAATAGTTTTTTTAAGCTAATAAAAGTATTTAAAATAGTAGCAAAACATTAAAAATATATTAAAGGAAATTAGCAAGTCTTATGGTCCTCATACAGCTAATAAAAGCTGCAAGGTTTTCAATCGAAGCCAACCTTCATACACTTACTTTGTTTATTTTATGTAAAAACTTCTGTATGTAACTGACATTATCTGCTTAATCTCACTTAGCAAAGCACGAAACCTTAACAACCAAAACAATAACATGCTTTCCCTAAAAAGTATACAGAAAATTAAAAGCACCCAAACGCCCTACTAATTAGCATTAGCATTTTTAATAATTCTTTCCACGCTTAATTTTTGCCCTCAGGGAAAATACACGTTGTAAAATGTGCTACTTGAGGCAAAGAAACTAAGGTTTTTCCCTTCAACTACGTTTACATACGTGCTGCCGCTGCTGCTGCTGGTGCTTCTAGTTCTTGCTCATTAACATATTCATTAGCGTTTAGCTGTTGAAAACCTTAGAAAAAAAAACACAGAAATAGAGAAGCTATAGAAAAACTACTAAAAAAAGCAAAGAATAGAAATAAACTCAAGTAATACAAAAGAAGGCGTTGTTTTTACAATTTAAGTACAAATAAATAAGCGCTTTTCATGGCATTTTGAACACGCACACAATTAAGGCGATTTATTGTGCGTCACGCGTGTGTTTAAGAATATTTATACGCAGTTAACAGCCAGCAAATGTTAGCAGCAGCAAGAATATTAGTAACAAAAGTGCATATATGTATGCAACCGGTAAGCGCAAGCTAATAATGTTATAAAGTTTACAAAAGCAAACAAATAAAAAATAAAAAATAAAAATAGTGAAAAATGGCAAATTAAAAGAAGTTCTTAATGAAAAAAAGAGAAAAGCAATAACTAACATTTGGCTTTGCATTTGCTTTATTTAATTTAATTTCTTTTCATTTTCCTTTTGCCTTGCGCGCGTTTGCACACCACTCTTCTTCTTCTCGCTATAAACTACATATATTTTATTACTTGTTTAACACATATGTTTTAATATATGCACCGCGCGCGCCTACATGACTAACAAATATGTATAAGTACATATGAACATAATTGGCCAATAATAATATGTAGTCAATTGCATGCGTACAGGTTCGTTTCTTAAGTCTTTCATATATGAGTTAATTTTGCATGATACCTACTTTTCTCCCTTTTTCAGGGGCAAAAATATAAAATAAATGCTATATAGGCACTGTATATACATACATACATATGTATGTAGTTGGTATTCATGTATGTATGTATATCTGTACATACATATATTTACATATGAATGTACATTTAGTGCAAGTGAATGCCCTCATGTCAATTGTGTTATGGCAACTAAATTACTTAGGTGATATGGCGAGTTACATTATTTGTATTTCTATTTTTATTTTACTATTTTCTAAGCTTTAATACACAATACATATCAAAGTACAATAACTAAGCAAACTGTACAGGCAAAAAAAAATATTTTTCTGATTTTTGTGATTAAATTAAATATCAATTTACTTTATTAAAACGAAGTTGTCCGTCCTTTAACACGACTTAAGAAACGAACTCTCCATTCCTTGAAAACGAACTTTCCATTCCTATAAAAAGACTTAAGAAACGAAACTTCAATTTCTTGAAAAAGACTTAAGAAACGAACTTTCCATTATTTAAAAAAAAAAAATTATGAAACGAACTTGCGAGTCTTTGAAAAAGACTTAAGAAACGAACTCTCCATTATTTAAAAAAGAATTAAGCAACGAACTTTGCATTTCTTGAAAATACTTAAGAAACGAACTCTCCATTCCTTGAAAACGAACTTTCCATTCCTATAAAAAGACTTAAGAAACGAAACTTCAATTTCTTGAAAAAGACTTAAGAAACGAACTTTCCATTATTTAAAAAAAAAAAAATATGAAACGAACTTGCGAGTCTTTGAAAAAGACTTAAGAAACGAACTCTCCATTATTTAAAAAAGAATTAAGCAACGAACTTTGCATTTCTTGAAAATACTTAAGAAACGACCTTTCCATTCCTTGAAAACGAACTTTCCATTCCTATAAAAAGACTTAAGAAACGAAACTTCAATTTCTTGAAAAAGACTTAAGAAACGAACTTTCCATTATTTAAAAAAAAAAAATTATGAAACGAACTTGCGAGTCTTTGAAAAAGACTTAAGAAACGAACTCTCCATTATTTAAAAAAGAATTAAGCAACGAACTTTACATTTCTTGAAAATACTTAAGAAACGACCTTTCCATTCCTTGAAAACGAACTTTCCATTCCTATAAAAAGACTTAAGAAACGAAACTTCAATTTCTTGAAAAAGACTTAAGAAACGAACTTTCCATTATTTAAAAAAAAAAATTATGAAACGAACTTGCGAGTCTTTGAAAAAGACTTAAGAAACGAACTCTCCATTATTTAAAAAAGAATTAAGCAACGAACTTTGCATTTCTTGAAAACGAACTTTCCATTCCTATAAAAAGACTTAAGAAACGAAACTTCAATTTCTTGAAAAAGACTTAAGAAACGAACTTTCCATTATTTAAAAAAAAAAAATTATGAAACGAACTTGCGAGTCTTTGAAAAAGACTTAAGAAACGAACTCTCCATTATTTAAAAAAGAATTAAGAAACGAACTCTCCATTCCTTGAAAACGAACTTTCCATTCCTATAAAAAGACTTAAGAAACGAAACTTCAATTTCTTGAAAAAGACTTAAGAAACGAACTTTCCATTATTTAAAAAAAAAAAAAATTATGAAACGAACTTGCGAGTCTTTGAAAAAGACTTAAGAAACGAACTCTTCATTATTTAAAAAAGAATTAAGCAACGAACTTTGCATTTCTTGAAAATACTTAAGAAACGAACTTTCCATTCTTTAAAAAAGATTTAAGAAACGAACTTTGCTTTCCTTGAAAAAGACTTAAGAAACGAACTTTCCATTCTTTGAAAAAGACTGAAGAAACGAACTTGCCATTCCATGAAAAAGACTTAAGAAACGAACTTTGCTTTCCACGAAAAAAACTTAAGAAACGAACTTATTTTTGAAACTAGTTTTAGTAATGTAATCGAAAGACTTAAGCAACAAAGCTTTTCTACCAAAAGTTTTAAGAAGGGACCTTTTTCTAGCAAACGGCCAAACGACTTAAGAACCGAACTTCCATTTAAAATTTTTCCTCCAAAAGAAATAAGCAACGAACTTTCATGGAAGAAGACTTAAGAAACAAACTTTTTTATCGCCCCCAAAGACTTCAGCTACGAACTTGTTTTATATGAATTCTTTAAAAGTACGCTTTTTCTATCGAAAGATTTAAGAAACGAACTTATTTTGAACAAAGTTTTAAGAAACTTTTTTTTTAATCGAAAGAATTAAGCAACAAACCTTTTCTACCAAAAGGTTTAAGAAGGGAACTTTTCTTAGCAAACGTCCAAAAGACTTAAGAACCGAACTTCCATTTAAAATTTTTCCTACCAAAAGACTTAAGCAACGAACTTTTTTCTCCCACCCAAAGACTTACGATACGAACTTGTTTTATATGAAGGCTTTAAAAGTGCGCTTTTTTCTATCGAAAGATTAAGAAACAAACTTATTTTAAGAAAAAGTATTAGTGAACTGTTTTTTTTTTGTTAAACGAACGATTTAAGAAACGAACTTGCTCTACAAAAAGTTTTAAGAAGGGAGCTTTCTCTTAGCAAACGGGGAAAAGACTTAGGAAACGAACTTTTCTTTCCTTGAAAAAGACTTTAGAAATACTTTTCACTCCCATCAAAATACTTAAGACTAAAAGACTTTTTTAATTTTGTACTTTTCATGAGCAATAATAATACTGTTCAAACCCTTGTATGTAACAAAAGAGAAGGAGACCCCACAAAATATTTACATAAATACCGAGATGATAAAACTCATGCCCGTCTGTCTGCCTCTGTATCTTCTTGAAGGAAAATAAGTTTCTCAGAGTTCCAGCTATCTGTTTGAAATTCGGTTTACAGGTGCCTTTTTGTGTAAAAATTTATGATTTATCGGAATTGAAAAAACAAATAAACTCTCATAAAATTTTGTTATTAAATCGCTATCGTGCATACATAATATTAAGCATTGCACATGAATGCGTACATACATACATATGTATATACACACAACATACATACCTCTTTGCTTATTTTACTACCAAAAAATTCGGGCTTCAACCACCGATTACAATCAGCGCATAACTCAATCAAAGCAAATAGACATGGAGATGCTCGTGCTGATTGTCTCAATTAATTATGAGCTTCAATAGAGCAGTGATTAGAATATTTTTGTTCTACGAAATTGATTTGTCTACTTGTCTTGATTATAACTTGCCTTGCATACAATAAGTTTAACAACAACAAGAAAGGCGACAACTGTAAGAAAATCAACAACAACAACAATAACAGCAGTAACAACAATAACAGCAATAACAACTAAAAAAGTAATAGCAATGTGAAGCATAAGACACGCATGGTGCATTGACTGGACAACAAATGAAATAAAAAATGTAAAAAAGAATTGAAGCATATGAAAATATTTTTCGATATGCAACACATACACACACACATTCATACAATTATGAAATGTTAACTGTCTCTTGCTAGATATGTATACTTTAACTTCATCAACACCCCACACTCAACTCGTTTGTTTTTTCTTGGTTTTTTTTTTTTTGTTTTTTTTGTTGGTTGCCACATTCACGCGACACAACTTGTTTTTGATGGCCTCAAGCGCCTTTCCCAACTGGCTTAATTAGGAGAAAGGAATAAGAAGAAGAACAACAACAACAAAAAAGGAATGAAAAGAATGAAAACAATTAATGTAGAAAGCAACAACAAAAATTAAAAAAAAATCAAGCAAGAAATAAGAAAGAAAGAAATAACCGAAGAAAGCAGCAAAAGAGTGTAAAAAATAAAAAAGCAGCAAAAGAGTTTAAAAAAGATAAACAAAAAAATAAACCGGCAACCACTTGTCGCAGCAACCAGCGCAACCGCAAGAAACGGTACTTCAAGCGCATTTCTTTTATGACATTTTTCTTTTTTTTTTTTGCTTTTATTTATTCTACTTGTGTTGTTGTGGTTTGTTGACGCTAGTTTTTGTTTTCTTGCTGTTTTGTTTGACTTTTCTTTCACTTGTTACTTAGATTTCTTTCTTCGATTATTTCTTCTGCTGCTTGATTAGCTTTCTGCTTGATTAGACAAAGGTATGTGGATGTGCAGTACAAACCAAAAGAAGGAAAATAATATGCGATTATTGCGCTTGGCTTAGCCAGCAATTGCTTTTATACTAAAAATTAATTTTACAGCCGGAAAAACGCTTTTCAACAAAAACATAATAATAATAATAATAATAATAATACAATGGCGCTATTATAACTCTGACGAGTTTTATGGCCGAGCTTCTCTCCCAATTTGAGGTATGCTCCTTTTTGTTTTTCCTACTAAAAAAATAATAAAAAGCGCATAAAGCGTAAAGATCGATAATGACTAGAAGGTCACTTCAGCTGACTTTGGTTCGCATACAAGAAGTTGGTGCATTTTTTCAAAGCTGCTTTTGCAGCTATCAAATCAAACTGTGTTTTATTTCGGCTTAATACTGAATTAATAGAAATACTTTCTGAACAAAAAATCAATGATTTTTAACGGTCTTTAATATGCTGATATTAGAAATGTACATTAGGGTGCTAATAACTGCCTTATGGGTCACAAGCACCCCAGTGGTGTACTTGGGGTTAATAGGCTCCAGCGGAAAAAAATACACTTCCCAAAATAAAAATACTGATGTATCAAACTTCAATATGCGTCTATAAATGACAAAGATATGCAGAAAAATGTAATTAAGCGATTATTAGGGTGGGCTAAAAAAAATGTTTTTTCTTACTTTTCCGTATATGTATACTCTACGAAAATACAGTATATTAGTAGGATGGTTGCTGTGGTGCAGTGGGTAGAGTGCTCGCCTGCTATGCCAGAGGTCTCGGGTTCAAACCACAGTCCGAGCCAAACACCAAAACAATTTTTCTAATTAGTAAAAATCCAATTATTGGGTTTTTTAAGAGCAGCGGTCACCTCTCGGCAGTGGGCGGCATACCCTCCGAGTGTATTTCTGCCATGAAAGAAGCTTCTCACAAAAAATGCATTCGCCGTTCGGAGCCGGCATAAAACTGTAGGTCCACCCAAGTAGTAGGAAAAAAGGAAAAGGAGCACACCTTGAATTGGGAGAGAAGCTCGGCCATAAAACTCGTCAGAGTTATAATAGCGCCATTGTATTATTATTAGTAGGATGAAGCCGAATTTTTTTTTTTTGGAAATTGTCGTAGATCTGGTACGTAAGTACCCCAATGGTGCAGTTAGGGTTAATGAACTGCCATAAGAAACATTACGTGCACGATAGAAAGTCTTGTAAATGTTTTTTTTTTTTTGAAAGACTTAAGTAAGAAACTTTTCTAGCAAAAGTTTTAAGAGAACTTTCTTAGAAAAATACTTAAGAAACGAACCTTTCGCTCCCTACGAAAGACTTAAGATACAAACTTAGTTTATAAGAAGGCATAAAAATCGCATTTTTTCTACCGAAAGATTTAAGAAGAGAACTGATTTTGAAACAAAGGACGCAATGCAATTGTGCGAGTATTAGGGTGGTATAAAAAAAAATTTTTTTTTGTTATTTTTCCAGATGTCTTGCAAAAATACATAATTTTCAGAGTGTTACAAAGAACATTTTTTTAAATTGTCGGAGTTGTGGATCATAAGTACCCCAATGATGCAGTATAGGGTTAAGAAGCTATCACAAAAAAAATTCTGTGCTCGAGAAAAATTATTCATGCATCAAACTTTAAGTTGCGTCAATAAATGCCAAAGATATGCAGAAAATTTTAATTGAACGACTATTAGGGTGGTAGAAGCAAAAATTTTTCCGGATGTCTTACAAAAATACATAATTTTAGGAGTGTTACGGCAAACATTTTTTGAGATTGTCAGAATTTTGGGTCATATGTACCCCAATGACGCAGTATAGAGTTAAGAAGCTATCACAAGAAAAATTCTCTGGTCAAGACAAGAACACTGATGTACTAAACTTTAAGTTGCGACCAAAAATGCCAAAGATATGCAGAAAAATGCTCAACTAAACTAAATATTAGGGTGAGCCTAAAATAATTTAATTTTTTCTTTTTCTCAAGTTTCTTTCAAAAATACATTATTTTAGGTGCGCTGCGGCAAACTTTTTTTTAAATTTTCGTATACCTATCTTGATCGTAAGTACCCCAATGGTGCACTTAGGGTTAATAAGCTTCAGCAGAAAAAAATACGCTTCTCAACAAAAAAAACACTGATATATGAAACTTTAAGTTGTGCCAATAAAGCCAAAGATATGCAGAAAAATGTAATTGTGCAACTATTAGGGTGGTCAAAAAAAAATTAATTTTTATTTCTTATTTTTCCGGAAATGTCTTACAAAAATACATTACATATATGCGAAGATCTAATGTACATTTCTGCAATTCATAATTAGCCAGCTTGTTTTAACTGTTTTATCATGTCGCTTAGCATGTTTGCTTGTTTGTCGATGTTGTTGTTGTTGTTTATACTATTATTTTGCTTGCCGACAACATTTTACTACTTTGTCGCCAAAGTTTTATTACGCTCCGCATGCAAAAAGAACACAATACTGGTGATGATACAAGTTGGAAATTGTCAATGACATAAAGTAACCTGCAGAAAAAAAAAAAAAAACAAAACAAAAAACCAAATAAAAAAACAAAAAACAAAATACAAAAAAAAAATTAAAAACTAACAAAAACAACAACAACAGCTATTACAGCTAACTTGCATTCACCTCTATCAACAACAGTAACAATAACAAGAAACACAAACGACCACTTTTTTAATGAATTAGGTGGCCATCATTTAGCGTTTTCTAACGGTTGCTTTGCTTTAATGACATTTTTGTGGATGAAATAACATAAAAGCAGACACTTACATAAGCACACACAAATATACATGCACGCAAATGAGGCAGAAGCTTGGAAAAAGCCAAAATATAGCGGAAAAGAAAATAACATTAAAACCAACAACAGTAGCACAAGACAACCGTTCACTCTCGCGTAATTTGCTGGCTGACCGGCACTGAATTTATAGCAAAACTACACGCATATACACGGAAATATATACAAACTAAGAAATATATGTATGTATGTACAACTATGCTCATGTTCAACACTGTGCAACATTACTTTTTGGTTGCTTTGCAACAATTTAAGGTTTGTGTGTTTTTAGTATACATGCATAAAAGGGTTAAAATATATGTCGTAGAGAAATATGTTCTCTGGGTACCTATGTATAATTAAATTAAATGAGAATTAAGTTTATAGAACGTTTTAACCCTCTGCTACCCTCGTGAACATATCTTTTTGAGAATCATTTTCGTGTAGAACGAAAAAATTGCATTTTGAAATTCACTAGAGGCTTAAAATGGTCTAGAAAATTATTTGCCTTAACATTTTACTAGGGTCTTTAGAACATTTTAACCCTCTAGCTACTTTACAAAGAGGTGCTTTTGAAACCCCTTTTTGGGTAGTACGATAAAATTGAATTTTAAAGGGCGTTGCAGGTTTAAGATGTTCCAGAAAACTATTCAGCATAAGCTACTACAGTTTAACCCTCTAGCGCTCTCGTGAAATTGTATTTTTGAACACCATTTGCTTGTAGTACGAAAAAATTGCATTTTAAAGGTCACTACAGGGTTAAAATGGTCTAGAAAATTATTTGCCATAAAATTTTACTAGGGGTTTTTAAATATTTTAACCCTCTATCTACTTTACAAGGAGGCGCTTTTAAACTCCATTTTCGAGTAGCTCAAAAAATGTCATTTTTAAGCTCGCTTGATGGTTAAAATGGTCTAGAAAATTATTTGCCATAACATTTTACTAGGGTCTCTAGAACATTTTAACCCTCTAGCTACTTTACAAAGAGGTGCCTTTGAAACCCACTTTTCGGTAGTACGATAAAATGGAATTTTGAAGAGCGATGCAGGGTTAAGATGTTCTATAAAACTATTCAGCATAAAACTCTACTAGGGGTACTACAACAGTTTAACCCTCTATCGCCCTCACGAAGTTGTCTTTTTGAACACCTTTTCGACTAGTGGGAAAAATGGCATTTTTGAGATCGCTACACATATAGGGTTAAAATGTTCTAGAAAATCTTTTCCATAAAAATGCTCTAAGGATTACAGAATATTTTAACCCTCTAATACGCTCTCGAAGGGATGCTTTTTTACCCCATTTTGGAGTAGGTTCAAAAAATTGCATTTTAGGGTTCACTAGAGGGTTAAAATATTCTAGAAAATTATTTGCTATAAAATTTCACTAGGTGTCTCCTTGTATACAAACTTTGTAAAATGAATCTATGGAAGTGTTTCATATAGTATTCATTTCGCTGCATTCCGCACCACAAAAATGCTGTTGCACAGTGTAAACGCAAATACACAAATGTATGTAAGTAAGTAGTTAGCCTGGTACTTTAGCATTGACATCAATAAAAATTCGCCAGTACAAATTTTTTATACTGCAAGAACAAAAACCAGCTGTTTTTATTATTGTTGTTATTGTTGTAACTGTTGTTTGTGCTTGCTTTGGTTTTCATGCTTAATTGCTTTGGTGGCTGCTTCCTGCATTTGCTATGCTGTTGCGTGCCTCTTCCTTTTTATTTTGATTTTCTTTTGCTAATGTTTTTGTTTTTTTTTTTTTTTTTCTTTTGGTTTTTTTCTTTTGGTTTTTTTTCTTTTCGTTTTTTTCTGCTTCTTTTTTTCTACTTTTTCCGCCTGCTTAATTTACTGCTAGCCATTTTAGCTTTCAATTCCAGTGGCACTTTATCACTTGATTTGCGTATATTTTTCTGCTTATACTTGTTTTTGCGCATGTGACACTTGGACATGCGTAAGCAAGTAAATTGTGCGCAAAAATTTTGTAGAACTTCATTTGCGGCGTTTTTTTCTATATTTTTTTGTTTTGTTTTTGTTTTTCTTTTTTCATGTTTTTTTGGTTTTTTTTTTTGCATTTTTTGTTGTTTTTTTTTGGCTTTTTTTTAATTTACTCTTTACTGTTTGTTTTTACGATTATGCAAAAATTGCTTCGTTAAAATGTCTTTAGTGGTGCTTAAATGCAAAATCTCGCAAGTTGTTTAATGACTTAATGTTTGCTGACGATGATGATGAAAGCCAAAGAGTTGCGTTAGCAGCTGGAAATGGCATGCGCAAGTGAGTAGCGGGAGTTTTAGAATTTTGTTTGTTGCTTGCGGCAACCCTTAGGTCTTAGTTATAAATACTTTAAGAGAGAAAAAAATACTTAAGAAATTCCTAGTGCGCGTTTTGGTTATATTTTATTCGATACAAAAAAACACTCAACTTGTAGGAAAATGCCTAAAAAGATTTGGCTCAATATACACCCATAGAAGAGTGATGATATTCCAGCTGATTCCACATAAAACTTTTTCCGCTTTGCGTTACGCCGCTTTCTATGTCAAACAAGGCAAAACTGCCACAATTAACGCTGCAACACCACTCAAAAAATATTTATTTTCTGAAAAATCTTTCATTCTCCGTCTTATTTACAAAAAAGTTAATAAGAAAATAAAAATCTATTAAACTATTTTTCAATTGTGTGAAATTTAAATTTGTTTATTTACATTTGAATTAAAGTGAAACTGAAAAAAAATTTCAACGCCGCCAAAAGTTGAGATTTGGGCAACTTTGTGCTTTACGTAACTTCGGCGTTGCGTTACTTTTTGTTATGTGAGAAACCTCATATAGATACATATATTTTAATCTCAGCTGTCACGCAGAAAGTGTCACGTAGCGCAACACAAAGTTCTATGTGGAATCAGCTTCATTGATTTTTATGTTCATAGTCCTTTTTTCAAGTGAAAAAAGCTAGTGTGACAGCGAAAGTCCACATCCCTCGTTTCCAACTCTCAGCTGGAAATACCAAGAAAAGCCGAGTCACTCTTCACCCGATCTGCCCCTTTTCTGCTGCCTTTAGCGAAAGAAATCCTTTCTAAACCGCAGCACGTTCATCCATTCCCAAGACATTACCTGCCCAAGGCAGCCGCTGTATTTTTATTTGCTGAAGAGTGTCGATGTCTGTTCATTATTAAATCGCCGTCGACACTTGCCCTCACTTAACGCGCAAAGCTCCATAAATCTTCCGTAGAACTTTTTTCTCGAATTGAATGAGTAAATATTGCATACAAACAGAATGAGAAATCAAAACTCCATTTCATTTGATTTTGACACCGTCCATGCTTCTGCGCCGTATATGAGCACTGGAAAAATGAGCGTCCTCTAACACGTGATTTTTGTTCGTCGAGAGGGCGAACTTTACATTTCAATTGCTTACTTAGTCCAAAGTAGCACTTATTGGCAAGAACGATTATTTGTTCTATTTCAGTGCTGACATTATTTTTGGTGTCGATGCTGGTTCCCAAATAGACGAAGTCCTAAACTGTTTCGAATTTGTAGCTGTCAGCAGTGACGTGGCTGCCGAGACGTGCTGTTTCTTTGTATGATGACCCTCGCAAAGCGCCAAACCCATTTTCTTAGCCTGTTTATTCAGCTTGGCGAAGGCAGAATATACAGCGCGTTTGTTAAAGCCAATGATGTCAATATTAGCGGCATACGCCAGCAGTTGCACACTCTTGTAATACCAGATGCTTCCTGTGAGGTTAAGTTCTGCAGCGTCGAATTATTTTTTTCAGCAATACGTTGAAAAGTCACGCGATAGAGGGTCACCTTGTCTGAAGCGCCATTTGCTGTGGAACAGCTCGGACAGGTCCTTTCCAATTCTGACTGGTGCTGGTGGTGTTAGTCAACGGCAAATAACTCACTTCTGTATAACTCAAGGTTTTTCTAAGCATGATTAGCTTACTGGTTGTCTGATGGAAGCTTGGTTTTGCCGTTCTCGGCTTCAGTTGAAAACTATTTTTTCTGTGATCTCAGTATCTAAATAATCAAAGGCTTATATAAGCTTTAAGCTGATTAAAAAAACAATGAAATACTTTTATATAGGGAAGACTCATTTAATCGCATCAATGAAAGTTTTGCTCTCAAGCTAATTTGTTTTTGTTTGCGGTATGTTAATGTTTGCTTTAATACATACATTTTATGGCTTTTTGTTTGCATTGAATTTCATTTTCATTACACATTTTTTTGTTTGTGCATAAATATCATAAAACTAAGCACATTAATGTACAAAACTCTCACTGATGACTTATTCGCGATTACAAGCTGTAGCAGCAGCAGCAACAGAAAAAAATGCAATAAATCAACGTACGCATTTCTTATGCATTCAACGCATAAATCATTATTGTTATAACGGCTTTTATGGCAAATAAACAAGCTAATAAACAAATAAACAAAAACAAGCGAAAATTAAATACGAAATATGAAAAAAAAACTGTGAAAGAGTTGTGCTGAAAGGTAGTTTAGATATCGTAAAACGTAAGTACATAAATATTCAACAAAAGAAAGCAAACAAATTAAAAATGTAAACAGAACAACATGAGAGAAAATTGCTGAAAAGCAAGTGACAAAAATCACAACAACAAAGGGTCATATGAAGAACTAGCATTGTTCATCTGTACTGTATACCAGGCCACAAGCTGATAGTTAGGAAATGAGAAAGTTGTTGAGCTGGCGAAGAAGCGTGCAGGTCTCACAGTAGAACACTCCAGGGACGTTCCAATGCCGCTCAGTGAAATTAAATATAGATACTATACTGGCCGCTGTGGTGCAGTGGGTAGAGTGCTCGCCTGCTGTGCCAGAGGTCTCGGGTTCAAACCACAGTCCGAGCAAAACACCAAAATACATTTTTCTAATTAGTAAAAATCAAATTATGGGGTTTTTTAAGAGCAGCGGTCACCTCTCGGCAGTGGACGGCATACCCTCCGAGAGTATTTCTGCCATGAAAAAGCTTCTCGCAAAAAATGCATTCGCCGTTCGGAGCCGGCATAAAACTGTAGGTCCACCCAATTAGTAGGAAAAACAAAAAGGAGCACACCTCGAATTGGGAGAGAAGCTCGGCCATAAAACACGTCAGAGTTAAAATAGCGCCATTGTATTATATTATTATTATTATACACATATATATATATATATATGTGACATGTATGATAGATCAGGATATGATATGGAAACATATGAGCGTGGAAAAAAGCTCAGGGCTATAGGTTGTCCAAATTATGTCTAAATCGTACGATACGAAACCAACTATTTAAACGGTTGTTATAGCTGAGAAGAGATGAATGTAGACTTATAATCATGGTTATTACGGTGTGCCGCTGTGATACAGTGTGTAGAGTGCTCGCCTGCTATGCCAGAGGTCTCGGGTTCAAACCCCAGTCCGACCAAACACCAAAAAATTTTTTCTAATTAGTAAAAATCCAATTATTGGATTTTTTTAAGAGCAGCGGTCACCTCTCGGCAGTGGGCGGCATACCCTCCGAGAGTATTTCTGCCATGAAAGAGCTTCTCACAAAAAATGCATTCACCGTTCGGAGCCGGCATAAAACTGTAGGTCCACCCAATTAGTCGGAAAAACAAGAAGGAGTACACCTCGAATTGGGAGAGAAGCTCGGCCATAAAACTCGTCAGAGTTATAAAAAAGCGCCATTGTATTATATTATTATTATATTATTATATTATTATATTATTATATTATTATTACAGGACACTCTCTTTTAGCATGGCATAGAAAAAGTTGGTGAAACTGAATGCAGGCGATGCGAGTTGCATCAAGAGACGATAAGCAGAGCATATTCTCTGATGTTGTCTTGCGTTTTCCAGGCTACCGCTTCGGCTACTACGGGAATTTGTATTTAGGGTTCTCGAATATGTAGCCAAAATAGGGATAAAATAACTCTTGGTATCTGCCAAAGGTACAGCATTATTCTTCAGTTTGAGTTCAGGCGTTTAATGTATAGGTCAGGGCTGCTCACCTCATAGGCACTCAAAGCACAATTGTTTTTGTTTTGTTCCGAATCATAGGCACAGATACATATTTTCACTTCAAATATGAAAATAAAATTTTCTTTGCACTCCCATAAGCACTCAGATACAAAAAAATTTTATATGTACATATGTGCCTATGATTCATATTGAATGTGCAGAGCAAAGGCACTTTGTATTGGAGCTCGAGCACTGCCGTAAGAAATCAAAATTTACAATAACAAATTTGTAATGAAAAAAAAAATTCAAAAAATGAAAGCACTGTAAAAAATTTGTATTAAAAAAATTTTCATATAAAAAATAAAAAAATTGTTATGTATTTGATACTACCATTTGAAAATAAATTCTAAAATAATATTTTATTGGAATTCATAAAAAAAATTAAATGAGCAAAACAATTTTTCAGTGCATATACAAAATTTGTAGATGTATTGAGTTTTGTACTTTCAATACGAGAGCGTTGAGCAGCCCTGGTGCAGAGCAAAGGCACTTTGTATTGGAGCTCGAGCACTGCCGTAAGAAATCGAAATTTACAATAACAAATTTGTAATGAAAAAAAAAAATTCAAAAAATGAAAGCACTGTAAAAAATTTGTATTCTAAAAATGTTCATATAAAAAATAAACAAAATTGTTATGTATTTGATACTACCATTTGAAAATAAATTCTAAAATAATATTTTATTGGAATTCATAAAAAAATTTAAATGAGCAAAAAAAATGTTCAGTGCATATACAAAATTTGTAGATGTATTGAGTTTTGTACTAGTGTTCTGCTAACACTACGGACTTTCTTAGCCTATTTGAAGCCATTTATGCCCAGCCAATTCAAACTAATCTAAGGGACGAAATTTTAGCCAAATATATAAAGTGATTAAAAAATTAAAAGAATATGCTTAATGAAGAAACATTAGAGTCCAATCAGTTATAGGTACACTAACACAGTGCAAATTTCTAGTTTTTAAGGCATTCCGTTGGCTTTAAAGCTTATATGTATATGTTGCTACTTTTTCTGCCATTTAGGTACTTTTTTATTCGAAAACAAAAAAATTAAAAGCAAGATTCAACAAAAGTGAATGAAACGGCAGTGAATTGCTGATTTTAAGCAAAATTTTTTTTATTTTTGTTTATTTTTTTTTACCGCAGAGCGCCTTTACGTTGACCACATGTGCCAACACAAGCCAACCCAATTCACTTGAGAAGTACCAACACATAAAAGCAAGTAAGAAATTTAAATAAACTTTACTTTAACACAAATTTGTTTTTATTGTTGTTGTTGTTCGTGTTGCAACTAAACAAACCAAAAAATATGCATTTCGAAAGTGCAGTTGAGAAATGCATACATATGTATGTAGTTGAAAGTGAAGGCGCAGCGCAAAGCGATTTGGACGCCGTGGAAGAAAAGAAATAAATTGTGATGACAGCAGGAGATGTTATATGTACATATATGCAGTTGCATATATGTATAGTATGGTACATACATATCGACGCTTCCAAACAAAACTGTACTAAGTCTGAAAACTGTGTTTTGCAGGAGAAGCTCTCAAAGTTTAAACTCGATATGACACTTCGGTTGTATGCTAAGTATATTTTCACTTGTAACTTCTGTTTGGATTGAAAGTTCAATACCAAAACTCGACAATATCAAAGTCAGGGTACGCTTTATATAAAACCGTAAGAAAAAATAAAAATTTGCTACGTGGTTTTTCATGGCAAGCTCTCAAAGTTTTTATTCTGTAAAAATCTCGAGTTGTATTATATGTACACTTTTGCTTATAACTTTTGATTGGATTGTCCGATTGATACCAAAATTAGACAGTATCCAAATTAAGACACGCTCTACTTGAAAACGCCCAAAACGGGAAATTGTACTAAGTCGACTTAGTACAGTATTGTTTGGAAGCGTCGATATGTATGTTATGTATGCTGATATATTTGTATAAAAAATGCAATATCACATGTGCATAGATACAGTTATAAACATGTCTACGTATATGCATATGCAAGTGTTTGTTGGTCACTCTAATGCAAGTTCTTCAACTTGGTTACATTGTTCTTCTACATCTACTTCTACTTCTTCTTTGGCTTCTTCTACATTTTATCTTTCTTCTTCTTCTTTTTCTTCTTCTTCTTCTTCTTCTTCTTCTTCTTCTTCTCCTTTTCCTCTTCTTCTTCTTATTCTGCTACCTATACTTCATTTTCATCACCTTAATACTTTCAGCTTTACTTTGCTATTGCCGGGCCTGTTGTCACGTTGGCCTTAATTTGTTGTTGCCGTTAAATGAGTTGGATAGTGCATTCATATGTGCATACATACATACTTACTTATGTATATATACATACATACATATCTGTATGGATAAATATGTACTAATGCCCATGGGAAAGTGTATGCTTTATTGTTGTTGTTTTTATTTAATATTTTTTGTGCATATTTGGCTTTGGTTGTATTCAATTTTGTAGTTTTTTTACGAAAATTGAGATTTTTTGGTGCTAAGCCGTGAGAACGTAAAAGCCCGTTTCCACATAACTTGATTCACCAGAGAAACATGTAGCAAAACATCTCGCTCAATAACCCGTCTCCACGTAGCTAATCGTGATTCAGTTTGACATTTCTCTTTCTTGTTCTTCTTAAATGTTTGTATGTTTGCTTATGTTTACGTGTTTGTTTTGGCCTGTGCGAGATTTCGGTAGATTTTCGATACAAAATTAGAGAAGACATCGATATCATCGAGGTTGGCAAGATGATTCAGAATGAAACAGTGTTTCAATCTTCACTCGCTCTCAGAAATTTGTATGGAAATTGGCGAGTTTCGGCACTGGTTTCCGTGTCGAAACAAGATTGAGAGAGAAAATGCAGAAAAAAAGAGCGAAAGACGTTATGTGGAGACATGGTATAAGAGAATTATGTACGTGTTAGATGGTGCAGTGAGAGATCTCAGAGAAAATTTGAATTAGCTGCATACTAGCATAAAGCGTGACAGCTTATATTTACATGCCTAGATAGTTATGTTTGTATGCTGAAGGAAGTGAAGTAATTTTTAGAAATGAAAAACAAGAAAGGTTTGGCTTTAGTATAATGTGCCATTCCATGAATAAAAAAAATTTGTTAGAAAAGTAAAGCATGCCCTACAGCTCACAAAATAAGCTATTTTCGTTACGACAAATACGCTCCAGCTGCATCGAATTATAAAGAAAGAAAAAACTAATTTTTGTATTTCAGCGCAAATATGGCTCTTAATATTGTGTGTGATATAAAGTCAAAACAGAGCATTTTAACCGCACGCAAGTTCGTTGCTTAAGTCTTTTTCAATTAATATATAATTTTAATAGGTTTTTACAGGAGTGTTCACAGCAGATGACGGAGCTCCGTTCCACAATGCATTGTACGCCTACCTTGTCAACAAAAAAAAATAAACAATAAAAATAAATATTTTTTTCTACTACTTTTTTTTGCTACTTTTTGGCCAATATTTTTTACAACTATTTTAATAATTTAACTGTACTAATAAATAACCCAAAATTCACCGAATTTAGTTGCTGCTTCCTACTACTTATTTTTCTACTACTTTTTTCTACTACTTTCTTCTTACATTTTTTTCTTACTATTTTAATAATTTGACTATAGTAATAAATAACACAAAATGCACTGAATTAAGTGTTTTTTTTTCTACTACTTTTTTGTAACTTTTTTCTACAACTATTTTTACTACATTTTTTTTAATATCTCTTTAAACCCCCTTATTGCGCGTAGAAAAGCAGACAAAGTGAGTTTCAAACAAAAAATAGTATTTATAATAATGAGATTAATTCAACTGTACTTCGTACCCAAATTAATGTGTCATAATCAATCAACAAATATGTAGTAAATAAACTCATTTCTAATCCCTTTGTTATACCATTAGCTTAAGCCGCTTAGAATCCATGCTTATATCGCAGCGCTGTCGCCGCTTCAACACTTTTTCTTCTTCTCTTTTTCTCTTCAATCTTGTTTGCCTTTCTTTTTTACCTTTTCCAATTTATCTTGCTTTCTTCTTAGCACATTCTCAATTCGCGTGTGAAATCAATTCAATTATTCTCACATCGTCTAACACATTTTAATAGTTCTAGTAATAAAAAGATAATAATTCGTTTTGTCAACACGCTGTCATGCTATACTATTTATTATTATTTCGAGTATTTCGTTCAAAATTTATCACATGATTTGTAGGCTTTCTTTTATCGCGTAGCTCTTATTGTTTGTATATTTGAAATGGGTATCTATCGAAGGCGCTGGTTTGTGTGTGTGTGTGTGTTTGGATGTTAATAAATGTGTCAACATTTGGAGATTGATTGCTTTTCTATAGTATTACTTTTGTTGTTGTTGCTGTCAGCGTTTATTTGACTGTTTTGCTTTTCTTTTCAAAATAACCTTCTAACCTAAATTTTCTTGTTGGCATGTGAGTATTTTTGTTTGTTCATTTGATTTGTGAGACTTATATGAAACGTTTATTTTTTAATATATACGAAGGCTCTGTAACTTTTTGCGACACATATGTAGATTTCTTCTTTATGGCTTTTTGATACCATAAACACTGACCGGATAAAACGACTCAAGACCTGACTCATATATAAAATGAATGCAAATATTCAAACGAATATAAATGTACGCAATATGTATTCTATGTTATAATTTGACACACTCAGACGTGACTCATATGCCAAAGTAAACCAAATATTCAAGCAAACATAAATGAAATACTCATAATGAGAATATAGCTCATACTTGACTCATACTCAGAACCATACTTGAATCATACGTGACTCATGAGGTTACCCATATGCAAAATGAAACCAAATATTCAAACGAACATCAATTTAATATCCTAAATTTATATTTTACTCATATATGACTCACACCCAGACTCGTACGAGATGCACACATGACTTATGCACACTTCATATGCCAAATAAAACTGAATATTCAAGCGAACCTAAATTTAATATTTTGAATTAGAATTTGACTCATGCATGACTCTTACTCAGACCTATGCTTGACTCTTACGCGACTCATGAGATTACTAATATGCACCAATGAAACCAATGTTCAAACGAAGATTAATTTAATATTCTAAATTAAAATTCGGTTCATTTAAGACTCATACTCAGACTCATACAGGACTTCTGAGATGAATCATATGCAAAATTAAACCAAATATTCGTCCGTTTGAATTTAAATTTAATCTTCTAAATTAGAATTTATCTCATTTAAGACTCATACTCAGACCCATACGTGATTTATGACGTTACGCATGAAGTGACTCACATGCAAAAGGAAAACAAATATTCAAGCGAATATAAATGCAATATTCATAATCATAATTAGACTTATGCAAGACTCATACTCAGACTCACACGCAACGCATGAAGTGAGTCACATGCAAAATGAAAGTAAATATTCAAGCGAACATAAATTTACTATTCATAACCGGAATTTGTAACATGCTTCACTCATACTCAGACTTCTACGTGACTCATGACATGACTTGCTGACTATTTAGTGCTTAATTAGTGGATAGTTAGTGCTTAATTAGTGGATAGTTAGTGGGCAGTGGGTGAATAGTTGCTTGGATTACTTAGTAGTTGGCTAATTAGTTACTTAGTGGTTACATACCGGTTTCTTATTTAATTGGCTAACGCTTAACCCAACAGCAATGTCATGTTACAACTAAATTAGGTCAAAGTGACTCGTGCGCGCGTGCTATACAGACACACAATTACACAAACAACTATTTTTTTTCTTACCAGAAATCGCACCCACAATACGCCAAGGCATTTAAATATCAAATTAATGTTACAAAGCACATTTGCTGCTAAGCCGATTGAGCGCATTTTTTATTGTTGTCATTTGTAGGACATTTGTCTATAACAAAAATGGTTTACAAGAATAATGCTAAGCTTTGTTTTCATGTTGTTGGGTGTTGCGCGCAATGACTAAGTAGAAAAAGGTAGAAAAGTAGTAAAAAGAAAGTGAGTCACTGCGCGCATGCGCACAGCATGACTTAGCATGTCAAACAAGACAAAGCAACGATGGTTTTGCATATTAAATTCGAGAGTGCAGAGCAAAGAAGAAGAAGAAGAGGAGGGGAAAATATGTAGTTACAAATAGAAGTTAACGAGAACAAAAAGAAATAATTGAAATATATTTTCCTTGGACTTTTTCACACAATAAAAAAGAAAATATATTTTCTTTTACGCTGGAAAAAAGCACCAACAAAAAGTTTACATTGAAGTTTAAACAAATTGAAATTACAAAGCAAACCACAAATTTATTTAATGTCAACAAAATGAAGCGAAAGTTGCTTGAAAATGTTCCCCGTCATCAGTGCAGCGCAGAGCTGCTCATGTCAAGCGTGAAAGTGTTCTCATTTCGTTGGCCAACAGCCAAAAACGAAACTAGCTTGCAACATTAACTTAAATTTTTTTATTTTTTTTTTATTTATTTTTTTTTTAAATGCTTCAGCAAAGAAAAAGTTTCAAATTTGTTATTTAAACTTTTCTTCTTTTTTTTGACATATCAATTGCAGCTGCAGGTTATATCTGTAGTGCTCAGATTTTTTATGAGGCAATTAAATAAATGTAAAGTAATTCAATTTAATTGAGCAAATACAAGAAAGTAAGAAAAAAGTGAAAATTTAAAATTAAATTGAGCTACAAATGTAAAAAAAATGTAATAAAAATAGCAAGTAATTCAAGTAGAAGATCTTTTCTTTTTCTTTGGCTTTTAACTTGCTTTACCGCTGGTTCGTTTTGAGGTCAAGTGTCAACTCACTTTCATGCGTATACCTCTTTATTTCCCCTCTTTGTAATGGTTAAATGTTTTTTTTTGTTATTGTTATGTGGTAAAGTCTCTCATAAAAATTATAATTAGTTTTGTGCACTAAAGATGTTTTAAATACACATAGATCATCCGTAAAATGTAAAAAAATATTTGAAAATGCTCACAAAAGTACTTATAATTATACTCAAGCTCATACTGCTATTGTGAGGTAAAGTTCATTTTAAGATTTTGACTCAGATTGATTCTCATACTCAGATTCAGACTCATTCTCAGACCTAATCTCATATTCAGACTCGGACTCATACACATGCTTAGACTCGGACTCATACTTATACTCATATTCGTACTCATATTCCGCCTTAAACTTATTTTGAGGCTCTTACGGGTTTTAACGAATAAGAAAAACAAATATTAATTTCAAGATTCATACTCTTACTTAGACTCAGAGTCATATGCAGAGACCAACAAATACTAAAAGCAATAAAATTAAGTATGAATGCAAATAATTTTACTCATATTCACATTCATATTCATATTCATATTCATATTCATATTCATATTCATATTCATATTCATATTCATATTCATATTCATATTCATATTCATATTCATATTCATATTCATATTCATACTCATAGTTATGCCCAGACTTCATAATTATACGTCAGACTCACATTTCTATTCGAGCGTAGAGTTTATTCACACCCATACTCAATACTCGAACTCCTTTTGGTACTAATAAAAAAAAAATTGTAATAAAAAATACAAGTAATCACTCATAACCAGAGACTCCAATGTATGCTAATAAATAGCAATACATGTATGTATGCAAATATGAATATATTCAGGCGTAGAGAATATTCTAAAATTTCGACTCACACTCAGACTCATATTCATACTCATACTCGTACTCATACTCAGACTGACACTCAAATTCAGACACTTTCGAACACTAATAGCAATATAAGTACGAATATAGATCATTTTATTCTTAGCACACTTATACTCTTTCGAGGAGTCGTACTCAGACTCCTACTTGTAGCATACGCGAATACTTATTCTCATATTCATAAGTGACTCATCACGTGACTCATGTGCGAAATGAAACTAAATATTCGTACGAACATAAATGTTGTATTCATAAATATACTCGACACATGTGCGACTGCTAATGATACTCGTACTCATTTTCATGCGCGTGTCATGACATTACTCATGAAAATTGATATAAAATATCCAAACCAATATAAAATCTAATACTTATAATAATATAATCATGCAAAATTAAACTGAATATTTAAACGAATAAAAATAAAACATTTATTACGACAATTTGACTCATGCATAACTCATACTAAGACTCATGACGTGACTCATACATGCAAAATGAAACTAAATACTGAAACGAATGTAAATCAAATATTCATGGTCAGAATTTGTCTCATGCATAACTCGTACTCATACTGATACGTGACTCCTGACGTGAGTTATATACAAGCAAAAGGAAGGAGATGCAAAATTCTTGGTATGCATTCACGTGACTTATTTATTTTTTATTATTGCAGCCATATACATGCATATTTAGTTACACATTTTTCCCCATTTCTTTCAGAACTTTCACACGCCATTTAAGTTAATGCTCCATAAATCTTTTAGATTTTCTGCTGTTCTGTTCACTTTATTGTTGTGTTTCCATGCGTGTATCTTTCTTTAATCCTTTGGATTACACTTTATTTGCAACAACAAAATAAAAACAACAATGAAAAAACTATTACAACTAAATGGTTCATGTTGCATGAAAATCGTGGCTAAAATGACTCGGTTGCATGTTTGGAAAGATTAAAAATTTTTAATTTTTTTTTATTTCAAAATGAGCATAAAATTGTTTTTTTTTTTTTGTAAACAAAAAGACGTGCCAAAAAGTGAACAAAAAAAAACATGCATATGTGCAAATATATACATATGGATTTACAGTTGGCGGTATGTGTATGTGTGTATGCACGTGTGCATGTATATATGCATTTATGTCTACTAATCCATGCATTTACTTATATATGTGCATTATCCACAAAGAACAACGCTGACCCACTTCGATTTGTGCTAAAAACCAACGCTCTGGCATGCAATTTTGCAGCGCCTAAAACCAAAGACTTAAGACAGCAACTTGTTTTACAATGTGGCGTGTATTTTAGGTTCTTTTGTTTTTGTACTTTTTATACTCAGCTGTACTAGTACACAGAGTATTATAGTTTTAATCACATAACGGTGGATTGTAACAGAATGAAATAATCGAGATAGATATAGACTTATATATATCAAAATGATCAGGGTGAAAAGAGAAATCGATTGAGCCATGTCCGTCCGTCCGTCCGTCTGTCCGTCCGTCTGTAAACACTCTAACTCGCGCAAAAATTGAGATATTTTGATGAAATTTGGAATGCAAGTTGGTATCGAGACTGGGACGGTTGGTATTGAAATGGGCGAAATAGGACCATGACCACGCCCACTTTTCCTATATAGAAAAAATCGAAAATTTGGTATCTCAGCCACTAATATAGCTAGAGGGATGAAATTTTACCCACGTGTTGAGCTCAGGCCCCTATGAAGAAATTTGATGAAATTTTGGGAAATGGGCGGTGCCACGCCCACTTATTAAGGGTCAAACATGGAAAGTTTTATATGTCATAACTCAGAAAACATTGAAGATATATCGATGAAATTTGGTACGCGTGATTTACTTACTTAGGCAAATGTTTGGACGGATAATAGTTAAAATCGGTTGACGGCCACGTCCACTTTTATATATGTGTATTATAAAGTGGCCTAATAAAAACATTTTAAGCGATATCTCTGTCAAATATAAAGATCTATCATTGAAATTTTGTCGCATGAGTCCAACTATGGACATAAAAGAAAAAACACAAACATTTTGGAAAATGGGCGGTGCCACGCCCACTTATTAAGGGGCAAACATTTAAAGTTTTATGAATCATAACTCAGAAACCGTTGAAGATATATCGATGAAATTATGATATACTTAGGCAAATGGTTGGACGAAAAATTTCCAAAATCGGTTGACGGCCATGACCACCTTTATATATGTGTATTATAAAGTGGCCTAATAAAAATATTTTAAGCGATATATCTTTCAAATATAAAGATATATCATTGAAATTTTATAGCAGGAGTTCAACTGCGGACATAAAACGAAAAACACAAAAATTTTGGAAAATGGGCGTGGCACCGCCTCTTTTTAGAAACAGGAATATACGAGATTTCTTAGCCTTTAACTCGACAAATAATTGAGATATTATAACGAAACTTGGTTTATACACTTTTATAACTTGTGTTAATAGACACGCAAAAAATTATTGAAATTGGTTTATGACCACGCCTACTTTTTAACAAAGATATTTCTGGAACACCCTTTGGGAATTTGCAACGTCACATCTTTGTAATTAGAAGTCATAAAGGAATGAAATTTTGCACAAAGAATAATATTCATATGCTTAGTTGGATGACCATCAAACGCAAACAAACAATGAAAGCACACAGCTGAGTATCTAATGTTCGATTCCACTCGAACTTAGGCTTCCTTACTTGTTTTGAACTCATTTTTGCTGCTAAATAACTTTTTTGGCGCATTTACTTTGTTGGAGTTTCTCTTGTTAGGCAGAATGTTCTCAACTATTTTCATGCCACATGCTCATTTTCTTGAACAAAAAGTCTTATATGCTTTATTATGAAAATTTTTATTCCAAAAAATATATGAAATAACTTTCACTGCTTCGTATCAACTTCTAACCCAAATTTTAAAGAGTTCGACTGAGTTAAAAGCAATTATGAAGTATGGCAATTATTAAAAATAAAAGGGAAGTTAAACGCATTAAAAACAGCAACAAAATCGTATGCAAAATTATCTGCCATAAATCATCGATTAAAAACTACAAATCGGCGAGCAGCAGCTGATAATTGATTGCCAATCAGGATGTACATGAAAGCAGAAATGAGAATTAACTAAAACAACAAATTTGTGAAGAAAGTGAAAAGCAACAAAAACGCAAAATCATCAACAACAACACAAATTACTAATTTGGCACAAAACACTTTCGCTTGCCGGAGTTAAAACCAGCAACAAAGAAGACAAAAGAGTTAAAAGCAAAAATAAAAGGAAAACCAAAAACAATAACAATAAAAAACCAAAAACAATAACAATAGCAAAAAAAAAACCAACAGCAACCAGCAGTCAACTAAAGTTCAATGACTAAAACGTATGGCAAAAAATTCATAATCCAGCAAGAAATTTTAGTGACAGAGGAAAAAGGGAAATTATTATAAACGAAATTGTTTACAGAAGCACAAAATACACAAAAAAAGAAGAAGAGAATATTGTTATAAGCAAAAATAAAAAAGACAAAAATATGAAAACACATGTACTTACAGTCATATATACAAGTACATACATATATAAATATTGAATGAGCGCTCGCGCTTAATTCGTCGAACCAAAGTCAACTAAAAAGCATAGCAAAAGAGCGCCAAGAAAAGAAACAAAAACAAAAACAAAAAATACAAAATTAGGCAACAACAAAAATGCTTGTAGTCAATTTGAACAAATTGCGTGTTTGGTAGTGTGTGTGTGTGTATGTGTTTATATCACAGTTAAACAAATCAAAAGCGCTCGAAATTAAGGAAATGTGTGACTCTTCTCGTTACAGCTTTTTTGTACAAAGATTTTGTTTGAGGAGACACCTAGTGAAATTTTAGTGCGAATAATTATGTAGAACACTTTAACCATATATCGACCTACGAAATAGCATTTTAACCCTCATGTGACCTTAAAAATGCCATTTTTTCGAACTACTCGGAAATGGAATTCGAAAGCACGCTTTAGTGAGTGTACTAGAGGGTTAAAATGTTCCGCAACCTCTAGTAACATTTTTACCAAATAATTTTCTAGAACACTTTAACCCTCTAGCGACCTTCAAAATTCCATTCGCAAATGAGGTTCAAAATAATATTTCTTCAGGGAGTTAAAGGGTTAAAATATTCTACAACCCCTCTTTAAATTGCATGGCGTATAAATTTCCAGAACATTTTAACCCTCTAGAGACCTTCAAAATGCCATTTTTTCGAACTCTTGGCAAAAAGGGTTCAAAATTAAAATTTCTTGTGGAAGTTAGTGTGTTAAAATGTTCTACAACCCCTCTTTAAACCCCTCTTTAAATTTTCCAGAACATTTTAACCCTCTAGCGACCTTAAAAATGCCATTTTTTCGAACTCTTGGCAAAAAGGGCTCAAAATTAAAATTTCTTGAGGAAGTTAGTGGGTCAAAATGTTCTACAACCCCTCTTTAAATTTAATGCGAATAATTTTCGAGAACATTTTAACCCTCTATCGACCTTCAAAATGCCATTTTTTCGAACTCTTGGCAAAAAGGGCTCAAAATTAAAATTTCTTGAGGAAGTTAGTGGGTCAAAATGTTCTACAACCCCTCTTTAAATTTAATGCGAATAATTTTCCAGAACATTTTAACCCTCTATCGACCTTCAAAATGCCATTTTTTTCGGAATCTTCGAAATCGGGATTCAAAAGAACCACTTCGTGAAGGAGCTAGAGGGTTAAGTTGTTCTAGAACCCCAAGTAAAATTTTATGACGATAAATTTTGTACAACAGTTTAACCCTCTAGCGAGCTTCAAAATGCAATTTTTTTAAAATCATCTCGAAGAGAGCTAAAAGGAGCCAATTTTGTGGGTATCTACTAGAGGGTTAATATGTTCTACAACCCCTACTGAAATTTCATGGCGTATCATTTTCTAGAACATTTTAATCTTCTAGCGATCTTCAAAATGCCATTTCTTTGGACTCCACAAAAATGTGGGTCAAAAGCAGCGCTTGCTGAGAGAGCTAGCGGGTTAAACTGTTCTATAGACTTAATCCTCCCTTAACTTTACTATAGGTATACAAATAAGATATTTCTAAGATATGTATTTTAACACTTTCTTGCATGTTTTCCAAAAAAATACTCAGTCAAAAATTGCCAATTTCTTTGGTCATGCAATGAAATTCGACTATATCGGTAAAAAACTCTTGTACAGTCTTATTATGCGCGTTTTGAGGTTTCTAATGATACCCTTTTCACTCCCAATGTAATTTTCCATTTGTTTTGGCTAGCTGGAATGTGTTTGTTTAATAAATTGGTAACCGCACGATTAGATTTTATTGCGGTTTTTCATGTTGCTTTTTCTGTGTTTACGCTGCTGCTTGTTCCTTACAATTTAGTTTTTTTTTTGTTCTTTCCCTTTTTTACTTTTTCCTTTTTTCATGTTATTTTGTTAACTTTATATTACAAATATTTTAAGATTATTTTTTTTCTGCATTTGTTTTTGATTAATGAGCTGCCTAATCTACGCAATTATTATTGTAATTAGTGTTCATTTCTTTTCTTCCTTTTTTTGGTTTGGCTTAATGTGCCATAAATGCGGTCAAGTGGTGAAGGTAAATAGAAAAAAAGGCGAGGCGTTAAATTTTCTAGTTGTAAACAAGCAAATCAACGAAAAACAACAAAAAAAAAATACAGCGCAGCAATGAAGGTTCGTGTTTTTTTTTTCTTCATAATATGCGATTTTAGAAGTTGAAAGTGCTTTCATAACGCCCCCTTTCGATCTTAATTATTGCTTTGCATCACCATTTTTGTATTAATCTCTCCTTTTCTGCTAACCTATGGCGCCAATTTCAATAATTTTTCGAATGGTCTTGATGGACTTGACATATGAAATTTTATGTTAATATAATTTGAATCAACTGAATAAAAAATTATATCTAAAATTTCGCTTAGCATATTGCCAAAAAAAAAAGCATAAGCTTACAAAGTTTCATATGTATGTACCTGACTCCGCAGTTGCGTTTCTTTTTTTCTACTTTCATTTCTGTTACCCACTTTTATTGCCTTTTAAGCAATTTTTATCATTCAGCATTTAGCATTCAGCAGTCAAAAGCCAATCACAACAAAGGTCACTGCATTCCAGGTGCATTCATTTCCCACCCGAAGCAAGCAAGTTCGTTGCTTAAGTCTTCCGTATGCAATTTGATTCTTTCATCGATTTAATCGCCATTTCTTTCATTTTTTTTCAATCGATTAGCATTTTATGCTTCTATTATTATGATCGCTCGCTGCCAGCAGATATTATTGGCTGCAACATATAGATGTTGCAAGTTACATTTGTGGCAGCCAACAGGAAGTGGCATGCAAAACGCAATAATTACAATTATTTATGAAAAGTGCTGGCGAAGCTCACTGCTCACTGCGCTGCCACGCCTCGTGTTTTTGCTTTTAGCGCTGAGTAATTTGGTTAGTTGTTTTATTTTCTTGTTGTTTTTTTTTTTTTTTTTTGTTCTTTGCTTTCCAATTTTTCTCCTCTGCATACATTTTTCATTTGCTAGCGAGATAGAATATCAGTTTGCCATTAAATAAATAATTGCCATAAATTCTTGCGCGTATGATTTTCCTGTTGTGATATGCTTTCTTGTGGCATAATAAATTAATAACAACAACAATAATAAACATGAAAAAAGGATATAAGCAAGAAAGCTGTAAAAATAAAAAGAACAACTAAAGAAGAGCGACCTGCGAGTGGTCAACAGCAATCAGTGGTTAGCGCTCAGCAGCAACTAAAGAACAAATAAAATTGTTTGAAATAAATGTTTGTAATTGTGTGTATGAATGTGTGTGTATGTATGTACATATGTATGTATCTATAGCCACTTGCCACAAAATATCTATCGTCCTCGCAGTTAGTGTACATGTTAATGCCAAAGCAAGCAGTTAAGCTTCTATTTCCATGACGACTTTAAAAAAAGTACTAAAAATAGTAGTAGAAAAATGTAGCAAAAAAGTAGTAGTAAACAAATACTAGAAAAAAGTAAGTTAATTGCAAACTTAAGTTTAAAAAAATGATTTAGAAATTATTAAAAATAGTAGTAGAAAAACTAGTAGAAAAATTTCAAGAAATTAGTAAGGAAAATTAACTTAATTGCAAACTTTAGTGGAAAAAAATTTAAAAAATTGGAAAAAACATCAAAAAAGCATTAGAAAGAAGTAACTAAATTGCAAACTTTAAAATTTAAAAAAGTATTAAAAACAGTCTTAGAGTGCAGAAGTACAGCAAATAGGTAGTAGATACAGCAACTCAATTGCAAATTTAAAAGATTTAAAAAAGTACTAAAAATAGTAGTAAAAAAATTAAAAAAAAAACTCGCAAAAAATATTAAGGAAAATGTATTAATTTCGAATTGAAAAGGTTTAAAAATATACTTTAGGTGGAAAAAAATAAAAGAGTAGTAAAAAATAGTCGAAATAGTAACATAATTGCAAACTTAAAAGATTTAAAAAAGTAATGAAACTAGTAGAAAAAAATTTTATAAAAAAGTAATTAAAAAAGTATTTAACTTAAATTCAAATTTAAAATATTTAAAAAGTAATGTATTGTGGAACGATTTTCCGTCATCCCTTGTCAAGTTTGGTTTGGAGACAAACCGGTTTCGGCTAATATGCGCCATCTTCAGTGTCTTCTTTCGTTTGTCTCCTAACCAAACTTGACAAGGGATGACGGAAAATCGTTCCACAATACATCAAATTCCTACCCTGTCGGAAAAACAAGCAACCAAAAAGTTATTTGAAAAGTACTTTAATCGTAAAAAACCAAAACGTAGTAAAAATGGTAGTAGAAAAAGTCGCTGAAAAAAATTATTTAATTGCAAACTTAGGCGAAAAAATATTGGAAAAGTAGTTGCAAAAAAATTAGCAAAAAAATAGCAAAAAAATTAACAAAAAAGTAGCAAAAAAAGTAGCAAAAAAAGTAGCAAAAAAAGTAGCAAAAAATTGGCAAACAAATTTGCAAAAAAGCAGCAAAAAAGTAGCAGCAAAAGCAACCATATTCAAGCAAAATACATACAAAGCTATGTATGCATCAAAGCAAATAATTTCTGCTTCAATTTCCACTTGATTGCACACAGCGATTTTTATGCTTTCCAATTAAACGCCAATGTATGGTCGTATTGCTTTATGTGTGTGTTTGTGGTGTGTGTGCCTTCTAACACAAATTTCTTTGATTTTTTTTTTCGTACAAGAAACAGGTCGCATTGCTCGCGGCCAGATAGGCAGCAAAAAAAAAACAAAAACAACATTCAAAGCATTAAACAGCTTATTATGGCTTACTTTATAACCCAAAGCAATAATCCAAGTGTGTGTTTGTGCTCGTGTACAAGCATGTAAGCGCGCTTTGGTGGCAAGAAAGTTGTGCCGTTATGTTCTGATTTCAATTCTCGATCAAGGTTTGCAACTTTCTGAGCAAGTCAAGTCAACTACAATAACAACAACAACCGCTCGCTCGACCAAACTGCACGTTGTTGCAAAAACATGTTGTTGGCCACTGCGGAAAGTCGTACACAGTAGCGCAACAGCAACAACGAAAAAACAACAGCAGGAGTCAGCACAAACAAACGTCACTGCTCGCGGCAGGTTCTTAAAGCAACAAGTTTAAAAAATAACAACAACAAAGTACAAAAAAAAATTAAAAATTCCAAGCAAAATCTAGTGCCTATTGATTGGTTGTTTCTGCTATTCGTGTTGCTGCTGTTGTTGTTTTTTCTATTGCTATTTATTTTTTCTATTTACTTTGTATTCTATTATGCTTTATTATTATTATCTTTATTTGCTGTTGTTGCTCTCTCTTTTTAATTTTATCTAAAGTGGCAACATGTGTCAGTTGCTCGCGTTGTCTCAATGCTAAATTAAGTTGCAGCCAGCAATGGCATTGCCATCGGCATGGCAGCTTTTTTTTGATGACGATGAGTGAGTGAGTGAGTGAAAGGTTGTCATGGCGCTGCTGAAGACAGATTTTCAATGATTTCCACGGCCCCGATTTTCCAGTTCCCTTACTCACAGTTGAGTTTCTGTAGAAGCATTCATTGAGTGTTTCAAAGACTTAAAAAACGAACTTGTAGTAGTAGTAGTTTGCAAGGAAAGTAAGGAAAAGAAAGAAGAAGAAGAAGAAGAAGAAGAAGAAGAAGAAGAAGAAAGGAAGAAAAAGAAGAAAGGAAGAAAACGAAGAAGAGGAAGAAGACGAATGAGCAGAAGAAGAAAAAGAGGAGGGAAGAATGATAAGAGGAAGAAGAGGGCGAGGGAAAAGAAAAACAAGAAGCAGAATCTGAAACCAACTAAAAACATCAAAATGCACAAAAATTCCAATAAAATTATAGGCAAAATGGCCATTGCTTGCCAATCGTGTAGCAAGTTGTATTAAATAAATGTAGCGAAAGTGCAAAAAAGGCCTTCTAAAAGTAGTAAAAATAGTAGCAGAAAGAAGTGGCAGAAAAGGGAAGTATGAAAAACAAGCAATACATGCATACGAAAGTGCAAAAATAATTTAAAAAGTAGTAAAAATAGTAGCAGAAAGAGTAGCAGAAAAAGGAAGTAGGAAAAACAAAGAAATTCAAGCAATACGATGCATACGAAAGTGCAAACGAAATTTAAAAAGTAGTGTTGCAGTGGGTAGAGTGCTCGCCTGCTATGCCAGAGGTCTCGGGTTCAAACCCCAGTCCGAGCAAACACCAAAAAAAAATTTTCTAATTAGTAAAACTCCAATTATTTGGTTTTTAAGAGCAGCGGTCACCTCTCGGCAGTGGGCGGCATACCCTCCGAGTGTATTTCTGCCATGAAAAAGCTTCTCACAAAAAATCCATTCGCCGTTCGGATCCGGCATAAAACTGTAGGTCCACCCAATTAGTGGGAAAAAACAAAAGGAGCACACCTCGAATTGGGAGAGAAGCTCGGCCATAAAACTCGGCAGAGTTATAATAGCGCCATTGTATTATTATTATTAATAAAAATAGCATTAGAGAAAAGTACTATAAAAAAGTATTAGAAAATAAACTTCTAAATTCAGTGCGAATTGCGTTATAGTACCAAAAAAGTAACAAAAGTAAAAAGAAAAGTAGGAAAAAAGTTGAAAAAGTTAGCGAGAAATAAAAATAGTAGTAGGAAAAAATGTGAAAAAAGAAAAAAAAAAGTTGCAAAAATGTTGGTAGAAACAAATTTTTAAACTCACAAACGTTAATTTCGCTTTTTTCTTCACCGGCCATAAAGCTCTGAATATTATTATATTAATTACTAATCAGTTGGCCTTTACTACATAATTAGTTAATTTCTCGAAGCTGTCACTTGTTTGAGAAAAGAGACAATTTGAGTTCAAATATAAAAAAAATTAAAAAATGAAAAAAAAAAAAATTTTGTAAAAGTAGCAAATATAGTAGCAGAAAAAAATAACATATAAATTAGCTCAAAACAGTCATTTGTTTGAGAAAAGGGACAATTTGAGTTCAAATATAAAAAAAATTAAAAAAGTAAAACATTTTTTTATAAAGTTAATAAAAATAGTAGCAGAAAAAAATAGCAAAAAAAAATTAGTAGAAAGAAATAAATCAATAAAATTTGCGTTATTTATTATTATAGTCAGTGTTAAAATAGTAGGTAAAAAAAGTAGTGAAAAATATTAATAAAAAATAGTAGTGGAAAAAAGCAACAAAAATATATATTAGGACAAAGTCTAAAAAAAATCGCAAAAAAGTACTAGATAGAGAAAAATTATTAAATTTAAAAAAGTTGCAAAATGAGTAGTAGAAAACAAAAATTTAGCACAACTTGCATTATTTACGATTTTAATCAAAGTATTAAAATAGTGTTAAAATAGCATTAAAATAGTATTAAAATAGTAAAAAATACCTAATAGCAAACAACGTATGTACTTAAATAAAAAGCTATAATAAAAAGTAGCTAAAAAGCAGTAAGTAATACTTATCCCTTTTTTGAGAAAAAAGGTAACACGTAACTCCAATTAAATACCAAATGCAAAAATATTTAAAATAAATCAAGCTTTTGCTTGCAAAAACCGAATCAAAACTAAATTGTACAATGTACATATTAAATAAAAAGACGTAAGCAACGAACTTGCGTGCAGGTAATGCTCTGGCTCTGGCAAAATAAATATTCCACAAATTCCATCAAATTATTATTATTTCTATTTATTAGCATAATTTGCTGTCATTTTTTAAGTTGAATCGAGATACCACCACCAAGCAACCAACAGCCATTAGAGTGTATCCGTTTATTGTTGTTTTTTTTTAAAAGGCACTTGCGGTCGCATTTTGCATATTCACTTGCCGCTATTAAATACCAGCAGCAAAGCAGGAAAGTAACAAAAAATACAAGTTAAAGTGCTTGCTGCTGCTCATATAAATTAAATTTAAATGCCAAATGGTAAGCAAAAAAAAACAAAATCAAGAGTTTTTATGCATTTGTGTGATGTGTGTATGTATGTGTGTGGCACATTAGCAGGTACATATGTATGTGAATAGCATTTGTGTAATGCTTGTGGCATGCCACAGCATCGCGTGCAACAAACATTTACTTAAACAGCCACTGAGAGACGCGTGTAAATTTAATGGCATCAAATTGCTGGGCAATTTAAGTGTGGCATTTATTCGTAATGGAGTTGCAGAAAAATAAATTTCTTCTCTTTTTAATTTTTTTATTATTATTATTTTCATTCTGATTTGCATATTTTAGAATACATATACTCGTATCATTTTAATGAATTAAGACAGGAGTAAAAGGACAAAAGCAAGAGAGGATGACGGGATGAATCAACTCCTATAAACTCAATATTTGCTTAAAAGATCCTCAAGATTTATTGGTCTATTGGTTAATCTGAGTCCCTCAATCAACTCTCTCTCTCTCCCTATGCTCTGAAGAGACCACAAGAAAAGATTGATGCAGCAGTTGGTCCAACTTGGTAGTCAATATAATGAAATCGAGACTGAAGAAGAACTAGTGGAAAAGCAATTAAAGGCATCGAGAACATGTGAAAGTTGGATATTGTCTAGAAGAGCTCAAGGCTCAAAACTTTCAAAAAAAAAACAAAAACAGCAAAAAACAATAACAACTAAAACTGCCATAAAAATGGCGCAGTAAAAGTGGCTAATAAATTTAGTTAGAAAATTGGGTTGGCGCCACAGGCGTCATTTGGCATTTTTATTGCGCGTGCGTCGCTTGTATTTTCTAATGTTCGTGCGTGTTTGTACATGTTTGTACATCTTTTTAAGTGTCTTTGTAAGATCAAACATGTTTTTTGCGCCAATATTTTCGATTTCCAATTTTCATTGCATGTTCGTGCATGTTTATACATATTCGTACATGTTAGTACGTGTTTGTACAAGTTCAAACCTATTTTTCTTTGGCTAATTTTTACGATTCACTCAATCTCAAAATTTCATTACATGTTCGTACATGTTTGTACATGTTTAAACATGTTTTTTTTTTGCTAATTCCTTCAATTAATTGAGTGTGCAATGCTGCGCATTTTTAGTTTTACTATGTGTTATTTTGCATATTTTTGCATTTTTCCGAATTTATTTAAACATTTAGCATTTATAATACATATTCGTGCGTCACCTGATATTTTTAATTTTTTATTGCATGTTTGTACATGTTCTAACATGTTTGCATGTGTTTTTTACAAAATCAAGCATGTTCCTTTTTGCTAATTTTTTAAAACTTCGAATTTTTATTGTACATGTTTGTTTGTTCTTAAATGACTGTGCATGTTTTTACAAGTTTAAACATGTTTTTTACCAATTTTTTTGTAATTTCCAAATTTCATTGCAATTTTAATTTTATGTTCGTACACGTTTGGACATGTTTGTACGTGTTCGTACTTGTGTGTACGTGTTTGTACAAGTTCAAACATGTTTTTGTTTTGCTAATTTTTACGACTTCCTCATTTTCCAATTTTGATTGCATGTTCGTGCTTGTGTGTACATTAGAGCGTCTCGCCTTACAGGCAAAAAAAAAAAGTCGGCCGTACGTCCCTTCATATAAAGTGTTTTTGAAAAACTTTTAAAAAAAATTTTTTTTTCTGGCAACGCTAGATGTCGCCCAATTGCATTTCTCTTCATATCTTCGGCATTTATTTTCGGATTTTAAAGTGTGATACACCAATTTTTTTGTCTCAAGGAGTGGGTTTTTCCCAGCGTTGCCAGAAATAAAAAATTTTTTTAATGTTTTTCAAAAGCACTTCATATGAGGGGAGGTTCGGCCGACTTTTTTTGGTGATACGCTCTAGTGTACATGTTCGTGCAAAATTCAAACATGTTCTTTTTTAATATTTCCTGGTTTGATTTTATTTTATTTCGTTTTATTTTATTTTATTTTATTTTATTTTATTTTATTTTTTATTTTAATTTATTTTATTTTAGTTTAGTTTAGTTTAGTTTAGTTTATTTTATTTTATTTTATTTTATTTTATTTTATTTTATTATATTTTATTTTATTTCATTTTATTTTATTTTATTTTATTTTATTTCGTTTTATTTTATTTTATTTTATTTTATTTTATTTTATTTTATTTTTTCTTTGCATTGACCTTAGCACCACTCATCATATACAGCTGCCACTTCTTCTTCTTCTTCTTTCACACTCTAAAAGCATGCCATTAAAGTCATAAAGCAGATTTTTTTTCAGCCAATTTCTTTTTAAAATTTTACTACTTGTTTGCTGCCAACACTCAAATCAAATAGCAATCAATGCAAGCTAAAAGAACAGCAACAGAAATCTACAACAAAAATAACAACAAATATCATGTGTGCTTCAACGTCGACCAAAGCACTTGTTGCTTGCTTGTGCTATGTGCTGAAGTTGAAATGTTTTGACGTTTTTGTAATGTTGAGCTGTTGAAACACACACCCCAAAACACATACGCAAACATACAAGTATACCCTGCAGGGAACTCAATAACTAGTTAGCAAAATTTCTAGTTCCGAACTAGCGAAAAGGTGTCAAAAGGGCACTAGATCAATTGTAGTTAGACTCTCACCAGTTCAGAAGGAGTGAATTGAGTGACCATTATAAGACACACTTTGATTTGTTAGCCACTTCGAAGTGACAAAATTCTATGAAAATTTTTCGTTCGTTCAATTGCCGTCGGCTTTGTATATTTCTGCAATTCTCAGATGCTTAGTGAAGCATTTTATATAAAGAGTTTTCTATTTACATCTTGTATGAAATGAAATGTTCCCCTAATTATGATTTTCCAATCCCTCAGGCTTGTTTTTAATTTTTTTATTTTATTACTTTTTAAATATTATTGTAAATTTTTATTAAATAAATAAATAAAAAAAATATTAGTTAAAAAAAAAATTAAGAAAAAATTATCATCCACCTTGACACCGACATGATTCGAACCCGCGCCCCTCAGATTGAAAGGCACATGCGTTAGCCAGTCGGCCATCGCGCCACTTGCATGAACTGTGTCAAAGGCTGCACTTAAGCGGCAGATGTAAAACTGTAGAATTGTAGCTAGTTCAGAACTATCTAAATTGTGCCAATAAACGAACTAGTGGAAACTGTAGAATTTAGTACTAGTTCGGAACTATCGAAAATGTAGTGCAGAGGGTGACAATTGACACCGCCTAGGACATCGCCGTGTTAAATTCGCCAGTTGATAACATGCAAAAGAGATTTAGCTCGCACTAGTAGTGGCGAAAAATGCACTAGAAGCGACCTAGTTCGGAACTAGAGATTTTCCCTACAGGGTATGTACATATGTATATACACAGTATCATAAACATTCATAAAAATAAGCATACATAAAAAGTGTCCATAATTGTAGGCGTTTACGGAAGCAAGCCAATCGTTATTACAAGTGGACGTGTCAAGTTGCTCTCTGCCTTGATTTTTGTTTGACGGCATAATTATGAAAAGAAAATTCCTTAGCAGTTAGTTAGAATGCTATTTGAAGTTAATTTTATCACGCTGCGCTCTGGCTTTAAATTAGTTGAAGTTATTTTTAAACGAGTTTTGTTGAGGATCATGAGGGTTATACATATATGTAGGAATGAAATAAACGCTTTAGCCACTTTGGCGCTTTGTGCCTTGAAAATACATGAAAGTCTTGGAAATTGGGAATTAATTCTGCCATTTTATGTGTATATGTTCACTGAGTACACAAATCACGGTTGCGTTCAGATACGTATATATTCTAAGCGCTGCCATATTTTTTTTTTGTTTTAAAACTATATTTATTTTCAATTATTATTTTCAATTTTCTTATCACTCACATTTTAGAATTTTAATAGAAAAAATAAGTGCACGCAAACTTATACTAAATTCTTCACATAATTGCTCATATTAATTTTTGTTGTTTTTGCTTTTTCCAATTTTCTATTTTTAGCGCCATTGCAGCCCTGCAAGTGCAATAATTGCCTCTGTCAGCACAAATAAGCAACGGAAAAGGCGCGCACAGCGGTAAGTAAAGCTTTCTTTGTTGGATTTGTAGATTTTTGTAAGGTGTTAAATGCCAGTGGACTGTGTGTAAGAAGTTGAAAAAAATTAAAATACACATGCACATATGTATATATATTAGAGTGCAGTTGGCAGTTGTGCGCTGTTATGCGCATGCGTGCCTTTTTGTCGTTCTTCCTGCTTTGAAAGTGGACCACATGCGTGCCACGGCTATCATGGAAAAGCCACAGGTAATGAGGTGCAAGCTGGAGGGAAAAGTAGAAGGAAGTGTTTGTTTTATAGGAAAAAATAAAAAAAATAAATGCTCTATATAACCAAATGGGAAAGGAAACTGAAAAAAAATCATATGACACAATTTTGTAACCGAGTGGACTAAACGAGTTTCCTGCTTTTTCTTACACGTTTTACATTTTAACACATAGCTTAGTAAAATTTTCTTTAGCACACATTTCAAATGCCCAACTGGGTATATATTAAAACTATATGAAACAATTTTGTAACTGGGCGACAAAACGAGTTTACTTAATCTTTAATGGTTAACTAAGTGAAGTTTTCTTCAGCAGTTATTGCCTTCACACGGCCAACTGGGTATACAAAAATGTATAAGAAAAAATTTTGAAATCAAGCGATCAAAATAATCTCCTGCTTTCTTGCAATTTTTACATTTAAATGGTTAAGTAAGTGAAGTTTCGCTTAGCACTAATTTTTTACGCCCAACTGGGTATACAAAAAAAGCATATGGAAAAATTTTGAACCGAGTTGACCAAACAAGTCTCTTAATTTTTTGCACGCTTTACATAAAAACGAATAGCATTTTCCTTATCACTAATTTTTCAACGCCCAACTGGGTATATAAAGAAACTGATTTGAAGCAAAATTTGGTGTGTGCCAATTTTTAACGATTTTCCTGTTCTCAAACAGCTGATATTCGACTTTCAACTAAAACCATTTTCACTTGAAAGTGTTTTTAGTGCTTAGCACGAAATTTTTATTTTAATTCAATTTTTAATTGTTGGGGTAAGTGGAAAAAAATTCAACAACTATTTACAGCGAAGGTTGAGTGTATAGCTATTTCACGAAAAACCATTTTCGATCATCAGCACTCTTTTCGGAAGTGGATGCACTGGGGATTGAACCCGAGTCCATTCCATCTTCAGCCGCAATGACCCAACGCATAAACACACTCGGCCATTGAGACTCTCTGTAAAAAAAAAATACATACCAACAACAAATGTTCATTGCGAACTGCCAACAAAAATTCAGCACGTTTGGGTAGAATATATGCAAAAGCATATACACACTAACGTTAATGTTGAAAATGAAAAAGGCAAAAGTGGGGAAAATCCAACAGCTTGCACAGAGTCTCAATGGCCGAGTGTGTTTATGCGTTGGGTCATTGCGGCTGAAGATGGAATGGACTCGGGTTCAATCCCCAGTGCATCCACTTCCGAAAAGAGTGCTGATGATCGAAAATGGTTTTTCGTGAAATAGCTATACACTCAACCTTCGCTGTAAATAGTTGTTGAATTTTTTTCCACTTACCCCAACAATTAAAAACCATTTTCACTTGAAAGTGTTTTTAGTGCTTAGCACGAAATTTTTATTTTAATTCAATTTTTCCTTAAGTTCTCCTCATGTGCAACTGGGTATAAAAAAATCATATAAAACGATTCTGTAACCGAGGTAAAATTTTTTTTTAAAGATTCTGCTGCTTTCTACTAAACTAGAAAAGGTTTCCCTAATTTCTCCTCATGACCAACTGGGTATAAAAAAAAATCATATGGAACAATTTTGTAACCAAGGATACAATTTTTTTTTTTAACATTTTCCTGCTTTCCAAACTTTTGTATTCGATTTCCAATTAGAAAATGCTTCTTTGAGTTCACATTTCATGCAACAGGGTATAAAAAAATCATATGAAACAATTTTGTAACCGAGAATATATTTTTTAACAATTCCGCTGCTTTCAAACCTCTTTATATTCGACTCCAAACTAAACAATAGTTTCCTTAAGTGCTACTCATCACCAACTGGGTATAAAAAAAAATCATATGAAACAATTCCGTAAGGCAGAGCAAACAAGCGACAAATTGAGCAATTATTTGTAATCTTCTGCTTTCAAATCTTATTAAGAATATAATAGTGAAGTGAAGTTTTCTTAAGTGCTTCTCATGGCCAGCTGGGTATATAAAAAACTAACAAATGGACCATTTTTTAACGATTCTTCTGCTTTTGGACCTTCTCATATTCGACCCCCAACTAGGAAAAGTTTTCTTAAGTTCCCCTCCCCGCACAACTGGTTATAATTTGTGTGTTTAAGCAACGACCATAACAATAATTTTTCTTTGCTTTTAGTGCGCTCAGCAGGTGTTGAAGCCTCACACGTTCGATTGTTAGAAATATAATTACAAACACATAGTTTTTTCTGTTCTTTTTCACTTCTGCCACCTGGTCGCTGGTGATTGGTGGCTGGTGGCTGGTGGCTGCTGGTAGCTCGTAAGCAATCGAAGTATATGCACCAAAGCAGCTGTAGCCTTCCCACGAGTTTAAATCAAACCCACTACGCACCAACCCATTTTCTCAGCATCTTTAATGTAATGGCCTCCATTCTGCTTCTTCTTCTAATCTACTTGGCAGGTGGCAACGTTTTTTTTTTTGTTCTCTTCATAATTCAAAGTTGCATTTCAGCATTAAAGGCACTGCTATGGTTGCCAGTAAAAAGGCCTAAGTTGCACACATTCTTTGTTAGATACATGATTAGTTATTGCAGCACGAGGTGGGGTGGCACTGAGATGCTTATACACACACACATCCTTACACATATTATCCTGGAAGAAAGACACCAACTGCCTTCTCTTACTTTTATTATTGCATTTATCTAACAGGAACAAAGCACTTTTAATTACAATTATTAAATTCAGTGGCGTAGTAAGAGAATTTTTCGGGAGGGGTTACAGACAATGTAAAAAATTACCAAAATTAAAATTACCAAAAAACTACAATTTTTTTTACAAATGATAAAAATGTAATTTTTTCAGACTAGAATTTAACATTTCAGTACACAAATATCGGAAAACTTGAAATTTGAATAAATGTATGTTGGAAAAAATAATTACATTAAATTCTTTTAATTAATATAATTCAATTTATTGAAATCGCAGATTGATTTTCTTATGTATTTGTGCCAATCTGTGAATAACTTTTTCCACTGTGATATCGATATTTCTGTTAATACTCATTAGGGCAAGTCCGTTCAGCCTATCTTCACCAGTTGAATTTCTTATCCAATTTTTTATTGAAATTTTTGGCGTTACTTTTCTGCAACACTACTGGACAAAAAAAATCACCAAGAATAAAATAATATATTTCTAAAGCGAAATTTTACGCTGATTCCGAATATCACCTCCGTTTTTTTGTGGCAGACCCAGTTTTTGAGATATCGGTAAAAATGTAGAAAAGGCCATATATGCAAGACATTGTATCACATAAGTGCATCAAAAAGTTTTATTAGACATCGTGCCAAGGAAGATCTGGTAGAGGGAGCTCCAACAAACATTTTTTGCCATCACACCAAAAAATTGGTCAAGTAGTTTGGTTACAATGCGAAAAAGAATGAAAAAAATTGGAAAAAATCGAACTTTTTTAAAGAAATTTCAGATTCAACTGTCCCAAAATCAGAAAAATTATATGGTGGGCAAAAAGTTAGCCCCCCTATCCTATAGAGAATTTAATTGTGAACACTTTGGGACTAATATTGCAATAACCTTATTGAAAAATTATCGAAGTTTGGTATCCACGCAAATTTACTACGTTGGTTTGAGTCTTATCTTAAAAACAGATTAAGTTTTGTAAGCATTGAGGAAGCACATTCAAGACCTATTGTTGCCACTTCTGGTGTACCACAAGGCAGTGTGCTTGGGCCACTCCTTTTTGTTCTTTTTATAAATGATATCGTATCTCAAATAAATAATGCCCACTGCCTTTTATTTGCAGATGATATGAAATTATTTTTAAAAATACGTGACTTGCGTGATGTTGATAAACTCCAAGATGATATCAACTCTGTTAATAATTGGTGCACAAGAAATCTTCTGTTTTTGAATATTAACAAATGCTCTGTGGCAACTTTTTCTAAATCGAATACGCCGATACCCACGAGCTACTTTCTCTCTAATTCACGACTTAACTTTGTGAAAGAAGTAAAAGATTTGGGAGTGATTTTTGATACGAAATTTTCTTTCGTACCTCATGTGAATTTCATACTACCGAAGGCATACTCACTTCTAGCCTTTATACGTCGAAATAGCTCAAACTTTACTGATCCTTACACTTTTAAGTCTCTATATACCAGCTTAGTTCGTTCAAGGCTTGAGTATGCTTCGGTTATATGGAACCCAGTTTACTCGATACATGCATATCGCTTAGAGCGTGTTCAAAAGGCATTTATACGCTTTGCTTTACATCCCCTAAAATTTAATGAGCCCATCCCATCTTACGAATCCCGCTGTATGCTAATTGATCTTAAAACATTAGAGAATAGAAGAAAGATACTGTCACTTTCTTTCATAACTGACATCATTGTTGGAATTATCGATTGCCCGCATCCGCTTGGTTTAATTAACTTTAATGTACCGTCAAGATTGCTTAGGCACTCTTATCTTTTTAATATGGGAGTTTGCCGTACTAATTATGCTTTAAATTCGCCAATAAACAGAGCGTTAACTGAATTTAATAGCCTTGCGAAGAAATATGAAATTGATTTTGGGCTTGGAAAAAATTATGTTAAATCTGTTTTAATTCAAGCTTATCGCTAATATAGATACCGTTAAATTATATTAAAATATGTAATTGTAAACATATATTCTTTGTAACTTAGGTTTTTTTTTTTAATAGTCTGTAAGAACTGGTTTCATAGACGAAATAAATAAATAAATAAATAAATAAATAATCGGATGTACCGTTATTTATATTTATCTATTTTTATTGAAAGTCCTTAACGAAAAATTTTTCGGAAGAGTAAGATTTCAACAACAAAAATTGGGTTTATTCATAGAACTTCATTGAATAGTAATACTTAACATTATTTCATTCCATTTATTATGTGTTTTGAAGTACAAAATGTGTCTCAGAACAGCGATTAATAGGAAAAAAAATTAATTAATCTGTTTTTCGCGATTTTAAGGAGAGGATAAATAATAAGGGATGTGAGTAAGTACTTTTGACTACTCTTTTGTGATTTTCTGGATTTGTTACACGTATGATTGTCCAAAAAATAATCTCCCCTCATACGCTTGTACCAAGATCCTTGATATCGCCTTTCAAATACTATTAAGTCCTGATGAAATCTTTCACCATGTTCATTACTTTCAGCAGCTAAGCTTGTAGGAAAATTATCCAGATGTGTATACAAGAAACGAATTTTAGGCAGCATATTACTTTTTTTGGTCTATAGTCTTGTAATAAAGTAACTTTTTGTTAACTAAGTACCCTCCGGTTTTGGTTAAGGACTTTCAATAAAAATAAATATATATAAATAACTGTACATCCGGTTATTGCAATATTAGTCTTAAAATGTTCACAATTAAATAGGATAAGGGGGCTAACTTTTTGTCCCCCATAAAATTTTTCTAATTTTAGGACAGTCAAATCTGAAATTTCTTTAAAAAAATTATTTTTTTTTCCAATTTTTTTCATTCTGTTTGCCATTGTAACCAAACTACTTGACCAATTTTTGAGTGTGATGGCTAAAAATGTTTGTTGGAGCTCCCTCTACCAGATCTTCCTAGATGTCAAATTGCCACGATGACTACCAAAATGTCTTGCATATATGGTTTTTTCTAAATTTTTGTCGATATCTGAAAAAATGGGTCTGCCACAAAAAAATGGAGATGATATTCGGAATCAGCGTAAAATTTCGCTTTAGAAAAGTATTATTTCATTTTTGGTGGTTAAAGTTGATCAAAATTTGTCGAGTAATTAGCATGTTAATAATACCGTATAATAATTGTAGAGTTTGTTGAGCCGTAGGAAGGTGCAGGGATCGTATGAATTTTACCACAAAAGAGCGAATATGAGTACAAAGAATGTAAATTGTGTTGAAATTCCTACGGTTCTTGCACTTTCCTACGGCTCAACAAATGCTACAATTATAAATAATACTTCGTGAAAAAGCGCTAAATTTCGAATTACCAATTTGGAAAATTTCTATTCTCATTGATTTTTTCCTGAAAAAGAAATGTATGCTAATAAAGCATCTCTTAGTTAAATATGGTTTTATGGTCAGATCAATTTCATACAAAACGAATCTTTCGGGGGGGGGTTTTGTCCCCAAAACCCCCCCCGTTACTACGCCACTGATTAAATTCACAGCAGCAGCAGCATAGGGTAGCAGTTATAGCAGACACACACATACACACACACACAAATATTTTAACAAACACACTATCGAAAAGCCATTCTAACTTTATCTTATAACATTCCACACTTATCGCCTTTCATTTTGTTCTCGCTATTTCTTTTGGCTTTAATTATACTTAATTGGCTTTGTTTGTGCTTTAAGTGCTTTTTCCTTTCTTTCTTATCTTTTTGTGGTATTTTTCTTACATTAAATTAATCTATTTACAAACAATTAATAAGTGACAATTAAGTGAGCAACTGAGCTTGGAAATTGGAAAATTAAACTATGATCGGACAAGAAGAACAAATAAGAATGAAAAGAAAAGAAAAGAAAAGAAAAGAAAAGAAAAGAAAAGAAAAGAAAAGAAAAGAAAAGAAAAGAAAAGAAAAGAAAAGAAAAGAAAAGAAAAGAAAAGAAAAGAAAAGAAAAGAAAATAAAAGAAAAGAAAAGAAAAGAAAAGAAAAGAAAAGAAAAGAAAAGAAAAAAGATTAAAAAATAAAATGAGGAGAGAAAAGGAAAAAGAAAAGGAGGAAGTAGGGAATGGATATGATGCTGAAGAAAAAATGATGAAGTATAAAGTAGGGGAAGACTTAGAATAGAAGAAAAAGAACAAGAAAAAGTGGTGCAGCAGCAAAGACGAAACACAAAATTAATAGCAGAAAAAAGATATAAAGAAAGCAAATTAAGATCAAAGAAGACATACGGATATAAAGAGAAGAGTATATAACAAAAGTAGGGAAAAGGGGAGCTAAAACTTAAGACATGGAAGCAAGCTTCATAAATGAATGAATGGTAAAGAGAGGAAGAAGGAGAAATAGGTAAAAGAAGGATGATAGAAAAGAATATAATGAAGAAGAAGAGAAAAAAAGAAGAAGAAGAAGAAGACGAAGAAGAAGAAGAAGAAGAAGAAGAAGAAGAAGAAGAAGAAGAAGAAGAAGAAGAAGAAGAAGTGGAGGAGAAAGATGATGATGTTGATTATAATGATGATGACGATGATGATAATAACCAACTCCATGCATGCCCAGCATTAAATTTATACATATAAGTAACTCTTCGCTCGGCAAAAAAGCATTTGTTACATTACATACTCATATACTCATACATATGTATATGTATAATGTGTGTATGTTTGATGCATTTAAAGTCATTTAACAATGTCAAGTTCGTTGTAAAAATAGCATCAAAGCGCAAATGCCATAACAACAGCAACAAAATAGTAATTACACGGAAAGTGCATGAAGCGCTACTGCTGCTGCTGCCAAATGAAACACAATTCTTCTGTCACTTTAATTATCCTGTAAAAGAAGTTGACGCACTACTGCCATTGGACGCGCTGAGTCAGTCAATTGATGCTTTTGACTTTGGACATATTAAGCATCTTCGTGCAGGGTCGTGCATTCAAATGGTAGCAGTAGCAGTAGCAGTAGGAGCAGCAACTGAAGATGCCGATGGTCCTAATCGAGTGTTGGGCAGGGAAGTAGAAGGAGGCCCTTCCACTGCTCCTTCTTTAAAGCAGAACAATTTTAAATTAAATTATTGTGAATTTTAGCTGACCAACTTATATATAATTTGAGCATATAATGGGCTTTTTTGGTCAAGGAAGTTGTTTAAATTAAATTGACTTTGATTATGGTGGCGACTGAAGTGCTGGTTCAGAAGAAGAAGAACAACAAAAAAAAAAGAAGAAGAAGAAGAATAAGAACAAAAAAGAAAAAGAAAATAACAAAAAGAAGTAGTACAAAAAGAAGAAGAAGAAGAAGAAGAAGAAGAAGAAGAAGAAGAAGCAGAAGTAGGAGTCTCTCAAAGCGCTTTAACGCAAATTTGAAAAAGATGCGAAAGCGTGAGCTAAGGGAAAATGCTTGAGGAGAAAAAGCTTATATGCTCATATTTTATAGAAAAATAAATAAATATCGTATATGTATTAAACTCTGCCTACTTTTAAATAATAAATTGTGCGTTTGTTCCTATTTTTTCCTCTCCCGCTCCCGCTTCCTTTCCCTCACTTGCTCAATGCCTTAAATTGCCAGTCACAGTGGCCGCCGTGTTACAGCTAAGCAATAAATGTGCGCAAATTTATTGCTGCCGCTTTAAGCTGTCGCTCGCTTTATTTAGTTCGCTTTTGGTTGTTGTTGCAACAAAAACAAAACAAAAACAACTGCATTCCTGGCACTTTGATGACTTTTCTGCCTCCTTTTTTTTATTTTTATTGACTTCGCTTTTCTTATTACTTTAAATTCTTGTATTTTATTTATCGCGCTCTCTCTTTCTCTATTTCCAGCATTTTATGTACTATATGTTGTATGTATTTAACTCGCCTGCAGTGTTATTTAGATTAATGCGTACATAAATATCTCATGTTTAGTACATTTATGGCGGCTTAAATTCGCGCAAATGCCATTATTTGAATTTATTATAACAACTTTGGTCGTTTGGTTGGTCGTTTGTTTGGTTGATCGCTTGGTTGGTTGATCGTTTGGCTTTGTACAACAGCAGCAGTAGATAGCTTTATGACTAGTTTAGTAAATAGTGTAAGTGGCATTTAACGCATGCTTTTTTTATTGCACACAAATTTTAGATTGGCTTGGTATGCGGCTGCCACATCAGCAGCAATCGTAAATGAGATAGAATGGAGGCTAATTGTGTTACCACAAAAACTATGTAAATTCACTTTAAACTACTTTGAGCGCCTGCTGGAGTTCATGTCTAAGTCCTGCCTATCGATTTCCTTTAATTATATGTAGGCTGTGGCGGGAAGAAGCACCCATGTATCGCCCTATTGTGGCTCCCCTTAAAGGTGAGCAGTTGCAGATGGAGAGGTGCTCAATCGTTTCTCCTCCCCCTTCCTCCTCTTAATACTCATGAGTTTTGACACTTCTGCAGCATCTCCTCTGAGGCACTCACAGCTTTTCTGCATGTGTGTTGCAATGCCTTACTCTAGTGACCAGTAAGGTCTGCCATCAACTGAGGCAGATTTTCACTACACTAAGAGTGCAATGGGAATGCTTGTGGTGCCATTTCGGTCAAAATAGTAGTACAGTGAATTGTAGTACTCAATAGAAAACCAAAATTGTTTAAAGTACTGGAGTGCCTTTTGTGCTGCTGTGTGAGCTTTCCTTAGAGCAGTTCACACTAAACAACGACCTCATATAATAGAATGAGTTATATAATTGCAGTGTATTTATGTAGATATATGTATGACATTTTACTTGCTCAGAACTTGTGAAAATTAATACTTTTTTTACATAAATATTTACATAAATATAATATAGCAAGAATATGCTAATCAAATGTGTTGCACAAATAAATAAAATCATTGTTGGAAATGGCAACAGACGCTTACATTGTTCAACTTTTACCTAAACACGTGTATCAAAGCGTAAACAAATATAATAATGACTCTAGTTGTATAACAGTTCGACGTTCACTGACATTATATACAATCAACTGTTGGACACGACTGAAAGTGATAAGCACTTTTCTCTAATATTTCTTGCTAAAAAGTCGCCTAAGTATGCCAGTTTAAAGTTCGCTGCTGCAGCTTATTATAACAAAAGTTTGAATGTCACTGGAAGTTGTAAGTTTTTGCCACTAATATTTCTTGCGCAAAAATCGCGTATGCTAGTATGGAAGGGTTGCCTTTATTTTAATAAAAGTTTTAATGCCACTGGATAATTCTTTTTCTTTAATATTTCTTGCAAAAGAGTTGTAAACGAGTATGAAAATCACTGATGGAGGCATTAGAATTGAAGTTGAAGTACCACTAGAAAATTTAAACTTCTTTAACTAATATTTCTTGTTAAAAGTCGCCTAAGTATACCAGTTTGAGGTTCACTGCTTCAGCTTATTATAGTAAAATTTTGAATGTCACTGGAAGTTGTAAAATTTTTTCTCTAATATTTCTTGCGAAAAAGTCGCGTATGCTAGTATGAAAATATGAAGGTTTAACTTTATTTTAATAAAAGTTTGAATGTCACTGGATTTATTTTTCTTTAAAATTTCTTGCAAAAGAGTCGTAAACCAGTATGAAAATGTAAACTCCTTTAACTAATATTTCTTGCTAAAAAGTCGCCTAAGTATGCCAGTTTGAGGTTCACTGCTGCAGGTTATTATAATAAAACTTTGAATGTCACTGGAAGTTGTAAGTTTTTCTTTAAAATTTCTCGTGTATGCTAGTATGAAATTATGAAGGTTTACTTTTATTTTAATAAAAGTTTGAATGCCACTGGCTATTTTTTTACTTTAAAATTTCTTGCAAAAGTGACGTAAGCCAGTGTGAAGTATGAAGGTGTTTAGGTGCCACTGGAAAATCAAAACCTTTTCACTAATATTTCTTGAGAAGAAGTCGCGTATATCATTTTTATCACCAGTTTGTCACTGATGCAGATTCTAGGATGAAAGCTTGAATGTCACTGGAAGTTGTAAACTTCTTTCTGTAATATTTTGTTGGGAAAAGTCGAACAAAAGTTTGGAGGTCACTGAGAGGTTCAAGATATCCTCTATTATATTCATTTCCAACAATTCGCATAACACTTTGAATTGCAATGTGTGATTATTAGGCTTAAAATTTGAATATCAGTGGAATGTTTAAATGTGTTCTCTAATTTATATATGTACATACTTCTGGCCGCCGTGGTGCAGTGAGTAGAGTGCTCGTCTGCTATGCCAGAGGTCTCGGGTTCAAACCCCAGTCCGAGCAAAACATTAAAAAAAATTTTCTAATTAGTAAAAATCCAATTATTCGGTTTTTTAAGAGCAGCGGTCACCTCTCGGCAGTGGGCGGCATACCCTCCGGGTGTATTTCTGCCATGAAAAGGCTTCTCACAAAAAATGCATTCGCCGTTCGGAGCCGGCATAAAACTGTAGGTCCATCCAATTAGTAGGAAAAACAAAAAGGAGGACACCTCGAATTGGGAGAGAAGCTCGGCCATAAAACTCGTCAGAGCTATAATAGCGCCATTGTAATATTATATTACATACTTCTAAACAAACAAAAATCTACAAAAATAACGACTCTTTGAGTTCAACGAATTGCCAGTCACTTCCTCAGCAGCTTCCAATCACATGTTCGTGACTTATTTACAAGTTACAGCAAATGAAACATATAGACTGACATGCTGATCTATTGCTGCTGCTCTTGGATTTTTCTATTGTATTCGTTATTTTTTTTATTCTGTTGTCCAAGTTTTTTTTTTATTCTATTGATTTGTTGTTTTCTTATTCTTGTGAATAACAATGAATGTCACGATGAAGACAATTAAAAAAAAACGAGTGAATGCACTACAGTGCTGGACAATTAAATGGGGAAGTGAATTAAAGCAGTTTTGCGCTGATAAGCCGTATAAGGAAGTTTAGAGTACAGCTTTGTGACTGCCTTTACTCAATCTGTGTGTTGAAAGAAGAGTCCCAACTGGGTCTAGTCATTATTAAATGCCAAGCGTACGTTGTCCCAAATGGCTCCCCAGTGAACGCGTAAAGATTTTGCGATAGCTGTGGGTGTTATTTTGGATTTGGCAAGGAGCCTTACTGCTGTCCACTGCAGAATATTGTGAGAGTTTTGACTGTATTTTCTTTATGTTGCTAACTATTTATTTATCTAACTTTGCTGACTTGCCAAACAAATGACAAGCTCTCTCTCTCCCTCTTTCATGTGTTTGTGATTGAATACAACTTCCGCGGTCATACATTCATCAGTGCTTTGCCCACAAATTTTCATCACAGCCAACATGCGGCGATTGACAACAGCAAACACAAAACTCTTTGCTGCAACAGCTACTGTTGTTGTTACTGCTACTGCTTGGACGTTGAAGTGGCTACTGGACGACGACTGACTCTCCGTGTGTTGATGAGATGTGCGATGTGACATGAACTTTGAAGCATGTGTGTGCGCATGTGTGAATGTGCAAGTATTAGCTCCAGCGCCGCCACAGCCTGCTCAACAGCCGTTGCCCAGTTCTTGCGCATTGACTGATTGACAATCTGTTTTGGCATGGAACATCACGCCGCATGCGCGTCAGGCGAGGCAGCTGAGCTTTTCAGCTTCAACTAAGAACAAAAAACAATTGATGTGATGGGTTTGTTGCACGTTTTTCGTTGTTGTTCTTTTCACTTTTTTTGCCTTTTGTGTTTTGTGCTTTTTTTTTACTTTTTTATTTTTTACATCCTTTGTTTTTTCTTGCTGCCTGCCACATTGCTGTCAACTAGCCAATCTGTTCTATGTTTCTATCTGTTTGTTTGTTCTATGTCCATCTCTCTGGCAGACCACGCGGTAACTCATGCTTCCTCAATTACACACACACATCACGCTCATTTGGTGGAACTTTGTAGTTGAGTGATTGGCTGCTGCGATTTTAAAGGAGATATGCATATTAGAAATGTTTAAACACAGTAGGAGGTTAATGAACGTGTTGATGATTTGCTTTTAAAAATACAGTTTTTGTGAAGATTGAGCTAAAAATTAGATTTGCTATAAAATTATTGCGAGTTGTAAATGTGGTGCAATTCTGCATTAAATTAAATTTTTGCACTAAAAATTTTTTTGGATTAAAAATTTTAATTGCTATAAAATTATAGCATGTTGTGAATGTGCTGCAAGTTGACAATAAGCTCAATATAGTGGACTAAAAATAAGTTTTGAACAAAAAAGCCTTAAATTTGAGATGCTATAAAATTCTAGCATGCTGTGAATGTGGTGGAAGTTGACAATAAGCGCAAAATTTTGCACTAAAAAGCATTTTGAATAAAAAAACCTTGAATTTGAATTGCTATAAAATTATAGCAAGTCATGCATGTAGTGCAAATTGATAATAGAACATCCGTAGTGCATTTAAAAGCATTTTAAACGAAAAATTGGCAAAAATTTCAGTTGCTATAAAATTATAGCACATCAAAAATTGCAAAGAAAAGCGCAAAAAGGCCATTTAATAGTGTTTACTTCAAAAAATATTAATTTTCAGCGCCAAAAAAGTTGCTATAAGAAATTATAGCAACTACTTTCGTGTACAAATTTTTCACAAAATATAATTTTAAAATATTTTAAAGGCATTTTTTTGTAATTTCGTTAGCCATCGTCGCTTATCGGCGTAAACGTAATCCGTGTTAAAGCTGATGCTGCTGAGAAATTCTCTGAAATACATCCATATATATATATATATATATGTGTATGTATACGAATATATATACCTTGGAATTTGGATTTTTAAGAAGGAAGGAAATAAAGAAAAAACATGCCAAAGAAAGATCACAAAAAAAAGTTACCAAGAAAACGCAATATTTTTGCAGCTAAAGTTTCGTACTACATTGTACAAATCTAGCAGTTTGACTGGCACTGTATGAATATACATAAATTGCAAATACACGATGTAAATTTTACTGCATTCCTCTGTTTTTCTCTTAGAAACTCATAACATTACGTTTTTAGTGCATTTCCGTTTTCCATTTCAGCCGCGCCGCCAGTCATTCATTTGCCAATTTTATTAGAGAAAACCCTTTCAACTACTTTTTATTTTCAACTCAAATGTGCGCTGTCTCGCTTTGAAGTTTCCAAGCACGAATTTACAACACAGAATCAACAGAATTTATGAGCGAACATTTTTTGGTTTGTAAATTGCATGCTTTCCCCTTTTCTAAGAGGAAGAAGAAGAAGAAGAAGCACTAGAAGGCCGGCCAGCACATTGTTTTAACTTATCTGCGTCTTTACATTCTTCAATCAGCACTTTACTTCTGTTTTATTCTTTTGCATCTTCTTACGCCCATTTTTTTTTTTTTTTTTTGGATGTGCATACACAAGCTTTTCCCAACCATTGCGCATAAATTTAAATTTTCTCGTCAATCAATGACTTGACTCAGATTGATTTGACTGCCAGACGTACAGACAATGCGCGAAACAAGAATGTACACGGGGTACCTACTTGGTGTTGTTTTTGTCTAGTTATATAGACAAATGCAAAAAAGTAAAAAAAAAAATAAAAAAACAACAATGAGTGTAACGGTAGCAAACAAAATTTAATGGCTTTCCAAATGACAACAGCGCAACAACAACAAAAACAAACATACCTACCAACAAAGCGGCATGCAATTCAAATGGGCATGTATGTATGAGATAAACAGAGAATGCCTGAATGCAGCAACAACAATAGCAACAACAACTACTTACTACTGCTCCAAGTGGTAGCTTGTGTAATCTTCGTCTTCATCTCCATTAAATCTTTAAGCAAATAAATTGCCTATCAAAGGAAAGACTTAAGCAACGAACTTGCTTGGGCGTTGTGATACAGTGTTTACTTTGTGTGTATGTGCGTGCACAATTCTTTATTGAGCGTGCTGAGGAAAATAAGTGAATTTTTGAGCTCTGTTTTTATATTAAATTTTCCAACGCTTTGAAATGTAGGAATAATTTTTTTCTCTTACATTTTTTTTTTTCAAAATAGGTATTATCGCAAAGAATTTATCATGAAAAAGTAGCTTTAGTACTCAAAAAGTAATATATGTAGCGTGGCGTTTATTTTGATGACGAATGCGTTTATGAGTCCTATTTCCTTCCTTTGTAAATCATTTGTGACTCATTTATGAGTAAGTTTTGTGACTCATAAAGCTAATTATTTGTATATGATATAAATTACGTAAGTGCCAATATAATTTATGCATTTTTTCTATAATCTGAAGATTTGCTTGAATCATTTATAAGTCATTTGTGACGCCTTTTTAACTCATTTATGACACATTTATAACTATTTTATGACTTATTTACGATAAGTGTATTTCTAATGTTCTTGCACGTTCTTACTGCAGCTGTACGCTTTATTTATAAGTCCCTTATGACTCATTAACAACTCGTGTATAACTCATTTGTGAGTCATTTACGATGAGAATATTACACAAATTTCTTCACATTTACGGTAATCGTATGGATTAATTTATAAATCCATCATGACTCATTTGAAACTCATTTGAGACTCATTTATAACTCATTTCCGAATCATTTAAAACCAGGGACGTAACGGTTATGAGAGAAATGGGGTAAAAGTCATATTTAACCATTATCATGAGAAAAAAAATTTTTGGGCCTTAATAACCATTATAAAAACCAAATAACCGTTTTGGTTATGAATAACTGTTATGGTAACCAAAAAATTGTTTTGGGCTTGAATAACCGTTATGGCAACCAAAAAACTGTTTTGGGCCTGAATAACCGTTATTCAGATTTTTATTTTTTTTTTTGGTCAGCTATAAAAATCAAGCCTATTTATTTGTCAAGACGATATTGTTATCAAATGAAAGGTGTTGAGCGGGGATTGTAGCTCTGATTACCTCTTTTCATTTGATACCAATATTGCTTAAAACATTCCTGGGCATCCGGGTCCACTTTTCACCCATAACTGGGAACCCGACCTACAAATCTTAACAAATACATCTCTATGTAAAAGCCCTGGTCAACACCTTTCATTTGATACCAATATCGTCCAGTAATATTGACAAATAAATAGGCTTGATTTTTATAGCTGACCAAAAAAAAATAAAAATCTGAATAACGGTTATTCAGGCCCAAAACAATTTTTTGGTTGCCATAACGGTTATTCAAACCCAAAACACTTTTTTGGTTACCATAACGGTTATTCATGCCCAAAACGGTTTTTTGGTTTTTATAATGGTTTTTAAGGACCAAAAGAAGATAAAGGTTATTTTTGCGTAACCTTTTCACCACACTAGTAAAAAATAACCGTTATTTTCGGTCCCTGTTTAAAACTCATTTATGGCTCACATACGATAGTATATTGCCCAAGTTCCTCCACATTTACTGCATTGGTATGTTTCATTTATGAATCTACTATGACTCACTTGTTATACTCATTTACAACGCATTTTTGACTAAGCTTTGACTCATTTATTATTCTTTTAAGACTTATTTGCGATCCGAAAATCCCTCATATTCCTTCACGTTTACTATAATTGTATGACTTTCTAAGATGTCATTTGTGACTCATTTATGACACACTTATAACTCATTTGTCACTTGTTTATTATAACTCATTTAAGATTCCTTTAAAATAAGTGCATTCTTAATGTTCTAACACGTTTATTGCTGTTGCATGATTCGTTTTAAATCATTTATGACTCATATATGACTCTTTTATAACACATTTATTACTCATTTAAGACAAATTCTATTCCTCGCATTCCTTAGCATTTACTGCACTGTCACAATAAAAAAAATCAAAGTGTTTAATTTGCTCAGCTGCCTTTCGAAGTGGATGTGATATCGTTCATCCTTTGATTTACGCTTACATTTGCCAATTAATCCTTTTATTGTTTCTGTTGCCTTTGTCTTTCCCTCCCTCTTTGTTATTTTGCTTGGCTGTCGCATTGGCATTAATAGCAAATTGAGGTGTTAAAGCAGCAATTGTGCGTGTTGGCAAAGAACATACATACACACAGCAAATGAAAGAGATATGAAAAAAACTCGAGCGAGATAAAACAAAAACAACAACAACCGAACGACCAATAAGGGATTGGCACAAAATTAACAAGCATCTTCACTGTTACAGAAAATAACAAATGAAGCAGCTTGACAGTGAAAAAATTGCATTTAACAACAATGGAGTACAACAACAACAACGCAATACAATAGAATGCCATGCAACGCAATACCACTTAGCAGGATAGTCAGCAATTTGTTTTTAACGCAGCACCATTTGAATTGTATGTGTGTGATGAGATGGCATGGCATGTCACTTTCATGGTGTAGAGGCAGGGCGATGAAACAGTGGGGCCAATTAAAAAGGGAACACGGAATAATCTTTAAATTGGTTTATATTTCATGTATGTATATCATCCATACATACACGCACACTGCAACACTGTGGAGGTTAAGCTAGCAATTGCAGTTGCTATAAAATTATAGCAAGTTTTTCATGTGGTTTAATTTGAAGGAAAAAAAACGAAAGCCATGCACTAAAAATAATTTTTGAATAAAAAAATAAGAAATTTGAGATGCTATAAAATTATAGCAAGCTGTAAACGCATCACTATTTGACAATAACCGAAAATTGTGCGCTAAAGATCACGTTTAAATAAAAAATATCTAAAATTTGAGTTGCTATAAAATTATAGCAAATCATGCGTGTACTGAAAATCGATAAAAGACTACGCAGTACGCTTGAGAGCATTTTTACCTAAAATTTGACAAGAGTTTCAGTTGCTATAAATTTATAGCAATCTATAGCAGGCCAAGAACTGCGCGCCAAAGCACAGGCACAACGTTGTGTTGTTTTTCTGAAGAAGTGTTACCCCAGACTCATGAGAAATTTTAATTTTTTGCATATACATATGTACATACGTCAGATGCATGTCACATTGCTGCACGTCTTGACAGTTTGCTTGTTTTTTTGGTTTTCTTTTATATATATTTTTTACACGCATGCACTTTTCTTGCTGGTTGTTGGCGGTTAGCAAATATTTAAATCAGCATCAGCTGTGTGGTAACAATGCATCAGCTAAATATATCAGTTTATACATGTAGATATGTGCATACACACATGTGACAGCTGACATTTGTAGAGGCATGTTGGCAATGCGTTAGCAAACTACAGCAATAACAAACACATGCCACAACTATTTAAAATGCAGCATCTTGGCAAGCAAGCAACAGAAGAAGAAGAAGAAGAATAATAATAAGAAGAGACAGCAAACAAACTCAATCACAGCGCTTATCGCAGCATCTGTGTTATAAGCAGTAACAACAACAACAACAACATCTGCAACAACTACCGCAAAAGGCAACAATAGCAATGCAAAAAATGTTAAATGTAAATGCGCGAAAATGCAAATGCAAATTTTTAACTAAGCAAATGTTTATTTCGTTTCATTCGAGTCATCCTCAAAGAGTCATTGGAATGTTGTGCAGTTATTTTTTTGTTCGTTTGTTGGTTTTGCGTGACTTTTGTTGATATTTTCTTTGGCTCTTTTTTTAAATTTGTTGTGCATAGTGTTGTTGATTTTAGTATTGCTTTTATTGTTGTTATCTTAAGTATTTTTGTTTTTATTGTTGTTATTTTTTTTCTTTTTTGTTGTCGTTTGCTTAAAATATGCATTTATTCTTTCGGGTTTCCGTGTGTCCAAACTCACTTAATTCAAGTTCAAAACAACTGACCTTACTTAATTTAAAAACAAAAATTTGCTTAACAGCTTGATGTTCACTGTGAAAGGAAAATAATGTCCACTAATTAAGCTAAAGCGTATTTTTTCTTATAGAAAACTAATAACGATTAAAAATTGTAAGTCTCTCATTTTCACTTCTATTTCCCTTGCTTCAATTCCTTAACTCAAAATTGCGCCAATAGTTTGAAAGCCATAGTAAATATTACTAGCTGATGATAAATAAAAGTATCTTGTAATAAGAGGAACAAATATTAGATTAGTTATGACTATGCTTGGCACAAAGACTACATTTTTTTTTTAATGTTCAAAATATTTAAACTTCTTTCCAATGTACAATTTTGTTCAACAGTTCGATGTACAGTGTATAATAGACAAACTTTTCAATAACTCAAAAAAAATGTATAGCAAAGCATTAAATAACAAATGATAGGTAATTTCTCAATCACAAAGTTAACTTGTCACTTTCTTTAAGATCAAAACACTGACTTATAGTTGAAAGTTTTGAAAACAGTTTGGCTTACACTGGAGCTTGCAATTAATATTAATAAAATTAGATGAAAAGTTTTCTACATATAAAAAAAATTTTATAAACAGTTACGGCTACCTTTTCTACCGATTCTTAATAGCATGCAGTTGCTTCAAAAATTCTGATTGACTTTGCAAACAGTTTGAAGTTCATTGTAGTGATTCATTTTTTGTTTTTATAGAAAAGACGCAAATGTAAAACTCTTAATTTTTAGTTTCCTTGTCTTTAACTAATTACCTTTTATGCAAGTTCAAAACACTTGTTCATTGCTGGAAAAGTTATTGCAACAGTTAGGCTGACAATGTAGTTTGCCGATAATATTCACCAAGTAAGTAAATGCTAGAATTTTTTCTACTAAAAAAGAATAATAAATGGATGCTAATGACTCTGCTGTATTCTTCATTGCTTGCAGTTGCTTCAAGCCTTATTTACTTTGCAAACAGTTTGGACTTTATTGTAGTTATTTTATTTTATAAAAAAGTGGTAAATTTTAGACACTTTTCGCTTGCCTTGTCCGCAACAAATTCCTTTTTATGCATGTTTAAATTGCTTGACTTTTTTCGGCCTTATAAATGTTGCCAATAGTTTGACAGTCACTGGCGTATGTGAAAGAAAATCTTAACAATTCAATTATTTGAATTCTTTAAAAAAAAGGAGAAAACATCACACGGTTTAGTGCATTCTTGTCCGTCGCTGTCGCAACAAGTTTATTTTACTTGAAGCTCAAATCACTTTACTTGGAAATTTTCCACAAGTTTGAGCTTCACTGAAGGTTTTTATAAGTTTTTATTACTTAAGTTACAGCGTTTACTACAAAAAAGAATAAATATCTTCTCCTTCTTATTTTTGAGACGAACAAGTTCCTTTCTCTTCAACCTCAAAATCATTTTTGCTAACCAAACTTCAATTTTTTACAGTTTGAAAGCCGCTGCATGCCAATAGTTTGAGATATATTCCTTTGTCTCATTCCTTGGCGCACAAGTTCCCTTTTCTTTAAGTTCAAATCATTTAGATTAACTCAACTGAAATTTTTTACAGTTTTATAGTCATTAGGTTATAAAAGTTTGAGCGTCGCTCTCTTGCCTCTTTCTTTTAGGCACAAATCCATTTTTTTCAAGCTCAAATAATTTGGCTTTACGAAACAAAAAATTGTGTAACATTTTGAGATACAGTTAATTAAGTTTTAAAGCCAGTATGTTTGTCTTTTTTGACTCACAAGCTCACTTATCTTCAAGTCAAATCATATGGCTTTGTTAAGCAAAAATTTGTGTAACAGTTTGATTTCCGTTAAATATAAACAGTTTGTAAGCCAATACTTTGTTTTTTTTTTTTTTGAACGCACAATTTGCCTTTTCTACAAGCTCTAATCATTTGGCCTTATGCAACTAAAAAATATTCTGGCAGTTTGGGAGCCATTAAATTCTAACAGTTTGGGAGCCACTGAGTTATTTATAATTCGTAGAGAGTTGCAACATAAGTATTTCTTACATAAGCTTTACATAAATGACTTTTAATTGACTTAGCGCTGGGACTATTGGATTTTCATCCTTCTTGGAACCTTCTTAGAACCTTCCAAAAATCTCCGTTCTCTACAGCCTAAGCGCTTTTCTGCCATAAATCTTCTACCAAACAATACGCCGATTTTCACCATTTAGTTATGCTTAAATACAAAATATGTACCAAAACGAAACGCATTCGTTACACAAACATTTGCATACATAGGCATAGATTGAGTTGCTGGTGGCTGGTGGAGCAAACGGTCACAAGAGCGAATATGAGCAAGTAAGCGTATTTTAAAAAATTTACAAAGAAAACAAATGAAAGCAAAATGCGACAAAGTATTAATAGCTATAGCAGGTAAAAGGCATTTTCCTTTTTTTGCTTCTAAAGCTTTTCCAGACCGACCAGCGAAGCAAATTGCATTAGAGATGCTTTGCTTCGCTAGAATTTGCAAAAACAAAAGCAACAACAACAATAAAATGGCAATAATAAACGAAGTAATAAAGATTTGCACAGCAGATTTAGTGCCAGCACATAGCTTTATAATTATATAGGGAGATATATTTATGTATATACAAACAAATAACGAAGCGCCCGCTCTCACACTAATTACTAGCTTGCACCTTTAACTGCCTGGCTGGCTATTTGGCTTGATTTGCTTCCTTCGCTGCTTGACTGCCATAAGCATTTTAACTAATGATGCATTTGCCAACAATTTATGCCACAATCAGCGCCATGAAAATGTTGGTTAGAATAAATGAGAATAGACATAAAAGGTGATAAAGGCAAGTCCTTGTATACTGCGTCCATATATATGTATGTGTGTTTACAGTGGCTTACGCTACAGTAAAGCCAAAATGTAAAAGAATGAAGGCGGTGCAGTTTGACATTAAAACGAGAGTTTTGCTAAAACCCATTCTTGGTTAAAAATAAGATTAAAATTTGAGTTGCTATAAAATAATAGCAAGCTGTGAATGTAATGCAGATCGATAATAGACAATACTACACTTAAAAGTAATTTTAATTAAAAATTTACTTGAATTTTAATTGCTATAAATTTATAACAAGCCAAAAATTGCACACAAGTGCACAGAAACGTCCTTAAGTATTGTTACTTTGAAGAAATATCAATTTTCGCCGCCAAAAAAATTTGCTATAAAATTATAGCAAGTCATGCATATAACGCAAATTGCTAATAGGCAATGCGCAGTGAATTTAAGGGATTTTTAGCTAAAAATTGACTAGAATTTCCGTTGCTATAAATTTATAGCAAACCAATAATTGCACACAAAACCGCAGAAACACTGCTAAATGGGTGTTTTTTAAAGGAATTTTAATTTTCAGCGCCAAAAAACTTGCTATAAAAAATTATAGCATCTACTTTTTGGTGCAAATTTTGCACATAAACACATTTCTAAGCCAAAATTTATTTCTACGGCTTTCACTTCTATCGAATTTTATTGTCATTGACTGTATTTTTTAAGCATTCCTTGGCACACACAAACGGCCTATGTCGTTTATACGCGCTACTTGGCAAAATCCCTATACCCACACACACAATATGTAATAAAAAGGCGCCAACGCACGTTTAGCGCTGACATGCGGTGCTTTGTTGAGCCCATCACACATTTGCCATCCCGGCTCGCTATCGTTTTTCTTTTTTCTTCTACAGACGCCTACTGGCTTCCTCTTCTTTAATTTTTTTTTGCTTTTTCTTTCATTTTTTGCTCTTGCTTTTCTAACAACCGCCCATAAAAATGCGTTTTGTGCTTGTGCTTGCTGACTGCCCGGCAGCAAATTGTTGAAAATTTATGCGTTCACCGAGCGGACTTAGCGGTTGGCTCGTTAGGAAGCCCTTTCGTTTTATTATTGCGCAACCATATATACATATGTACAATAATCGCAACAGCGGCAAAAACAACAAACAAAACAAACAATATGCAGACTTAGTAGTGCTCTAAGACATTCTAAATGGCGTCTAAGGCATTGTGAACCGAAACAACAACAACAACAACAACAAACAAACAAAAGATGATGAAAACGCTGATGCGTTCGTTCAATCACATCCAGCAAATACAACAACAACAACAACAACAACAAAAACACCAGCAAAAACAGCATGCACTAAGCACTTGTTTCTTTTACCAGCAACAACAAAATAACAACAAAAACTGCCAGTTTATAACAAACACTTAAGCCTTCCCTATTTATTGTTGCGCCAACAGCATGTTTTGCGCTTCTTCACTATTTTTTTGCTGACTGTTTCGTTAGTTTTCTTATTACAAAAAAAATGTCCAAATAGTTAATAGCCCACGAAACTGTATATGTGTGTGTATGTGTTTGTGCATTTTTCGCTCTGTTTTGTATATTCATATACATACTATAACACTGCTCTACAGCCAAAAAATACTCTGAACGCGACCATCCTATTTATATGTAAAATCGGTCGCTGATTCCGAAAATCGGGCTCATTTTTAATTCTATGGGAAGGTTTTTGAGATATCGGCAATTTACCGTTATTTGGCCAATGGCTCCACTTAATCCTGTATACCTCTTTAACGCAGTGAGCTATCTTCCTTGGAGTGACACTCAACGAAAGAAAATTAAATTTCCTTTTCATCCCTGCTACAACATTTTTCCGTAACTCTTATAGTTTCTGAAATATTGACCATTCAATTTGAATTTTTTCGATTTTTTACGATTTTTTGAAGAAAAAATTGACTTTGTCAGGCAATATCTTTTAAACCAATGTCTTCACCTTCGGTTTTACTCCTTTACGTGAAGCTCCATTCTATTGGGAAAAAGATAAGCTATCAACGAAGAAAATCCATGGTAAAATAGAAAAGTTATAGGCGATCAAGTAAATACATCCAAGTCGCGCAATGCCTCTGCACGGGTATATTCTATGCATGTTATACCAATACCTACACATCTGCAGTAGCAGCACATTGGCAGCGCAGTAGATAAAAGCCCATTTACGGGTATAACATGCATAGAATATACCCGTGCAGAGGCATTGCGCGAGTTGGATGTATTTACTTGATCGCCTATAACTTTTCCATTTTACCATGGATTTTCTTCGTTGATAGCTTATATTTTTCCCAATAGAATGGAGCTTCATGTAAAGGAGTAAAACCGAAGGTGAAGACATTGGTTTAAAAGATATTGCCTGACAAATTCAATTTTTTCTTCAAAAAATCGTAAAAAATCGAAAAAATTCAAATTGAATCGTCAATATTTCAGAAACTATAAGAGTTACAGAAAAATGTTATAGCAGCGATGAAAAGGAAATTTAATTTTCTTTCGTTGAGTGTCACTCCAATGAAGATAGCTCACTGCGTTAAAAAGGTATACAGGATTAAGTGGAGCCAGTGGCCAAATAACGGTAAATTGCCGATATCTCAAAAACCTTCCCATAGAATTAAAAATGAGCCCGATTTTCGGAATCAGCGACCGATTTTACATATAGATAGGATGGTCACGTCCAAAGTACAGACAAAAAATTTCATTTTGTGATCCAGTGTAATTAAATGCCTTGCACTTATTTGATAACATTCGCCATATAAAAATAGTCACGAAGTCGCCATAAAATTCATGGTAGAACATGATAGAAGCTGGTAACGAGCAACGAGCAAAGAACAAAGAACAACGAGTAAGGTTTTATATTTAACGAGTAACATGTAATGACAAGGCAAGTATTAGGGCGCTTTTGGCAAATAATAATAATAATAATAATAAAAATTCAACACAATGCCACAGGAGTTCTATATGTGCTATGAATACTTATGTGCGTTTGTTGTTTGTGCGTTTTTGTTTGATTATGCTGTTACTTTGCGCTTAGTTTTATAGGCGTTGGCTATTAAATTTGGCATTTAAAATGTACACTTTTATGATATTTAAGCGCACTATTTTATAGCTGCAAATATAATAATGCGTAAATGGTGCTGCAAGCTAAATTTTTAATAGCAAAAAAGTTAAATATGATGTTTATTTAAATGTGAAATTTCCTTTTTGAAACTAAAATATGCATTAAGAAGTTATAACAAAAAAGCTTGTAAGTGCCTTACAGTTTTTATTGTCCTAATTTGATTTATGTTTGTGTCTTCATGTTTGCGATGTCAAACAGCAAATCATGCATTTTTAGCAGCACGACATGAATTACCCAAATGCTTTCTTAAATAGCACAGCTCTACAAAAAATGAAAAAGTTTTGTTGCCCTGGGTATTTTAGCAAATTCTGGTGCCTTAGGGTACCCAAATAAAGACTGCATTCAAGAAATTGCTGGAAGTCCCCTAGTTTTTAAAATAGGGGTCAAAAACCCCTTTTCCATAGGTTGGGGCATATATTGGTCCATAACTTTTTTCTGTTTGTCCTATCAACTTGATGTTGGTGTCGTTGAGAAGATGTGACTTCACCGCTTAAACTGCGTATACAAGTTGTTAACACATATTGGTAAATGCCCGAGATATTGTCAAAATATAGTTCTCTATTCGAAAAGGTATTTTTACTTGAGCGAACTTTCATCATTTGTAATTCGTAATTCATCCTTCATATTTCTTTATACATACATATTTCATCATTCATCATTTATCATTCATCATTCTTCATTCATCATTCATCATACATCATACATCATACATCATACATCATACATCATACATCATACATCATACATCATAAATCATACATCATACATCATACATCATACATTATTTAGCATTCATAATGTATCACAAATTAATCGTCTTCATATTTCATCATTCATTATACATACGTAAAACGTCACGTATAATTCATCATGCATCCTCCCGCATTCATAATTCACTATTGATTATCCAGCATTAACAATTCATCTTTCAACATCTGTCATCATTTCTTATTTCTCATGCAGTATTAATTACTGATCATTGAACATTCATCAGTAATTATTCATAATTCATCACACATATTTCATTATTCATTATCCATCATTAACAATTCATCTTTCAAATTCATAATTCGGTATTAATCGTTCTTCATTTCCCATTCACCATTAATAACTCATAACTCATCCTTCATATTTCTTGATACATGCATATTTCATCATACATTATTCAGAATTCATCATATAGCATTCGTCATTCATCATTCATCATTTATAATTCACAATTCATCATTCACCATTCATCATTCATCACTTATCATTCATAATTCACCATTCATCATTCATAATTTATCGTTCATCATTCATTATACATCATTCATCATACAATATTCATCATACATCATTCACCATTCATCATTCAACATTCATCATTCATCATCCATCATACATCATTCATCATTCATCATACATCATTCATCATTCATCATACATCATTCACTAAAAATTATTTAATAATAATAATACAATGGCGCTATTATATCTCTGACGAGTTTTATGGCCGAGCTTCTCTCCCAATTCGAGGTGTGCTCCTTTTTGTTTTTCCTACTAATTGGGTGGACCTACAGTTTTATGCCGGCTCCGAACGGCGAATGCATTTTTTGTGAGAAGCTTTTTCATGGCAGAAATACTCTCGGAGGGTATGCCGCCCACTGCCGAGAGGTGACCGCTGCTCTTAAAAAACCCAATAATTGGATTTTTACTAATTAGAAAAATTTTTTTGGTGTTTGCTCGGACTGGGGTTTGAACCCGAGACCAAAAATTATTTAGCAATCATAAAAATTCACTATTAATTATTCATCACTAACATCTTTCACCACCTCTCATCCTTTCCTATTTCTCATGCACTATTCATTACTCATTTTTGATCATTAATCATTCACCAGTAATAATTCATCATTCATCACACATTACTCATTTCTCATTATGCATATTTTATCATTCATAATTCAAAATTCATGGTTCATCATTCATTATTCATCATTCATTATTCATCATTCATTATTCATCATTTATTACTCATCATTAATTTGCACAGCTCCAAAGAGTGCGAGAAACCTAAAGCAAACCCAGAAAATAAGAAGTGCAGTAACTGCGGTGAAAATCACACTGCTAATTATAGGGGTTGCCCAGTATACATTTCATTAAAAGAGAAAGGTAGCAAAAAACCTAAAAATGTCCCTGTCCCACAACCTCAAAATGTGCCAAAACCAACTATTAATACAGCCCCGCAGAGAAATCTGGGAACGTACTCATACGCTCAAGTCTTAAGAGGCACACAACAGACCGAAATCCAAGACGATTCCACTCCAACAACATCACTCGAAAACACTCTAAATATCTTTGTTCATATGGTGCAGGACCATATGAAGTCAATGCAAAACATGATGCAAGAATTGATTAGGAATCAAAATCTCCTACTTCAAACAATTTTGTCAAGACCATGAATTGTTTCAATATAGGTTTCTGGAATGCTAACGGCATAGGCTAACATCGCAATGAACTCCATGTTTTCCTAGAAAATCACCAAATTGACATAATGTTAGTGTCTGAAACCCATCTGACTGTGTTTAATAATTTTAATATTGATGGGTATATGTTCTATAATACTAAGCACCCTGAAGGAAAAGCTAGAGGTGGAACCGGTATACTTATAAGAAAGAGGATTAAGCACCACGTTCTAGAAGAATATTGCAAAGAGTATATACACTCAACATCAGTGTACGTAGATGATAGTTCTGGCGGATTAACTGTATCTGCAATATACTGTCCTCCCCGTTTTAATATAACAGAGTACCAATTTACTGAATTCTTTTCCAAGTTAGGCACGAGATATTTGGCAGCAGGTGATTACAATGCTAAACATACTTTTTGGGGATCTAGGTTAATAACACCAAAGGGAAGAAACCTGTTCAAAGCAATCCAAAGCAATGGTCTTGATATTATATCAACAGGGCAGCCCACATATTGGCCCACTGATAGGAGCAAAACTCCCGACCTCATAGATTTTGGGGTAACTCGCGGCCTCGATCGGGATATACTTCAGATAGAATCTCTTTTTGACCTATCGTCTGATCACTCTCCTTGCGTCATATCTATTAAAACCCTTCCAACTTTAAACGAACTGAACCCAAGCTTAACTAATAGATTTACGAATTGGCTGAAGTACAGAAAATTTATAAGTTCGCATATTAATCCAAATGTGAGCCTTAAAACAGCCGCCGAAGTGGAATATGCGATAATTGACTTCACAAACTTACTGCAAGTGGCAGCAAAGGTTTCAACGCCATTACGTCCTAACACAACCCAGCAGCAAAGCTTTAGTCCTTTCAATGAAAACGATATCATTGAGCTAGTTTCCAAGAAAAGGCAACTTAGGAGAGACTGGCAAAGGTTGCGATCTCCAACCCTGAAAAACGAGCTAAAAAAATGTACGAAAGAGCTCCAAATGCTCCTAGAGGAGAAAAGGGAAACAAAATTTCAAAATAGAATTAAGTCCCTCACGGCCACATCCTGTACAGATTATTCTTTGTGGCGCTCTCTCAAATATCTAAAACGGCCGGTTCAGAAGGATCCTCCAATACGAATGCAAAATGGTGAATTTGCTCGAAGTGACCACGAAAAAGGAGTAGCATTTGCAACCCATCTTTCAAATGTATTTACTCCAAATGAAGGCCAAAATGTTCTCCAAGAAAATACTCCACAATTACCAGCAATACCACTTGGTTTTAAACTAGACGACTTGAATAAAACTATATCCAAAGACATAGAGAATAAGAAAGCACCAGGGTATGACAGAATAACGGGTGAAATGTTAAAAGCGCTTCCCATAGTAGCTATTAAGCAACTACTATACATCTTCAATAGTATCCTCCCATTATGTCACTTTCCTAATCCATGGAGACTATCTGAAATTATTATGATCCCAAAACCAGGCAAAGACCCGACAATAGTAAGCTCCTACAGACCAATAAGCTTAATCTCTATCTTTTCCAAACTATTCGAAAAATTATTGCTGAGAAAGATTCAGCCCATCTTAGAACTGCACGAAACCATACAAAGCCACCAGTTCGGATTTAGAGAGCAGCACGGTATGATAGAACAAGTGCATAGAATTGTTTCAGAAATAAGGTCAACTTTTGAAACCAAACGATATTGCACTGCCCTATTCCTAGATGTGGCACAAGCTTTCGATAAAGTATGGCTAGAAGGGCTATTGCATAAAATAAAACAAACACTTCCTTATAATCTCTGCGGGATCCAAGAAAGCTTTTTAACAGGTAGAAAATTTCGAGTAAGGCACAAAAGTTTTACAACCGAAAGTCATCCACTTTCTGCTGGAGTTCCACAATGTAGCGTTCTAGGGCCTGTACTATACTTAATTTACACAAGCGATCTGCCAACCAACGCGAGCCTTGTCACGTCTACCTTCGCAGATGATACGGCTATACTGAGTGTGCACGCAAATCCCATAACTGTTACTATCCAATTGCAGAGACATATAAAAACTTTAGAAGAATGGCTTACTACGTGGAGAATTAAGGTCAACGAATCTAAATGTGTACAAGTAACCTTTAGCCTGAAAAAAGACACATGCCCACCAGTCTCAATAAATGGGAAAATAATAACTCAGAAAGACTTCGTTACGTACCTTGGAGTCACACTGGATAGAAGAATGACTTGGAAAAATCACATTGACAAAAAGATTATGCAATCCAAGTTGAAAATAAGCCAGCTGCAATGGTTAATTGGTCCAAGTTCTAGACTGGGCTTAGATAATAAGATATTAATATTTAATATGATTTTAAAACCAATTTGGATGTATGGAATTCAACTATGGGGCTCAGCATCGAAATCTAGCGTAGAAAGAATTCAAAGGCTACAGTCCAAGATATTAAGAACAATATGCAAAGCGCCTTGGTATGTAAAAAATACAATTATACATAGTAACCTAAAGATAAATACGGTGGCCGAAGAGATAGAGAAAATGCAAGCAAATTATGCGAAAAGATTAGCCAACCATCCTAATTCATTAGCAAAAAGTCTCCTAAAGCAAAGCTATCCTAGGCGGTTAAAGAGAAAGGATGTAAAACTCAATTGTGCATAAGGTCATATTCTGTTAGACCAATATCTCGAGAGTAACTTTAAAAAATGATGAACGTCGCTGAATAATAATAATAATAATAATAATAATAATAATAATAATAATAATAATAATAATAATAATAATAATAATAATAATAATAATAATAATAATAATAATAATAATAATAATAATAATAATAATAATAATAATAATAATAATAATAATAATAATAATAATAATAATAATAATAATAATAATAATAATAATAATAATAATAATAATAATAATAATAATAATAATAATAATAAATTATAAAAAGCAGCTTACTGAAATTCCTTCCATTCAGAAAGCTACAACAGCATTTACTAATACCCATGTATAACATATGTATGATTGTGTTCCGGACGAGCCTATCCCATTAGGACGTAAAAATTCCTAAGTTCATACACGCAGCTTATTGGAATTCCTTCCATTCCGAAAGCTGCAACAGCACTTATTAATGCAACACACGATTGTGTAATCGATAAGCCTGTCCTGTCAGGCCGTACGAACTTTTAATACTATACAATCAGCTGCTTGGAATTCCATTCCATTCCGACGGCAAAAATACATCATATATATTATTTCTAATTGGTGTTTTATAAATATCCCTTTTTCTGCTCACATAATTTACCAAAATTAATAAGTAAGGCATCGTTTTAAAGGTATTAATTAGCTATGCATGCGAAACGGTGTTTTATTGGGCGTGGTACTTTTTTTAATAGTATTTTGCAAAAATAAAATGTTTAAATTTAAACTAAAAGATTTGCGCCTAAAACTATGCCTTCAGAATTATTTTATTCTATCAATTCAAATCTCAAATGCAGATGTCGCTCAATTTTAACAGTCGTGTATATTTTAAAACCCTTTTATAAGCTTCAGCTGTATGTTTGTACGTAAACATTATATTATTTTAGGCGAACACGTGTGTATTCATGCCTATGCTAAATGGCGGCTTTTCAGTATAGGATATGCTGTACGTAGTACATACAATATATGTATGTATACTTTTGATCACATAACGGTTGTACGTAAGACCATAAAATAATTGAGATACATATGGACTTACATATATATATCAAAACGATCAGGATGAAAAAAATGATTGAACCATGTCCGTCCGTCCGGCCATACACACTCTAACTTGCGCAAAAATAGAAATATTTAAATGAAATTGGGGTCACAGATTCTAATGGGAACAGAAAAAGTTGTGGTTGAAAATAAGGCATATGGATGTATTTCGAAAAACACGTAAAACATGATAATAAAGCCCGAGTGATGAAATGACGTTATGCCGTTATGAGAAAACATGCTGAAATTTTGAAAAATGGGCCAAGAGGAGCAAATTTTCAAAGATTTATAAGTAAAAACTCAGGAACTGTAGCAGATGAATCGATTAAGCTTGGACCACTGATTTGCTTGCCAAGGCAAACGTGTGGAAAAAAATTACCCAAGTCGGCAGGGACCACATACATACATATATATAAAAATATTTGTAAAATATATAAACAAATTGAATACACATAACTACTTATATATATGTATGTAGGTATAATAAAAACATTTTATGCGATATGTTAAGTAATTCATTGAAAGTTCCATAAGGTCCACTGTAAAACCAAATAAATATAAGTTTTTTTTTAAATGGGCGTGACAGCACAAACTATATCGGCGCCACGTATGTTTTATTATTTTTTGCGCAAGATGCGCACGGGTCCTGCTAGTAAATAATGAAAATGAATAACATAATGAACGAATATGAAATAAAATTACATACATACATACTACATATGAACATATTCTAACAAAAACAAAAATATTCCGATACACATAATAAATGAATTCATAAGTATTTCTTTTATGGCAAATAAAATTGCTTTTCATCCAAATGTTATTTGAAGCAGTGGCAACGAATAACGTCATTGTATACTAGGTTAAGATTTTATAAAAATTGTCATATTCTTTAAGAATGATACAATAAAAACTATATCCGAGAAAAAAAAAAAATTAATATTTCTTCTGAATATTTCATCATACATCGTGCATTATTCATCACTCATCTCATTACTTATCATACAAATTTATGATTCATAATTAGTCATTCATATTTCATCATTCATCATACATAAAACGTAATACATAGTTCTTCATAAATCTTTCCGTATTCGTAATTCACTACTCATTATTCATCTTTAATAATTCATCGTTCATTATACATACATACATCATTGTCCATTTATTATTCATCATTTATTGTCATTCATTAATCCTCATTCATAATTCACCTCTCATTATTATCATCATTCTACATCATTCATCAGCTTTTTGCGTAATTCATCATTCGTCATACATAAAACATATTTCATAGTTCGTCATTCAAAATTCAAGAAGCTCTTAATTCAAAATTAAATAAAAAATCCTCACTTCGTCTCTTTTTTTTTAAACAAACCATTTTATTTTAAGCAACAAAAAGACAAATTTCACTTTCTCAAGCCTCTTAATATCATTTGGTACTTCAAAAAAAAAAAAACAAAACACATACTCAAACGGTGAACAACAAAAAAATATGGCGCAAAAAAATAGAAAACCTAAAGGAAAGTCAGTGATGACACTCACTCCCAGGCGAGCTTCTAACATTTTTCTCGATTTCCATGTTCCAAAGCAGACACAAAAATTATAATAAAACAACAAAAGCAGGCACAAAGAAAAACAAAACCTTCTGAACACGATATAAATATTTCGTGTGACGCCAAAATTTACATTTCACGCCCGCGCGCGCTTTACCAGCTGCTGCCTGCTGAGGAAAACAAGAAATATAATAAAAAACAACGAACAAATAAACAACAACATTACATCATGATAACAGTAACGAGTAACATTTCGCTGTCATTTGGTGTCTACAGTTGCTGTCAGACAAAAAAAAAAACCAAAAACCGAAAAAAGTCAAAAAAAAATTTTCAAGAAAAAAAAATTCCAGAAAAAATCTGAAAAAATAATAGCATTGAAAACAGATTATTTGACCATAAACTAGCTGCTTTCCCTTTTTACATTTTTTGCTTGCCTTTGTTTTACCACATTTTCATTATTTTCGCTCTTGTTTTATTTTGCATTTGCCCTTTTATCGCATTCAAATTTATCAACCTCCCTCCCTGCTCATTTACATCCAAAAAACACGACACAAACATTGCTTTTGGCATATCATTTACATGGCACACAACACAACACAGCCGAACACAGCAAATTCTCTAGACGAAAGACTTAAGCGACAAACTTGTTGTGTGTTGTGGGTACGGAACTCATGCTTTGATACTTGTAACTAACAAAACAAAGTGTCTGTAATGTAAGCGAGCATTGTCAGCATGCAGCAGGTAAAAGTGTATTGTGGAGCACCATGCGGCAGAAATAGCAAGTGAAAACAACAACAATGAAATAGAAAAAATAAAGGGCAAAAGTAAAATAGATGAAAAAAATTTTAAAAGTAAAATACTAAAAAAAATTTAGAGCGATAAGATGTCAGGAAAATAGACAAAAAAGAGAACAATTAAAAACACAAAACTGCAACAACAGCTATGGAGGTGAGAAGCACAAACTTGCTTTTTGGTTGGGCTGCTGGGCTGGTGTGAGAAAAGCCACCAGGAGTGTTTTGTTTTTTTTTTTTTTGTTGGAAAAGAGAATAAGTGCGCTTAACAGACCATAGCAATGGCATGACCAATACATGATGATGATTTATGGGCATGTTGTAACATGTTTAGATAAAATATGCACGAAAAATAAATGAAAAAAAAAATTAAAAACATTAGCAAATAGAGATTAGAGAAATTCTTTGCTGATTACACAGCGCAGAACGAGCAAATTTGGTTGCGTTCTAAAAATGGGATTAAACTAGTTTCTCATGGCGACTATCCAGTTAAAGTAAGTGAAAATGATGCTAAAAGTCAATTCTTTCTTTAAACTTTTATTAAGAAAATTTTAGTATAGCATTTTTGGTACAAATTTAAAAAAATATTTTAGTACTAATATTTAAACAAAAAATATCTTTAATTAATTTTTAAACAAAAATTTTTAGTACTAATTTTTAAACAATAATTTTTGCTACTAATTTTTAAACAACAATTTTTTTAAATTATTTAAAAAAAAATGTTTGGCACTAATTTTTAAACAAAAATATTTAGTATTAATTTTTAATCAAAAAATTTTAGGACTAATATTTGATTTTACTACTTTTAAAGCAAAAACTTTTAGTTCCAATTTTTAACCAAAAATTCTTTGTGCTAATTTTTAAACATACATTTTTAGTAGTTACTAATTTTTAAACAAAATTTTTTTAGCTAATTTTTGAACAAAAATTTTTGGTAATAATTTTTAAACCAAAATTTGCAGTACCAATTTTTAAACAAAATTTTTAGTAATAATTTTTAAACAAAATTCTTAGTAATAATTTTTAAACAAAATTTTTAGTAATAATTTTTAAGCCAAAATTTTTGGTACTAATTTTTAAACAAAAATTTTTAAAACTAATTTTTAAACAAATATTTTTTGAGCTAATTTTGGAACAAAAATTTTTGGTAATAATTTTTAAAGAAAAATTTGCAGTACTAATTTTTAAACCAACATTTTTGGTATTAATTTTTAGACAAAATTTTTAGTAATAATTTTTAAACAATTTTTTTTTACTAGTTTTTAAACCAAAATTTTTGGTACTAGTTTTTAAATAAAAATTTTTAACTAATTTTTAAACAAATATTTTTGTACCAATTCTTAAACAAAAAATTTTAGTACAAAATTTTAAACAATAATTTTTGAGCTAATTTTGGAACAAAAATTTTTGGTAATAATTTAAAAAAAAATTTGCAGTACTAATTGTTAAACCAAAGTTTTTAATACTAGTTTTTAAAAAAAATTTAGTACTAATTTTTAAACCAAAATTTTTGGTACTAATTCTTAAACAAAAATTGTTTGAGCTAATTTTTAAACCAGCATTTTTGGTGATAATTTCTAAACAAAAATATTTAGTACTAATTTTTAAACAAATATTTTATGTACTATTTTTTAAACAAAAATTTTAGTAATAGTTTTTAAATAAAAAATTGTTTGTACTAATTTTTAAACTAAAATGTTAGTACGAATTTTAAACCAAAATGTTTAGTACTAATTTCAATTTCATTACAATTTTTTAGCAGATACTAATTTGAGAAAAATTAATACAGGTGCATCTGTTGGCTTACGGAAAGGAGAGAAAGTAGACAAAGCAAAGAAAAATTAGCTTTATGATTACTTAGTTAGCAGTAAGAAAGCTTTCAAGCTGCTTAAATTCCAGAAAGTTGTCTTTCAGGAACTTTGGTATTACTCAAACTGGTCCCAATAGAATTCTGACTGCCTCACATTATTCACGCTGATTCTTACATGTAACTCACTAGCTACCATAGGCAGGCTTTAAGAATTCCACAGCAAAAATGCAGACTTAGAATGCTAAAGTAAAAACTTAGTTGAACACTTATACATAAAAAATAATCGTAAAAATAAATAAAAAAGAAGAGCAAAAATATTCAGGAAGGAAAAATATCTAAAAAATGTAAGCAAAATATTTTCACGCTTAGCTGCATTTTCTTCCGGTTCAGTTGTACAAGTCGCAAGCTGTATTCTTCATTTCTTTTTTTTTTTTTGTACTTTTTGTCTTTTTGTATACAATTTTTCCTCCAAGAACAATAATAACCACAATACTTAGGCAATAACTCCTTTTTTCCTATTTTACTTTATGCGCTCAATGCGCTTGACTTGACTACTTTATGCTTCATTGGTGTCATAAGCAACGCTGTTTGTCCGTCCGTCCGTCCGTCCGTGGGGCTTGTTAAAATATTTCTAACAACCTAAAAAAGGAAAGAAGAACGATAACATACAAACACCAACAGCAACAACAACAAACAAACACAAACACCAACAGCAAACAAGCAAAAAGCATCAATTCTCAATTCGCGCCGCTCTAGCTCTGGCAAAACGGCGCTGCGGCATGTGCTGGGCTGCTCTAGTGCAATGAAAGCAGGGCCAGTCAAAGCGTCACCATTTTTCAAAGGCATTCGAATGCGCACACACATATACATGGACATTTGTTTATTTGGTTTGTTATATTTATCGAGAATTTGCCGTCATTTATCGCGCTTTGCAACAGTCGCAGGAGTTTGCTTCGGTTGGTTGGTAGTGCTGGTTGGGTGGTTAGCTGCGTTGTTCTTGTTGTTGTAGTTGTTGTTGTTATTGCTTTAGTTATTGCTGTTGCAAACAGCGAGAATGCGCTTGTTGCTCATTGCTCGTTGTCTCTAATGCGGAAAAGGCTTATTCTCATTAACTTTTATTTTGTTTTTAGTGTGTGCGTATGTGTGTGAAAAACCTCCAATTTAACACTCTTTTTTGATCGCTTATGAAACGAACTTTGAAATAAAAAGAAGATATTTTAGGAATGGGGACAAATTGAAAAAAAAAAAAACGATTTCAGAACTGGCTATCGCTTTAAAAACTAGGATTATAAAAAACCGGTTTCAAAATGTATAAAATGTATAATATGTATAAAATGTATACAATTTTTTTTTAAAACCAGGTGTATAAAAACCTGTTTCAAAAGTAGTTGTATAAAAGGCCTAGTTGTAAAAAAATTTAACTATGAAAAAACCCGGTTTGAGAACAAGTATATAAAAACCGATTTCGGAAAAAGTATATAAAAACCGGTTTCACAACAAGTATATAAAACCCGGTTTCAGAACTAGCTATGTAAACCCCGTGAAAACCCAGTTTAAAACTTAAGTGTATGAAAACTCGATCTCTTAAGTATTTGTATAAAAATACGGTTTCAATACTAGCTACATAAAAAACCGGTTCCAAAACAAGCTATGTCAAAAAATTTGGTTCAAAACTAAATGTATATAAAAAATTTTCAAAACTTGGTGAATATAAAACCGGTTTCTAAACTAACTACACATATAAAAAACTATTTCAAAACTGCTTATCAGAAAAGCGGTTTCAAAATCTGCTAAAAAAAACCGGTTTCAAAACTAGCTATCTAAAATACCGTATTCAAAACAAAAACTCTAAGCAAAAGGTTTCAAAACTTGCTGAATAGAAAACCGGTTTCAGAACTAATAAGATAAATAATGATTGCAAAACTAGTATATAAGAAAAACCAGTACCAAAGGTACCTATAAAAACGGGTTTCAGAAATAGCTGTCTAAACAAACACTGTTGCGTAAACTTTTGCTACTCATTTCAAAAGAAAGTCTTCATTTAAGTGCCATATGTTATCTTCCTCTTCTTCTCTTTATATTTACAATGAAAAACAAGGTGAAAGAAGAAGAGAACATGAAGCAGTTAAATTTTCTTTTAGCTGCTGATTGCTCTATGGTATTATTTGTTGTATTTGGTTGTTGTTGTTGTACCTTCACGCTTTACATTTGCAATGCTCGTAAGTCAGTGAAACTACAAGTAGTGATATATGTGACAAAAATAATAAAAACAGTAAGAAAAACAGCAACAAAACAACAACAAAAAGAGCAATAAGAACAATAAGAACAATAAGAACAACAATAGCAACAAAAAATGCTTATTTCTAGCATTTAACGACTTTTAGTAGCGGTTCAATGAACTGCAAGAGAAGAAATGTAGCAAAAAAAAAAAAAATAACAATAAATAAATACGCTCAAGTAAAAAATAAACATGAAAAAGTGTAAAAATCTGTGACTTGCCTCTGTTAATTTCCTGCACTTACCACACCAAATGCCTGCCATTTGTTTGTTACGACAAGTCCCAATAAAAAAAAAAAAGCAAGGTAATGTCCAGCAGTTTTGGCGAAAAGCCTATAGAGTGCCTTATACACACACACATACACACACACATACACTTATTCATATGGAAAATACACGTTAATCCATACCATTGTTTTAAAAGCAAGATCAATCTTGAGGTCAGCGAGGGGAACAAAAAATAGTGCCGCAGCTAATGTTGCTTCATTGCTAAGATTAGCCGCTACAGATTTAGTTTCTTCTTGGAATGTAGAATTGTGTGTGCGCAAAACAGCAGGAATTTTCCCTCGAAACCCATGCCTTGTACAATGTGCATAAAGGGAGGGACTGATGCACTTTTACTGCAGTACAATGCTTCTTTAAAGCGCTTTATTAATTACTTTTTGGGTGCTTGCTTTTCCCACAGAGTAGGGATAGGATCTTTATTAATGTTGGCGTTCCCCACTAAGAATAACTCTTGTGCAAAATATTTTTATGATATAGTACACTTTTTGTGACTTTGATGAATAAAATCTGGAAATTATTTTGATCAAAAACAGGAGCGTTTATATTTTGCTTTCTTTCTTCCTTCTTCCTCTTCTTCTTCTTCTTCTTCTTCTTCTTCTACTACTTCTTCTTCTTCTTCTAATTCTTCAACATCTGCTTTTTCAATATCGTCTTCTTCTTCTTCTTCATCATCTTCTTCTCCTTCCTCCTCTTCTTATTCTTCTTCCTCTTCTTTTTCTTCTTCTTCTAGAACCAAAGCCTTCGTTCCTTCTCTACATATTTCTCTTTTTGTTTGTACTTTTTCTCTATTTTTATTTAATTTTATTTTTATGCTTTATTATCCTCTCTTCTTCTCTCCTCTCCTCTTCTCTCCTTTCTTTTCTTCGTTGTCTCCTACTTCTTCTTCTTCCTATATTACTTTTTCTTCTTATTCTTATTCCTAGTCTTACTTGTATTGTTTCTCTTCTTCTCTTTAATCCTCTTTCGTCCCTTTTTTTCACCCTCCTTTCCTCTTTGTCCTTCCTTTTTTGTCCAATTCCTCAATTTTCTATTCTGCTTCTCCCCTTCTGAACTATATCAATCTGTTTTTCCATGAAATTCCTAGTACTACTAGCACAAACACACACACAAATTTACATACACATACATGCCTCCAAGTGTCAATAAGTCCAGCCCCACTCACAAACCGACCAACAAGCATCCACCATCATCAGCTACTCGCCGAAAACTTACCTCTTGCTGCCTGCATTCACTGGTCTTTGCCAACAACAAAACTGCACATCCTCATCCACTTGGTTAGACCATTTGGCTGGCATTAGATGAAAATCTTTTGTATGCAAGGTAGTGATGGGCGAGCCCGAGATATTTAAACAATCGAGATAATCGCCATCGCTGCAAAATGACAATCGAGTCAAAAGTTGACTCGCTCCTCGACTACACAATCGAGATATTTTTGCGATTGTTCCGAGTCGGCGACTCGGAGGTTGTTTCGATGATATCTCGACTACACAAGCGACATCTTTTTGCCACTGTTCCGAGTCGGCGGAACGGCTGTTGTTTTGATGATATGTTTTAGTTGATAAAATAAACTGAATGAGTGTTGTTGATGAAGGAATGGATGAATTTTACGAGCAGCAGCAACGGCAAGAGATTTGTACCACTCTGTATGCTTTTTTTAAGCAATTTTGATATGCAAGCGGCAACAAAAAATGTTATGTATTTTTTGCTGCTTTGAAAACCAGAGGAATCGTTGGCGAATTCGAGATGCTTTAGCGATTGTTTCGACTGACGGCCATTTACGACTTGACTCGAATACGAATGAAAAACATCGAGAGCATTCAAGATGTTTCAACAATCGAGAGAATCGAATAAAACATCTCGGACTCGCCCATCACTAATGCAAGGCAAAGCAAATAAACTTTGCGCAAAAAAAACAAGAAAATGTTGAGGACTAGCAAAGAACGCCTTAACGCTGCGTGCTTGTAAGGCATTTTTTATAGCTGAGAAGGAAAGGGAAGTCGAAAAATAAGCAAAAAGAACCAAACAGATACAAACAAACAAACCAACAAAAAAAACAACTAGGAAGAGAGTGAAAATGGTTTAGAAAATATTTTCATGCATAAAATGCTTAAGTTACGTGTGTTTTTGTTATTGCTATTTTTTGTTATTGTAATGTATTGTTGTGTTGCTATTGTTGTTGTTTTTCTTGTCGTTTTTTTTCTTGTTGTTTTTTTCTTGTTCTTTATGATCGCACTAGTGCTGCTGGTGGCTGGTTGCTGATCGCTCGGTGGCAAACTTAGTCGATAAGCCTTTCCGATACTTACTTTGTTGCATTTGGCCACAATTTTTTATGTGAAAATTTTCCAAGGAAAACTACACACAAACACACCCATACACATATCAACAAAGTCACTTTATCTTGATAGTTTTTTATTGCTGCATAAACTACTCGAACTGCAAGCAAAAGTTTGCATGTTGCAACGTGTTAAGGCGTGTGTGATTTAGAACAGGTGAGTTTTGGCAAGTTGGCAAGTTCGTTGCTTAAGTCTTTTGTGTTTGCATGGCAATATATTTTACATACATATACATATATAAACATATTTGGGTCTTACCGCGCATGCGGGTTGCGCTAAACAATGAGTGTTAAAGCCCGTCTCCACATAACTTGATTCACCAGAGAAACATGTAGTATCGTGATTCAGTTTGACATTTCTCTTTCTTGTTCTTCTTAAATGTTTGTATGTTTGCTTATTTTTGCGTCTTTGTTTTGGTCTGTGTGAGATTTCGATAGATTTTCGATACAAAATTAGAGAAGACATCGATATCATCGAGGTTGGCAAGATGATTCAGAATGAAACAGTGTTTCAATCTTCCCACGCTCTCAGAAATTTGTATGGAAATTGGCGAGTTTCGGCACTGGTTTCCGTGTCGAAACAAGATTGAGAGAGAAAACGCAAAAAAAAAGAGCGAAACACGTTATGTGGAGACATGGTATTAGATGGAATTGTAGATGGAGGATTGTTCAAGGCAGGAGTTGCACAATGAAAATGGAAAATTGCTTTTTGTTATACTCAGCTGTGCTAGTACACAGAGTATTATAGTTTTGATTTCCTAACGGTGGATTGTAACAGAATGAAATAATCGAGATAGATATAGACTTATATATATCAAAATGATCAGGGTGAAAAGAGAAATCGATTGAGCCATGTCCGTCCGTCCGTCCGTCCGTCCGTCTGTCCGTCTGTCCGTCTGTACGCACGATAACTCGCGCAAAAATTGAGATATTTTGATGAAATTTGAAATGTAAGTTGGTATCAAGACAGGAACGGATGGTATTGAAAATGGGCGAAATCGGACCATGACCACGCCCACCTCCCCTATATAGTAAAAATCGGAAATTTTGTATCTCAGTCACTAATAGAGCTAGAGTGATAAAATTTCACACACGTATTGAGCTCAGGCCCTTATGAAGAAATATGATGAAATTTTGGAAAATGGGCGGTGCCACGCCCACTTATTAAGGGGCAAACATTGAAAGTTTTATGAGTCATAACTCAGAAACCGTTGAAGATATATCGATGAATTTTGGTAGGCGTGATATACTTACTTAGGCAAATGTTTTGACGAAAAATTGCCAAAATCGGTTGACGACCACGCCCACTTTTATATATGGGTCTTATAAAGTGACCTAATAAAAACATTTTAAGCGATATCTCTGTCAAATATAAAGATATATCATTGAAATTTTATGGAAGGTGTCCAACTATGGACATATAACAAAAAATACAAAAATTTTGGAAAATGGGCGTGGCACCGCCTCCTCTTAGAAGCAGGAATATACGAGATTTCTGAGCCCATAACTCGACAAATAATCGATATATTATGACGAAACTTTGTGTATACACTTTCACTACTTGTAGTAATACATGTTCAAAATTTTAGCGAAATGGGTTGACGACCACGCCCACTTATATATATGGGTATCATAAAGTGGCCTAATAAAAACATTTTAAGCGATATCTTTGTCAAATATAAAGATAATTCATTGAAATTTTGTGGCATGAGTTCTACAATAGATGGGAAACAAAAAATAGAAAAATTTCGGAAAATGGGCGTGGCACCGCCTCTTTTCAGACAAAGGAATCAACGAGATTTCGGAGCTCATAACTCGACAAATAATTGAGATATTATGACGAAACTTGGTTTATACACTTTTATAACTTGTGTTAATGGACACGCAAAAATTTATTGAAATCGGTTTATGACCACGCCTACTTTTTAACAAAGATACTTCTGGAACACCCTTTGGGAATTTGTAACGTGACATCTTTGTAACTCATAAAGGGATGAAATTTTGCACAAAGAATAATATTCATAAGCTTAGTTGGATGACTGATAAAAATTTAGAAAATGGGCGTGGCTACGCCCACTTTATGCAGCACTCGATTTATATAAAGTACCTACACCGTGTTTCCATCAAACGCAAACAAACAATGAAAGCATACAGCTGAGTATCTAATGTTCGATTCCACTCTAACTTAGGCTTCCTTACTTGTTTTTTGTTGTTGTTGTTGTTATTTTCCTTGTTTGGTTGGGTATTGTATTCGCAACTCTTTTTGTTATTATTGTTATTATTTGTATTGCTTTTGGCTATTACACTTATTTAAAAAAGTTTTTATTTTTAAGAACTATTAAACTATTAGAAGCTCCTGAGAAGGCCTCTGACAAATTTTTGTTCGGAATTTCTTTTGATTTTATTTGTCGTAATTTTTTTTTTTTAATTTTTTAGAATTTTTTTTAATTTGTTTTTTTTTCTGGGATTTTGAACAATTATTATTTAAAAAAAGTAATTAAAGGCATACGAAAAAAAAATATATATAAATATAAATATTTTTTTAAGTTTTGTTTGGAGTTTTTTGGTAGTTTTTTGGGGAATTTTTTTTAACTTTTTTTCTGAAATTTTGTTTAAATTTTGTTGATCTTTCTACATTTTTTTTTTTGGTATTTTTTCTTTTTGGAAGATTTTTCGAACTTTTTTCTGGAAACTTTGTTTAAATTGTTTTCATCTTTTTACATTAAAATAATATTTTTGAAAATTTATTAAAAGCTCTTAAAGGCCTCTGAAACATTTTTTGGGGAAAATTTTTGTATTTTGTTTATTTTCCTTTTATTTATTAGAACTTTTTTTAAAGGCTTTTTCAATTTATTTTTGATATTTTTGTTTTTTTTTTCTAAATTTAGAGAATTATTTTTTTTAAATATTTATTAAAAGCCCTCGAAGGACTAAGAAAATTGTTTGGTAAAATTTTTGTATTTTTTTGGGAAAATTTTTGTATTTTTTTATTTTCCTTTTATTTATTCGAACTTTTTTGAAAGGCTTTTTGAATTTTTTTTTGATATTTTTGTTTTTTTTCTAAAGTTAGAGAATAAATATTTATTAAAAGCCCTCGAAGGATTGAAAAAATTTTTTGGGAACATTTTTGTTTTTTCTTGGGAAAATTTTTGTATTTCTTTTATTTTCTTTTTATTTATTCGAACTTTTTTGAAAAGCTTTTTGAATTTTTTTTTGACATTTTTGTTTTTTTTTCATATTCACAGAATTATTTTTTTAAATATTTATTAAAAGCCTTCGAAGGACTGAAAATTTTTTTGGGAAAACTTTTGTAGTTAGTTAGTTAGTTATTAAATTCACATTAAAATAGGTAGATATTTTCATTTATATTTTTTGGGATTTTTTTTTTCAATTTTTTTTCAATTTTTTTTTCAATTTTTTTTTTATATTTTTGAAATTAAAATAATTGATATTTTAAATGTGTATTTTTAGAGCTATTGGCCAATTTTTAAGGAAAAATTGAGTTATTATTTAATAATTTATTACAAGCTTACGGTTTCTTAAACTTTTTTCTTGCAAAATTTTTTTTTTTTGAATTTTTTTGGTAGCTTTTTTTGAAAATGTTTCTTTGGATTTTTTTTTTGTAATTTTTGTTCGAACTTATTTTGGATTTTTTTAATACTTTTATTTTTTTTATTTTTTATTCAATTTTTTTTTTAAATTCAACTACACAAATTTTCAGCTAAATCCAATTTCCCCTACTTTAATTGCAGGAAAACCACGAAAACATTGAGACCAATTCGCCGAATACACAAGAAACTAAAACAAATTGAAAAAGGTAAGTTTTTAATTTTGACAAAAAAAAACCAAGTAGAGAGAGCTCTATTTACAACACAAAAAAATATCTTTTTTTTTCAAGAATACATAACAAATTTGTTTATTTCCATAACAACTTATAACTCCAATAAGCCACCATTCATACAAACACATACATACATTAGCATATAAAATGTTATACATATAAGAGAGAGAAAGCATTTAATTCCACTTAAATTTTCTGCCATTTCCCCCTCTGCCCTACCTTCCACCCTCTTCGGATCCAGATAAAACCGCGCGCCATCATGCATGACATGAATTGCATTAAAGTTAAAATTGATAAACAAATTACTTAGCTGAGTAAATTAGAGCATGAAATGAAGTTTCGATTATCTGCTTTGCCTCGTGCGGCAAGAATAAACTAATTTGTGTATGGTAAGTGGTTGGAGGAGATAATAAAATGTACATAGGAGTTGGAGGAAGAGAGAGCACAGAAGAAAATAGTAAAAGTGGAAGTGGAAGTAGCATAGAAATGGAAAATTTTGTTTTGACTTGAGGGCACTAAGTATGAGTCTATTGAATGTGTTATTAATGGCAGCGCTTCAGCACACACGCAGCACAAAGTTCAAAAGCAAGAACTATTAGCAATTTGAGCAGGTTCGTTGCTTAAGTCTATCGGCTTCCGTATGCAGCATTTGAAATTCGACCAAGTTCATTGCTTAAGTCTATCGAATTCCCTATTTAATGCATTTTCATAGATTTGCATTTGTATAACAAAACATTTTTTTCGTTTAATTATATGAAAATAAATTATTTTCTACACCTTCTCGCCATTCCATTGCCACTTTCCTCATTGCTCATACTAAATCACCTGCTTACACTTGTGAAAGCGTAACAAATCAACAGACGCGACCCATTCACCTACTCAAGTCGTAAGTAAATATGTATGCCAGTCAGCTTATCATTTAAAAGTTAGTACGTAAGTGACAGCACTTACTTAAAGAGCTTAAGCAAAGCGACGAAGCACACCTTACAAGTATTCCCAAACGAGACCAGCCGGCCAAGCAGACAGCAAGAGACACATCTAGAACAATTGACCGCAATACCGCAAAACAGGTGTTAAGAAATAAGTTGAATGGGATTGGTTTGGTCAGGAAAAAGAAGAAGAAGAATACGAAGAAGGAGAAGAGGAATAATAAGAAGAAGAAGAAAGAAGAGGAAGAAGTAGAAGAGGAAGAAGAAGAAGAAGAAGAAGAAGAAGAAGAAGAAGAAGAGAACAAGAATAGGGAAGGGAAAAAGTAGCAGTAAATAGAAGATGATGATGTTGATGATTATGATGATGATGAATAAGAAGAACAAGAATAATGGAAAAAGAACAAGGAGGAACATGCTAATGATGAAGAACGAGAATATTTTAGTAATTGAACAGATATGTGACTAAAAATTTCGTGACTCAATATACAGATACATATGTGACTAAAATGGAACAAGAACATAGGTGTAAATAAACTCAACATCTGTGACTAAAATGGAACAAAAACATCTGTTTGACTAAAAAGTGTGTGACTCAAAACACAAATATCTGTGACTATAATGGAACAAAAACATTTGCTTGACTGAACAAAGACTAGAAATTGTGTGACTCAAATAGAACAAAATTGTATGTGATTAAACGGATGTGTGACTAAAAAGTGTGACTAAAATGGAACAATAACATTAGTATGACTAAACAGATATGTGACTAAAAATGTGTGACTGAACATACATCTGTGACTAAAATGAACAAGAACATTTGTGTGACTAAACAGATATGTGACTAAAAATATGTGACTGAACATACATATACATATATGTATCTGTGACTGAAATGGAACATGAATATTCACATGACAGAATAGATGTGTGACTAAAAATTCTGTGACTCAACATACATAGTACATAGTAGTGTGACTAAAATGGACATATCGCACGTTTTATGCAATAGGGATTTAACTCAAAAAAAATTTCTTTGGGAAAACGCAAATAAACTTTTATAAATTGAAAGAGTTTTTAGTGCTTAGCACGAAATTTTTATTTTTAATTCAATTTTTAATTGTTGGGGTAAGTGGAAAAAAATTCAACAACTATTTACAGCGAAGGTTGAGTGTATAGCTATTTCACGAAAAACCATTTTCGATCATCAGCACTCTTTTCGGAAGTGGAATACACTCAACCTTCGCTGTAAATAGTTGTTGAATTTTTTTCCACTTACCCCAACAAACTTTTATAAAGTTTCCTTCTACGGCTAACTACAAAATCACTTTTATTTCCGCCATTTGTATCCTTTTGAGTATTTTATAAGGCTAGACTCAAAGGCACGACCCAGTTATTGAACAATATCGCAAAATCCCAGAAATCAAAAATTTCGAGTTAAATCCCTATTTCATAAACCGGGCGATATGTAGACAAGAGAGTAAAAAGAGGTGAATAACAAGGCAGAGCAGGGGAAAAGTGCGAAACAGTACAGAATTATTATTGTTGTTGTTTTTTCTATATACTAAAAGCAACACCAAAACTTGACGCAAGATCGATTAAAACGCTGGCAACCAACAAAACTTAACAAAACGGCGCACTGGGTCAAATGGGTTTGAGGCCAATTTAACGCGCTTTTGATTGTTCTTGTTTTTGGTAGAAGAAAATTTCTTTTTTTTTTCTTTTTCTGTGGTTATTCTTATTATTATTTTTGGTCTTCTTGTTGTTTTTCTTTTTATTGTTGTTTCTCTTCTCATTGTTCTTGTTGATGCATTTTTCTATACAACTAACATTTTTTTTTAATCATTGCCACTGTCGGCCAAACCGTCTTCTTGCTTGAGTGGCAAGCAACAAAAGAAAAGGAGCCACCAAAACGCCAGCCAAATGCACAGAAGTGGTTTCGGGGGCTGTCGGTCAGTGTTGCATGTTGCATGACAGAGGACAAAAATGCATATACATACTCGTAAACATATGTATATGTACATATGTATAAGTGCCATTCAGTCAGGTGCCACGAAAATGTGTGCCGCACTGGCATTCAACCAACGCAGCTGTTTGCGGCCAATTTATTTAATTTCCTGTTTTGCCAAGCATTTTCAATTTACTTATTTATTTGCATTAAATTTAAATGAGTTTAGAAAGCGATTTGATTGTTGTTTGTTGTTACTTTTCGTTGCAAATGCATGCAATAGTAGTACGCACGCGCATGTGCGAGTCACAAAAATGTCATTAGCGGACACATGCCACTTTTTAGCTGGCAAATGCAGGCAAATAAAGCAAAAAATGCGTGACTTAGAAGCTCGAAAACTCTGCTTATGCAAATGCAACAAAACTTAGAAGTATATAAGGAATATATATATATATATATATATATATATATATATATATACATTGGCGCACACGAGGGGGGGGGGGGTGACAACACCATACAAAAAATTATTTTATAAAAGATTGTACATTTACAAATATTTGTGTAAATACATGTTGTAAAATCTATGAATATTCGTAGATGTACATTGCCAATGTTTGTCAACAACTACTGATTATGTTTATTAGCAAGCAGTGTGGAGACATTTCCCTAAAAGTATGCTGTGGATATTAGCTGAAGTTTGTTATACTCAGATGTACTAGTACACAGAGTATTAAAGTTTTAATCACATAACGGTGTATTTTAACAGAATGAAATAATCGACATATGTAGATATAGACTTATATATATCAAAATGATCAGGGTGAAAAGAGAAATCGATTGAGCCATGTCCGCCCGTCTGTCCGTCCGTCTGTAAACAATCTAACTCGCGCAAAAATTGAGATACGTTGATGAAATTTGGAATGTAAGTTGGTATCGAGACTGGGACGGTTGGTATTGAAAAAATCGGAAATTTAGTATCTCAGCCACTAATGTAGCTGGAGCGATGAAATTTCACCTACGTATTTAGCTCAGGCCCTTATAAAGAAATATGGTGAAATTTTGGAAAATGGGCGGTGACACGCCCACTTATTAAACATTGAAAGTTTTATAGGTCATAACTCAGAAACCGTAGCAGATATATCGACTAAATTTGGTACGCGTAATTTACTTACTTAGGCAAATGTTTGGACGAAAAATTGCAAAAATCGATTGACGACCACGCCCAAATTTATATATGGGTATTATAAAGTGACCTAATAAAAACATTTTAAGCGATATCTTTGTCAAAAATAAAGATAATTCATTGAAATGTCTCATGAATCCAACTATAGACAAAAAACAAAAAATATAAAAATGTTGGAAAATGGGCGTGGGACCGCCTGTTTTCAGACAAAGGAATCTACGAGATTTCGGAACCCATAACTCTACAAATAATTAAGATGTTATGACGAAAATCAGTTTGAAAACTTTAATAACTTGTGGTAATACATGCTAAAAAATTTAGCGAAATCGGTTTATGACAACGCCTACTTTTTAATAAAGATATTTCTGGAAAAAATTTAAAAAATGGGCGTGGCTGCGCCTACTTTATGCGGCACTCGATTCATATAAAATACACCCTAATCGAAAAAACGCAAACAAATAATGAAAGCATACAGCTGAGTATGTAATGTTCGATTCCACTCGAACTTAGGCTTCCTTACTTGTTAGTTTTAGTTTAAATACAGAGAAAATGCAATGAATTGAGATTTAAAAGCTGCCTTTGTTTAAAAATTGTCTGGACGAGTTTTAAGTATTTTTTTTTAATTTTCCGTTGGATATTGAAACCCCCCCCCCAAAATATTTTTCTGTGTGCGCCACTGTATATATATAAACATACATGCACCACTGATCAACAGCTGCCAGCTGACAGCCACAACTGGCACTTCACCAGCACCAGCTGACAACGACGACAGGCCATCAAATGTGGCAACTAAGCCACACACACAAAGAAGCTGAAAAAATGTGGGTCAAGAGGATGTAAAATTTTACAAAAATAAATGGAAATTGACTACAACATAGTTGTTTTTTTGTTGTTTGTAGCCACAGTTTTTTTTCCACTTTACTGACCGTCTTCCTTCATTGAATTTCAGTTTTTGTGGGCAAGTGTGTAGTTCTTGTTGCATGGAAATTGAAGAGGTTGCTTTCTTTTAACAGCAAGAAATTTTCTAGTGAAATGTTGATTTGGTATTTTTATTGTTATAGGAGAAAAAATAGGTAGTTGAAAAAGAAGAAGATAAACGGGAAGAAGAGCAGAAAGAAGGATAAGAGGAAGAAGCAGAGGAGGAAGAAAGTGTGGTGTTGTGAAAAATGGAAAAAATTGGCCGAAACGTGAAATGTGTAATAATTGTCCATTAAGGGCAAAATACTTAGTTGCAACACGCGAAATGTGCTTAAATTTGTAGAAAATAAGATGACGAGAGGCGTTAGAACTGCTAAGTGGAAAAAAAATTGTATCAGAGAAATTTTTTATATACTTATATTTTTTAATTTCTCTCTTTTCAAATTTGTTTGCGAAAATGACAAGGAATATTATAACAAGGGTAATAGCTGGCTAAATTAAATACATATTGGCAAAACCGAATTTTTTTAAGCTTTCAAAGCTCTTAAAAAACTATGAGCTTTTTTGAAATCTCAAAAGCTCTCTAGGAATTTTAAAGAAAACCATCAATATAACTTTTGTGTTTACTATCTATCTTAAAGCTTTCTAAAGCCGTTGATGCAACTTTTTATTAATAAAGCTGACATCTAAAAGGCTTTTCAGATGTTGTGAAGCTTCCTTTTTTCAAAGATGTCTAAGATCTGCCACACCAAAGACATTATTTCCACTGTGTTTACCAGTCATAAGCCTAAAGCTTTTAGCTGAAACTTCTTAAACCACGCTTGAAGCTTTATTTGTAGCTTGCTATAACTTTTTACTTTAAGACGTTCAATAAAACTTCGATTGATATTTGCAAAATATGCATATTTATTTGCAAGGCTGATACTATTGCAGAGCTCTGAAGACAACAGAGAAAACGCTTTTATTTCTATGAACAATCAAACACCTATGTAATTGAAGAATATATTTGTGTAAATTTACAGTTTGCTTAGAAATTGTGAAGCTTTTGGCTAAAATTTGTTTTAAACAAGCTTTAAAGCTTTCGCTGCAGCTTTTTGGCATTTCCTTTTTTCTAAAAGAAGAGAATCTTGAATCTTTCTTACTTAGTAATCGATTATTATTGGTAAGGCTAACAACTCAAAATGCAAGAGCTTTCGGCGAAGCTTTTATTAATTAATGAAAAATCTAGCTTCTAACAACGAGCTCAATTTGTTCCCTACTTAACATTTAGAAATTGTAATTGTTTGTGATTAAGCCTATTAAACACGCAATAAAGTTTTCGCAGAAGATGAAAAAGAATTAAAAGACGCTTTAAAGCTTTTAAAGTGAGCTTTTTTAATTTTTTCTTCAAAAGCTTTAAGTGGCATGATAAAAACTTTTTAGCTCACTACATTCTCTGTAAAGAATTTTTTTCTCCAAAAACAGGCGACGAAAACTTTAGGCTGCATGATAAAGCTTTTTCAAGTTCATTGTCCACTACAATATTTGTCAAAATTGATTTAAAGTAACTTTTTTTAACTAAAAAAACGCATACAACAACTGTTTTTTTTTTTTAAAGCACAAAACACAAAAGCTTAAGTTCTTTGTAACTTATTTAAGTTCGTGTTTAAGCTCATTTAAATGCCATTATTTCTTTTTTGTTGTTTCATGAAAATTCGTTCCACAATAGTACATCGCCATCATTTCTACTTATTCATAAGTTTTAGAAAAAAAGCTTAGTTCTCGCTTAGCTTTCTATGAAAAGGTTCGACGTATGTAGGTACTATAAGCTTTCCTATAAAAAAAAAAACAATTTATTTTTGTTACAACACTCAACTCTTTGGCGCTTTAACTTCGCTAAAAACATACACAATCCCTTCTAATGAAGCTATTCAATTGTCAAACAATAAACAGTAGTCATACTACAGACTTCCTTATTTCCTAAGCACACACTTTTGTTATCCAGGAAGTGGTGGTGTAACTTCAGCCGTGTCTTTGGCATTCTAGCTACTCATTTTCTTTTTCATAAATTTCATTAGAAATATCATATTTTACTAGCCACGCAAACAACATTTGCTTATTCTAATAACTTTTTATGAATTCTACTTGCATTTTATCGCTGCTCGCACATCGCTCACCCACACTAAAAGAAGTAGAGTTAACTTAACTGTACTCAGACAGCTTCTAGGCACAGCTTTTGCTTACACCGTAGTCCAACACTCAACACCGCCTCCATCTCAAACCTGGAAAACACCACTACATACGCGGAAAAGCATAAAATTACGACTTTACAGCAGCCCCTCTTATTTTTGCTGCAATCTCATTATTTTTTATCATCATCAACATCATCACTCCATTGCTCCATTGCGCACCGTCATTTCCCGGCAATTCTTGACCATTAAGCCAGGAATTTATGATGGCAACGGTGCCGCAATGCTTTTACTCAAGCTATGCTGGATTTTTTTTTTTTTTTTTTCTTTTTCAAACAAACTTTGCTTAGTTTATTTTATTTGTATGCAGACTATAGCTGTTGTTGTTGCTTTTGTTTTTTGTAATTTTTTACTGCTTTTAGCAGCTTCCTTGTTTGCAGACTTTTTCTGCGTGTTTTCTGTTCTGTTTGTTGTTTTTTTGCGCTGGTTTATGATTTGAGTGGGCGTGTTGTAAATGTTCAAAGTAACGGTGGTATTTGGTTTGAAGCATTTTAAATTGAAAATGGAAATGAAAATAGAAATAGAAATAGAAATGATAAAGAATGCTGCAACGTTGAATTTATGATTTCAAAGCGTTTGAAAGAAAAGTTCCTTTGTTTTGAAAATAAATAGAATTCGTAAAAAAAGGAATGAATAACACTGTGCAACAGCACTCTTGGGGCGGAATAATTCCAATAGAGCACGAAACCCCACTATCCAAAGAGTAAATCCCCAAATTATTTTGCTCCCCGAAATCGTTTTGACCCCTTTTTAGAATGTTCGTAAAAAATAATATTTTGAAGCTCGCTATAGGGTTTAAATATTCTAGAAAATCAGTCACCATAAAATTTCACTAGGGGTCTCCTCAGACAAAATCGTTATATGAAGAGCTTAAAGAATAATGCCTATATCTTTATGGTTTCACCTCTGTAAAATTCATTAAATTTGTCAGAAAAAAATCCTATATCCATTTTTTGGGCAGTCTAATCACCCTACAATGAAAAATAAAAAAGCTTAGAGAGCTTTATTATCCGTATGGATTTCATTGACAGATCAAAAAGGAGCTTCTTAAAGGGAAAGACTTTGAAAGTTCTTTCCTACATCGCACAGTCTCTTACCTCATGTCCATTACCTCATGTCCATTAAACTATTTTCCAGATAAAAAGAAGCTTCCGGAAAAGAAAGCTCTTTAATAACGAAGAGCTTCACTGCCTCAAATTTATGATGGTTTATTTTACTAATAGCAAAGATAACAAGCTCTTAGTTCTAAAAAATTTGGGATGTCTATCTTTTTGAAGGATTCCCTAAAGCTTTTTTTAAATCACTAAAATAAATAATGTTGAGTTTTTAGAAAATTTACAAAGCTTTCATGTGTTAAGTACCTTTTCTTCGGACAGTCTAATAGCGATACATTAAAAAAAGATAGCCGGTCGCTCTGAGAGATAAAGCTTTTAACATTCAGGTGAGCTCTTTTTATAATCGCCAGATCAAAGGGGAGCCTCTTGTGAAGCTCGCTCTACTAGCATGCTAACATTAGTAAAAAGCTTTTATTTTATATATCTTAAAACTCCATTAAAAATATAAAACACTATTAAGGTAGCTTTCAATCTTATAGCGTGCCTAAATCGATATCGGATTATGAGGTGAGAATGAAGACTGTGAGATAAGAATTAGTCATTCGCTCTGGGAGAAAGATTTTTAAATTCTGGAGAGCTTTTTTACCCTCGCCAGATAAAAAGGAGCCCGTTCTTATCGAAAGCTAACATTAGTAGAGAGCTTTCACTCTCCGAAACATGAAGCTTTAAGAAAAAATATGAAAATCTTATTAATGCAGCCTTCATTCTTATAGCGTGCCTAAATCGATTACGATGATCATGTTAATGATGATGATAAAGATTATGATAAACATTATGATGAATATTATGAGATGAAAATGAGACGTTCGCTCTTAGAGAGCGCTTTTTAAATTCAGGAGAGCTTTTTTTACCCTCGCCAGGTCAAAAAGGAGCTTCTTGAAATTAAAATCCACTCTTCTTGAAAGCTGGCATTAGTAAAGCACTTTCACTCTATAAAGCTAAAAGCTCTAACGAAAAATATAGAAACCTATTAAGGTAGCTTTCACTCCTTTTTGATGATGGTCATCATGGTGATGATTATGATGATGATTATTATTATAATGATGGCTTTGAGTTGAGAATGAGCTGCTTGCTCATAGAGAGAGCTTTTTTTTATTAAGGAGAGCTTTTTATCCTCGCTAGATCAAAAAGAGCTCGATCTACTTGAAAGCTAACATTAACATTGAGCTTTCACTCAATGAAGCTTAAAGCACTAACAAATACAAAAAGCCTATTAAGGTAGCTTTCACTCTTTTTTGATGATGATCATCATGATAATGATGATAATAATTTCAATAAGAAAAAAGTTTGAAAACAAAAGGGATTAAAAAACTGTTTTATTCAATCCTTATTAAAACTATGTTAACCTTAATTAAAATTAATAAAAAAAAAAATAAAAATACACAATGGAATTTGTGGTATTTCACGCCATTTCTATGCGATTTCTTCTTCTTTTTCTTAATATAATTAAAAGAGCAACCTCTTTTTCTGCAATTTCCAGTCTCATCATCATCATCATGCGACCGCTACCCTTCTATTTTGCTCTGTTTTTCTTCTTCTTCTGCAAATTTTAATATGCCATTATATAGCAAGCAAGACCAATAATTTGCATTCCAACATTCATTTTATTCGCTGCTCTGAATTCTATTTTTATGATATGCAATTATATTTCTGCCCGACCAACTGGTTAGACGGTTGGTTGTTTATTCGGTCTCTTGTAGAGCTTCCCCATTGCCAATTATAAGCGCCAGCAATAAAAGCCAAAAGCACAACAACAACCACACAATAATTATAATAGAAGCAGATGAGGTCGCTCATAAGTTGAACAAAAGGAAAGCCGATGATACATAAATGTAATGTTATGCAAAGCGAGATCGCAGAGCAACAACAAAAACAACTTCTACAAAAATAATATTTAATGGTGATAGCCGAGCATGTACAATAGAGTAGTTGTTTTTAGTTTTATGTATAAAAAAAATTGCTTATTAACGAAAATTACAATTCAATGCAAATCACGGTTACGAAAATTGGATTGGCCAAGACATAAAAGAATGAGAAGAGCGTTTGAGTTGGGGAGGAAGGCCAAGAGAAAAAAAGCGATTTGAAAGCAGTAGCTTCTGTAGAAGAAGAAGAAGAAAAGCAAAGAAGCACAAAGAATGTTAGCGGAAAGAGCACGAGGTTGAGGTGAGCACAGCATAAGCCAAAGGCAACGCAGTACCACTCACAGAGGCCGCACTGAAATTAAAGCAAGAAGTTACTTGCAACAACAACAGCAACGCAAAGCTTTTAGGGAGGATGAGGCTTTGTTATGCTATAATTTTTTTCAGTCTTTTTTTTTCCTATTTCTGCGCTTGTAATTTTTCCATTTTGTAATTTGTAATTTTAAGTGTTACAACAGCAATTTGCCAACACCAAGCAGTAAGCTTTGATATTTATTTTTAACATAATTGATTAAGTGGAAGAAGAAGGAGCGCTTTGTTGGCACTGGCATGATGCAACGCCTTTATGGTTTGGCATTGAGCTGCGGTGGTGATTAGTAAAAAAGGAAGATGAGGAGCAAAATATGCTTAATTTTTTGGGCGTGTCTTTTAAAATTCAATTGCTCTTGATAATCTCAGCAGTTTTTGAGCTTAGGGGGGAAAGTTTGTATATATTTATGAGAGTGAGTTTAAAGCTACTTGCTTTTTTAATTTTCATACAAATCTTTTTTTAAAAATAAAATTGCTAAAAGTCAAATTTGAGCAAGCTTTAAGCTCCTTTTAAAGATATTTTATCTTAATTTATTTTTTGTATAAAAGCTCTGTCGTTAGAAACTTAGTTTGTGTGTTGTTGTGTTTTTAAATTGAATTCCTATTCATAATCTCAGTACATAGCTTTTGAACTTAAGTGTAAAGCTTAAGTTATGAGAGTGAGCTTTAAGTTTCTTCGAGAAAATGCTTTTTAAACTGCTCTTTTGCAATCTTTCTTGTGCAAAAAAAATGGAAAAAGTTTTCTTTTGAATGAGCTTTAAGCTCCTGTGCGAAGCCCGTTTGTCGTAAGTTATTTTTTTGTATAAAACTTCTGTAGTTAGATACTTAATTCTTGCACTTGTCTTTATTTTTTGTGTTTATTTTTAATAAATCAAGTTACTATTTATAATCCCAGAAGCTTTTGAACTTAAGCGTAAAGCTTGCTTATAATTATAAGAGTGAGCTTTAAGTTACTTAGAGTAAATGCCTTTTAATCTGTTTTCTTACCTTTCTTTTACAAAAAAGTTTAAAAAAGTTTTGTTTTGAGCGAGCTTTCAGCTGCTGTGTAACAATACTTTGTCGCAGGTAAAAAAGCTTTGTCGTAGAAAGCTCTGTAGCTAGATACTTAATTCGTTGGACATGTCTTCGATTTAGCGAACACCAATTGCCGCTGAGCTTTCGAGCTTAATAGAAAAGCTTCTATAGGTATTTAAATGAGAATGATATTACAACTGCATAAAGTTTAAGCTCTCTTTTTTAAACTAGAAAAAATGTAGTTTTTTATTTCAAATAGCTTCTCAAATTTATTTTCCAAATTCATTAAGCACATTTATCAACTCTAAATAGGACTGCATTCGGCAGCCGGCGGCATACAATTGCGTTTAGCCACCGTTTCAGCAATCGTATTCATTAATTAGCTTTTTTAGTTTTGACTGTGTTTAGAATGAAAATGATTGATTGAAGTAAAACAACAAACAGTTGGTGGTAGTTGGTAATTGGTGGTGGTGCAACATATGAAACAAGCATTCCACCACTCGCTTCCAATACAAGTTTTGCAGCTTGAATTGTTGCACTACATTCACAAACGCAGCAGGAAGCTTCCTTCGATTTCGTACTTTAAATGCAATCAAGGCGTAGCAAGGCGAATGGCGGAGAGAGCCGATTAAGATGACTAAACTAAAGCGTTTTAATTGTTGCTTTCAAAGCGGTGTTTATTGCTTGTTTCTTTTAAATTGGTGCAATTATTTTTTTCATAAATTTTAAAAGTGCTGCCTTATGTATTGCATTGTTGCTTATGATGTATGTATGTAATTTACTTTTAGAAGTCATCATAGACTTAAACTGGTTAATCTGCTTGTACACATTTCTTGTCTATATGCATTTATAGTGAATGTTGTTATTGCGTTTCCTCGTTGAATTTAGTAAGTGTTGCTTTGAGTTCAAGTGACCAGCGGCATTTCTTTTTGAATCATCTAAACCTTTGTAAACGTGGTGATCACGTTTTTTTCCACCAGTCGAAATTTTACCGAAGCGTGCCAAAGCTTTGATGACTTGGAGCCGAGCTGTTTTTTGTTGACTAAAAATTTTAATTTGTATTAGTGATAGGTGATAGGCCATAAATTTCAATAATTATTTAAATTTTGAAAAGAGCTTTTCGGCCGATTAAAAATAAAATTTTAATGATTTATTAATGAAAGTATGTCTTGTTTTGTGTGGCCGCTGTGGTGCAGTGGGTAGAGTGCTCGCCTGCTATGCCAGAGGTCTCGGGTTCAAACCACGGTCCGAGCCAAACACCAAAAAATTTTTCTAATTAGTAAAAATTCAGTTATTGGGTTTTTTAAGAGCAGCGGTCACCTCTCGGCAGTGGGCGGCATACCCTCCGAGAGTATTTCTGCCATGAAAAAGCTTCTCACAAAAATTGCATTCGCCGTTCGGAGCCGGCATAAAACTGTAGGTCCACCCAATTAGTAGGAAAAACAAAAAGGAGCACACCTCGAATTGGGAGAGAAGCTCGGCCATAAAACTCGTCAGAGTTATAATAGCGCCATTGTATTATTATTATGTCTTGTTTTTGTAACATTTTATAGGTTAAGTACGATTAATTTCAACTTTTTGAATGATAAATAGTTAAATAAACACACCAATTAATTTATTTGCATGATTGTTTTGATTTTTTCAATTTTTTTAATCCCTGATTAATACAAAGCTCTGATGACTTAGAGCAGACCTTTTTTTTTGATGACTAAAAATTTTAGTGATAATTTTCAACTATTTTGCGATTAATTAAATTTAAAAAGTACATTAATAATTCGCCTAATTTATTCTAGTTGCATGATTATTTTAATTTCTCAATATTTTACGATTTTTTTTAATGCATGATTAATACAATTATTTCGGCTATTTTCAATTATTTTACGAAGAATTAAATTAAAAAAGTACATGAACTAATGGATTAATTAATTTTAATTGCATTATTATTATAAGTTTTTCGATTATTTTGGGATTTTTTTGATTATTTTCAATTATTTTACGATTAACTAAATTAAAAGAGTACATTAAATAATGGAATAATTTATCTTAATTGCACGATTATTTTTATTCTTCAATTATTTTACGACTTTTTTTTCAATGCATGATTAATACAATTATTTGATTATTTTCAATTATTTTACGATTAATTAAATTAAAAGAGTACATGAACTAATCGATTGTTTTATCTTAATTGTACGATTATTTTTATTCTTCAATTATTTTACGACTTTTTTTTTCAATGCATGATTAATACAATTAATTGATTATTTTCAATTATTTTATGATTAACTAAATTAAAAGAGTGCAGTAAATAATCGAATAATTTATCTTAATTGCACGATTATTTGATTTTTTTTATTATTTTATAATTTTTTTTTGATGCATGGCTAATAAAATTATTTTCGATTATTGGACGATCATTTAAATTAAAAGAGTACATTAACTAATCGATTAGTTTTTCTTAATTGCACGATTATTTTAATTTTTTTAATTATTTTACGACTTTTTTTAAATGCATGATTAATACAATTATTTGATTATTTTCTATTATTTTACTATTAATTAAATAAAAAGAGTACATTAACTAATTGATTGCTTTATCCAAAATGATGAGTATTTTGATTTTTTCAATAATTTAATGCTTTTTTTTAGGTGCATGACTGATAAAATTATATGATTATTTTCGATCAAACGGCATTAACTAATCGATTAATTAATTTTAGTTGCATGATTGTTTTGATTATGCTTAATTATTTTTCGACTTAATTTACAAGTTTTCTAAATGCATGAATAATACAACTAGTTGATTATTTTCAATTATTTTACGATCACCTAAATAAAAAAAGTGTGGCCGCTGTGGTGCAGTGGGTAGAGTGCTCGCCTACTATGCCAGAGGTCTCGGGTTCAAACCACGGTCCGAGCAAAACACCAAACAATTTTTCTAATTAGTAAAAATCCAATTATTGGATTTTTTAAGAGCAGCGGTCACCTCTCGGTAGTGGGCGGCATACCCTCCGAGTGTATTTCTGCCATAAAAAAGCTTCTCACAAAAAATGCATTCGCCGTTCGGAGCCGGCATAAAACTGTAGGTCCACCCAATTAGTAGGAAAAACAAAACGGAGCACACCTCGAATTGGGAGAGAAGTTCGGCCATAAAACTCGTCAGAGTTATAATAGCGCCATTGTAATATTATATTATATTATTAAATAAAAAAAGTGCATTAACTAACCGATTGATTAGTTTTAGTTACTTGATTATTTTGATTTCAATTATAAAAAAATACAATGCATGATTAATATAATTATTTGACTATTTTCATCTAACTTTTTTTTAATTGCATGATTAGTTTGTTATTCGAATTAAAAATAATTATAGAGTTAAAAAAGTTATTTGACTAATTTTGATTATATGATTATTCTTTTTAATTAGGATTATTCTTTTTAGTCATGATTATTTTTTTTAATCATGATTATTATTTATAACTTTTTAATTTAATTGATTATTAATTGCCAGCAGCGTAATGTAAGCCAATTAAAACAATCATTTAAATTTCCCAAAAAATTACTAATCATTACAAAATTTAATGGGAATTTAACACTTCTGACTTAGAGTATACACTTTCCTAGGAGTTTTACTTTGTGAGCAGATATGTATATCATTCTCACTAACAATTTTTCTGCCAATACTCTTTCCCCTCAGCTTTAAGCCAATCATGTCTTTATGTCTGCCACAATTTTCCAATTGTTCAATTTCAATGCCAATATCGATCTGATTTCCAGCGCCAATTATGTGTAGTCACACACCCAAATTGACTCATTAAGTTGTTGACTCACTCATTGTAACAAATATTGAGCTCTTCATTGATTTATATATACATTTTTTTGCTCTTCTGCTTTTTCTTTTTCTTATTTTTCCGCTTGTGCTTTTTCTTTTTATTTTTTTTTTTTTCTTCTTCTTTTTCCTCTTCAGCTTCTTCTTGTTCCTCTTTGTTAGCTTATGTAACATATGTACATATATACATATGTGCGATTGATTTCTACAATTTCTAGGTGTGCTATTCAAGCTAATTTAGATGAATGATATGCGGCCAGACATAAGTACATTTTTAAGTGGGTGTGATGGTGATTTTCTGATTTATTTTTTATGTATTTTGCTATTCAATTCATATATTTTTTTTTTGTAATTTATTTGTTGTTGTTTTCTTTATTACAGCCAAGTGCCTGTGAAGTGCTCAATTGAGGCTCAATTATAAGCGTATCTTTTCCCTTTCCACTCTCGTTTTTTCTTCTTTTTCGCTTGTTGTTTTTCCTTCTTTGTCCATTTCGACTATCTTATCTTGACTGCAGACCATTCATAGGTCTCTTTGCCACTCCTTGGCCGCACAGAGGTCACTACAATTTAAACTTATATATTTTACTCACATTTTTTTCGCACTTTTTTTAATCATGTCTTTTTTCTCGCATATTTTTTCTCTCTTCTTTTTCATAAGAAGTTGTTAAGCCAATCAACCAATCAGCAAGCGATTAGGGCGTGTGTGTTATATGATTGTGTATATCGATGATCTTTGCTGAACTTTTGGGCAAAAATTGTATCTGTGTAATAGTGCAGTGGGTGGAATATAATAACATAAAGAACTCTTCCGCTTCAAAAAAAAAAAAAAAAATACAAAAAATAGCCAATAGTTAATAACAATCATAATCATTTTTTCCAGCCTTAAAAATCTTTTTGTGCTGCTACAAAGCAAAATCTCCAACTCTCGATCAACAGCCCGCGCTAGCTAAATAGCAAAACAATCGTGTAGTAAAAGCTGGAATTGTTCTTAAATTACATTTGCAGACGAGATAAATTTCCGCTAAAAACTAATCAAGCACGCATGCAAACAGTCACACAAACATTCATGCGAATCCATAAATACCGGCAAATACTTAACACACTATCATTCTTTCTAATTCACTACTTTCAAGCTAACAACAATGTTGCCCAAGCCGAACAGAAAGCGGCAATCGGTGGAATCGGAAAGCCGGCGCAGTAGAGATAGTAAAGATCTTAACTTTTTCATTGAGTCTCCGGCACGGCAACAGCATTAGACGGTCCAGTCCGGTCCAGTCCAGTCCAATGTTTGCGAATTCTATTTGTATTTGTTGGCGTTGTTGGTTTGGCATTCTCTTGAAAGCCATTCACGCATTAAAATAAGGCCGCATAACGGCTTGTAGATGCAGTTACATACCGCTAAAAAGACAAACATATATTGTTACAAACATTCATAAGCGATAAAAAGAGAGTTTATATAAAATTGTAAGTAGCTAGAGATGGCAGCATAAAGATGATGGCTTTTAGCGATAATATTACTGATTTGTGTTGGCAGCATTAATTAATGATTTTTAAGCCTCGTCGAGCATAACGAAACTAAAACACTATACATTAATTTTTTCTTTAATTTTCCATTAAAAAATATCGATAACAGATTATTTCAAAAATCACAAAATCGTTTAATATTAACTCTTGATTGGTTTAGATGTGAAAAGAGACTAAAAGTTCGATTATATTTTATTTTCGATAAATAAATAATCGATAACCGTCTAATCTATTATTTTAGAAATCAAAAAATCGATTAGTTAGATATTATTATTATTTTTTCAGAAATATTCAAATATCGATTATTTTTTATTTTTATCGATTTTTTATAAAATAGATTTTTTTTCGAAATATTCGAAATACGATTATTTCTGATTTTTTTTTCGATTTTTTCATAAAATAAAAATATTTAAGAAGAATTAAAATACCGATTATTTCTAAAAATCCAAAAATTTTAGAAAAAACCAAAATATCGATTATTTTTGATTTTTATCGATTTTCTTTTAAAAATTGCAATATCGATTATTTTTTATAGTTTTTTTATAAAAATCCGGACATTTTAGAAAGAATCAAAATATCGATTATTTTTGATTTTTCCCGATTTCTTTTTATAAAAATCAAAAAATTTTAGAAAAGATCAAAATATCGATTATTTTTTATTTTTACCGATTTATTTTTAAATATAAATATCTCAGGAAAAATTACAATACTTTGTTTGTTTTTACATGGCCGTTTAATTCTAACAATTATTTTTATGTTATGTTTTATGTTAAATTAGTTTTTATTAAGAAAAATTTAAAAATTTGTTTGGTAGAAGTTATGGATCCATTTCGGAGACCACCACATCCCCAATATTTTAGGAAAAAGTAAAAAAGCGATTATTTTTGATTTTTGTCGATTTTCTTTTTACAAGAATAAAAATGTTTTAGGAAGAATCAAGTATAGATTGTTTTTGATTTTTATCAATTTTTTTCATTAAATAAAAATGTTTAAGAAGAATGGAAATACCGATTATTTTTGATCTTTGTCGATTTTCTTTTTATAAAAATCCAAAATTTTTGGGAAAGACCAAAATATCGATTATTTTTGATTTTTACCGATATTATTTTTATAAAAATCCTAAAATTTTAGGAGAAACCAAAATATCGATTATTTTTTTTTTTTGTTAAATATAAATATCTTGGAAAAATTAAAATATCGATTATTTTTAATAGACTGTTTTTAAAAAAATCAAAATATTGTTTGATTTTTTATTTTTATCGACTAAGCAATTTTCTTGATAAAATAAAAAAAAGTTTAGGAAAAAAAATTAAAATTTGAATATAAAACCGGTTTCTAAATTAACCACATATTAAAAAAAATTATAAATAAGGATTATTTCTCTTTCGATTTGTTTTTTAATGTCATTGATACACGATAATTATTGATAATAAACACTATCGATATATAATAAACACTATCCATCTCTAAACATCACAATCGCAGCGGTAAATTTTGATTTGCTAATAAAAAAAAAAAGTAGCAATACATATCTGCAACGATTGAATGTGGTTTGAGAATGTGACAGCTGGAGACGAATGGCAAGGAAAACCAAAAAAAGAAAGCAGAAAGCAATAAAAATAAGTAGAAGACATGCATACACATACATATATTCTATGCAGATATATGTATGTTGTTATGTCTGTACTTACAAATTGGTAAGTGATGGCTGTAATGGCTGCTGCGCCTAAAGGTGCCACTTTTCTCTGATCTTTTTTTTTCTTTCTTTGTTGTACTGCTTTTTGTATTTACTCGCTCTTTAATAGCTATGCTAAAAGCTTTACTTAGCACTAGATTAAGTTTAGTAGCAAAATTTTTAGGTCAAGCTGAGAAAGAGTTATTTACGAAAAGCTAATATAATTAAGCTTTAAGTGGGCTTTGTTGCAATTTTTTGTTACAAAGTAATACTTTAAAAGATTAAATAGAATGTATAGGTAGAACCTCTAAAAGACTTAAGGGCATGTGAGTTCAGCCGATTCATGTATTAACACAAAAAAAGCTTAAGACAGATGGCGCTGTATTGTAAAATATGGTTATATGCAAACGAAATGTTGTTATAGTCTTTCTTCTACATAGTCTAATTTTTCTACTTGGAAAAGTGCCCTGATGTCACATACGGGCATAAACTTGATCATAAAACTTAAACTTCAATACACTTTCCATAAGAATGTTGCGGATAGATGGCGCTGTGATGTGTAGGATTAGTTTTTTCCATGAAAACATTGCTGTAGCGGTTTTCTGTGTCAAATTTCTTTGCTTGCAAAAAAATTAAGCTGCCTTTAGGTGCCTTAAAAGCATAAATTTCATAGTAATCAAATCTACTCGCCTTACATACTTTAAGCTGCCGATAGATGACGCTGTATTGTATAGAATTAATTATTTCCATGAAAATATTGCTTTAGCGGTTTTCTGTGTCAAATTTCTTTGCTTGGAAAAAAAATTAAGCTGCCTTAAAAGCATAGATTTAATAGTAATCAAATCTGCTCGCCTTACGCACTTTAAGCTGCCGATAGATGACGCTGTGCTAAGCGCTGAGTATATTTCTTTACGTTCCATTTTTAAACAAGCCCTTTTATTAAGATAAAAGCGCTTTACGTAAATCGTGATCGCAATCGCTGTACTAAAAATCAGCAGTAATAGAATGAAGAGCTGAAACGAACAGTTAAACAGCCTTTGCAGTAATCTTATTTATTATAAAGGGTATCTACACAAGAAACCGAAGAAACTCTCAAGCAGTTCATTTCGAGTTCATGCTTACAGTACAAGGCTTTTATGAGCAAGGGCTAAACGAACTTACGAGAGATCAGATTTTAACCATGAACTAAAGCAATTAGGAAGAGATGATCGTTAGTGACCATCTAGTATTTTCCTTTTTGTGTAAGAATAAGTTGAAGTGAGTCCTCCGTTGGAACGAGAGCAAGTCTTTTATATATAAAACGCCCCCTCTACGGCGCTGGTTCATAGAATCTGCTAATATGACGTACTAAACTGTTGCCCGCTGTCACCTCCACATCTCTTTCACCATGTCCAAATGTCCATCAGCATGACACACACATTCACTATCAGGCGTATCACGTTTCAGCTTGCCGCTTTGTGCCACAAAACAAGACATACATAAATATTGTTACAATATGCCACAAAATGTTGCAAGCGCTGTTACTGCAATGAAATAAACACACATACGATCAAACAACATACTAGCTTCTCATCTCTATCTGCTTTGTAGTTGTACATAGAACAACAGCTGCTGCCGAGCTGACTTCATGGCCTTAGTCAGTTGTTTTTGTTATTTAATCATTTCATTTGCGGTTATTTTTGCCGTTATGCGGTGGTCTGACTGCTCTAGAACAACAGCAACATTGAATATGTCCAACTCGAGGACGTTTAGTTTATGGGAAATCTAAAACGAGTTGCTAATCAAAATAGACTTGAAATTTAATGGAAATGAATAGAAGATGAGAAAAAATTAATAGAGGATGAGGAAATTGAGGGAGATGCAGGATAGAAAGGGGAAGAAGAGCGAGAAGAGCTAGAAAAAAATAATGCACACACCACCGGTGATAATTAGCAGGCTGTGATTTCAAACAATTTTCCTTTTATTTGCTTTATTAACATTCAGCGCTAGTGATGTTTTGACGCAAGGGGGATGGCAAGCTTGGGAGAAGACTTTTCACTGCAATTGAATCTCCAAACACCGCAATGGAAATGCAAGTTAGAACTTAGGTACGTGTTCGAGGAACATCATTTCCACGGCAGTAGAGTCTCTGTGTATCGGAACGACCCCTGAATTTTTATAACCGCCAAGGGCAAACATCGACAAAAGTTCACGCAACAAGTTCGCATAAAATCCAGCTGAGAAGCCGTTTTGGCCTTTTACCAAGCACCGAAGGAATTGCACACATTATTAGGCTATTGGTCTGTGCCTGAAGAACTGAATACATGGACGAAATCAACAACGACCCATTACTCGAAAGCACCTGGTCGAGCATCTGAGATCGCTCCCTGAAAAATCATTGTTTCAAGAAAGCACAAGGGGCAGAAGGTAGAAAGTTGAAGGACATCAAAAAGTGTCTCTAGCTCCTGAACGCTTTTAGGTCGATGCTCAGAGTTAGATCTCTTAAAAAAGTCTAGACGGTAAGGGAGCAGAACAGTTTCTTGAAAGTGGAAAGAAGTTAGTTTCAGAATATATTAAAGAACATAGAAATTCTTGCGTTTGTCTTTTACTTATCGTTGAGTTATTTGGTGGTCTTGTAACGTCAAAAGTCCAAATGAAATTTCAAAGCTTTATTTTTTCTATTCGGAGCGCATCTTTCAGTCTACACACAACCAAACTCAACCTGTCAACTCGTATCATAACATACTAAACTTAACCACGCATTCACTCATATTCCCTTCCCATCACTTATCTTTTGTTTTCTGCTCTTTCATTACAGATGCGACTGCCCCAACGTCAACAAAGTCCAACCACCAACAACAACAACAACAATAATAATAACAACAACAACATGCCACCACCATCGCAATCGCACTGCTTCTCATCTATCAAACCAACACGCTTCGCTTTCATACTCTGCTTAGCGCTCGCACTACTCCCCAGCCCTGCTGTGGCGCGCATGGCTTTTGAGAAGCTAACAGACTATGATTTCGCTGGCACCACATATTACAGCGTCAAAAACCTCTCACTATACGAATGTCAGGGTTGGTGTCGTGAGGAGGCCGACTGTCAAGCGGCCGCATTCAGTTTTGTGGTGAATCCCTTATCACCATCGCAGGAGACACACTGTCAACTGCAAAATGATTCGTCGGCGCACAATCCATCGGCGGCGCCGCAACGTTCCGCCAACATGTATTACATGGTTAAGTTGCAGTTGCGCAGCGAAAATGTCTGTCACCGGCCGTGGGCGTTCGAACGTGTACCGAACAAAGTGATACGCGGCCTCGACAACGCTCTGATCTATACCAGCACCAAGGAGGCTTGCTTGTCGGCGTGTTTGAATGAGAAGCGTTTCGTTTGTCGTTCGGTCGAGTACGATTACAATAATATGAAATGCGTGCTGAGCGATTCGGATCGTCGCAGTTCGGGCAATTTCGTGCAGTTGGTGGATGCGCAGGGCACCGATTATTTTGAGAATTTATGCTTGAAACCGGCGCAAGCGTGCAAGAATAATCGTTCGTTTGCTGTGGCGCGTGTGGGCGTGTCCGAGGAGAAGGTGGCTCAGTATGTTGGCTTGCATTATTACACCGATAAGGAGTTGCAAGTGACCTCGGAATCGGCTTGCCGTTTGGCTTGTGAAATTGAAACGGAGTTTTTGTGTCGTTCGTTTTTGTATCTCGGTCAGCCGCAGGGTTCGCAATACAATTGTCGTTTATTCCATTTGGATCATAAGACACTGCCCGATGGTCCGTCAACGTATTTGAATCACGAACGTCCGCTGATCGATCATGGTGAACCGATTGGTCAGTACTTTGAGAATGCTTGTGAGAAGCTGCCACCGGGTGCATTGGATAAGTTGGATACATTGCCGATTACCTTTGATACGACGGAAGATCCGAATTTGATGAATTTCACAAAGACCGATGTGAATTGTGATAAGACGGGCACGTGTTATGATGGTGAGTTAAAGAGATATTGAGAAAGAGAGTGAAAGGTGATGACTGTGGAACGAATTTCCGTCATCCCTTGTCAAGTTTGACTTGGTGATAAGCCGATCTCGGTGATGCACCATCTTCAATTAAACTTGATAGGGGATGACGGAAATTCGTCACGCAATACATCGCAGTTCTACCCTGTTGGAAAAAAAAACAACAAAGAAGAACAGATTGAAAAGTAGTAGAGTAGGTATGCTTTTGAGACGCTCGAGCTTCTGGAAGTTCACTTAGAGCCTTTCCCAAAGCCTTTTCGGCGTTTCTTCGGAGCTTTTCCCGAGCTTTTATGAGCTTTTCGTATATAATTTTATTTTTCTCTTCTGTTTTCCAGTTTCCGTTCACTGCAAGGACACACGCATCGCTGTTCAAGTACGCACCAATAAACCCTTCAATGGTCGCATCTATGCTTTGGGCCGTTCGGAGACTTGCAACATTGATGTCATCAATTCGGATGCCTTCCGTTTGGATTTAACCATGGCGGGTCAAGATTGTAATACGCAAAGTGTGGTGAGTATTATAATAGAGACTAAATAAAGGATATTACTCCAAGGAGATCTATTTAAAAGGTATATGTCGGTTCGGTTTATTCAGCACACGTCAGCCTAATTTATTGGTAATCCCCCAAGGTTACCTGCCAATAGAGTAATTGTTCTCCCAATGAAATTCCGTCAATCTAACCCATTAAAAAATATTCAAGTGTAACTCTGAGTTCCTGGTTCATTTTGTTCGATAAGCTTTGACTTTCGCCATCAATAGAATAGAATTTCGACGATATGATCCACCAGCTGAGCCTCAGCGAAAATTTAATAATTGTAATCGATCTCCCAAAGGAATTCTGTTAGTCAAATATTTCCGCTAAAGCCCCAGTGGAATCTTCGTATAGAGTAATTAACCCGTCAGGAGATCTCCGTTTGCCCAATCCACCGCTAGACCCTCGTTGGAGCATTCTAATACAATAATTGTCTTCTCAAAGGAATTCCGTTGGCCTAATCTGTTCATAAACTTTAGAAGAGCCTCTCAGTTGCATAATTGGTACCTCGTGGAAATTCCGTCGGCCTCATGCACTGACTAAGCCCCAATGGAATATTACAATAGAGTATATAACACCTAAACGCAGTTCTATTGGCTTAAACCACTAGCTAAGCCTCAGTGGAACCTTCTAATGGAGTAATTTCCTTCTAAAAGAAATTCCGTTGGCCTAATCTACCGATAAACCGTCAGAGAAACCTTACAATAGAGTAGTTAACCCCTCAGCAGAATTCCATTGGGCCTTCTCTACCGCTAAACCCTCAGCAGAGCATTCAAATGGAGTAATTGACTGCTAAAAGGTATCCCGTTGGTCTAATATGCCAATAAGCCCAAAGGAGAACCTTCTAATAGAGTAATTAACCGCTCGACGGAATTCTATTTGGCCTTCTCCACCGCGAAACCGTCAGTGGAATCTTCTAGCGGAGTAATTAACCCCTCAGCGGAGTTCGGTCGGCCTAATGCACCAGTAAACCCACAGAGGAATCTTCTAACCGAGTAATTAACACCTCAGCGGAGTTCGATCCACCAGCTAAGCCACAGTTAAACCGTCTAATATCGTAATTAGCATCTCAACAAAATTCCGCAGCTCCTTGTGCGCTTTAAGCTCTCAAATTTCATCTCTCATTACACTTACCCCTCTTCTTCTTTATTTCTCCCTTCCACACAGACTGGCGTCTACTCGAATACCGTCGTTCTGCAACATCACAGCGTCGTCATGACTAAAGCGGACAAAATCTACAAAGTCAAATGCACCTACGATATGAGCTCGAAGAATATTACATTCGGCATGATGCCAATACGTGATCCTGAAATGATACATATTAATTCATCACCCGAGGCGCCACCACCACGCATACGCATTTTGGATACACGTCAACGTGAGGTGGAGACAGTGCGCATTGGCGATCGTTTGAACTTCCGCATTGAGATACCCGAAGATAGTAAGAAGCGCAGAGACTTGAGCTGCAACTCAAATCGGATACTAATTTTTTGTTTTCTATTTCATTTTTGTTGTGGTTACAGCTCCTTATGGTATCTTTGCACGTTCTTGTGTGGCGATGGCCAAGGATGCGCGCACCAGCTTCAAGATTATCGATGATGATGGTTGTCCCACAGATCCCACCATCTTCCCCGGTTTCAGTGCCGATGGCAATGCATTGCAATCGACTTATGAAGCATTCCGTTTCACGGAGAGTTACGGTGTGATATTCCAATGTAATGTCAAGTATTGTTTGGGTCCATGTGAACCGGCTGTTTGTGAATGGAATATGGAATCGTTTGAGTCGTTGGGTAGGAGGCGGCGTCGTCGCGCTGTGGAGAGGTAAGTAGATGAAGAAGTAATGGATTGATTGGAGGTGGTGGGAGCTTTGAGTTGATTAATATTTTGTTTTCTCTTCCCCTCCGTACAGCAACGATACCAAGGAGGCCGATGATGATATGAATATTTCACAAGAAATACTAGTCTTGGACTTTGGCGATGAGAAGCGCGAATTCTTCAAGGCGGATCCGAGCGCCGATTTTGCCAAAGGTGAGTGCGTTGTTTAAGCTTGCAGGCTTTTCATATATTTTGTGTGCTTTTTAATACATACTTTCTCTTTCTTCTTTCTTTCCTTCTTTCGCTCTCTTCCTCGCTCTCTCTGTTTGTTCTCTGCCCCCTTACAGATAAGACTGTCACCATCATTGAGCCCTGCCCCACAAAGACCTCGGTGCTGGCGCTGGCCGTCACGTGTGCGCTCATGATTTTACTCTACATTTCGACGTTGTTCTGTTATTATATGAAAAAATGGATGCAACCACATAAAATCGTAGCATAAAATTAGGCGACGGACAAACACAACAAAAGCACAGAGTGGATGCGGTGAATAAAATTGCCTTAGTAGAATAAAAGCTTCATTAAGCCAAGTAAAACTAAGTGAAATGGGTTGAAAAAAAAATGAAAAACTTAATTGAAAAAAAGTAAATATTTTGAGAAAATTTAAGAAAAAAATTCGAAAAAATTTTCTTTTATTTTACATTTTTTTTTTTAAATTAATTTCTTTTTTTAATTTTAAAAAAATTTCTAAAAATTAAAAAAAACAGGAAAACTAGTAATGTAAGTTTAAATTTAATTTTAATTTAAAAAAAAACAAAGAATAATGCATTTCATAATTTTTAAGCTTAGCAAGAGTCTATGAAACAAAAAAAAAAAAAAACACGCGCAGCAAGCTTAAAAGCTTACACGCAGAGCTTTGCAACTGCGTCGCCAATTTGCAAAGCAATATCCGGCATAAAATAAATAATTAATTATATACATACACACATATATGTTTAGTTTTTAGTGTAATCAAATAAAACCACTTATTTCAAAAAAAAAGCTCAGCATATTAAGGCAGCTTTTTTATATGTAGAAATATTAGTCTTAAATTAAAAAAAATATATATTGTAATTGCGTCTAATACATTAACATACCTTTGACACAAAAGCCGCATTATATTTACTTATGAGCTTTCGAAAAGTTAGAAAAAAAGCTTACCAATTTTAGCAACAGAATGGAGCAAAAGTAGGTTTGGAGATATATATATATTTTTTTTTTTTGTAAGAAAAGCGCTAAACGGCCAATCTGAGTATGCTAACAGGTGAAAAGTTATAAAATTAACTGCTACCAAGCGTAGCGACAAGCTTAAAGTATTAAAAAAAAAGCTTAAAAAACCACAAATTTTGAAATTAGCACATACAATTCAAAGTTTTCACATATAAAGAGCACTTCGCGCAGTTTTAGCGTAATATTTCCTACCGCTACAGCGCGTGATAATCCAACTTTCGTACAGTGAAAGCTCTGCCGAAAGCTGATTTGATTTGTTTTTCTTTAAAAAAAAAAAAAAACGCACCAAACTTTGTAGTGGCTCTGTCGAACGTCTGTATAAAGTTTTCGCTTACAAGACACACGTTTTTTGCTCAATGAAAGCTCTGCTAAAAGCTCGCTTGACTTTTTACATTAAAAATGCTTTAAACTTTATATAAGCTCTGTCGAACGTCTGCATAAGGTTTTTTGTACGCAGATTATTGTACACGAAACATTAATTTTGCAAAGTGAAGGCTCTGCAAAAAGCTCGTTTGATTTTTTTCTATAAGAAATCTTTGCAGAACATTGTGTAAGCTTTACCTAATATCTGTACAATAATTGTGTTCCATATATTACTTAAAGCTCGTATGACTAATTTTTTCGAAAAAAAAAATGCGCGGAGCTAAGCAGCAAATTTTGTCAAAAGTTTGATTTATGCATTTTCTAAGCAGACTTTGGTGAAAGCTCTGGTGAAAATACTTTGGCAAAAGCTTAGTGAAACTTTTTATGGCCTAACTTGTTTATATTATATCTCATTTACAAATAAAAAAAAACAAAGTATTTAAATATTTACTTACTTCAGATAACAAAAAGCGCACTTTCTATGAGATTCCTCAATTAGCATGCCTTGCTAGGAGCTTTTCTCGCTCGTAGTACGGAATCTGCTTATAGAGATTGTGCTTTAACTAGTAGGAAATTTATAAAAAACAAACATTTATTTTCTTAATATTTATACCTATTCTAACTCATTTATTTATTTAAATAAATTTTAAAATTTCAAACATTATTTTTAGTGCTCTAAAATTAAGCTTTTAAGGAAAGAAAGCTCCACTACTTATTTACTTTAAAAATAAAATTAAAAAAAAAAAAACTGTGCTTATTTTAATTGCATTTATAAACGTCAATGAAACAAAAGTGCTTTGCTTAAGAACTTTTAGCAAATTTTAAAGCTTAAGAAAATAGAAGAGAAGGAAGATGATGAATTTAAATTAAAAAACAGCTTGAACTTAAGTATGATCAAAACAATAAATTAATAATAGACAGTTTATAATTTAACTTTAATAAAACGATAATCTTAAAAAAATTGTATTAGACAAAACTAATTTTGTAAAAATAGTTTTGTGTGAAATTAATAAAGTAAACTTTTATAAAAAAAAATATATGCATGCATGGCTTGAAATGAGTTTTATTGCTTGAATTGAATTTCAGCAATGCAGTTAGGCTATTAAGGGCGCGAAAGTACTGCTTACTACTTCACGGAAGCACTTGAGGGCCAGTCTGGCTTAATAAGTTAAGTATTGGAGTTGCTATATAATTATAGCAACTTTTAGATGCTGTACAATTTGCCAATAAACGAAAATAAAGCGCTCAAACCGATTTTTGTATAAAAATTTGCTAGTAAATAAGCTGCTATAAAATTATAGCAAGTAGCTTATTTGGCGGTGAACTTAAGATTTTCCGTTAAAAATCATTTAGAGTTGAAAATGCTTAAACTTTAAGTTGCTATAAAATTATAGCAAGTCATGTTTGTAGTGCATCTTGACAATAAACCATACATAGCGCATTAAAAAGCATTTTCAACTAAAAATTTACTATATTTTCAGTTGCTATAAAATTATTGCAAGCCAAAAATTGCATGCAAATAGCGCAGAAATGCCGTTATGTATGGTTTTAAAGAAGAATTTATAACTTTTAGCGCCAAAAAAGTAGCTATAAAAATTATAGCAACTAGTATTTTGTGCAAATTTTGAATTAACAGCATTTCAAAGCAATTTTAAGGCAGTTTGGCAATTTCGCGTGCATAATTTGTCGGATTTCGGTGCACATAATCCGTGTTAATCTTCATGCTGCTAAGAAATTTTCGCTGAAATACGTTTATACCGTGGACTTGGTTTGATAAGAAAAACCAATGGCGATTAATTACTCGATCGTTTCTGGTTAAAGCATTCTTTGGAATTTTCACTCACGCTGGAGCTCCTCCTCTCCATCGTGCACCGTTCCTTTGTCTATTCTATGTATTTTTTTTTTTTCTTTTTCTCTCGGTTGTGGTATGTGAATTCTATTTTTGTACTCTGAAATTATTTTTACTTACCACATGAACTGGTCTTGCAACAGTGCCAATTAGATGTATATGTACATACTCACATACATACATCTGAAGAAAGAACAAGCTTCGCACAAACAGCAAACAAGACCAAAACAAATCATGCTTAATGGCCGGTGTGTAAGCATCGGCAGTTTGTTATTGTTGTAGCTACAGAGGAGAAAAGAAATAAAAACAAAAAAAAAGCAAAATCGATGCAAATTATCGAACGCAGAGTTTTTGTTGTTGTTACTGTGAGACACACACGGCCCAGTGATGTCATTTTCACTTCGATCGAAGTATTTCACTTCACTTTTATGCCCGTCACTTCGACACTTCCTCTTTCCCCAAATCACTTCGATTTTGACCAATCAGAATTAACTTACTTTTATAATTGATTCTTACAAATTCTAATAAAAGTTGCATATGCAAGTATGCAAGAGATAAATGTTTATACAATCATAAGATATGGCATCCCTCATTGAGATGAATAATCGTTTTTTTAAAACCTTCTCTTATCTCTAGGGTTTTATCGCTTTTTTAAGAGTTTGATACAGGGCCCCGGAGCGGAGTTCGAAGCAAAAAAATTGGCAAATAATAGCTCGTGCACAATTCACTTTAAAGCAAAGCGAAATTCCAGATCCTTGCTACAATTAACACTTTGAAAATTTCCACTTCACTGTTTTACTTTGATTTATAACACTGATTTTGTGCAAAATATTTGGGGAATAGACTTTTTCTGCTTATTTCAAATGTTATTTTTTACTCTTTATTGTTCATTTTACGCAGTTGCGCGAAATCTCTAAAATAAATGTTGATAAACAAAGAATACACACTCACATATGAATTAGTGTATATCATTCTATTTCTTTTGCACTTTCAAAATAGAAATAATGAATATGAAATGTTTTGTTTTTTTTTTAGAAAAAAAAAATACCCATTAACAGCCAAAACTAGCATTCAAATAATTATTTGCTAATATTTACCATTTTTCCGTTTCTTTATTTCCTGTTCCTGTTTTGAGTAATTAATTTTATTCTTCTCCTTTCACTTGAAACAAGCCTAAATGTTGTGCTGAACAAGTTTTGAAAGTTTATTCCTTTAACATTAACTTTGTCATCCTCAAGCTATCCGAAAAGGTATACCAATCGAAAAAATTCGAACTGTGGCGGATATTAGATTCCGCCAAAACATGAAATATATAAAATCGTGGTTTTCTCAAAAAGTTATCATTGGGCCATTTTGGGTTTGACAGATACTTGTTAGTGAAGCATTGAACTTTGATATTCTGCAATGGTCTGCCCTTAGTATTAAAATTTGTTCTACCCTACCGTGTGGTATTTTGAGTATAAGTTTAACTTTTCTTTACATTGAATGAATTATAACCAGTACCTGTTATACTTAAATAAAATATAATTTTACAAGTACATACTTAAGTATAGAAAAGAATACTTAGTACATTCTCGTTATCCAATGCCCTCACTCTGTAGTTCGATTCGAAAGAAAATTTCATATTCCATATAAACTATATTCTACAGTTTACGAATGTGCTTTCGAATCTAATTTCACTTTCGAATAGAACTACAGAGTGAGGGCCGAGGAATAAAAAAGATCTCGTATTTATATACATGAACCCATATAAACAATTGAATATGCTGCATTCATATATACATATGTACATAATGTATGTACATAATATACATTATACATATTATGTACGTGAATTTGATGGATTTTTTTTGCATTGTTAGAAATAATAAAAAATAACATATCGTTAAAAAGTTTAAGCATTTTATTTTATACATATGTAGTTTTAATAGTTTTTCTTTGAGATGATACTTAAAAACAAAATGCATATAACTATTATTCCGTTTTTACGATCCAAATTTTCTTGACCACGCGGAAAACGTATAAAAAACCATTTAGCCGCGCTTCACTTCGATTTACTTCGAATCACGTCGATTTTTCAGCCGCTTCACTTCACTTTAAAATTTAGCGATGACAACACTGACACGGCCTTTAATAAGCAGTTGAGTGGACCAGCGGGCTTACGACCAGCGTTGCCACTTTTGGTACTTTCGTACCAAAACTGGTACTTTGAAAATGATTTGGTACGTTGGTACGTTGCTTTTGATTTTGGTACTTTTTCCTTAAAAGCAACGTTTTGGGAAAACAATGTTTATTTATTTCCATCTATTTTTTTATTTTTCTATACATTATTTTTGTTCGTACACTAAAAGAACAGTAATTATGTTGATTAATTACATCGCCAACACGCCGAAGATGTTATGAAATCGATATAATTCTTGATCACTAGCATGACCCAACTATACCGGTCGTAGCATTATGCCAGAGCTTTTTGGCAAGTACTTGTCAAAATTAGCTAACAAATTGTATGGAGGGAATAAAGTAACTCAGTTTGACCTTTGTGTGCTGGGGCACTTGCTCCTAGCGAAGAGAAAAACTAAGCTGATGGCATGCTACAGCCGCGACCGATAATTGCAAAATCTACCGACACAAAAATTTCCCTCGATACCTCTGCGATGATTATCGGAAACATCTGTCAAAATATACTATAGAATTCGACAGAAAAATCGTACAGAATAGCATAATCGCAAAAATGATCGCAAATTTACGATACCGACCCGAAAATTGTCGCAAATTGGTTACAGAATAGGCCCACTGATCAGATGTATCAATAATAATATAATAATACAATGGCGTTATTATAACTCTGACGAGTTTTATGGCCGAGCTTCTCTCCCAATTCGAGGTGTGCTCCTTAACTTTTGTTTTTCCTACCAATTGGGTGGACCTACAGTTTCATGCCGGCTCCGAACGGCGAATGGTTTTTTGCGAGAAGCTTTTTCATGACAGAAATACACTCGGAGGGTATGCCGCCCACTGCCGAGAGGTGGCCGCTGCTCTTAAAAAACCCAATAATTGGATTTTTCCTAATTAGAAAAATAATTTTCTTTAGTGTTTGTTCGGACTGGGGTTTGAGAGCACTCTACCCACTGCACTACAGCGGCCACTGGTATGGATCACATGTATCAAGCAAGCTTTAAATAGAAATTAATTTAAAGCGCGATAATTTTATTAATTTTTGGTTCGTTTTCTTTAATTTTTTAAATACTCTTTCCTGTTACGCAGAACATATCTCTAGCGGTTGCAAACAAAAATTTTTGAATCAAATTGCAATTATTCTTAGCCATTTCAACATCATTGCTTGTAAAGAAAAAAAGTTTTTTGGCTCCTGAAAATTTTTGAATTTTGAGTTGTGTAAATTTATGATTTAGGGTGCGATATATTAAAGTTAATTTTCCATTAAAAAATAATAAAGGAAAAAAAAACCATTTGTCTACTACGTCTATTACCACGAAAAAATCTGGTTGGTACTTTAAAAAGCAATTTGGTACGTTTTTTGGTACGAGGAAAAACATGTTAGTGGCATCACTGCTTACGACGGCGACGCCGAGGGAACGACTAAGTGGGCAGCTTGTTTCTTGAAAATGTGTTCTTCTCATGGAGGAACAATAAAGGAGAATGCATAAGATCAGCTGACTTCTTCTTCAATCTTCATAAACACACACGAACACAAGCATTTTTTTTGTTGACATATTCCACACACACACGCACCCTGGCATTTCCATAGGGGCCACATCTGTCAAATTCTTCTACATTCCTCTTTGCATGACACTTCTGGCCCCACTATGTATGAAGGTATGTCGTTATGCATTCTCCTTTATTGTTCCTCCATGGTTCTTCTGAGTGTTTCTGCGGTAATTTGTCAATATGTAACACGCTTTGTCATGAAAATGAACTGTTAGGATGATTATAGAAAGGAGTAGTACGTATGTACATACAAAGATATGCTGGCTTGTGAATGGTTCTAGCAGCAATTCATAATAATTACTCACATTCTTTTTTTTGCCAGCAATATCCTTCTTTTAATGTCACCAGTAACAAAGCACAAATGCGCATTATGCTTGCTATAAATTTATAGCAATTGTAATTTTAGTCGATTTTTACTTTAAAATGCTTTTAAATGCACTTCATATGATCAATTAAAAATTTTCACTACATACATTACCTGCTATAATTTTATAACAACTCAAATTTTAGCTTTTCTTATACAAAAATTTTTCTGTCATGCACAATTTTTACTTACTGTTTAATTTAAATGAATTCACAACTCGCTATTATTTTATGGCATACCCAATTATTAGCTTTCTTTGCTGAGATATATTTTTGTACATTGTGATAGCATTGCATAGCATTTGCGACTTGCTATAATTTTATAGCCGCTCAAATTCTAAACATTAACGCCCCCAAATACGCTGCCTTTTCAACTTGCTATAAGTTTATAGCAACTCAAATTCTAAAGCCCCCAAATACGCGGCATTTTTAACTTGCTATAAGTTTTAGCAACTCAAAATCTTGGTGATTCATACTAACAGCGCTTTTTATTGCGCAATACTTATTATGGAATTTTAACACATTCAGGTCTTGCTAGAATTTTATAGCAACTTAAATTTTGGTAGATTTTTAGCCAGAATTTCTTTTATATGTCAAATAAGCAGTTTACTGTCAATAACGCAGTCGTTAAGACTTGCTATAATTTTATAGCAACTCAAATTTTGGTAAATTTTTAACCAAAAATGCTTTTAAATATGAAATATGCAGTTTATTGTGAATAACGCAGTCTTAACGACTTGCTATAATTTTATAGCAAACTAAAGTAATGCTTACGCACTATCGGAGAAGCCAGTTTTGCATGCAAATATCAATAAAATGAATTGCATAAAAACATAATGATTATTGAATTGCCTTTTAAACGATTTTCTTGCTTAATTTGTTTCTTTCGTTTGACGCTTATTTTTTTGCCTTTGTTCTCTGCAAAGCCATGAAGTTAAGTCGATTTGCTTTTGTTAGTGTGTTTTGAAAAAAAAAAAAAAACAAAAAACGAGCCAAGCAAATGTATTGACCCACATTTTTCCGCTATTTGTCGGCCAACAGATCGTTTTATTGTTAACGTGCTGCTGCTGCTGCTGCTGATGATGATGATTTTTATTTATTCTCTTTCTGTGTTGTTTCCAGCAATTCTTGACTATTGGCGTGGCTGCCAGCTTCCGTTTGTTCAGTTGAAGTATGTCGTAACAGTAGTAATTTGTATGAGAATGCCAACTCGACTTTTATGGTTGCTTTTACTGCTATTGTTGTTGTTGTTCTTGTTATTGCATTTCTTCATGTTCTTGTGGTTGTAGCCTCCTCAAGCTGACAATCCTAACGCCAAACAGAATAATATAAATCTAATTGCTCGTGGCGTTTTTTGCTTCTGTAGCACTTGCTGCTGCTGTTGCTGTGCTTGTTGTTCGTTGTTGTCTTTTGCTCAACTTAAGCTTTTGCTGGTTGATGCTTCGCTGCTACTCCGTTTTGTTTAACAATTGTTTCTTGACACTTTGCGCATTCGAGTTTAAGCTAAAAACTATCATTTTCCAACAACAACAACAACAACAACAACAACAACAACAACAACAACAGTAACAGCAATTCTCTCAAAGCCACCCAAGCGTTTTGTGGTTCTTTCTTTGTTGTTGTTTTATTGTTGTGGTTGAAGTATAACGAATGTTTGACCTACTTTTTTATTTCACTGCTCGTTCGTTCAAATGACATTTGTTTACCGCCCCCTCGTTCAGGCAGCGCAAATTTAACAACGTAAAAATTCTCATCTGTGTCCTAGACAAATGTATGAAAAGATACGCGGAAGACATTCAATCGTTGCAGTGGGTCTACAAAGCAGATCTTCCAAAAGCACTGATGGTTGATTGATGAAGAGAATGGAGTTCGTTGTAGCGTGTACCTTGTGGCTCGAAGCAACATATAGGAAGTTCTAGAAATGCCTTAAATTTGTTTTAAAATGCTGTTCAAAATTTGCGCATAATTGCTATAATTTTTATAGCAACTTTTTTGCCACTAAAAAGGTAGATTTCTTAAGCAAAGTAATATTTAACGCAGTTATGCACTTTTGTGCGCAATTTTTGATTTACTATAATTTTTATAGCAACTTTTTTGCCACTAAAAATGTAGATTTCTTAAACAAAGTAATATTTAACGCAGTTCTGCACTTTTGCGTGCAATTTTTGATTTGCTATAATTTGTATAGCAACTTTTTTGGCGCTGGCAGTTACTTATTTTGCATGAAAACATTAGCTAACGCCATTCTGCACGTTTGCTTGTAAGTTTTGACATGCTATAAAATTTATAACAATGGAAGTTCGCGTAAATTTTTAGTTTAAAATGCGCTATGTTTGGTCTATTGTAAATTTCCATTACATGCATGACTTGCTATATCTAATTTTATAGCAACTGAAATTCTAGCCATATTTTTCATTTAAAAATTCTGCCTACTCACTTTACGCGTTTTAGGCGTATATTTGCAATTTTCATAAACAAATTCATATTTTTTAGGCATAAAGATAACGTGCGCTATTAACTGCTTGCCTGACTGATAACGCCGGCTAATTGTATTTATGGATGTGGCTTTCTCTTTATGTTGAAATAATTTATGTATGTACATGTGTATGTATGTACATATGTATGTACCTATGATGCGGGCGTCAGTCAACAGTCAACAGCCCATTTATTTATTAACACACATTTTCCGCTTTTTTTGCTGTATCTGTTTTTTTATCTACTTTTTTTTTTGTTTTTGCATTTTTATTGCTTTATGTGTCATCATATTTATCACTTGTGGTGCGCCGCAGCACGGCACACTTCGTTTGTTGCGGTTGAGTGCCCACAAGTCAACTGGCATTTGTAAAATGGGAGTTGTTGTTGTTGTATTGGGAGCAAATAGCGAACCCAATTAGTTGAGTGTGCGAATTTGTATATTGATATTAGTGTTGTAGAAAAAGCATAGTACCGAAATCACGAAAATACGCACAAATAGTAAATAAAGCTTTGAAATGGTGTTGCTATAAAATTATAGCAAGTGTAGAATATGTTACAATTCAACAATCAAAAATTTTACATTAAATATCTTTTTTGTATAAAAGTGTTAGTATCTGAGTTGCTATAAAATTATAGCAATTCATGCGCATAATGCAAATTGTTAACTGCTCATGCGTAGTGCATTTAAAAGCATTTTGCAGTGAAAATCGACATCATTTCGGTTGCTATAAACTTTATATCAAACCAAATAATGCGCGCAAAAGCGGCGTACTGCCTTAAAAATATTATTTTGTGGAAAAAAATACTTTTTGGCATCGGAAAAGTTGCTATAAAATATTATGACATACATAAAATTGCACGCAAAAGCGCAGTATTGCGTTAGATATTATTTTGTTGAAGAAATCTTACTTTTCTTGGCGTCAAAAAAGTTGCTATAAAAATTTATAGGAGATATATCAAAAATTGTACGAAAAGCGTAGAACTCGCATAGAAATTGTTTTTTTTTTTTTTTGAAGAATTCTTAACTTCTAGCGACAATAAAATTGCAATAAAAAATTATAGCAAACCAAAAAATTGCGCTAAATATAATTTTGTTGAAGAATTTGTAATTTTTAGCTCCAAAAAATTGCTGCAAAGGCTCATTTCCTCGCAAAACTCTGTTTGAAATTTATTATTTTTTTTATTTTTATTTCGTTTTTATTACTGTTTCATATGCTTACTTGTTCAATAGACAATTTCCAAGCTTATAAATATAATTTTATTAAATTTTTTTCATACTTTTTTAGTAAATAGTATTTTTTATTTGCTTATGAATTTCGTTTTTGCGTTTATTAAATTACTACGTACATATGTATATGTATATATATTTATTTAAAATAATTCCATAAACGTATACTGTATATATGTATGCTATAAAGTGATATTGATGTTTTATATTTTATATACTACAGTAGCACTTATAAGTTTAAACGCTCAATGTTAATATTTATTAAAAAATTAGTTTATTATTTTAATTGCAAAAAGGAGAAAAATTAAAACTAAAGGCTGCATTGAAACGTATATGTACTACTCTATGTAAATACATCATATTTTTTATATATTAATTTATATATTAATCAATTAGCAGAAAAGTAAATATTAAAAGTACCTATTTAGTAAAAATAGCTTAAAAATAAATTAATGATATATGTAATTATATAAATAATTATATGCTTATATACTATAAACTTCGATACAATTGATTACATGTGATATATTTGCTTAGTTTAACTTTGCTAAAGACATATGTATATATACATATATATAACTTTTTAGACATACAATTTTAGAAACTGTTTTAGTTAAACATTTTTTATATAAGAAACCCGCTGGTGATATTAGTTATTGAATGCAATTTTTTTTTAACCAAAAAAAATAATTTTTTTTTCACTTCAAGATAATTTTTTTTCATTTTGACATACAATTTTTTTTCTAATTAATTTTTGTTTTTTTTTTTTTTTTGTAATTCAAGTTTGTTTTTCTAATAATTTTTTTTTTAATACAATTTTTTTTAATAATTTTTTTTGCACACAATTTTTTCACATTCAATTTTTTTTAATTCATTTTATTTTTAATAAATTTTTTTCTTTATCTCAAAATTTGTTGTTAATTAAAGCATGTTAAATTTTTTTCTCTTTTTTCGAAAATTTCTTTTTTTTTCTTAAATTTCATTTAAATTTTCATCAAAGTCTGCCTATGCTTTTCTCTCTATAACAGCACTTTCAGTCTTTCGCACGCTTGTTTTGTGTTACATACATCTACGGCTTATCAAGCAGCAGCCGTTCAAGGCACTTTTGGCGCAGACACTTTTTTTCATATTTGAAAAATGCGCAAGAAATGCTGGCGAACGCATAGGAAACTCTCTTTCATTTTCTTTTTTATTAAATAAAAGCGTGCAAAGTTTTAAATTTTATTGCATTTCCTACAAATGATTATGTGTATTTGTGTATGCTTTTTTGCTTACTTATATATATATATATATATATATATATATATATAGCTAGATCTATGCATTATAACTTAATTAGTAACAAATGCCTAATGCAAATACACTTTGTTTTTAATTATAAGATGCATATACATACATATGTACAGCCAGTGGGCGCCTACTATTAAAAACTAGAGTTAAGAGCAACAAAAAACAAAAAGCTTAAAAATAAATACAGCATAAAAAAGCGGCAGTATGTATATGAGCTACAAATGTAGTTAATTGGTAATGCTTCAAAAAATGCGTAAATGCGTGTTTAACAACAACAAAAATTATATTAAAAATAAATTTAGTACAAATTACTTTTAACGCGCGCAAACAAAAACTTAAATGTATTAAAAATAATAAAAATAAAACTTCAATGCATTAAACAGTATAAACAATTTTTCTAATAAAAAAATTAATAAAAAAAACAAAGAAATAATGGTAAAAAAATAAAAAAAATTTTTAATAAGAAAAGCTAATATGAAAAAAAATGAGAAATGTCTATGAAGTAAAAACAAAAAACTGCAATAAAAAACTTAAAAAAAAAATATTCCAAAATAAAAAAACACAAAACGAAAAAAAAATTCAATGAATTAAACAGTATAAAGTTTGCATAAAATTTACTCAAAAAATTAATTTAAAAAAAAAATTCAATGAATTAAAAATTTAAATTAAAAATTAAAAAAGATATATTAAAAAAAATAAAAAATTTTAATAAAAAAATGAGAAAAAAATAATGAAAAATGTCAATGAAGTAAAAACGATAAACTGCAATAAAAAAAAGTTCAAAAATAGAAAAATATCTATCAGTATAAAAAAATTTAAATAAAAAAACGACAGCTGTCTCATCTTAGATCCCTCTAAGACTCATCAGGTTACTTCTGCTTCGGAAAAGAATCGAGCTTGCGCTTTCCCTTTGCAGTACAATGAATACAGTTTTAACCGCTGAGCTATTGCCTGCCTTCGAAATTTGTTCGTTTCAAAAAAATAAAACTTGAATAAGAACAAAATAAAAATGAAAAAAAATTAATATTAAAAAAAAAAAAAAATTAAATATGAAAAAATTACAAAAATATAAAAAATTTTTCCAAAAATATGAATTTGAAAAAAAAAACCAAAATGTCAATGTATAAAAAAAATTTACATAAAAGCTTTAAATACAAATTAAAGAAAGAAACAAATTTTTACAAAAAAAAATTTTTAAATAAATATAAGGAAATAAAAAAAATTATGTATATAAAAAAATTTTATTTTATTGAATAAAGAAAAAAATTAAAATGAAATTTTGTTAAGCGAAAAAATAAATACTAAAAAAATTTAAAAAAAATATAAATAAGAAAAAATCTTTCAAAGAAAAATGAATTTGAGAAAAAAATCAAAAATGTCAATGTATAAAAAAAATTTACAAAAAAACAAATTTAAATGAAAAATAAAGAAAAAAAATTAACAAAAAAAATATAAAAAAATAAATGTAAAGAAATAAAAAAATATATATACATATAAAAAGAAAATTTTAATTAACAAATGGCAAAATGTATATGGCTTTAAAAAGCATATTTAAACAAATTTACTTGCCTAAACTAATCAACTACTTAAAAAACATTAAAACTAAAGTAGCCAAGACTAAACAGCGCCTTTCTTGCTTTAGGCCACTAAACCATTGTTTAAATTACTATTGCTTGGCGTTGGCGTTGCTGTAGACGCGCTAGTGCTGCTGCTTGCCGGCACCAACTCCAGGCGTATGTTGTTTGTTTGCACAGGCAAAAGCGTGACATTTAGAGGCAAGACAACAGCAGCGGGAACAGCAACAGCAGCGCCAACATTGCTAATGCCAACTGCATCAACGGCACCAACTGCGACACCATCACCAGCAACACGAACAACACTAACACCACCATCCGCCGGCTCTGTTGCCACCACTTGCGAGGCATAACGACAAGCTGTCGTTAAGCATTTACATGACAAATTACGATTTTTGAATAACCAAAATGTATCGCCATAATCGAAGCTGAAAAAGAGCGAGAGTAAAAGAGGGAGAGTAAAAGAGATTGTGAAAAAGAGTGCGTGAGATTAAAAAGGTAAAAAATATGCCACACACACAAAATACCCATACATACCATATCTCCTCGCCCGCTTCAATGTCACGACAAGCGAAAAACGCAATCTTCGGAAAACGATAATCCTGATGTTCGAAAAATACACGCACCGACACGATATTCGGCTCGCACGAATGATTATAAAAGCGACTAACATTGCCAAAATAATTTGCATCGATGCAGTGGCCATTTTCCAAATCGAAACAATAACTATCGTCGGTGCGTCGATCTGCTTCCGTATTACTCAAAATTTCGCCAATATACTCCGAAACGAAAGAGCCTCTCGGCACATGCGTTAGCGTGCGTACACCCCAACCTTTGGTGGCATCGCTGCATTCGAATATTTGCAGTGGTATTCGTATGCCATTTTGTACGACGCGATTGCGGCAAGAGAGCTGGGAAAGGGGGAAGATAAAGAAAAAGTTTAATAGAAATTTTTAGAAAAAAAAAATTTATTAAAATTCTAACACACACACCTTATTGCAACCACAAACATCATTGCATTCGAATATCGGCACTGGATCTTCGAAATTGAAATCAGCACACAAGCGTCCCTCAGCCGTATACCAATTTTGGCCGGAGGCCTCTGTGCATTGGCATTTTGCTGAAACGCAGCTGTAAAGCAAAAAAAAAGATATTATTAATTTGCATGCATTATATATATTTCAAAAAATTAATTTTGCGTTTAAAATCATTAAATTTTAATAAATTTTGTTTTTTAAAGGTTTCCGAAAAATTTCCCAAAAGGGAAATTTCTTAAAAGAGTGCTAAATTGTGCTTAAGTTTATTTATGTGTTTTCCAACAATTTCGCGCGTTTTTTAGAAAATTTCCCAAAAGGAAAATTTTATAGAAATTTCATAAAAGTTGCTAAATTTAAGCCAGAATTAAAACAGAAGTATCTCACAACTGTTTGCGCGTTTTTGAAAAATTTTCCCAAGAGAGAAATTTCTTAAAAATTGCTTAAATTGTGCTGAAGTTGATACATATACATAAAAGTGTCTTCCAATTGTATTGCGCGTTTTTTTTTTGTAATTTCCTAAAAGGGAAATTTTAGGGAAATTTCTCAAGAGTTGCTAAAAGTACGCCGAAGTTAATATAAATGTGTTTCCAACTGTTTTAAGCATTTTTTAGAAATTTCCCAATAGACAAATTTTTGGCAAATTTCATAAAGGTTGCAAAATTTAAGCCAGAATTAAAATAGGAGTATCTCCCAACTATTTTGCGCGTGTTTGAAAAATTTCCCAAGCGGGAAATTTCTAAAAAAATTGCTAAATTTAAACCAAATTAAAATAAAAGTATCTGTCTGTTTTGCGCATTTATTGAAGAATTTCCCAAAAAGGAAATTTTAGGGAAATTTCTCAAAAGTTACTAAAATCGCCCCAGCGTTAATACAGAAGTACTACTCAGCTCTTCTGTAAGTATTTGAAAAATTACCCATAAGTGTAATACAAGTTTTCATAAAAAAACTGCTAGCACTCACCCATCCGAACACGAACAAATGCGCATTTGCGCCACACGATAATCAATTGGCGTACAATTTTGTAAAATTATTGATTTTTTAACATATTTCAAATCTGGCAAGATTAATTCATCGCTTTCATCATGTGTAACAGCAGCAGCAGCAACATTGGCTGTTGAAACATTTTCATTGTCAACGCCACCAACAACATTTTGCTCCACAGCGGCGCTGCCGGCCAACATTTTCTGCTCACCGCGCACCACTTGTATCGGACGCGCCTCACGTCCATTCGATATATCATCACAAACAATGCGACTGCGCAATCCATGCGGCCGAAATGAACGCATTTGCATATTGAAACCCACAGTGCGTGCACATTCCGAATCCTCGTGGGGGATACAATCGTACGGCAGCTCATCGGCTTTATTTTTCACCATTAAATCGGCGCCATTTGCGATGAGTGCAATGCAGAGGCGTGTTATGGAATGACGACAAGCGATGTGGCTGTAAAGGAAGGTGATGAAAGTGGAAAAGGGGAAAACTTTAGACTCTTTTTTCATTGGAAGTATCTAGATTTTGTCTTGCTTTACTTACAGCGGCGTATCGCCCTCCACATTTTGCGCATTGCAATCGGTGCCGGCCTGTAGCAACATTGTAATCGTCTCCAAGCCATTGTTGTGCAACGTGGCCCAATGTAAAACGGTATTGTTGTCATTATCGCAAACATTCGGATCTGCGCCGTTATTTAGCAGGATGCTGTGGATGGTAAAGGATTTTTGTTTTGGTAAACTAAAATTTGAACAAGTGGAAATGTTAAACTGTAATACTGTTATACTAAAAAGTTTAAAAATTTAATTTAAAAAAAAATTCTAATAAAAAAATTTTTAATTAAAATACAAAATATTAAAAATAAAAAAAATAAAAATAACTATAATAAAAAGATAATTAATTAAAAATAAAAAATTTAATTAAACAAATTTTTAATTAAAAAAATATTAAAAATAAAACAAATAATTTTTTTAATAAAAAAAAAATTAAATAAAAAACAAATAAAAGAAAATAAACACGGCATAAAACGACAGCATTTACGTATGTACATATATATATGATCTACATAGTTAATTCGTGAAATGCGTTTAACAAAAAAAATTATATTAAAAATTAATTTAGTACAAATTGCTTTAAAATCGCGCAAACATATACTTTAATAAATAAAATAATACGAAAAATTTTAATGAATCAAGAAAAAAAGTTAAAAAATTAGTATTAAAAATATGTATTAAAATTATTATAAAAAAATTAAAAAAAATTTAAAGAAAAAAAATTATGAAATGCTTTAAAAGCGCGCAAACAAAAACTTTAATGAAAAAAGCAAAACTAAGGAACACCACATCAATGAATTAAACAGTATAAAAAATAAAAAAAAAAATACAAAAAATTTAAAAATTATAGTAAAAAAAAACATTTTAAAGAAAATAAAACAAAAAATAAAATAGAAATTAAAAATATAAAATAAAAGTAAAGTAAAAAATATCAAAACAAAATATTAAATTTAATTAAAAATAAAGTATTAACATGTTAAAATTTAATTAAAAAAAAAATAAATATGTATAAAAAAAATTCACAAATGGCAAAATGAATATGACTAAACAAAAAGTAAACGAAAAACTGCAATGAATTATAAAAACTTAAAATTAAATTATTTTTGAGTGAAAAAAAGAAAAAACAAATTTTTTAATTGAAAAGACCAAAAGCCAGTTTCACGAAAGAATTTAATGGCGTTTTCGATTCGCCATCAGACAAGCGAGGTCGGATCGAACAAAAATGTTTGAACCCATAATGAGTAGTAGCCATACTCGCTAACTGGTCGATAAAAATTTCCCTCTGCTCGCTATCATTCACATATAAATTTGGCAGAGGGAAATTTATAGCCAGCAGAGAAATTGTGAATCGAAAACGGCTTAAGTTTAATTTAATTTTTCTGACTTGAATTTTATATGAAATCTGACAGGGAAAAAATTAAATTTTCACTTAAATTTTTTCGTGAAACTGGCTGTAAAGGTCGAAAAAAAATAATTTAAAAAAAGCACAAAAATGTCAAGGAATTAAACGGCACAAACAAGCAGAAATGTTAACTGTTATGCCGTTAAAAATTAAACTGTTATACTATTATACACGTGCAGATACTATTATAAAATCTCGTGGTTGTACTGTCGTAACTTTACACTGTTATACGGTATAATATATTGTCATACTGTTATAATCTTATACTTTTATACTGTTATACTATTATAAATGCTATTTTTTTTATACTCTTATACTATTCAAGTGTTATACTCATGTGCTATTATACTACTTATACTATACTGCCTTAAAAACCTATTTCTCCTCCGAGCCTCGTGCTTTATACTGTAACACTGTGAAACTATTAACTTTACAGCTGCTCTGTTACACACTTAAACTGTCATAAATACTATTGTTATACTCTTATACTGTTATACTCTTATACTATTTAAATGTTATACGCATCCGCTATTAAACTATTATAGGTACATACTACCTTACAACATTGTATTTATAATCCTCACCTCATACCCCTGCAAAAAATGCGATTAATCCGGGACGTGTCCGGGATCAATCGCAAGGGAGCATGCGACTAATACAATTTTACATCCCTTTATATGGAGTGAATTGATCGCATTTGTTCGAGCATGTCCTATGAAGAGACTAATTGTTCAACTTGTATACCCGGGCGGGTACCAATGTAGATTAACCACTAACATACCGAATGGGTACAAATGTAGATCAATCGCTTTCATCCCGAACGGGTACGAATGTAGATTAATCGCTTTCATCCCCAACGGGTACAAATGTAGACCAATCGCTTTCAGCACGAACGGGTACAAATGTAGATTTTTTCCTTAAAAAATTGTAAATGTTCATGCATATTTAAATAAAGATTATATAATGTTTTACTTTTGTAAAAAAATCTCAATAAATAAATTTAAAAAATTGTAAGTTTTGAGTATGCATTATATGAGCGTAATGTAAAGGATTTTTTCATAGGATATTTTAGGCAACATTTTGTTAAAATTGTTATTAAAAAAGGGTGTTCAATTCGTTTTACAGGTTGTTCTACAATTTTTTAAATACATTGCATATTTTTGTAAAATGTGTACCCGTTCGGAATAAAGGCGATTAATCTACATTTATACCCGTTAGGGAACAATTGGTCTACGATTAGTCTACATTTATACCCGTACGGGAACAATCGGGGACTAATTGTGGACCGATTGTTCTCGAAAGAGATCAATCGAGGACAAATCTCTTTCGGGATTGATCGCACATTTTTTTGCAGTGACATTACACTGTTACACTATTACACACTTGCTCCCTTATACTTTTATACGGTTAAACTATAAACTGTTATACATTTACACCCCTGTTACACTCTTATACTGTCCAGAGGCGGGCGCTTCATACAAGCTGAGAAGCCCGGCTTGCGTACATATTTTCGTTCATTTCATTTTACAAATTTCTTTAAAATCTGGTTATTTTACGTTCTAAATGCGTTTACTATTTAAGTTCTCAATAATATAGCCCCCCCTGTACATCCGGTGCCTAAAAGCATGCTAAGAAAATAGCGCAAATACACCACCAATCCACCTCACAATGTGTATTTTGTTTGTACAGCCAATCACAACACAGTGAGCATGCTTTAACGTTTCCACACATTAGCTTTTACGTGGCTTTCAAAACAGAATAACATAGCTTGTTTTCTCGCTTTCTCTAAGGAGAAATCAATTGCTTATTTTCATACTTAAATTGAAAAAAAAAACTAGCAAAACACTTTTTTATTTTTCATATGAAATTTGTATGGGGATGAGAAGCTGGCTTCGGCATTCAACAGTATTCACAGTCATATGCATATTTGATATTTTCGTTTGCATGTACATACTTATGTACATAATTTCTTACATGTACATGTACATGCAAACATAAATATCAAATACCAGATTATAAAAGCGTTGATTGTGATTTTTGGCGACTATTGGCACAATATCAAGATAATTTTAAAAAGCGACGGAATTCAAAATCAAATAAAATCAAACATTTCACGACTTTTGGTAATTGGACCTCAGTTCTTCAAACACTAAAGCACCCATTTTTTAGATATTAGATAATAAGCAAATACACTTGCTACTGCTGAAATTTCGGTCAGTATAAGGAAATTAAAAATACCTCTGCGCTTTTGTGTGAGATTTCCCTATAAGTTTAGCGTCATCAATCAAAACGTGGACCCGGCTGACCCTCGAATGTTTCTGAGCGATATTGGTAGCAATTGGTCTTGATGAGGACTCCAACATACATAGAACTCTTTTAACTGTGATGCCTTGGCCGGGTCTCCAGATATGGGTCATAACGTGGACCCAGATGGTCCTCGAATGTTTCTGTGAGATATTGGCATCAAATGATGAAGACTTCGAGATAGAACAATTTTAATTGTAAGGGCTAGGCCGGGCCCCTAGATATGGGCCAAGACGTATTTAAAAATAATGTAAATACTAGGGCTTTAGATACCCGGGTATCGAGCAATTCGATCTGATCGTTTTTGTTTGAAGCCCGTTTGTTGTTCAAATTCCCGTACAAACATTCGAGCATTTGAGCTTACAAACAAAAAAATGTGTATCGGAAAAACAAAAATAAAAAAAACTACCTACATGTAAAGAAAAAAAATAATAATAAACAAAAGAAAAAAACAAACTTCAAAATACCCGAATTGTTCAAATGCCCGTACAAACATACGGGTAATAAGCAAACAAACGAGTGTTTGAGCATTTGAAAAGCATTTATTCGGGCTACTCGCAAATGTTAAAAACAAAAATTGAGAGCTCTAGATCAAAGTCAATGACGGAACGCAATCAGACTTTTAGATAACACTGGTCGACAAGTTTTTGTTACAGAAATAAAATTCTACTTTTCTAAAGGACTTCGGTGCGTTGAATACGAATCTAAACTCAGATTTTAATACGTACAGTTTTTGAGATATTCAAGTATAAAGAGGCCAAAAACGCGATTTTTGGCTATATTCACTCCTCAATATCTTTTAAATTACTTCCTTTTTTTAAAAATTGATTAAAGCTATTGAAAACGCGGACATTTCTCTTGAAGAAACCGTTTTAACATTTCAGATATATTTCTTGTAACTTTCAATAATGCATATTAAGCTTCATTAGTTTTGCAATATTTTCTCCATACAAAAATTATTAAAAATTTTGAAGCAAGTTTTTAGGCAGTTTATTATATTATGGACGTTGTAAGTGGCTTCGTAAAAAAATTGTTCTGCTGAGCAACTACAAAATTTGATTGCGCCTATAACATGCTGCAAATGCTGCCGTTGTTTTCGACGACAAATACCTTATTGTGCAAAAACATATATTACTACATTACTAAATTAGATATTCGAAAAATTAAAACGTTGTCTTCAAGAGAAATGGTCGAGCTTTCAAAGCTTTAATCAATTTTTAAAAGAAGTAAGTAAATTAAAAGATATTGAGGACTGAATATAGACAAAAAACGTGTTTTTCGCCCATTTGGGCATGAATATCTAAAAATCTGTACGTATTACAGAAAATCTGACTACAGATTCGGATTCAGCGCACCGAGATCCTTTAGAAAAGTATAATTTTATTTCTGTAACAAAAATTTGTTGAAATTTTGTCGACCTGTGTAATACAGCAAAGAAAATTACGTAAGTGGCTAATGTTTATGCTTCACACATACATGGGCTTGCCCAGACAATTTATGCTAGGTCCGCCACTGATACTGTCATGCACACTACTTGTATACTATTAAAGTGTTATACTATGAGTACATGATACTATTACACTACTATACTGGCTCAAACACAATCAACTTCTTCTCCTCACCTTACAATCTCCGTATGACCCAATTCAGCTGCCCAAACCAAAGCCGTCCAGCCGCCATCATCTTGCGCATTTATGAAATTCATAAAGCTTATAATGCTACGCGCCGATCTAAAACTATCAACAATCATTTGAGCCGCCTCCAGATTGCCCAATTTGGCGGCAATGTGTAGGCAAGTTTTGCCATCGAGGCCCTGGAATGGCAAACAGAACACAATAGTTTATTATTGGACAATAAATAAGTTTACATTACTATCTACCTTTATAGCCAAATCGGCGCCACATTGTATAAACAAATTCAATATATCACATTTATCGCCCAACACAGCGCACATGGCAGCCGTGCGCAGCTCACGATCCAACAGATTCACAAACTCACGCGCAGAACCTTTGCAAAGCAACAGAAAAGCCATGGGCAATGTGCCGCATAAAGCAACCAAATGCAAGCAAGTACCATTGAGGAATTCACGCATGCGTGTTGTCACATTAAAATCGGAGGCTGCGAGAGATAGAGAGAGAGAGGGAAAGAGTTGGCATATGATTATAACAAGTTAGAGGAAAGAAAAGGCAGCATACAACCCACCAAGTATTTCCGCTACGCGCTCCAAATCATCATTTTTTACCGCGTAATACATGTCGCGTGTGGAAAATTCCGAAATGTGGCCTCGCGCACCGCGGCGCGCGCTACCGCCACCACTACTGTTGTTGCTGTTGCTGTTGCTCGGCGGTCGACCGCGCAGCACTACATTCATAACCGATTCGGGTATTAGCTGTTCAAAATGGATTTGTTGTGATTTTTGGTTGTTACGTTTAGGCGGCGACGCAGGCAGTGTGTGGCGTGCAATGGGCGATGATAAAGTGATGGAACTGGTGGCGGCGGGGGCTATGTTGACCTTACCGCTGCTTCTGGTGTTGCTATTCAAAGTGTTACCCAATGAAGCAGCGCCGGCATGACCATTTGTTTGTGGAGCGGTGCCACTCAAAACAGGTAGCATTGCTTTTGCAGGTTTGCTGTAGGGGCGAGTGAAAGATAAATTAATAAACTGAAGAAAAAAAAAGAAACAATCTCAACTTTACTCACATTTTTGGCGCTCTTTGACTAGGCAAGAAAACAGGCAATGTTTGGCATTTCATTGTTACAATCGAGGTACGTTCGGGTGTATCGATGCCGCAGTGCGGACACTTTAGCACCAATGTTGGACTAGTGTAGTTGTGGTTTTTGTTACTGCTGCCGGTGTTCGCCATTTGGCGGGGATTGTTGATGGGGCTGTTTAAGATGAATTTCTCAGCGCATTCAATGTGGAAAAAATGTTGACGCTTGCAGAGCACGAATTTGCCCTGCAGAGGAGAGGGAACAGAAGAAAGAAAGAAAGAAGGGAAAGATGACGATGAGTAAAAAAAAGAGGGTTTTAAGGTGTTTCTGAAGGTTTTTAAAAAAAATTTCACTAAAGAAAAATTTCGCAAAAGCTGCTAAACTGCTTCAAGCGTTAGAAATAAGTATTTCTCAGCTATTTTGGGAGTTTTTGAAAAATTTCCCAAAAGGGAAGTTTTAGGGGAATTCTTCAAAAACTGATAAAATTGTGTCTAAGTTAAAATAGAAGTGTTTCCAACTCTTCTGGGTGATTTTTTGAAAAATTTCCCATAAGGGAAGTTTTAGGGAAATTCCTCAAAAACTGATAAAATTGTGTTTAAGTTAATATAGAAGTGTTTTCCAACTGTTCTGCGCATTTTGATAAAATTTCCAATGGAAAATTTTAGGGAAATTTCCCAAAAGCCGCTAAAATTCTTCCAGCGGTAAAATAAAAGTGTTTTTCAGCTTCTGAAAAGATATGCATTTTTCACAACTTAAGAAAGTGAGTTTTTAACTGTTCCCACAAAATACATAAATTTTAACGAAATTTTTCAAAAGCGGCTAAAATTCTACCAGCGTTAAATAAAAGTGTTTCCAGTTGTTTTAAGAGCTTTTGAAAAATTTCCCAAAACGGAAAAAATTATTTACCGCTGGAATAAGTGGTTTTTAGCTGCTAAAAGGATATGCATTTTTCACAACTTAAGAAAGCGAGTTTTTAACTGTTCTGGGATTTTTCGAAAAATTTCCTACAAGGTACATAAATTTTAAGGAAATAAGTGTTTAAATAAAAGTGTTTTTCAGTCATGTTAAGAGCTTTTAAAAAATTTCCCAAAAGGGAAATTTAAGGAAATTTCTGAAAAGTTACTAAACTTACACATGGTTAGTATAAAAATGTTTTCCAGCAATTTCGGGAGTTTTTGAAAAATTTCCCATGAGAGAAATTTTAGGGAAAATTTCGAAAAGCTGCTTAAATTTTGCCAGTGTTAAACTATAAGTATTTTCCAGCAATTTTGGGAGTTTTTGAAAAATTTTCTACAAGGGAAATTTTGGGGAAATTTTCTCAAAATCTGCTAAAACAGCACTAGCCTTAATATAGAGGTGCTTTCAAGTTATTTTAAGGATTTTTGAAAAATTTCCCAGAAGAGAAATTTTAGTTAAATTTCTCAAAAGCTGTTAAGAAGTGTTTTCTGGCTATTTTGGTTGTTTTCGAAAAATTTCCCCAAAGATAATTTTAGAAAAATTCCTTAATAATAGGTAAGGGAAATTCAACTCACCTGCGTACAAAATACGCCACAACCCGCACAGCAATTATGCGTACGCAAACGCTTCTTATGATCCTCACACAACACCATATAACTAACGCGCTGACTCGGGCGCAATAAATTGAACACATCCCCGCTCAGCTGATTACTGCAGCCCACTTTCTGCTCCTCGATATTATCGATGGCCCAACAGTAGGCGGTATCGGGCGTATTGCGTGTATAGAATTGTGTTGGCTGCTCACAATAGCAAATCAATTTCAAGCGCTTTTGTGGGCTTTTCTTCGGCGGCATGTTGTTGGCGACTGGTATTGGCGTTGGCGGCAAGCGGACGATAGTATTTAACGGTGGTGGCGGTGGCGGTGGTACCGGCGCAGATGACGGCCGACCCGTCGTCGTTGAGCGACTACGCGGCGATTGCAGCTCCTCTGACGATTCATTGATTTCGATTACCTCAAGCACAGGCGCAGGCGCAATCGCTTGCAACTGCAACAATTGCTTATGCACTGTTTGTTGCTTGTGCATTGTCGCTGCCGCGCTCAACTGTTGTTGTTGTTGTTGTTTATCTGCGACGCGCGTTTGTCTTGCACTTGCTTTCTGCGCACCGCGTCCCACTTTTGCTTGCGCGCTTATTGGTGAAACATTGGTTGCGATGCGCGCTGACGCTGACGCTGAAACACTCACTTGCGCTGGCGCGCTAATATTCGCTGTTAGTGTTTGTGTCGGCGTGGGCGTTGGCGTTGGTTCTCTAAGGGTGGTGGCGCGCTGCCGCAACGTATGACTACGCCGCTCTACTTTCACACGCTTTGCGGGCACAAACTCTTCACTGTCGCTCAAGCTGTCCATATCGCTTGTGTCCTCGGTGGTGTTGCGTCGCAACCCGAGCTTACGCAAATTATTCTCCTTTTGTTTGGCCAGCTTGCGTTGCTGCTTCTTGGTTAGTTTGCGCTCATCGGCGGCTGCTGTGGCGCGCGTTGTCGTATGCCATTTGGCTGCTTTAATTTCGCTGAGGAATTTCTCTACGTCCGGACAGCGTGGACGGGCTGATTGCGCTTGCGCTTTTGCTTGGAGCGCCGCACGTGATGCTTCAATGTCGCGCAACAATTTGCCGCTCAAGCGTTGCTTTTTAGTGGGAATTGCGGCGTTTACTTTTTCCTCTGCTGCTGCTGCTGCTTTTTCCTCGCCCACGGTTACGCGCTCTACTTTCTCAGTCTTCACTTCACGTCTGTTGCTGCTCGTCGCTTTTTCCACCTCCGTCGCCGCTGATGTGCTGCCTGCGCCACTATTTGCTGCCGCCGCCGCTTCTGCATCTTCCCAATTTTGCGCCTCTTGCTGCGTTAAGCGCACCGCATTTGTCGTTTCGAATTCATAGCGCAGTTGACTGTTTTCCAATATTTTTGTTGTTGGTTTAATGCGGCGCTGTGAGCGCTTTGGTATGAAAACGTCGGCGGCGCCGCTGTGCGCGCTGCGTTTGGTCGCTGAGCCGGGTGGTGTTTGATCGCTGCTTTCGCTAGTGGCGCCGCTGTTGTTGTTGGATTGTGACTGCGTATCTTGCTTTTGTTGTTGTTCTTGTTTTTGTTGTTGTTCCTGCTTTTCTTGTTGTTGCTGCAATTTCGATTTGCGTCCACGCTTCTTCGGTGGCGTGCGCTCTTCTGCTGCAGACGGCGCGCCAATTGGCGTTTTCTCATCCACCATAGCGCTGGAGGCGGCCAACGCGTCGCCTTCTAAGCCAAGCGCATCGACGGCGGTTTGTGATTGGTGTGGCGCGCTGTTTGCGGCGCTCTGCGCTGCGTTTGCTGTTGGTTCAATTTTGATTTGCTCAACGGTTGGGCCATCCTGCAAAGTGTATAAAACAAATATTAAATGCAAATAAATTTTTAAAAAGCTGTGAGCAAAACCCACCAATTCTTTGCCAGCCGCGCTGTTAGTGGTATGTGCTGTTGAAGCGCTAGCATCGGCGCGATTGCCCAGACGCACACTGCGTCGCATGCGTTTTGCGCCATCCGTGGCGCTGCCGCTATTCGCTTGATCCTTTACTTCGTTGTTGACGGCATCCGGCTCGATTTTTATGGCTGCTGCAACCAAAGCGGCGGCGGCGCTCGTCTCTGCGCCACCACCATCTTCCACTTGCTTACGCTTACGTCCAACCGGTTTGCGCTCTTGCGCGCATGTTGTTGTTGTTGTTGCTGTTGCTGTTGCCTGCACAAGCGACGTTTGCGTGGTCAATTGTGGTTGTTGCACTTGCGGTTTATCCTCTTCCTTTGCAACAATCAGCTCAACTGGCGCCGGCGCTGGCATTGGCGCCGCCGCAGTTTGCTCATAACCTTCCATGGTCACAGTGATTTTGCGGCCGCGTCCACGTCCACGCTTTAGCGGCTGTGCTGCAACTGCTGCCGCTGCCGCTGCGGCTGCTTCGATCGCGCCAGCTGCCACTGTTGTTGTAACCACTGGCGTTAATGGCGCAACAAACTCGGTGGTCAGCGCTGCGCTTGCGGCTTCGTTGGGTTCGTTTTTTGTTGCCACTGGCGCCACCTGTGGTTTTGCGGCATCGGCAGCGGCAGTGGCGGCGGCAGCGGCAGTATTGGTTGTGCTGCTGGGAACATCCGTTGCTTCCACCTTCGTCACTACACCTACACCTGCTGTTGCAATTGTTTCACTATTTGTTGTTGTTGTTTGGTTGTTTATTAGCTGTGACAGTGGCACTATTTCTGTGACAAAAGGATATTCGGAAAATCGTCGTGTGCGACGTAGGCGCCGTAGTGGACTAACGCTGGCGGCGCGCGCGTTTAAAGACTGTGAGTGAGTGAGCAGGAAAAAATTAAAATAAAAAAAGAATTAAATTAAGTTCAAATTAAACACGCAAAAGCCAAATTATTTCGCAAACAAGTCGATCAACATCAACATTCAGTTGAAAACAGAAGACTTAAGCAACAAACTTCATTTTTTAAAGCTCTTTTCTGAAAAAGCTCCAACAGCGCCAGTTTTTGACCGAATTTTTTTCTGACTCATTTTTAAATGTGGACATTTTGCGATCTAAAATTTTGTACATTAGGGTAGTCCAAAATACAAGCAAACAAAAAATTTAAAATAATTATAAAATTGTTAATAACCAATACGCCAATTTTGCTTGTTTTACAGGTGGAAAAAGGCATAAAAAATTAGCACTAAAAGCCAACTTATTACAATTAGCAGGTCAAAATAATAAAAAAAAAGGTAAAGAGTGTCAATAAATGGCTAAAAGACAAACTTAAAATAATAATTAACTGTCATTTGATAAAAACAATTTCGATAAACTTTTGCTTAATTACTTAATCGTAAACAGCACAAAGGGCAATACGTAATAATAAAAGCGACAAAAGCTTTTGAGCGTGAGCGAACGAACGCAAGAGAGACAAGAGAGCGAGACCAAACAAGCCGCAAACAGGCGCAGCAAAAAATTATTTTATGATTCGGTTTTATGATTTTTTTTTCGTGCAAAAAATATTGTAAATTGCGGAAGAGAAGCAAAAGCAAAGCAAACAAAATGATAAATAAATATACGCACAAGCAAAATCTACATAAAAGCGAGATGGTGTAAATGTGTATGGGTTGGTGTTTTTTGCTTGTTTTTTTTTTTTAATTTTATTGAGCAGCAAGTTTGTGTGTGCATATGTTTGCATAATTATCTACATAGTACATATCTGTATACTACATACATACATATGTACATATGTACCTGCCTACATACGTGAAATCATTGATTAGCAGCAAATTAAGATAAAGATATAATATAAAGCATAAAAGATAATACCAAATAATAAAATAAAAAAGTTAAAATATGAAATCAAGTAAATTAATAGAAATTTTTAAAACCAAATGAAACTGAAAAATTTAAATTTTTTAGTGCAAAAGGTTTAGTACAAAAAAAAAATTCAACTAAAATACTTATTTAGTAGGTACAAAGAAATATTACAACAAACAAATTTAGGACAAGTCTAAAAATGGTTGGCCATTTAGTACAAAATTTTGACAAATATTTTAGTACGAAAGAATAAAGTAGAAAAAAATTTTAGTACGCAGAAATTTTAGTACAGAAAAATTTTACTACATACAAAAAAATTAAGTGGAAAAAGTTTATTAAAAAAAATTAAGTACCCACAAAAAAATTTGGGTAAAAAAAAATTGACAAGCAAATTTAATACAAACAAGTAAGGAAGCCTAAGTTCGAGTGGAATCGAACATTAGATACTCAGCTGTATGCTTTCATTGTTTGTTTGCGTTTGTTCGATATAGGGTGTATTTTATATGAAACGAGTGCTGCATATACAGGGCGCAGCCACGCCCATTTTCAAAATTTGTATCAATCATCCAAATAAGCATATAAATATTATTGTTAGTGCAAAATTGCATCCCTCTATGACTTTTAGTTACAAAGACTTCACGTTACAAATTCCAAAAGGGTGTTCCAGAAATATCTTTGTTAAAAAGTAGGCGTGGTCATAAACCGATTTCAATACATTTTTGCGTGTCTATTAACACAAGTTATAAAAGTGAATAAACCAAGTTTCGTCATAATATCTCAGTTATTTGTCGAGTAATAGGCTCGTAGATTTCTTTGCATAAAAAGAGGCGGTGCCACGCCCATTTTATAAACTTTTTTTATTTTTTGTTTCCGGTCTATTGTAGAACTCATATCACAAAATTTCAATGAATTATCTTTATATTTCACAGAGATATCGCTAAAAATGATTTCATTAGGTCACTTTATAATACCCATATATAAAAGTGGGCGTGGTCGTCAACAGATTTTGGTAATTTTTCGTCCACACATTTGGCTAAGTAAATATATTACGCGTACCAAATTTCATCGATATATCTTTAACGGTTTCTGAGTTATGACATATAAAACTTTCAATGTTTGACCCTTAATAAGTGGGCGTGGCACCGCCCATTTTCAAAAATTTTTGTATTTTTTGTTTTATGTCCGTAGTTGGACTCCTGCCACAAAATTTCAGTGATAGATCTTTATATTTGACAGAGATATCGCTTAAAATGTTTTTATTAGGCCCCTTTATAGTTCCCATATATAAAAGTGGGCGTGGCCGTCAACCGATTTTGATAATTTTTCGTCAAAACATTTGCCTAAGTAAGCATATTACGCATACCAAATTTCATCGATATATCTTCAACGGTTTCTGAGTTATGACATATAAAACTTTCAATGTTTGACCCTTAATAAGTGGGCGTGGCACCGCCCATTTTCCAGAACTTCATCAAATTTCTTCATAAGGGCCTGAGCTCAATACGTGGGTAAAATTTTATCACTCTAGCTATATTAGTGGCTGAGATACCAAATATCCGATTTTTTCTATATAGGAAAAGTGGGCGTGGTCATGGTCCGATTTCGCCCATTTTCAATACCAACCGTCCCAGTCTCGATACCAACTTGCATTTCAAATTTCATCAAAATATCTCAATTTTTACGCGAGTTATCGTGCGTACGGACGGACGGACGGACGGACGGACGGACGGACGGACATGGCTCAATCGATTTCTCTTTTCACCCTGATCATTTTGATATATATAAGTCCATATCTATCTCGATTATTTCATTATGTTACAATCCACCGTTATGAAATCAAAATTATAATACTCTGTGTACTAGTACAGCTGAGTATAAAAAGGAAAATAAGTAAAAAAATTTCTGCGTACTAAAATTTTTTTGTACATATGTACTTCATTTTTTCCACAGAAAAATTTTAGTACAAAAAAATTAAGTGGAAAAAATTTATTAAAAAAAATAAAGTACCCACAAAAATTTTGGGTAAAAAAATTGACAAGAAAAATTTAATACAAAAAAGGAAAATAACTAAAAAATTTTTAGTACAACAAAATTTACTACAAAGAAATTGTGTGCAAAAAAAAATAGCACATAAAAATTTAGAACAAATTTTAGCACGCAAAAATTTAGTACATACAAAGAAATTAAGTAGGTACAAAAATTTAGTACAAAAAATTTTAGTAGGCGCATACAAGAAAATTTTCTACGAAAAAGCAGTACCAATCACATTTTTAGTATAATAAATTTAGTAACAGAAATTTTAGTACACAAGACTGTAGCAAAAAATTTAGTACAGAAAAATGTTGGCCCAAAAATTATTAGACAAGAAAATTTTCTAAAAAAAATGAAATAAAAACATTTTTAGTATAAAAACTAGTACACGGAATTTCAGTTCAAAAAAGTTTAACACAAAATTTTAGCACAAAAATTTAGTAAAAAAAAATAATTGAGTAAAAAATAGTGTATACTCTATATTTTGGTTCAAACAAACTTTTGGCAAAATAAATTTTAGTACAAATAAATTAAGTAAATACAAGCAAATTTTAGCACAAGAAAATTTGGGAGCGTGTCATTATTCCGTATTACAAAATTCTGGGTGACAAAATTCTGTAAATTGCAAAAAAATTCTGCTTGAACAAAATTCTGCTTTTTTAGAATTCTGCTTTTTAAAATTCTGTTTTTTTAAAATTCTGCTTTTTAAAATTCTGCTTTGTAAAATTCTGCTTTTTCATAATTCTGCATGTTTAATGCGAAAAATTCTGCTTGTTGCTTGGTCAATTAAAAATGGACGTTTGACAATTGGGATAGCAAAATGGGCAACAACAAAATGTATTGCAGGGTTGCTTTTCCGCACTGCGGTAACCTTATGGATCAACCTTGTAAGAACCGTTGCAGACAGGTGTGGTGAAAGGGTTGGCCAGAAAATGATTATGAGACAAAATACTGCATTTAAAATTCTGTTTCCAAAATTCTGGATTCAAAATTCTTTGTTACAAAATACTGTATGTCAAAATGCCGTTTTCAAAATTCTGTTTTTCATAATTCTGTATACAAAAATTCTGTAAAGTCAAAATTCTGTTTTTCAAAATTATGTATTGAAAAATCGGAAATTGTATTTGAATTACACGGTGCGGAAATAACGCCCGCGGGCCATTAAATCTCAATATAATGGGACTTAACATCATAAATTTTTTCCCGAAAATGAGCCATAAAGCCATATTTTTGGTAACGATCGCATGTCACCTCATTTCATGTAAAAAATCCATTATTGTTTCATGACGCCCTCTTTTATGTCAACAAAAATGCATTTGCCTGTCAAAATGTTGGCAACATGGTTCGATAATAAAGATTTATTTTACAGAGGTCAACACTCTTTAAAAGGGATAATTATAGTAGACAAAATTCAATAATCAGCTGTTTAGTAAGTTAACCGCGCCGGGCTTTTACAGGGGTGCGTGGCACCGCCCCGCGATCCTATATCTGAAGTCGGTACAGTTCGGAGGCTTATAGTTTCCGTAATATAGGCATTTAAAGTTGCAAAAAATGCCGTCCTTAACCCCACTTTTGGGAAGGAATTCCTTCCGGAGTAATATCTATGGCCCGGTCCACAGTGCTTTTGCGCAGAATACTTTTCTGCGTTGGCGGCCTTCGGCAGCGCTTATAAAAAATAACCCTGGGCTACGCCATCCGTCCGGACGTGTGCCCTAACCGTGGCTGCCGCCACGGTGATGTCCTTCTGCGTAGTATACCCTTCAGCGATTTTTCATTCCAAATATATACAAAATCGGAAATATATATACACCATCGAATTACACATTTGTTTCTTAAAAAATCAAAATATGAGTGCCTTATTTTCAACAATAAAAACAACCAGAATTTTTGTCCAAAATTATTTCGAAACCAGAATTTTACTTTCCAGGATTATGACCCTTCATCATTATGTCCATCCAGAATTTTGGAATACAGAATTTTGACTCGAAATTATTAAGTCGCGCAGAATTTTTTTTAGTTTTTGCCAGAATTTTGTCCCAAAATCATTTTGAAATACAGACATTAGTCACTATCCCGTGGTGAAATTGTAATTCCTCATTTGTGATAGAAGTTCTCATCTCCAGGTAATATTTGATTGCAAACATATGTACATACCAATGTATAACTGTTGTCAACTATAATTAATGTAGGTACATATGTACATGTGGCCGCTGTGGTGCAGTGGGTAGAGTGCTCGCCTGCTATGCCAGAGGTCTCGGGTTCAAACCCCAGTCCGAGCAAACACCAAAAAAAAAAATTTTTTTCTAATTAGTAAAAATCCAATTATTGGATTTTTTAAGAGCAGCGGTCACCTCTCGGCAGTGGGCGGCATACCCTCCGAGTGTATTTCTGCCATGAAAAAGCTTCTCACAAAAAATGCATTCGCCGTTCGGAGCCGGCATAAAACTGTAGGTCCACCCAATTAGTAGGAAAAAACAAAAGGAGCACACCTCGAATTGGGAGAGAAGTTCGGCCTTAAAACACGTCAAAGTTATAATAGCACCATTGTATTATTATTATTATATTACACTAGCTGACCCGCCCGACGTTGTTCTGCCTAAAATTTATTCCTATAAAGCCTAAAGGAAAAGTCCTAGATTACCGTGTTGCCGTATCCCTATCCATCATCCCTAATCCCTAATCCCTATCCCTATCCCTATCCCTATCCCTATCCCTATCCCTATCCCTATCCCTATCCCTATCCCTATCCCTATCCATATCCCTATCCCTATCCCTATAACTATCCCTATCCCTATCCTTATACCTATCCCTATCCCTATTCCTATTCCTATCGCTAACCCTATCCCTATCCCTATTTCTATTCCTATCCCTATCGCTATCCCCATCCCTATCTATATCCCTATCCCTATCCCTATCCCTATCCCTATCCCTATCCCTATCCCTATCCCTATCCCTATCCTTATCCCTATCCCAATCCTTATATCTATCCCTATTCCTATCGCTAACCCTATCCCTATCCCTATTCCTATTCCTATCCCTATCCCTAATCCCCAATCCCTAATCCCTAATCCTGAATCCCTAATACCTTATCGCTAATCCCTATCCATATACCTATGCCTATCCCTATCTCTATCCCTATCCCTATCCCTATCCCTATCCATATCTCTAGCCCTATCCCTATGCCTATTCTATCCCTCCAGACTTTCTAGGATCACCCCTGGTCCACATTTTGGTCGATATCTCGGGAAAACGGGTCGCATAGGGTCTTGAAAATCACCTCTTTTTTAAATACTCACCAACACCTTTTATTTGATACCCATTTTGTAGAAAACCCGTTTGGGGTCACATCTGGTTCATATTTCAGGAAATACCTCGAATACGGGGTCTTATATGGGACCAATAACTACACCTTGTTCAGGCACTCGTCAGCACCTTTCATTTGATACCCATATCGTACGAACCCGTTTTAGGGTTACCCTGGTCCACATTTTGTGGAATATCTCCAAAACCTTCCCGGATTCTTATACTTTTTTTGGCCATAAACCATGTCGGGCTCAATCGAAAACTACGTGCAAAATTTCATTTAATTCAGTCCAGCCGTTCTGGAGTTAAATCATCAGGGAGGAAAATGCGACTTATTTTTATATAATAGATATGTACATATGTATGTACGAATATTTTAAAAACAAAGGGGGGCATATACTCAAATTGTGTAAAAAGTTTTACTAACTAATAACCATACCTAAATTAGACAATGAATATCCCACAATGTTCTGTATTACAAAATTCTGTATTAAAATATAATGTTAACTGTTAACATTATATTTTAATACAGAATTTTGTAATACAGAATTTTGTAATACAGAATTTTGAAAACAGAATTTTAGAAAGCAGAATTTTAAAAAAGCAGAATTTTAAAAAGCAGAATTTTAAAACGCAGAATTTTGTCTTTAGAATTTTGTACATACAGAATTTCGACACCAACCCGAAAATTTAATACAAAAAAAACAGCTGCAAAAATATTTTTAGCATGTACATACATAGTACAAACATTTGTAGTACAAAACAATCAAGTAGGTACACACAAATTTTGGTACACAAGAAATGTTAGTAAAAAAAATTCAGGACATAAATTTTAGTGCAAGAGAATTCAATATACAATAGTTTAGACCAAAAATTTAAGCTAAAATTTTTTTTTTTAAATACAAAGTATTCCGTGGATAAAAATTAGCATCTATATACTAAAAAAAAAATTGGTACAAAAAAATTATTCTACTCAAAAATTTAGTACACAAACTTCCAACGCCAATTACAAAGGAATCAAAAGCTGTAGCGTTTAGTACAAAAAAAAATTAATACAAAAATTTAGTACAAAAGTTTTAGTACAAATTTAGCACACATTTTTTAGTACTAAATTTCAAATTGTAATCGACGAAAAATTTATTTCAATTGAAAATTTTTTGGTAAACAAAATCAAGCAGAAACAAAAATTTTAGTACACATAGTTTTTAGTACAAATTTTTTAGTTCTCAGTTTCAGTGTGTGACTGATAAAATGAAACACGAAATTTTTTTATCTCACAAAAGTATTTGTTTTTGGTTTGCGTCGCTGTAGTTTCGGGCGCTTTCCGCGTTTTTTGTTTGCTTTTCTTGTTTTTCACTTTTCGTTTTTCGTTTTCCATTTTCTTTACTTACAGACATTTTAGTTTGTTTGTTTTTTACTACAGACAACGGAAGCCAAAAGCAAAGCGCATTTAAAAATTATCATAGAGGTACAAATGTTTTATAAATAGCATTACAAAATAAATCCATATTCACACGTACAGAGAAAACAATTTATTATCACATGTGTATGTACAAACATACATATGAAGTATGTGTGTAGCTAAGTTTGTATGTACATATGTATGTATGTATGTACTTACATTTTTATCAGCGTCAACAACAGCAACGGCGCTTTTCTCCTCCGCAGCACCAATTCCATCATTATGATGCACTCGCTGCTCACTACCGGCAGCCGCTAAAGCTAAATGGACGACATTTTGTTGTGTGTTTTTCTTGTTCTTGTTGTTATCATTGCTGCTGCTGACGCTACTCTTCTCCTTCATCGCTTCTGCTGCTTTTTTGTCTTTTGCTTCATTTTGTGCTCCGGCTTTATCTGCTTCTGCTTTTTCAACTTTATTCGCCAGAAAATGCGTTTCCACAGGCAAATGGACAGCAGGTGTCATGGCTGTTTCAGCCGACGATAGCTTAGCCACGCCCGCAGCCACACCACTACCACCAACAACAACAACGTCTGCTGCTGCTCTTGAGCGCACCAACTCCAGCGCCTCCTCATCCACATCCTGTTTGAGTGTTGCTAATTCGACCATAACCAAATCGGCTGCATCCGCCGTAATGGCTGCTGCAACCACTAAAGGTGAATTGTTGGTCGCATCAGCAGTTGCCTGCAACTCTTCGTTCGGCGCTCGCTGTTGCTGCTGCAATTGATCCTCAGCTGTGCGCTTACTATCCAAGTCATCATTGCTTTGCTTTGACGTATTGTTGTAGCTGTTGCTGCTGGTGCTGCCGCTTTGGCTGCTCTGATAGTTGCTGCAATGGCTATTGCTTGTGCTTGTGCTGGTGCTGTTCGTATTGCTGCGTCTTTTGCCACTATTAGCGGCAGCTGCTTCGCTTTCAAGCAGCATTGGTTTATTATCGCCAGCGTTTACTTCAGTTTTCTTTTCTCCGTCGACCGGCGGCTGCTCAGCATCATCGTCGGCATCCTTCTTCATGATGATGGACTCGCCGCTGAGGGCACTTGTTGTTGTTGCCTGCATTTCCGACTCTTTCACCTCTTGTTGTTCTTGTTGTTGTTGTTGTTGTGTTAAATCTTCTTCCTCATCTGCCAGCAGCGCATTCAATTGCTCTTCCATACACTCGACATTTGGTGTACGACGCACGATTCCTGCCGTTTCTGCATTCCTTTGTCCTCCTTTGCCTTTTTGCCTGTTCGCTCCAGCCGCCATTTTTTTGTCAACTCCCTTTGCTTGTGTTTCTTGCTTTTTGTGTTGTTGTTTACCGCTGCCACTGCTGCCACTTTGGTTTTGATGTTGTTGTTGTTGTTGTTGTTGTGCTGCGCCTGCATCCTGTTGTTGCTGCTGTTGTTTTTGTACTTGCACTTTTCTGTCTTTGTCTTTGCATGCAAATTGATTATTCAATAAATTTCGCCATTTCAACGTTTTATCTTCGGCCAAGTCGTGATTGAGCAGCGTGCCACCTTCGGCGGTGCTGGTTGCACATTCAGCATCAAATGTGCTGGACATGGAGCTGAGCAGCGATTCCATACAATCGGCAGAGGTCATTTTGTTGTTGTGGCTGTAATGAATGTGCTGTTTGGTTTTTGGTCCTATTGTGTTCGTTGTTGTTGTTGTTCTTGTTTTTTTTTTGTTCTTGCCTTCTTGTTTTTGGTGTTGTGGTTTTTTTGTTTTCTTGTTGTTATTGTTTTTACTTGTTGGTGTTGTTTTACTAGTTGTTGTTTTTACTTGTTGGTGTTGTTTTCCTTGTTGTTTTTGTCGTTGTTGTTTTTGGACTTCTTATTTGTGTTGTTGTTGTTGTTGTTGTTGTTTTCTTGTGGTTTTTGTTTTTGCTTGTTGGTGTTGTTTTACTTTTTACTAGTTGTTGTTTTTACTTATTGGTGTTATTTTCCTTGTTATTTTTGTTGTTGTTGTTTTTGGACTTGTTTCTGTTGTTGTTGTTGTTGTTTTTACTTGTTGGTGTTGCTTTTTCCTTGATAATGCTGTTGTTGCTCCTTGTTGATGTTGTTGTAACTCCTTGTTGCCGTTCTTGTCGTTTTTCTCTTATTGGTTTTCTTGTTGTTGTTATTTTCTTTGTAGTTCCTGTTGTGGTTGCTATTGTTGTTTTTCTAGTTTTCCTCTTGTTGTTGTTATTGTTCTTTTTACTTCAATTTTTTTTTTCATTTGTTATAATTATTGTTGTTTTTATTGCTGTTTTTTTTCCTTCAATTTTGTTGTAGTTGTTGCTTTGCTGGAATTTTTTTATGTTAATTTTTGTTTTTGTGGAAAATGATTTGAATTTTTAATTGTCTTTTCTTTAGATATGTATTTGTTTTGTGGTTGTTGTTGTTGTTTTTGTTTTTACCGCTACTGCCTTTATATAGCTCCTGTTGTTTCTTGTTTAATCTTGTGTTTATGGATATTTCTTGTTCTTTCTTGTTTAATCTTGTTTTTATGGTAGTTCTTGTTATTGCTTAATCTTTTATTTTGCTGCTATTTTAATTACATATAACTACGACTGCTTTTTTAGAGGTCCTTAAGTATTTATTGTTTTTTGTTGTAATTATTTTGTGCATAATTTTTCTTTGTAGCTATTACATAGTACTTTTTCCTATTCTTGGTTTCTATATGTATGCATGTACATATGTATATACTTCTTCGCAATTTCTTTCCTATACGCTCATTAATCTCTCGAGGCCGTTACGCATTATATAAATACATATGTATGTACATATGTACATATATGAATATAGTACATACGAACATTCATCCATATGTACATATATGTATCTATGTATACGCTTATAAATTGGTTATTGGTAATTTATAAGCATTCATACACATATCCATACATACATTCATACATACATACATACATATATACATACATATTATGTATGTGCATATTAATTTATTTAGGTATGTATGCATTTGTTCAAAGATCAATCACATGCTCGTAAAGTACTCGTAGATACGTGCACATATGTATATACATACATACAAATGTATTTAGATATACATATGTACATATACATACATATATGTATTTTCTCTAAACTTCCAGCGTAGCATATACTAGTAGCAGCAAATACACAAAAGATACAAGTAGATATACATATAAAAGTATTTACATATGCATGAATATACCTATATAGTTGGATAATGGCTTTTCTCCAAAACCACCAACCAACAACACTTGCGGCCAAGTCACCTTGAGCACACAAAAAAGAAAAAAGCACTCTCACTTTTTCGTTCGACCAGATTGTCTAATTGGTTAGTTGCTTTTATTTTTTTATATTAAGTATTTAATTTTTGTTTTTGTTTTTTTATTTTATTTTTATTTCTTTTTAATTTTATTTCAGTCTTTGTCCGAAAAAAGGTACTATGGTTACATCTGTTTACGCCCAACTCCCCCTCATAACACGTCGCCACTTCTTTTGCTACGATACACGTATACACTCATACCTACCCTGCAGGGAACTCAACAACTAGTGAGTAAAATTTCTAGTTCCGAACTAGCGAAAAGGTGTCAAAAGGGAACTAGATCAATTGTAGTTAGATCCTCACCAGTCCAGGAGGAGTGAATTGAGTGACCATTATAAGACACACTTTGATTTGTATGCAATTTCGAAGTGACAAAAATTCTATGAAAATTTTTCGTTCGTTCAATTTCCGTCGGCTTTGTATATTTCTGCAATTCTCAGATGTTTAGTGAAGCGTTTCATATAAAGAGTTTTCTATTTGCATCTTAACTTGTATGAAATGAAATGTTCCCCTAATTATGCTTTTCCGATCCCTCGGACTTATTTTTAATTTTTTTTATTTTATTACTTTTTAAATATTACTGTAAATTTTATCATATAAATAAAAAAAAAAATATTAGTACATAAAAAAAAAAATTAAAAAAAAAAATTATCATCCACCTGGACACCGACAGGATTCGAACCCGCGCCCCACAGATTGAAAGGCACATGCGTTGGCCAGTCGGCCATCGCGCCACTTGCATGAAGTGTGTCAAAGTCTGCACTTACGGCCTTATTCCGGTGTGGTAACATAATTTACTTTACTGGTGAAATAAAGAATCTGGTACTTTAAACACTCTTTTCGTATTCTGGCAGCAGAAAATTAAGTTACCACCTCAATACGTGGTAACAATTTGTTACCATTTCAGCCCGATTCCATTCGGTTTGTATGGAAATGCTTTGACAGCGTTACCATTTGTGCCAGAATACCAATTGAAAAGATGGTAACAATTTTCAGCAACATAAATTACCAGTAAAGTAATTTTCCGGTAACGCTCGGAATAGCAGTGTTAAGCGGCAGATGTAAAACTGTAGAATTTTTAGGTACTTGTAGGTAGTTCAGAACTATCGAAAATGTGCCAATAAACGAACTAGTGTAAACTGTAGAATTTAGTACTAGTTCGGAACTATCGAAAATGTAGTGCAGAGGGTGACAATTGACACCGCCTAGGACATCGCCGTGTTAAATTCGCCAGTTGATAACATGCAAAAGAGATTTAGCTCGCACTAGTAGTGTCGAAAAATGCACTAGAAGCGACCTAGTTCGGAACTAGAGATTTTCCCTACAGGGTAAATACATACATACATACATACAATTTACCTATTGTATAAACATGCATTAATGTATGTACACGTCGGTTTTCTTACTTCAAACGCGGGGCGTATACTAAACCGATCACTAAGTAGAAAAAATTTTCATCATTTTTCGCTTTTTATCTCGCATATAATTTTCTAGATTACACACAATACTTAGTACTTAAGTGCTATCTGAATTCGATTTTACTCACTTTGCATTTTTCTTGCTCAATTAATTTGGTTTAATTGCTTTTTTCATCATAATTTTAATTAATTTCTTCATGCTTTGTATTCCACAAAAATCTATGTATGTATGTATGTGCTGTTCGCTGCTCATCGGCAATCAACATGTTTTTTCTTCTACTTTAATCGAAAAATATTAAATTTTTTCGCTTGTTAACGTTGCTGCTGCTATTTTTTTCCTCTTGTGCACATACTATATACCTAGATATGTATGTATGTATATACATATGTATTTACTTATCTACACTTTTTGCCTAGTCTACTGCTTCTTCCTCTTCTTCTTCGGCTATAGCTTAATTTGTAGTAGATATGTACTTACATATGTATAGCTTTTTCATTTGCTCACATGTTGTCTGTATTTAGATTTTTTCGCTTTTAGCACCTTTTAATTTGATTTTTTGCAATTTCTTTAATATTCACACTTTAAATTTAACTAATTAACATTTTTATGTATACTTCCTTGCACTTGCATGCATGCATATACATACCCATTCATATGTATGCATTTAGTAGGATTTAAGCTGACCTCTTTGCGTCTGCACCCCACTTCAGCGTTCGCTTATCAATCAAGTAACAAATTCATGCATCATCATCATCGCTGCACGTTCACATTCACATTCGGTCGTCTCAATTTTTTCATTTCCACATTTTTTCTTCTTGTTTCACTGCTTTAATTCTTTATTTAATTGCTTTAATATTTTACATTAAAATTTTTTAATTATTAACTTGTATTTTCGTTGCCATCACATATGAAAAATCTTTTATTGAGTTTCTTCAGCTGCTTTTTTACTCCCGTATCTTATGTTGGAGCCGAATGAACGAACACTACTTCTTTTTTGTTGGCACACTCAATGCCGTCGTCGTCGTTGCTGTCGTCGCCGGCGCCAGCGCTGCTGCGGCTGCGCTGTCAGCTGTGCTGTTGCAGAGAACGTTTCCTATGTCGACGTCCAAACACGGAGACACGAAGTTGAGCAACCCGCTGCTTTTGTTCGTTTGTGGGTGAGAAGGCGACGAGGAAAGGAGGGGGGCACCAAGTCGTCGGTGCTCGGACAACACGCTTTGTGCAGCAATTCTTATTGCCAGTGACCAATCAGAGCGTTCGAAGAATGCCAGAACAAAACATAATGAACGAAAGTTGGCCAGCGACGAGTTGATGTGTTTGGACAAATGGAAGACAGAACAGCGGCACAAAAGAGAATCGTTGGATAATTTCGCGGCAGAGTTGCTGTGTTTGGACACGGACAATTCAAACCCAATTGAAAATTTACATAACTGTGTCTTGCCACAAATATTGCATGACTATTTCCGACTGGGCTGCCGACTGCGCTGTTCGCGTTGTTTCTTTCATTTATTTGCGCTGCCCCTTCCTCAGTGTGACGACATCGCTGGGTGTTGTTGTTGTTATTTTGTTTTTAATGAATGTGCGTACTGCTAATTAGTCCATTGATTGATTTTGCTAAAATACAAACACTTTAATTTGGCAATTTCAATTCAATTTAATTCGTTTTTTTTTTTTTGTTAAGTTCACGAAATTTGCTTCCTCTCTGTCGACGTCGTCACAAGCACACATACTCACATTAATAAGCACTGCATGCAAAACCAACCGACACAACGTAGCCAACGTATGTAATTAGCCCCTTTAATGAATTGTAAACGTGTTTGTACGCCACCCTCCGTCCAGGTGGTTGCAATTGTTGTTCTTGTTATTCACTTTATGCTATATTTTTTTGTAGCTGTTTGTTTTTGCTTTTGTAATTAGCACTCATTTTTTAGGACTTCCCACGAAACAAAACTCGTTTGCTCATTGCTTTTCTAATCTGTGTTTGCTTTCGGCGTTTTTTTTTCTTTTTTTCTTCTGCCAATTGCTCAGCTGCTGCTGCACCCCATTTTTGAGTTTTTGTATTGAATTTAGTTTTCTTTTTCGGTTGCTTTATTAAGCAATTTATATCAAAGTTTTCTTTTATCTAAGCGAAAAACATTTCTCCGATTTTTAAGCTTGCACTTTCCGTGACTTAATTTCACTTTTCACGAGCTGACTTTTCCTGTTTTCCTGCATTTTCCTGCTGCAACTGTTTTTTTTTTCAATTCTCTTCGTTTGGCCGCTGTTACGCCATGATGAAAATGACCATGGTCAAATTTCTGCTATCGCTTTTCCATTAAAGCGAAAAATGAGAGAGAGCGGGAGAGCATACTCACACCAAAGAATGTAAATTGTATTTTGCATTGGGAAGGAAAGCAAATGACAAAGACAAAATTGAAACAAAATCGCGTCAACTTGATTTCGCCACGAAATTACAAACGAAAGAGTCGAAACAGAATAAAATACTGGATTGAAATTTCAGCCAATCTCGTAAATTACTCGCAACATTTTTCGTAAGCGGATTCTCCCTTCAAATACAATTAACATTCTTTCAATTCTTTGGTGCAATCAATCTCTCGAGAGAATAAAAATCGAAAAAATTAGTGTATTTAAACATGGTCACTTTGATCATGGCGTAACAGCGGCCTGTGCAATTGCTATTGCCTCTTGACTTTCCGAACGCATCCTTTTTTAAGAAAAGAAGCAAAGCACAGGGTTACACCATTCGCAAATAATCTATGGCCATGGGTTACACACATTTTTCAATTATTTAGCGAAATATTTAATGCGCGACATTTATTGTAAACCAAATTGTATACGTAATTTGTGGTAAATATTGTTTTTATATGCAAAAGTGATATAAGTATTTAAAATGTGAAAATTTCATTAATTCTTTCAAGTGGCATAAAAATATTAGTATTTGAATTACCCTGTATTTCTTAATATTTTTGCCTGTTCAAGCACGCCTAAGGGTGAAAACAGAATCGGAACGTAACGACACGACAATGCGACAACGACGGCCTGTCAAAATTAAAACCCATGCATTCTTATGAAAGCAATTATAATAAAGACGACGCGACCCGACGTCGTCCACCGACAAAATTACGTTGTCGTCAACTTGGGCCGATTTTGAATTTTGGTGACGACGACGAGCGGATGATGAGTTGCCACTGCATTATAAAATATGAAAATTTTGACAACTCTAACGAAACTTTACAAAAAAAGTAGAAGTATTTATACACAACCAAATGTAATAACAGTTTAAAGCATTCAATTAATAAATTTAACTACTTAATTTATTATTTTACATTAAAAATTACGATCTGAACCAAAAACTTTTTAGCTGTGAATGAAAAACTGTAATGTGGCAGCAACGAGCCTTCTGTAGGGGTGGTCGTTGCCGCATTTATTATGTTTCAGTCGCTGGCTTCGCACCGACATTTTTACGTCAAGGTACTGTCGTTGTCGCAATGTCGTGTCGTTACGTACCGATTCTGTTTTCACCCTAAAGCAATCAAACGGAAGTTCCCGGAAACAAGTATTTTTGCATATTTTATTTTTGAAAATAAGTAAAAAATTATTCCTTAATGCATAACTTGGCACAAAAAAAAAATATACAAAGAAATTATAGCAAATTCCCTGCAGTAAATTTGTTTCACTGCTGAATGATCGGTGATGATTCTTTGTTGAATATTCATCACTGTCGTCATAACTCAGTATATTTTTATTTGTTTTTGTTTTTTTTTTTCTGAGGAAAGCAAACCATTTATATGAAAAATTCAGCAGTCTTTATATGAAAGTATTCACTGATGCCTCCTCGTCATAGGTGAATTGCATCACTGATTCATTAAGGATTCATTGCGGATTCTTACTGCAGGGTTCGATTATAACATAATATACATACACAGACCGGTATTCATAAAAAATAAAATAGGTTTTAACAATTCGCTAGCTTAGAGTGCAAACTGTGTAAGTCCATTTTTATGAAAAAGTGTTTTTAAGTGTAGAAAGCTAGAAAAATCAAATACGCACCACGCTAAACAAGTCTGTGATACTTGTTATATTTCTACTCCTTGTTATTCAGTGATACGCAAATTGTGTAAGTCCAAAAAGCGAAGAAAATTGTGTAAGTCCAAAATATTTACATGAACAGAAAATTTTTTCATTTTGAAATTTTTTTATTTTTTGTTTTTTGTCTCTCCTACAAAGTTTGAAAAAAGGACTTACACAATTTGCACTCTAAGCTAGCGAATTGTATAAAATTACATTTTCATACAAATTTTCAATTTTAACAGCTTTATAAAGCTATTTTATTTTTTATGAATAAGGGGGTATCCCCTATTTTCTATTCGATTCTAGTCGGCTGTAAGTGCTTTTAAACCTTGTCTGCCACTCTTTGGTTTCCCTTCCGCCGACTGAGCTTATGCTTCCAGGCTGTGCAATCATTTTCGTATATTCTTTTTTCCCTTCTATAAGTGAATGGAAGATCAGTATTGAAAATATTTTAAATACTTGTATAGCAATACTTACATTTCTATTAGCCACGCTACGCTGCTTGCTTTTCGTATTACTAATTCCCCGAATAGCTTCTTCCTTCAGTTTTCGTGTTCGTTTTAGCTTTTCGTTGCGTAAGCCAATGCCGCTATGTCCGTCTTTGGTTGAATGCTGTTCCCTTATAGGACTACTTCTTATACTACTAGTTAAGGCCTCTTTTGCTACTACTTCCAACTCTCCAAAGCCAACGTTTGGCTCTATTACTGCCGCTAAGTTCACTTTTATCTCTTCAATATCCTGCTTAATACATTCCAATTTGATAGGCACTGCAACAAATGCATCATCACCTTGATCACTTAAAATTACTTCTTCTTTACAAATAATTTCCGCGTATTTAAAGGAATCACTTGATGAATTTTTAACTCCCATCAAATCCGCAGCTGTTGTACTAACAGTTTTATCCATTTTCGTTATACAACTCCTCTGCAAGCGTTCGTCATGTTCCTGCTTTTTGGGCTTGCTGTTGCTCTCACTGCTCTTGCTGCTGTATTTGTTCTTATTTGCCGCTTTTTTCGAACCCTTTTTTTGTCTACCATTCGCCTTTTTATTTAAACGCCTACCCCTTTTGTATGTAACATTATCTTTATAGGCAAATTTATTGTTAACCAAATTTCGCCATTTTATTGTTTTATCCTCAGCCAAATCGTGATTGAGCAACGAACCAGCCTCATCGGTGCCTGTAGCGCATTCAGCATCAAACGTACTGGACATGGAACTAAGTAGAAGATCCATAGTTGGCTCGTCGCTTTTTAGTGGTTTCTTCATTTCATCCGCGGTTAAGCTCATTGAAATAGGCTGATTGTGGTTCTTAATAATTGCCATTTTGACAAAAGTCTTGTCCTCATCCGCATTATTAAATGTGTTGCACATGGCGCGATGCAGCGTCTCCATATAGCTGTCGGCTGATTCCATGTTATTGCTGATTATTTGGTGCTATTCAAGAAGTTGGCGTATGTCCTAAAATTAAATAATATAGTGTAAAAGGTAAGTACAAACGTTAGGTGATACAACGCAAGTTTAATTTACCATATTCAACCTAATAGGAATTATTCGCTAATCCATTCAATACACTTCCACGTCGCTGTACGCTTGTGGCCAATTGAGTGCAGCAGCAGTGTTTTTTTTGTTGTTGGCCCTGAGCACTCAATTCACATTATCAATAGCAATTCCTTATCGCTTCGCTTTTCACTCTTGTTGCTTTCTGAAGGCTCAGCTGTTTATTTGTGTGCATTAATTCTCAAATAGTAGATAAACAATTTATTAATTTCTTTCCAATCAGTGGTTTTGTTTTTGTTTTTTTTCTTTGCTTTCTTCTGTTTCCATTAGGTATGTTCGTTGGTTGTCACTGGCACATTTGATATCCAATTACCGCAGTGTTGCCATGATTCGTTTTGTATGGTAGCTGTTAAAAATAAATGTTGCCAAATTAAATATATGTATACACTTTCCATGTAGTTCAAATTCATAAAAACTCTCAAAACGTGCGAATTTACAAATTTTCAACTAAAAGTCGTGCCGTTCTATTTTGTTTTAGTTTCGTTTTAACAAAATCCAAAACCAATCATACGAGTCACCCAGTCTCCTACAACTACACAGCTTTGCTTATAATGTCCGTGTCCAAACACAGCAACTCTGCCGCGAAATTATCCAACGATTCTCTTTTGTGCCGCTGTTCTGTCTTCCATTTGTCCAAACACATCAACTCGTCGCTGGCCAACTTTTGTTCATTATGTTTTGTTCTGGCATTCTTCGAACGCTCTGATTGGTCACTGGCGATAAGAATTGCTGCACAAAGCGTGTTGTCCGAGCACCGACGACTTGGTGCCCCCCTCCTTTCCTCGTCGCCTTCTCACCCACAAACGAACAAAAGCAGCGGGTTGCTCAACTTCGTGTCTCCGTGTTTGGACGTCGACATTGCAGTGATATTAGAATTGTGTGTTGCACAACACACTGGCAACAAATGCTATGATGAAATAAACGTGGTGACTTTTGATGTTTTCATATGAAATTGTTTTTGTTTCTTTGCAGAGCTGGAAAGGATTGGACGTATTCGCTGTGTATTTATTTGCTATGCGCGTTGCGGTTGAGTGAAAAATTGAAATTTTTTGCAAAAACAGAAAACACAACGCAAAAAAAAAAAGTGCAAACATAATTGAAAACGAAAAATTGTGTGCAAAATAGTTTTAAATAAAACACAGCTGCTTAAAAATTAAAAGTGTGTGTGAAAAAAGAAAAATTGCCACAACGCAGTAGCGAGAAAAAAATAAAATAAAAAAGCAGTCAGAAAATTTGCCACCCCCAAAGTGTAGTGAAAATTGAATGTATTGTGAAAACAAAAGAGGAATTGTGAAAGCAAGCAAAGTAGCAGTAAACAACTAAAGAGAAAATTCGAAAAGAAACAAGTGAAAACAAATTTTTGCAAAAATAATTTTTGCAATTTTCGCACAGGCAAAAATTTTCCTTTAATTCTATTCCACATTAGCGAAAAGTAGAAGAAAAAACAACCATCAAAACGCCGCCAACAGCGCCCATCTCACCCCCAACGGAGCAGACGTGCGTGATGCGTGACCTCGGCGCCACCAAAATGGCCGAGCTGAAATTTGAGGCCCCCTTAGCTAAATTCGAGGAGACCGATGAATGGGGCAGTTGTGATTTCATTTCCAATCAGAATACCATTAACGATACACTAAATTTGAATCTAAAAGATTCCGGAGTCAAGCAAGAGTCCAACAATAAGATGCGTCTACTCGAGGAGGCAGTGCGAGATGCACATAACAGCAAGAATGGCACGACTGGCATGCTTATGAAGAACACCAACCCGATCATCATCAGCAACAGCAACAATACCGCAAAAGTGGGTGGTGAGAAGCAGGCCACTAATACGACCGCCGCCGCTGCCAATCGTGGCGATGGTGCCATTAGTCCAAATTGTAATTCCATGTTGGCTGCTGAACTAGGTTTGGATGTGGGTTTGGCGCCTGGCGATGTTGATGGTTGCGATAAGCGCTCCACCGCTGGCGATACGGTGGATAATTTTGCCGAAACATTTGGGGGTAGTCTGGAGGATTTGGTGAATACATTCGATGAGAAGATAACCAAGTGTTTTGGTAATTTTGAGGAGAATATCGAGGAATTGGCACCGGTACAGGTGCGCAGTCAAGAGGAGATTATGAATGAATGCCAGTGAGTAGAAAATACTTGAATGTTTTCTTTTAACCTCATTTATTTTTCTAATTAGTTCTATGTGTCTGGCAAGGCATGCACTATCGTTTGGGGGTCATAAAAATCCCCAGAAAAATCTATTATTCAATTTTTTAATTGACCCCAAGTACATACATACATATGTATATATGCATGTATGAATGTATGTTTGGCTTAGTCATTTCCATGTACATATACTGGGCATACTCTTGACACCCTTGTCAGCGCGTGCGCATGACATCTTCCACTAAAACCGTACGCTAAAAATTAGTATTTTGTTTTCTGTAGGATTTCACTGATTTTTTGTCCAACTAAGCAAATATGTACACATGTTTGTATGTATGGCAAACACACCCCGCTACGCTATGGTAGGTATGTTGTGGCATATTTGAACTTCTTTATGTGCAATCGCGCGCATTACTATATATGTAAGTAGGTGTTTATTATCCACTTTTACAGAAAATGTATCATTGAATCCATTTTCTTCATATTCAGAGATATTTGAAGCGCAAGAAGCCCCCAGAATATTGCTCACCACTGTACTTTCAAGCCATAAACACACATGCATACATATTTGCTTTGCCAACAACAATTTATGCCCTCATGAACACGTAGGAAAATATGTATGCATTTCTTATGAATTCTTTTCAATTGCAGTTTAAATATTTTCTTCCACATTTTTCGCCTCCATAAAACAACTAGGGATGACAACTATAACCGGAAAAACGATTATAATCGGTTAATTTCTTTCGGTTAACGGTTAAAATGTATCGGTTTTTTCCTTTTGATTATTTTTTCGATTAACCTTTTTCCTCTAAAGTCAAAAATAATCGAAAGGAAATAATCGAGAATTACCGCCTTTTCATTCGAGTCCGAATTCAGTTACCTACGGTTTTGTGAGTATATCCAAAAAATCGCAATATACGTTCCCTCCAGCCAGCGTTGCCGTATTGACGATTTTATGCAATGATTTGACAATTTTTCTCAATAAATGACGATTTTTTCGTTTATTGTATATTTTTTTAAGGAAAGTGGCATTATTAAAAATTGAAACCATCTCAGTACAATAATTAAATGGCTATCTTCATGAAATAAATCCTTATATTTTGTAAATTATTTTTCAAGGCAAAATGTTAGTATTATTGAATGTTTGATGATGTTATTTAAGTAAGCGCAATGTGCAGATAAATGTGCACAGCTTTTTTTAAATATGATTTCATTTATATACGGATTTGTATTAATTCGCACCTCCTTAAAATTGTTTTTGGGAAAATTTTCCATTAAGGAACAACGCCCCGAAATAAATGACTTTTTCAGCGGGGTAGAGGGGTTCTCACAGGACTTGGAACTGAAATCAAAAATTTCCGGAGGCTTGTAGTTTACAAGATATTTGTTGTTAAGGTTTTAAAATTTACCAAACAAAACACGAAAACTACGATTTATTTCCGAGATAAAAGCACGTATTAATACGAGAAAATGCATATATGTATTTGTGTAGAACAATATTTTGCGTTGGCGGCCTTCAGCCGCGCTTTAAAAAAAATAATCCTTAGCCGAAATAATTCTCTGGGGTAATATCTATGGACCCATCTAACCTTAACGACAATTATCTCGTAAACTGTAAACTTCCTGCAAGTTTATTATTATAATAAAAACGAACACACATACATAGTATGTATAAAAATTAGCTTGTTTGTCTTCTTGGGGTACTACGTATTAATTTATCAGTAATTGTTATCGAAAAACGGTTATAATCGGTTAATTCCCTACGATTATTCGCGATTAATAATCGAACCCTTTCGATTAACCTAAAAAACGGTTAATCGATTATTAAATTTTTTTTGCCATCCCTAAAAACAACACAAAACATCACTAGCCGCCTTTTGATTTGTCTTAACATGTTACATTTGTTTGATGTCCTGCAATATTTACTACACTACAACTATTCCTAACGGCATGGGGTGAAAATTTTAGTGGGTGTTGGGTGGTGGTGGATTTACCATACTCGTTGGCTATGGAATCGATAGTTGTGATGCGACTGCAGTTTTGTTTTTTTTTTGGTGGTGGCATAAAATTTATTGTAATTGCAGCAGACGAAAGTGCACTATAGCTACACATTTTTATTTAAGATTTACATATGTGCATATGTATGTATGTATATATGCATATACGTACATACATATGTATTTCTTTTAAATTCCCATTCTGCAGTTGAAAATTTTAAACTATGTACTATGGAGTGACCGGAAGGCGATACGGTATGCCCGCATATGTACATACTAGTGGTCGGAAACTATCGATGGCACTATCGTCACTATCGATGGTTTCTGAACATCGTTTACACTATCGATGGTTTTCGACTATCGTTTGAACTATCGATAGTTTATTGAAAATTTGAAATGTGACCACTAGGCACCAAACAAACGGTAACTATTCCATGCAGGGTTTGAATTGCTGACTAGCAAGTAGTCAAAGCAACATAAATACGACTATGCATTCTAGTCGCATGGTCGTTTAACCCTTCTGTTACATTTAGGTCATTTGATGACCTTTTTTTGTTTAATTTTCTCATAAATGCTAATATGAACAAAATTTTAGAATTTCCCTCAATGTATTTCTGTATTGAGGAAAATCCTTTCTCAAAAGCATAAAAAGAAGGATTTTGCATTATCAAACAAGTGGTAACATCAAGAGTTACGTGTGCGCCCCTTCAGGTCATTCAGTGACCGTCAGTGTTGTTTTGTGCGCAAAAGCTGATTTTTATTACATTCGTATAAAAATGAAAGAGTGAAAGCTTCGGTAAGTATTTTAATTCCAATATTTTATTATTTGTGATATATTTGCAGATTAATATATGTATGGTTTAGAGCCAAATCGCCTGACACAAAGCCAAATAGAGTATATCATTGATAATGATGTGGATGTTGATGAGTGTAGTGAAGTTGAGGGCGAAGACAATATAGTCGATTAGTTTGAGCCCGATGGTTCTTCTTACGAATAAGCAGGAAGTGATAACGACGAATTAATTGACCTTGTATTGGAAAATGAAGGTAGTACCCACTCCCGTGTATTATTCCACAGATAGAAATATTGAGTGGTCAACGTAGCCGATTAGGCAGAATAGTGGTAGGACCACAATAGAGAATATAATTTACCGAAACAGCTTCTATAATTCTACAAAATCAGAAGTGCATACAACTGACCAACTTGTTGAAACATATGCATACAAAAGACAAACCAATGTATGGATAAAATCGTACAGAGTTACCGTTTCCACAATCTTTGGTCTTGAACATAAGAATTAAAAATATATTAAGTATATGCATTTAAATAAGTGTATAATCCGATAAATAATCAATTGAACTAATACATTTTGAAAATTTCCATTGAAATTATACTTCCATATCGATATATATGAAAAACACAGGTAAGGTCATTCCGTGACCTTAATGTTACATGCGTAAGTTTTTTCGAATGTAACAGAAGGGTTAAAATGTGATTACCCAAAAACATTAAAATTACACTACAATTTGGGTATCAAACGAAAGGGGATGACCCCAGGTTTTATTTGGACTACGATATATTTCGATAAATTTATCGATAACTGAGTTATCGGTCAAAATGCGATGGCCCAAAAACCTTAATATTACCCTATAATATGGGTACCAAACGAAAGGGGATTGCCCCAGGTTACATTTGGACTACAGAACACCGCAAAATGGGTATCAAATGAAAGCGCTTGGCTAGGGCTATCATTTGGTCTAGTCTTAATTAATTATGAACTGATCTAAAAAATATCCATCATCCAGAAATTGTTATGGAACATCGAAAAAAATATCAATTGCTCATAAAAATTATGATCTGATGGAAAAAATATCGATCTTTGAGTAATTGTTATTGATGATGGAAAAATTTTTCCATTGCTCAATAATTGTTATCAAGTGATTTTTATATTTATTTGTTATACATAATTGTTATGGTCTCTGGTTAATATATTAATTTGTTTGAACAAGAATAAATGGCTAATAAATAAATAAAACAAAACAATGTACTGAAAAAAGTTTTATTGGATCATCTTCTATTACTTTCATGTATTGGTAAGAATAAGACCAGGACAGGTGGGCAAAGTTTGTTTACATTCGGGTAAAATCGGGTGAGCTCATTTAAAACAGATGTGTTTGTGAATGTGTTTGCTGCCGGACGGCAAAAGGCGGTTACAGTGTGAGCGTAGCCGTAGACTCTCCCAAATCACCCGAAACTATCGTCAACTATCGATATACTATCGATAGTTTGCAAAAAACTATCGTACACTATCGATAGTGCTGACTATCGATAGTTTCCGACCGATACATATATACCTACATGTGCATGCATTTTTGTTGGCTGAGTGCAAGTTTCGCACACAAACAGATGCTCATTATGCAGGGCCGTGCGCACGGGGGGTTGCAATGATTTTGCAAAAATTTTCAAAACACAGTTTATAAATTTTGCATTGAATCTTGACTCATAATTTTTGACAAAATTAGTACAATAATTTTACGGAAGAAGAAATTGGTGAAAGTTGCAAAAAATAAGGTTGGCCAATACATAAGTTCGGCACTTTGAATTGCACTTGGAGCTTTCCGAAATTACAAAGTTGTGTAGCATATGCTCGTTTGAAATTTTTCAAAAAATTGTACTGATAACAAAAAATTTTCATTTTGTGAAAACAGTGAGCAGTTTCAATTAACAAGTACTGTAAACAGTACTATTCAGGACCTGGTTAACTAGGTTTTGATGAATCAGAATTAGACCAGATAAGTCAACTATTTTGGCAAAGGGATGTTCTCATTGTTTGTTTACGTTTGACGGAAACACGGTGTATTTTATATAATGCGGATACCGCTTAAGGTGGGCGTAGCCACACCCATTTTCAAAATTAGTATCAATTATCCGACTAAGCATATGAATATTATTCTTTGTGCAAAATTTCATTCCTTTATGACTTTTAGTTACAAATATGTCACGTCACAAATTTCACAAGGCCATTTTAGAAATGTTTTTGTAAAAAAGTAGGCGTGGTTATACACCGATTTCGCTAAATTTTTTAACGCATATTAGTACAAGTAATAAAAGTTTAACCCTAAGTTTCGTCATGTGGCCGCTGTGGTGCAGTGGGTAGAGTGCTCGCCTGCTATACCAGAGGTCTCGGGTTCAAACCCCAGTCCGAGCAAACACCAAAAAAACTTTTCTAATTAGTAAAAATCCAATTATTGGGTTTTTTTAAGAGCAGCGGTCACCTCTCGACAGTGGGCGGCATATCCTCCGAGAGTATTTCTGCCATGAAAAAGCTTCTCACAAAAAATGCATTCGCCGTTCGGAGCCGGCATAAAACTGTAGGTTCACCCAATTAGTAGGAAAAACAAAAAAGGAGCACCCTCGAATTGGGAGAGAAGCTCGGCCATAAAACTCGTCATTGTATTATATTATTATTATTATTATTCGTCATAGCATATCAATTATAATAATTATTTTTTGATTTATGGGCTCCGAAATCTCGTAGATTCCTTTGTCCAAAAAGGGGCGGTGTCACGCCCATTTTCAAAAGTTTTTCTGTTTTTTGTTTCCGACCTATTGTGGGACTCATGCCACACAATTTCAATCAATTATCTTTATATTTGACAGAATTCTTTTCCGTACCCCGAAGAATCGCAATGTTAAACGGACTTTAATTATAGCCATGTATTCATAAAAGTGCGAATAATATGCCACCATATCACAAATTCTCTATCAAATACAGAAAAATTTTGACAACCAAAAAAATTTCTTGGGTATAATTTTAAGCATCAGAGTATGCAGTTTCAGAAAAGTTAGAGAACATTTAAATTTATGATGTATGGGTCTGGATATCTGTTTCAGCAAATATGTTTATCTTAGCGAAAAATGTATGCGAATGCAAACCAAAATTAAAACCCCCCCCAAGGTTAATTCCTGCGCACGGCCCTGTCATTATGGTGTAATGCATAATGTGCGAATTATTTTGCTTAGTTATTCAAATGTCGGCAGTTTTTTTCTTAATAACACTACCCGACAAAAAAAATATCCTCGACATTTGATAGATGATTCCTATGTAGAATTTTCTGCTGATTCCAAATATGTAATCAGATGGCTCAAAAGTAGAACAGTTTTCGAGATATTTTGAAATTTCTGTTTTTGGGCTAAGAAAAAAAGTATGATTACTCATCTGTCAATATCTCCGCCATTACCGTCTCGATTTTTACGTTATTTAATTTTCTTTTGAGAGGATGAAATACCCTTTCCAGCAAAGCAAAAATAATTGAAATCGCCGTTAAAGTGACGGAGTTATGGCGAACAAAAAAAATTTTTTTTATAAAATTTTCAGTTTTTTTTTCGAAATTCATCTTCTATTTTGTAATTTTTTTAAGAAATATTAAATATCCTCCTGGTTTCACATTTTGAGTCAATAACCTATTTCTTAGTGAACATTTTGGCACTTTCCGGATTATAATCTGTGGAAAAATGGCAAAGTTATAAGAGATTAAGTGAAGAAACCTATATTTATATTTTCATTGAACTTCCAAATCTGGCAAATGTAAACCACTATAACATTAACACTAGTTTACAGCAAAAAATACCAAGAAATCGGGGTATAGGGAAAAATTGGCATGGGCCCCGTGAGCTCAAAACTATTTAGTTTTATTTTTTGCACGGTTAGGCTTTTGAGATAACGGCAATTTTGTGTTTTTTGGTTATCACTTAATTCAAAAATATTTTTCGCTAAAGTTGCATGTCCGATAACAGCTAACCGTACCTCGTTCTAAACGTAATTAAAATACGCTTTTAACGACATACAACTTGTGGTGGTTGAGTAAAAACTCACTGAGCCATAGCTGGTCAAAGTCAAAATTTTGTGGATTTTTTGCAATTTTTTTTTAATTTTGATTTTGAAAATAGGTTTTTTTTATAAGAAGTTGGGAAAATCAGCAAAAGATTTATTTTTAAAAATTATCCTATTAAATTGCAAACACTTTAAGCGTAATGTTACCAAGATCCCATTAGTACTTTATTTTTAGCGATTTTTTTCAGGTGAAACGAAAAGGATATTTTATAGACGAAAAACTTGGTTAGGTGACCCAACTATGTGAAAACGACTTCATAGCTCAAAAGGACATTAGAGCGATATATAGAACTCCACCAGACTAAAATAATGACATATCAATTTTACAAATCGGATGTCAAATAAAAAAGTTGCAAAAAAAAAAAAATTTTTTTCGCGGTATTTCGTGGTGTAAAAAAAAATTGTCCCGAAACCCTCTCAACATAATCTTCATATATGTGATGACTTTTACAACGGTGAGCGTTCTCACGGAGAAATAAAAAAAAAAACATGGGATTGCGATACCAAGGCCATTGGAATGTCAGGGACATTGAATGATGAGCCATTTTTGCTGGTTCCTTCTTCGAGAAGAACAAAATGTATCAAAACGGCGAAAACTATCAACATTTAAACACTTTTAATATACATAAAAATAAAAAAATGGAGGTTAAGTACAAGATTGTGATAAAAAATAAACATAGGTTTTTCCATTAAATCTCTTATAGCATTGTAATTTTTCTACGTATTATAATCCGGAAAGTGCCAAAATGTTCACTAAGAAATAGGCTGTTGACTCAAAGTGTGAAACCAGGAGGATATTTAATATTTCTTTAAAAAAATTACAAAAAAGTATATGAATGTCGGAAAAAAAACTGAAAATTTTCATAAAAAAAAATCTATTGATAGCTATAACTCCGTCAATTTAACGTCGATTTTAATTATTTTGGCTTTGTTGGAAAGGGTATTTCATCCTCTCAAAACAAAATTACATAACGTAAAAATCGAGACGGTAATGGCGGAGATATTGACTAAAAAGTAATCCTACTTTTTTTTCTTATCTCAAAAACTGAAATTTCAAAATATCTCGAAAATTGTTCTACTTTTGAACCATCTGATTACATATTTGGAATCAGCAGAAAATTCTACATAGGAATCATGTATCAAATGTTGAGGATATGAAAATTTTTGAAATTTTGTCGGGTAGTGTAATTAAGCAGGTAACTCGTTTTCACCAGTACTATGATTCAAACTAGTAGGTACTCGTCGCAAAATCATTTGAATTTAAAACTCGTTGAAAGTAAAAAAAGCCGTTGGAAAAAATAAGTCTGATGAGAACATGTCAAGATCTACGAAGTAAAGCGATTTCTAATAACAAAAAAAAAACTTCATAAAACTCAAAATTCAGAGCAAATCAGCCATTTTTGCGGTAAAACACACCAGCTGAACTTGGAGATTCAAAATCAAAACCCGGAAGGATACCTACATACATATGTATGTATGTATGTATATGACACAGAATAGATACATGTGTACATATGTATAAGCGCAACCCGAGAGCTTTGAATGGCCATATGGGAATTAACATTTGAATTTAGTAAGCATATAAAATACTTACATACATACATACATACATACTACATCCCTGCAGTAATAAGCACATCTCACACTGAAAAACTCTTCAGTGTATGAAAGCACACGCTTTCGCCTAAAGCTATGCAATGTTTACATACATACATACATACATACATACATACATATATACATACATACATACATACATACAGGTGAAGCTAATAAAAGCGTGTTAAAAATCCGCAATGAATCCTTAATGAATCACTGATACAATTCACCTATGACGAGGAGGCATCAGTGAATACTTTCATATAAAGACTGATGAATTTTTCATATATGTAAATGGTTTGCTTTCCTCAGAAAAAAAACAAGAACAAATAAAAATATACTGAGTTATGACGACAGTGATGAATATTCAACAAAGAATCATCACTGATCCCTCAGCAGTGAAACAAATTTACTGCAGGGATAGTTGAAATAAAATGAAAATGTAAACATGTGAAAAAATATTTGATAAAACAAAAAAAATATTCAATTACATCACTTCCATAGCTGATGCGCAAAGCAGTTGCTGAAAGTAAGCTTGCAGCACATGAAGCTGTAGTTAATTTACATATGTACATATCGTCGCTGCGCCAACAAAAGCCGTGTTTTTATTCAAGCGCATATATGTATGTACATCTGCGCTTAAATTTTGTATGGACAACTAAGCGCGGATAGAGATGTGCGCTTAGAAATCCATACAAAATTTAAGCGCAGATGTATATGCGCTAGAATAAAAACACGGCTAAATTCAGTTATATGTTTTTTTTTTCGATTTTTTTTTTTATTACATATTTATTTAGCGCTATCCGCTAGCTACATTTCTGCATTTACCGTTTTCTGATATCCTTCTTTGGTTAGAAGTTATCGAACACAGCTATATGCTCTCAGTAGCAGAAATGCTCTGTAAAATCAGTTATACATCTATTTTCGTATAATTATTTTTGATTTCAGGTTATTTTTGTGTAAAAAAATTATTTAAAAATAGCGTATGTGACCAATTTTCAAAATAGGAGGGGCACTGGTCAATCAAATAATGCATTTCCAAGCTATCGCTAATTGCATCGGACCCTAGCGAAGAATTTTATACACATCTTTCACGATTTCTTACCCCCACTAGCAAATTTAAACAATTTGTAAAAAGAGCTATGTGCTGTAAAATGGCGCAAATGCTTCATGCGAAGTGGTTGGTCAAAAAAAGTAAAAAAAAATTGCACAAGTCTATTACATATGTGTAGTATCATTAGTTAACAATGCAAACTAGAAAAAATATTCTCTAGGATCACCAGAAAACGGTTTTTTTGCTCTCCTGAAAAGTTGCTGAAAAACGTATAGCTGTTTTTGTTGGCGCAGCGACGATATGTACATATCTACTAGTAGTGGGACTTTTTTCGAATAATATTCGAATAAATATTATTCGAATAAATATTATTCGAATAAACGAATAATAATATTCGAGGGAAAAAATTCGAATAGTACTATTCGAATAGTATTATTCGAATAATACTATTCGAATAACACTATTCGAATAATACTATACGAATAATAGTATGTATGTCCATGCATAATTTGCGAATTCCACTTGCCTCCGCGCAAGCCAGAGTACGTATATATATGTACATACATATGTATATATTTACAAAAGAAAAAGCATACATACATCCATTCAATAGCTATGCGCAAATAGTGGTATTCGAATAGTGATATTCGAATAGTACTATTCGAATAGTATTTATTCGAATATACGAATAAATTATTCGAATAAATATTATTCGAATTACGAATACCTTTCGAATAAAAGGATTTTTTATTCGAATAGTCCCATCCCTAATATCTACATACATATGTACATATCTACATACATATGTATGTACATATCTACATACATATGTATGTACATAAGTACATACATGCCTGCAATAAATAACACAAAAACATTTAAATTAATTCTATTGTTCACATCCTTATTTGCGTGAAATTGTACATTCCCTGCAAAAAATGCGATCACTCCGGGATACATCCGGGACAACTCGCAAGGGAGCATGCGATTACTACCCATTTGTATCTCTTTATATGGGTTGAAGTTTTCTCTTTTGTTTGAGCATGTCCTATGAAGAGACTAATTGTACCCGTTTTGTACCCGAACAGGTAGCAAATGCGACACATCCATTTGTGCGACTAATTGTACCCGTTTGATACCCTTTCGGGTACAATTCGTCTACAATTAGTATACATATGTACCCGTTCGGGTACAATTGGGAACAATTGTAGACTAATTGTACCCGAAAGAGAGCGCTCCCGGACAAATCTTTTTAGAGACTCGTCGCACACTTTTTTACAGGGTTGTTCTGAATACATACACATACTTATGTATATACGCATACATATCGAGCCTTAACCGCCAAAAAAGTCTAACCAACAAAATCATCGCTTTTAGCTTTATTATGGAAATCAATAATTTATTATCACACGCATCAACTGTCAAAATTTCATAGCGATGAAATGTGCCGTTTCGAAGCTAGAGACTAAATAAATTTCAATGTTGCATACAAACTGTATGCAAAGAAAATTAAAAAAAAAACTCCTGTAAAATGTACTTTTTGTTGGTTACACTTTTTTGGCGGATAGGGCTCGATATGTAAGTATGTAAGTACATATGTATGTAAATATTTAAGAATTACAAATGCAATCAAATTTGGTTGACAAAAAAAAGTATGTATGTATGTATGTAGGTACTCGTATAAACAAGTAAATAAATTCAATTCATTTGCGAGCTGTATACAATTGTATGAATTGATAAGGAGTCACGGCACGGCAGTCACGAATGCTTCGACTGGGTGTTGAATGTTTCTGAGACACCATTGGGGCGGAACTGTTATTCAAAAAAAGTATAACATGAGTACTCAAAAAGTGCCTATCGCTGCTTTGTAGGCACTTTAGCCGCTTTTAACTGCCCTTTGGCAAACTTCCGCGTTGTATTCTTGTATGTTGCGCTCGAGTGCGCTCCACCTAACTTACAACAACAAATAAGTACCAATTACTAATACAAATTGCCCTTTTTACCAATTTGCTATCCCACTGTGCTCTTTATATGTACATATGTATGTACTTTGCCCTAATTTTGCCATTTATGTATTTATAAATCACAATCAACAACAACACGCATTCTTATCAATTAAAGTTTACTTATAAGCGTACTTGAATAAATTAAACAATCTTGCAATGCACTCAGAGCAATATACATATGTATGTATGTGCATAGACATGTACTAAATTCGACGAATGACACACTTGACTTTAGGCAGATAATAGCTATGTAAGTACTGGGCGTTCATTGTTTATCTTTCACTTTTTTGTTGTGCTTTATTTTGCCATTTTTCTTCCAGCCAAGTGTTTTTTTAAAAACGATGTGTGGTTTTTGCTAGATAACTATTTCTATTTGATTTTGTGTACTAAAGATTCTGAACTGAAATACATTTTTAAACGATCAAAATCTGAAATTTAGTACAATTTTGTTCTAAAAATTATGCGCAAAAAATTGTCCTAAAATGTTTTACTAAAAATAGTGTACTAAAATTTTTGTACTAAAAATTTTCAATTAAATTTCTTGTACTAAATGTTACAGTTTATGATTTTCTTTTTGCATTGGTTTTGGAAATTGTTGTCTCCCTCTGCTCTGTGGTTTTTTTCGCACTGAATTTTATTTGTACTATTTTTTTGTACTAAAATTTCTTGAACTAACAATATTTTCTGTCGTATTTAATCTTAGTTTTGTATTAAACCTTAGTTTCTAATTTTTTTGTAAACGCGTTTGAAGTTCGCTTCTGCTTGGGATATTTAGGTACTATAATTTTTGAGTACTCAAATTTTTTTTGTATTCAATTTTCTTGTACTAAATTTTGTTGTACTAATTTTTTTGTATTAAATTTTTGTTGAACTATAATTTTTGTGTACTAAATTTTTTTGTACTTAAATTTTTGTGTACTAAATTTGTTTGTACGTTTTTTCTTTCAATTTTTTTGCACTGAATTTTTTATACTAAATTTTTTTGTACTGAATTTTTTTGTACTGAAATTCTTTGTACTAAAATTTCTTTTTAATAAATTTTTTTGTACTAAATTTTTGTGTACTAAATTTTTGTGTACAAAATTTTTTTTGTACTGATTTTTTTGTACAAAATTTTTGTTGTAATAAATTTTCTTGTGCTGAAATTCTTTTTACTAAATTTTTGTTTTGAAATATTTTTAATTCTTGCACTTTATTTCGACTGATGGAGGCGCTGACTTATTCCAAAAATGACGTTTCTGTTGACTCAAGGAGTTTTGTATTAAATTAGTCGTCTAATTTTTCCAAGACTAATACCTACTATGACATTCACTTGATATCGCATGAGAAGTAAGCTGAAATGGACAATGAAAAAGTAGATTTGTAACTAAGAGAAAATCATCTAAATAGGGGAAAATTACGAATAGGGCCGCTCTAGATATTCTATGGTTGTCTACAGCCTTATTAAATGCCTGTTTGTGCGCTATTACTTGTAAAATTGTTGAAATGTTTAAACCTAATCAGCCAACCCCCAGAACACCGGCAATGCCCTGCTGGATGCGCTAAAGTGTAAAACGTTAAATATTGTTTGACAAAATGTTAGACACAAGTACCTATTTCTGTCTATGAATTTCTTAAAAAAAAAACTCACATTTACTTATCTTCCTGCTACCTTTTTTTCGACATATTTTCAGCTTCATTCTGTTTTGTATTTCTAATTATTTACGCCCCTTAGATGCTCTCAAGCGTAAAAGTGTCGGATTACTTGCCTTGCGTTAATACACAAAAGACACGCACCATGCCATGACCTTTTTCTCTATTTTCTTGTGATTTATTTTTTTTTTTGGGTACTCTATCGTTATTCTACCTTCAATCTAGCCAAATCTTACTACCTCATGAATGTTTACCTGCTGTGCGTTGATTTTGATGTTGTCGCACACGCAAATGCTGCGCAGCTTCTTGTTTGATTTGTTGTATCGTTACCTGTACCTTTGTCAGTTGAGTCAAGCGTTCATTTGCTGCGTTGTACTTTTTTCATGCGGCTGATTTCAGTTAAGATTGCGACGTTTTCTGTTTGTTTCTAATGCTGCTCTACACCTTTTTTAGCAGTAGTCTCTTACGTTTCAATGGCTAATTCATTATCTAATTAAGCTGAAATATTAATCATGTTTAGTATTCATTTTGATTTCCGCTATCAATTGATTTTTCCTACTTATTCGTTTCAGACTCGTTTAATTCTTGTGAAATTCTTCAAATAACCCGTTTTAGTTAAACATGCAGTGAAGTCTTTTAATCCCTCCTTTTTTTCATATTAAAATCTGCACTTAAACCGGTATCCATTCAACATCACTGAAACGCACACGAATGCCATGCCTTTAAAGCAAGACACGATAAAGTAAGTTAAATAACCAACAACGTAAGCGCTCTAATAAACCGCATCGTGTATATAAAATTCTTGTAACGCAACTGAAGACATAAAAGATGTAGAAGAAGCGCAAAAAGTCAGCAAAAAGTAAAGAACGTCACGCTTGAACTTTCTTCTTCGTGTTTTCCGCACACATACTTTCATACGCCGCAGCGCAAACAAGTTTAATTTAGTCGCTTCTGACTGCTTGTTTGTAATCTTTCTTCTTTTTCAAGTGGTCAGCCAACAAGCAAACCAGCCTGCCCAGCTCCTTGCAGGCACAAAAAAAGAGCCCTAACGTAGCTGCGGCATTTTTAAATGAACTCACTGCGTTTTGCGCCAAAGTTTATAAAATACTTTTGGTCGATAATGCGGTTTTAGCTGGCGTGAGGTGGTGTGATAATTTAAAATTGTTGTGTAATTTTCCTTGTCAATTTGTGGCTAGTAAAATGTTAAGGTACTTTCGAAGATACTTTGGCTTTAAAAGCGGTAGATTTGGCAGCCCTAAGAATCGCCTCCGCTTCGAATTTTATTGCTGCTCAATGAGTTACTAGGGGACTTTTCCTCATCCTACGCTAACTTCAGGTCGAATTGCCCGTTAGAATCTGTCGACTGCGTTATCGACCACATATTCAATTTAGAAGTTTGATTAAGTCGATAATGATGCTTAACTTGGAGTTAGCGTTAACGGGAGGATGAAAAAACGGCCGTAAGTGCGATTAAACAGCTTCCTAAGGTACTTTGATCCTTTTTGTACTTTTTGTAGCCCCTTTTTGTGGTATACGTGCTCTAGACTGTCCCAATCACTAAGCAAAGCCTACTAATTGTAATACTTCCTACAAGAACTCTGCCTGAGAGTCATTCCTGCTTCACGAGAACTGACATCAGTTGGAAACACCAAGAAATTTCAGTCACTTCACGTCTAAAGGCGCCTCTCTATTTTCCACTCGATAGTAGTTGATCGGTTGGTTGGTTTCTATGCGATCAGGGCGCCATTTTGATGTACGTATTAATGGACCAAATAATACCTGTTGTCATGGTTCATCATCAATTCGTACCGATTTTGGTTGCCCGCTTCTGAGATCGGTTTTACCTAGCTACTGTATATCACCATTTTTGAACCTGCTAAGGTCGGCTATGTGGCAATTGGATATTGCTTTTAGGCTTTGGAATTCAAGCATATCTAGGGTTTTGTATCTGCTATGAGATTTCTCGCTGCCGTCTTCTGCATCTTGTGTTGAAAGATATTCCCATGCGTTGTACTTGTTTTCCGAATGGCAAGTGTACCGTTATAGTGGCGCTAATTCAAGATTTTTATTTTCTTAATATGCTAAGGAGTTCTGTAGTTCGTTGTTATGTTGTAATATAGCCAGGTGTGCTTCGTGATCTTGCATGTCTTGCATGTTCCACCTAAGCGTGGCCAGCTCTTTCTCTTTTAATAGCTGATAGTGGGAAGCTTAGCGTAGCTGCTCGCTCTTGATAGGTCTCCATAGATGCACCGACTTTTGCCAGTTCCTCTGCCATTTCGTGACCAGGAACCCCGCTGCTATTGCTCCAACAACGTTTTTGCAGCTTCTAACGGTCTCGGATTTTGTGATGGGAGAATTGGGCACCATGTGCGCCTGAGTATACATATATGTATGTATGTATCTCGCATCCCCTAACTGTACTTTTCAGAAGAAATCGCAGGCCCGCTTTATGCCTTGCAACTCCGCTTGGTACTTATATGCTGGCTGAATCTGGAGAACGAGATGTTTGGTTGCTCATCAAAGAAACCTTCCAAAACCACGCCTGAGTCCATTTTGGAACCAGCTGTGTAGATCGGTAATGTTTCTTTCTTCCGCACGCTATCTATTCTCCACTCTCATCTCGATGGAATCGTCACCTTAAAGTTGCTGCCAAAGTCCAGCGTGTTTGGAAGGTAATCTGATGTCGTCTGTATACTGGAAAGCATTGATGAAAGTTGAGCTTCTTCGGTAGTGCACTATATAATTATTAAGTTCACTTTCCACTTTCCTAAAAACTGTCCCTTTCCGTTGTGTTACCCCAATAGCCTTCCTTGTCCTTGTTCAATAACTCAAATCTTGTGCCAAATCCCAACACCCGCAACCATTGCAACGCAAAAAAAAAAAACTTAAAAATTACATAATTTCGTCTGCCTAAAAATTACGTAGTAAAAAAATAAAAAAAAGAAATCTTTAACGCGCACGTCACATTAGCATTTGCATATTTTCTGCAAGATGTTCAATAACATCTACCCACGCTATCGCCAACCAGCTGAGCTCATTTTATATGCAAACATTGTAAGCAAGAGCATTTTACCGCACCTTAATTAATTCTCATTGATTGCATTTTGTCTTTTTAACACTACCGTCGGTGACATTACAAATAGCTCAACACAGCTCACAGCTGATCATTCAACAACCCACGCGCAATGTTATTTCATTCATTCATTATCAACTACAAAACATACCAACAAAAAAAATTTGCTTTTTACGCCTGCGCGTTTGTAAAAGTGAAAATTGTGCTGCTTGCCTGACATTAGCAGTATGTCAATGTCAACAACGAGCGAAAATTAGCGAGTACACACGTTAGCATACGTACTACCAAGCTGATCCGTTACACGTTGTCGTTCTTGTACCCAGTGAGAACACTACTCGTCAACTAATGCGTTATCTAACGCACAGTCATAACGTTCGGGCGCGTTAGTCCGCCATACAATGGGTGCGTTAGGGCGTTTTCTTTTCTCGAAATAATGTTGCCCTGTTAGATTTTCTTAGCCATTTTGTAAGTTTGTCTGGTCCTTTCACCAAATATTGGCTTCTAACTAAGTAAGAGGGCACCCTTATCTACAAATTCAGTCATTTTATAGAAAGTCAGGATACGTAATTCGATAATTGGGATATAGGAGGGCAACATTTTTTCGTAGAAAAGAAAACGCCATTAGTTTTGTTCTAGCGATATGACAAAACTAACGCACTCATCTCTGTACGTGTGCACACGTATATGACTTTCATCTCTTTTTAGCAAATGCATATTCGAATACATCCATCTCACTCACTCACGTTAGGAATAACGAACCAAAATGTTAGCTCTAATCGTTAGGGCTAACACATAAATGTGTTAGACTTACCACGTTAGGGCTAATGCACGAATACGTTAGACATAACAAGTTATGATTAACGTAGAAATGAGTTAGGCATAACATGTTATGGCTAACGCAAAAATTAGTTAGGCATAACAGTATTAATTTTTGCTTTAAATTTTTATTTCTTGTATTATTACAATGCAAAACTTATCTAAATAAAGAAAATATCTTAAATTTCTAAACCACCATTACCGTTCCCATTCCAATATTCCGGACCTTTTGAGTCCATTTGTATTCCAGCTGCGCGTTTGGTTGGAGGATCATCAGTGGACACCTCTTCTGAATTGATTCTGAAATACATAGTAAAAAAATTAATACTTTCATTAATACATTTGGGATATCTGTAAATTATTAATTACCATTTACAGCTGATTTTGATGTAGATTCCGTATTGAGATTTTAAATAGAACATTTTAATATTTTCCACACCGATTTTAATCATGAAAAAATCACTATGAAAATGACGCCGTTCGAGATTTCGTTTTACTTCTTCCATTATTCTTTTCGCAGCTAACTTTGTTGATTTTTAAACAATCTGTGCTCTCGCTCTAACATATTCCTCATTATGCATATAGGCATACCATGTTAGCGCTAACGTAGACAAGAGTTAGGCATAACATGTTATTGCTAACGGCGAAAAGCGTTAAGAATACCATGTTAGTGAAAAGAGAGTGAGAAAGAATAATAATAATATAATACAATGGCGCTATTGTAACTCTGACGAGTTTTATGGCCGAGCTTCTCTCCCAATTCGAGGTGTGCTCCTTTTTTTGTTTTTCCTACTAATTGGGTGGACCTACAGTTTTATGCCGGCTCCGAACGGCGAATGCATTTTTTGTGAGAAGCTTTTTCATGGCAGAAATACTCTCGGAGGGTATGCCGCCCACTGCCGAGAGGTGACCGCTGCTCTTAAAAAAACCCAATAATTGGATTTTTACTAATTAGAAAATTTGTTTTTGGTGTTTTGCTCGGACCGTGGTTTGAACCCGAGACCTCTGGCATAGCAGGCGAGCACTCTACCCACTGCACCACAGCGGCGGAGTGAGAAAGAATGTATTGGTGAATGCGTTAGTCGCCCACCAAAAAACTCGATGACCGTGGAATTAAGAGGGTAATCCAGAAAAACCTTGGCAATCGCTTCCACATTCGTTGACATAATGCCTGACATTAGCATGGGCTTGTCATTGGAGGGAAGAACTTGCCCACTGCATTACCGCCAAACGAATAAATCACGCAATACCGCAAGGATTCTAGTGAATCAAATAAAGAATACCTTACAGGGAAGCAGAGAAAAAAGGCGAAAAATATAAAGCATGATAGAAAATTCCACTGGTTTTTATTCCAGTTCATTTTTCGCGCTCCATTCTACTTTGCATTACGTGGAATGGGTAATGGAAGCTCATTCCACTCTGCATTAGTGGCAATGCGTGAAAGAAGTGATGAACTCGTCAGATGTTCCATGGCAAGGCCTTCTATCATGCCTGACAGGTAATAGCGATGACCAGATTTTTGCTGGGCGTGTCTGGCTGGGTAACTGCTTACGTATTCGCTATTCCCGCTTTACGCGCTGCACACACACACATGCACGTTTAACGCGCTGCTGTTTTGCATGCATAATGCAATGCCAAAAGCAAAATGTTGTAAGTACATGTGTACTTAGAATAGATGCCAAAAGATAACTTGCCGCCCGCCATACATAAACTCATATACTTATCACCTTCTTTTTATTGACATTTTACTGTGCAAATTTGATGTATTTTCAAGCGACGCATGCATACTCATTACTATGTAAAACAAAGTTGACGAATGTACATTAGGCCGTCTTATAGGCAGCAAAAATTCATTTTCTGAGCAGACCCCTAGTGAAATTTTATGAAGAATAATTTTCTAGAGCATTTTAACACTCTAGCGACCTTAAAAATACAATTTTTCTCAGACTCTAAAAAATGGTATCAACAACGTCTAGAAAAACGGTCGAGCTTCGACAGTAGGCAACACTATAGTTTATATAAAAGTGCTTTAAAATGCACATTTTTTACACAAAACTGAGATGAGCATGAGAAGCGTAGAATTCGTTATACAATCAACACAAAAAAAATATTCCCATTCATTATTTTACATAATAGCAAATTAACTCAAAAGACAATGACAGCGCGCAAACAAACAAAACGAGCAAATATTTGATATGTAAATGTACACAATTACAGTGTTGGAAAAAATAATAGGGACACGAGAAATATTTTACAATTCTCCATTTATTTCATTTTATGACCAAACAATAATTACTATATATTGATAGTTACACGGAGAGGACATGCTTCAATGACTCTGGGGTGGTTTTTGTATAATAATTTAATTTTTATAAACAAAAATAATGAAATGTATAATTTAAGTTGGAAAAAATAATAGGGACAAACTTTAAATTCGATTGTTTTTTCAAATAATCTACAATATTACTGCTGCACTTAGATTTAAACTAAAGTTTAATTGAAGCTCCTTCATTTTTATAACCTCCTTACATCTTCGTGGCATAGGGTTGACCAAATCAGCGCAATTTGCAACCGGTATTAAGTACCAAGCTTCTTTAATTTTTTTTTTTTTTCATAACTCTTGCTTATTTTTCCATTTTTGATCCGCCGTCGTCTTCTTTAATGTTCCCTGTAGGCCTGAGGTACGACGTCTGTGAGGGCTACTCCAAAACAGCAGCTTTCTTACGTTCAAACCATGAGTTTTCGATTCTGGAGGCATGTTTGGGGTCATTGTCATGCGTAAATCGCCATCTAATGATATCAAGGAGGGTTTAAATGATCCTGTTTTGAGTAGAACAATTCGCAACAGACCTCGAGAAGTAGGACTAAGTGGAAAAAATCCCAGAAAAGCTCCGTATCTGAGAAAAAATAATGTAAGCCAACCAACTGAATTCGCTCAGAGGAACATGTTGCCGGACAACTTGAATAACGTTATTTAATCTGATGACACAAAAGTAAATTTGTTCGGCTCGGATGGCATAATGTTCGTTCAACGCCCGCAGAATGCAGAATTTCATCCCAGATACACCAGAAAGACTATCAAGCACGGTGGCGTCCTCTGAACGAATTCAGTTCGTTGGCTTACATTATTTTTTCTCAGATACGGAGCTTTTCTTTGATTTCTTCCACATAGTCTTACTTCTCGAGGTCTGTTGCGAATTGTTCAACTCAAAACAGGATCATTTAAACCCTCCTTGATATCATTAGATGGCGATTTACGCATGACAATGACCCCAAACATGCCTCCAGAATCGAAAACTCATGGTTTGAACGTAAGAAAGCTGCTGTTTTGGAGTAGCCCTCACAGACGTCGTACCTCAGCCCTATAGGGAATATTAAAGAAGACAATGGCGGATCAAAAATGGAAAAATAAGCAAGAGTTATGAAAAAAAATTAAAGAAGCTTGGTACTTAATACCGGTTGCAAATTGCGCTGATTTGGTCAACCCTATGCCACGAAGATGTAAGGAAGTTATAAAAAATGAAGGAGCTTCAATTAAACTTTAGTTTAAATCTAACTGCAGCAGTAATATTGTAGATTATTTGAAAAAACAATCGAATTTAAAGTTTGTCCCTATTATTTTTTCCAACTTAAATTATACATTTCATTATTTTTGTTTATAAAAATTAAATTATTATACAAAAACCACCCCAGAGTCATTGAAGCATGTCCTCTCCGTGTAACTATCAATATATAGTAATTATTATTTGGTCATAAAATGAAATAAATGGAGAATTGTAAAATATTTCTCGTGTCCCTATTATTTTTTCCAACACTGTATGTACAAAACCTACATTTAGCACACACATACCCAGAAAAAAGGAAGTAAATAAAAAAAAATTATTACCTTGAAGAACAAAAGAATTTTCAATAAGCCGGCACAAAAAAAAAGAAAGCAAGGTATTGTATTTAGTATCATTATTAAAAAGAATATGTAGGCTCTCCAATGGTATGTAATACATAAAAAGTGCCTCGCAAACAAGACGAACTTTTAGGTACATAACCAGTTAATTAACTAGTTATTTTTTTTTTAAACCATTTCGCGTGCAAATAAGGGAGTGTGTTTAAGTAAAAAAAAAACAGATTTTTAGTATACATTTTTTTGCGTTATGACGAATTTGCAATTTTAAAGTAAGCAACCATGCTGGTAAATATTACATATGTATTTATAATCCAATGTATGCATAGACTTTATTCATACTTGGCGCTCATTTGTCGAAGGACGTTTGTCAGGCAACAGCGCTAAGTGCTAAGCAAACAAATGTGGCTGTACATGCCAAAGCTGAAGCTACTTTTAATATTTAGTTTAGCGTATGTTTGAATAGAATCAGACAAAAGCAAGAGTGGCATGAAGAAATTTTTGGATTTGTTATGTAAGGATTTGTGAGCTAAAAAATGCTAAAACTAAGCCAAGGTAAAATTTGGCTGGAACAATAGAGAACTTTTTAAGAAAGTGTCTCGCTTTCGTTCGAAGTAAATCGCCTTGAATAGCTAAATAAAGCCAGGCAAACATTCCAGCAGACACACTTGCGAAGCTCACGATCAAATGCACCCATATCCGCAAACATTAGCGGCTTATTGCAACTACAACGAGTATTCTAAAGATCATAGCGAGTGCAACGAGTTCTCTAAAGATCATAGCGAGTGCAAATTTGTAGCGTGTAAGATGTTAGAACGAGTAAACTCATTAAACCCTGCTCAAACAGAAGCGATACGATACAGCCCACAAACCAAAATCGTATCGCGTTGGTATCGCGTCATGCACAATTGATCGCGTGGGCTGTATCGTATCGCTTCTGTTTGAGCAGGGTTTTACTTGTTAAAGTGTAGGGTGAGATAGAACGAGTACCTAGGTAAACTCGCTACTTGATAGCGCGTAGAGTGTGATGGAACGAGTATACTCGCTATTCGAAAGCGAGTGTCTTAAATATCAGAATACGGTAAAGTACAGTTCACACGTGCGCGACTACGGCGATTAGGACTACCAGGCAACAAAATTTGAAAAATAGTTTTCGGCTGAGAGTTTGTTTGTCCCTTATGGATGCCGAAACTACCGGGCCGATCACATTCAAATTTTGACATTATGATCACTTGGTCTTAGATTAAAATTATGACCACATTTAATTCTGTTAATTCAACCCCTTCCCGAGATATAGGCGAATATTTGGACCTAGATGCCTCCGAAATATTTTTGAGCAATATTGGTACCAAATTAAAGGTATCAATCAGAGCTTCAATGCAGGACCGGGAGAGGGGGAGAGAGAGAGAGTAGTAGTATATAGGAGGAAGAGATAGAGGGAACGGGAAATGGAGAGTGGTAGGAAGACCAATAGGGAAGGGAGTGGCATAAGGTTATTTGTTGCAGCGAAGTGGGACGGGTATTTGCTAGTAGTCTATAAAACATTTGAGAAGAATGGTGTCCGATAAAGCGCCAGGGCACATAATACATCAAAGAGAGAATAGAAATACGAGTACAATTTCGACTAAAATCAAAGTATTCTCTGATAAGTGTTATGTTTTGTTCAGAGAATCCGGTTAAAGGCTTTGGAAATCGCTTACAGACAGTTCAAATTTATTACTGCTGAATTGCAGAACAGATTCTGAGCTGTTGCTGCTTTGAATAATTATGAAATTACTATTAATTTTATGAAAACAACGCCGTAAATATACTAGGGCTTACGCTTCGATCTCCAGCAGTGTCGAGAAATTAGAGAATCGAGGAAATTCGAGAATCGAAAAATCGTAAGCTCTAAAATATACCGAAACTTACACTCAGCTCGGCGCAACCCATATTACTTCGATATTAATTACATTAATTAATAATGAATTGAAATGAAAGAGTCGTCCTCTCTTTTCGCTGACTCACAAATTATGTACTTACATCAATTATACAAAAGCAAATACTCGCATTTCAAGCAATTAAATATCTCCTAAATTGAATACAAAGCACAATTCATTAAGCAAATTTTGGATGACAGAGCTCTGAACAAACGGCAAATTAGCTGAAATAGAGAAAATTATTGGAGAAGAAAAGAATACATATGTGTGACACACATTTAAGTAAGTGATGATCTAACAATTAAGATAATACAATAAATTGGACGGATCCAACAAAGCGCGCGTCTTAATGAAGCAAAACAATGTAAAAGGCAAGGAAATGAACGACTGAAAAACTCATTGAACCGCAAAGACGTTGTTGTTGGTTAATGCAAGCGATTACATCAGCCATTGTCGTCGTCGTCGTCGTCGTCGTGGAGGAGCAGAAATTTCTAAGTCAAGTAAAATTAAAGTTTTACTTATTATGCATGAATGTGTAAGTAATTTCAAATATTTCCATGTACAAACGGTCAAGGGCAATTTTTTTGAACAGATAACGAGTGAATAACTCGTACATAAAAAGCGACATGAAGGAATGTAACGAAAATACACACACACACAAATACAAACACTTGAAGTTAGCTGCGAAACGAGAAAGCAGCACTTAATTTAAACTTAAGTGCAAATCGTTTTGCAAATCTTTTCACGAGCAGCTTAACATCATCATCATCATCGGAGAGAAGAAAAGGGAAGCAAAATGACCATCCTTAGGCGTTTTTTTTGTTAGATTGAATGCAAGAATTATCTAAAGAAGGATATCGCAGTAGATAAGCTGATTGGAATTGTGTATGTATACTAAATGGTATTCCGCCAATCATGGCGAAGAAGGTTCTTGTAGAATGTCAAACAAAACGGATTAGAAAATATTTTTCTATGTGATTTGACATATATAAAGAAACAAGAAACACATGAAAACGGAAGTAATATAACCTCTATTGGGATAAACCTTGATTGAATGGCATTTAAATGAACGGAAGGGAATTTTTTGAAAAGCAATCAACGGCCAACTTTGCGCTTCTCAGCGCTCCATCATCTGGCTGCTCTTCTCTATAAATTTTTTTTTTCACTTTTCACTGTCTCTTTGCTTCGCGCACAAGCGCTCCAGGCCAACTATTTATGTCTGAATGTGTGTGAAAGTATACGTGATTGAATGCGATTCAATGTAAAAGCAGGAAGTGTAATGTCATCTATGACAAATATTTGCAACGAATAACTAGACGCAAACATCCAACAATTTTCTTTTCAGCGAATTGCGTGTGTGTGTGTGTGTGTGTGTGAGTGGTGAAGTGAAGGTGAAGCAAAGGAGTCAAGGAAATGTACATACATAGATAAAGAATGGAAGACAATTATTGAAAGGATAACACGTCAGACATGACAGCCAAATAAGCTTGTGACAAACAAGTGCATGGCAAATATGTAAGTGTGACAAGTGCGTGGAGAAAACGCGTAAGTGGAGAACACGAGCTTGTGCGTATGTGGTGAGTTTTGTGCAAATTGATCATATGCTGTGCTATGTGCAAAATGAAGAACAATAACAGAGTTGCATACAGAAAGGGGAAGCACAACAAGGAGGCGACAGCAAATTCATATTTAAAACGAAGGACAATGAACCACCAATCAAGGAAGTGACAATTCAGTTTAAAGGTTTGCGTTTATTGTGGAACATTAAACTATATTTGTTTTCTATATAGTTAGAGCTCACGTCATCCTGCCTTGTTTGCTGGCGGAACAGTTAATGAAGTCGTACACTATTAAAAGCAGAAATGGCGGATGTTATAGAAGGAAGCAGAAGCCATTTCGGTCAGCATAACAGTAAAGTTGAGAATCGAGCATTTAAATTGGTTTGACCGTAAAGACTACCGGAAATAACTCTGTACTACTGTGCCCTCAAAACTCATCGCGTAATACGAAAAGGATGAGTTTTACTTACTAATTAGAAAATCGAAAAAAATGCGTTTGACCAAAGGCAGTCATCTTCTGCAGGCTCAGCTCTTTTAGGCATTTCAGAGCTGGCCTTTGACCAAGAGTAGATATGTGGGCCGCGGTTTCATCAACCCTATCATGGGCTGGTCAATGTCCAAATTAGCTACATACTTCCTAGTTATGCCTTTCATTTGCTCGTTTCACCACATTCTATACTTTTTCGAGGGCTCTTCTGAGGTATCAATATGACAATATTTCTGTGGGTTTCGTTATGCACATTTGCCTTTGCCCAAAGATGTGTATTTAGGTTAGGTTAGACTGGCTGGCCATTAATGGCCTCACATACTAGACTAAGTAGGTTCATAGTGTTACCAATAAAATTTCTTGCACATGCAACCCTCTACATTATCTAGACACCTGAACTCAAACATCAGTATATCGAGTAGCAAATAGCGAGTACCACGTATACTCGTTCAAGCACTTAACACGCATGAAATTTTACTCGCTATTATTACTCGCTTGCTCTGCAATTAACTCGTTTGCTAACGAATGATTGCGCGTCTATTCCTAAACAGCCTTTTTCGATTCAGATTCCAATGGCTTTATTTCATAATTTCAAAGTAGCTTTCTGTAAGTTATCAGAATATATATTTGTCTCTTTAGCTTGGCTGAGCTCTATCTACATACATATCTATCTCAAAATAATTGCCCTAAGGTCATTGTCCTCCACCCGTTTACGCAAGCAAGTTGCCGCCTGTGGTGAAAATGACAACAGAATATGTTATACTACACACATTTGCACAATAATGTGAACAAACAACTGAACTTTATACAATAAGACAATTGGTCAAATTAATAAAAGCCAAGCATTTGCTTTTGCTTAAGATTTCAGACATTTTACTCAAATTCTGAAATTTGGTTCATACAAATTATTGTCAAATTTTTTAAATCTTGAGTAAAAGCATTTGCTTGGTTTTTATTAATACGGCCCAATGTCTCGTAAATAGCCTCGTTTTTGCAAGTGACAGCATATACATATGTACATACTATTACTATTCATATGCATTGATAATATTATGTCATACGAAGCTTACAACCACCCTGTGCAATTGATAATCGCCTATACAAAAAAAAAAGAAACAAGTAAGGAAGCCTAAGTTCGAGTGGAATCGAACATTAGATACTCAGCTGTATGCTTTCAGTGTTTGTTTGCGTTTGATAGAAACACGGTGTACTTTATATAAAGCGAGTGCTGCATAAAGTGGGCGTAGCCACGCCCATTTTCAACATTTTTATCAGTCATCCAACTAAGCATATGAATATTATTATTTGTGCAAGATTTCATTTCTTTATGACTTCTAGTTATAAAGATGTCACGTTACAAATTCCTAAAGGGTGTTCCAGAAATATCTTTGTTAAAAAGTAGGCGTGGTCATAAACCGATTTCAATAAATTTCTGCGTGTCTATTAACACAAGTTATAAAAGTATATAAACCAAGTTTCGTCATAATATCTCAATTATTTGTCGAGTTATAGGCTAAGAAATCTCGTATATTCCTTTGTCTAAAAGGAGGCGGTGCCACGCCCATTTTCCAAAATTTTTCTATTTTTTTTTTTACGGTCTATTGTAGAACTCATGTCACAAAATTTCAATGAATTATCTTTATATTTGACGGAGATATCGCTTAAAATGTTTTTATTAGGCCACTTTATAGTTCCCATGTATAAAAGTGGGCGTGGTCGTCAACCGATTTCGCTAAAATTTTGAACATGTATTACCACAAGTAATAATAGTGTACACACCAAGTTTCGTCATAATATCTCAATTATTTGTCGAGTTATAGGCTAAGAAATCTCGCATATTCCTGCTTCTAAAAAGAGGCGGTGCCACGCCCATTTTCCAAAATTTTTGTGTTTTTCGTTTTACGTTCACAGTTGGACTCCTATCATAAAATTTCAATGATATATCTTTATATTTGACAGAGATATGGCTTAAAATGTTTTTAAAAAGTCACTTTATAATACACATATATAAAAGTGGGCGTGGCCGTAAACCGATTTTAACTATTTTCCGTCCAAACGTTTGCCTAAGTAAGTAAATCACGCGTACCAAATTTCATCGACATATCTTCAATGGGTTCTGAGTTATGACATATAAAACTTTCAAGGTTTGACCCTTAATAAGTGGGCGTGGCACCGCCCATTTTCCAAAATTTCATCAAATTTCTTCCTAGGGGCCTGAGCTCAACACGTGGGTGAAATTTGATCGCTCCAGCTATATTAGTGACTGAGATACCAAATTTCCGATTTTTTCTATATAGGAAAAGTGGGCGTGGTCATGGTCCAATTTCGCCCATTTTCAATACCAACCGTCCCAGTCTCGATACCAACTTGCATTTAAAATTTCATCAAAATATCTCAATTTTTGCGCGAGTTAGTGTTTACAGACGGACGGACGGACGGACATGGCTCAATCGATTTCTCTTTTCACCCTGATCATTTTGATATATATAAGGCTATATCTATCTCGATTATTTCATTCTGTTACAATCCACCGTTATGTGATTAAAACTATAATACTCTGTGTACTAGTACAGCTGAGTATAAAAAAATCAGACAGGGTGGAATGGGCAACATTGGCAATTGTAATCAAACGCAGGAGTAGGGAAAGCCATCAAGTTCTTGCAATAAAGTTCTTAACCCTTTACGCTGCTTATGTTTTATATATTCCCTTTACTCTATTACATATACTGCTTTTACGTTATTATACTCCTTTCACTTTATTGTACTCCTTTTACTTTATTATACTCCATTTCCTTTTTAAACGGTTTTATTTAGCTCACCCCGTTTGTTTTATTGTTGGGTCAAATTTAGTAATTCAAATTTCACCCTCTTCCTGTCAACCGATTAATCTGAAATTTTGTACGCATGTATAACCCCGATGACAATGCAATATTATGAAAAAAAAATTCCGATAGGTGGCGCGTGGGTCGCTATATTTACAAAAATCGCATTTATGGTCCGATTTGGCTGAAATTCGGAACATGTATTACTACCTTGAAAGGAAATATTTTCCTAAAAAAAACTTCCGATAGGTGGCGCGTGGGTCGCTATATTTAGAAAAATCGCATTTATGGTCCGATTTGGCTGAAATTCGGAACATGTATTACTACCTTGAAAAGAAATATTTTCTTCAAAAAAAATTCCGCTAGGTGGAGCTGAGATCGGGGTAATTAAAACTGAAAATCCTATTTGCAGGGACTACGTATAGAGGCGTTGGACTGCAATAAACTAACGGGCAAGAAACCTTGCAATAATGAAGCACTAAATGAATTAAACAGAATGCGAAATAAAAACTAAAAACTAGAAAATAAAAATAGGTAAAAAAACTTTTTAAGTTAAACAGTTTTATGTTATACATACATTGCAATGCTTAAGATAAATGTACTAAAAACCAAAAAATAATAAAATAGATACAGTCGTGGGAATTATAAACATTTGCATAGACTAGACTAAAATAAAACCGTGGGGCACGTCAATTGTCTACAATCGTTGATTAAAATGTTTGTTTTGTAATGTTACACTATAATTAGGCAGTTGTTCAACCGACAACTAGGGACACGATATCGAATCAAAAGCATCGATCTGGTACTCATTTAAAGTATCGGTTAAAAAGAATCGCGAACCCGATAATATCGAAACTAAACTACTCGATACTCAAAGTATCGGTATCGTAAGCGGTAATTTTCTAGAAGGTACAACCTTAAAATTTCCTCTAAAATAGTTCAAAGAGGTACCAATCGACGCGTTCTGACCTCTAGATTATGAATTCGAAAGCGGAGATAAAAGATTTTTCCACATTTAAAAGGTTTATTAAAACGGTTTAAAGTTGCACCGTCTTCTAGAAAGTTACCAAAAACGCAATAAACCCTAATCCTCTAAAGTGAGCCTCTCAGTCTCACTTTAAAGTTTGAAAGCGAATTATTCCTAAACAAAAAAAGGTTTTTGTCTGAAATTTTGGGTATTCCTGCATTTGTGTTCATAAATTATGAAATAATTATGATCTTTGGGCTATTTATTTATTTTAACCATTTTTTTTGCAATCGTATAAAATTGTAACGAAAAACCGAAAGTGAGCCTCAAAGACTCGCCTTAAATACGTTTGTCGTAATAAGCTTACATTTCTAGAATTCAACTAAATTTTGAATCCGTTGTTCACAAGGTTAACCCAGTGAGGTTTTTACATTGTGAACTCACCATACTTTCCCCGGATTTTGGTGAATTCATCGTATTTCACCATAGATCTTTATATAATAGGATGTCATAAAATTAAGGAGACCGGCAAAGTCAACAATTTCAAGACAATTAACATTTGATCATTTTTCTGTTTACTGAGATTCTAAATTACGGAAAAGATGCGTTCAGATAGAGAAACGAAAGATGAGCTGCTTTATGCGTAAGTAATTTCACCACGAACGTCGTGTTTTAAAAATTTGTAATTTGGTTGCGGAAAATATATATTAGGGGCGATCATATGAAAAATTTAGTCATATTCATTTCTTACATAGCTTTTCTCATTGTATGCACAAAAACAAATTTATAACAGATGTAATAAAACCATTTTTAATGAACATTCAAACAACTAAAAAAATGTGTGAAAATTCAGTACATTAATATACCGTATTTTACGGAATTACCTTTTTTATCTTTATATACTAAAAAAATTGTCATAAACCGTTATAAGAATATATAAAAATGCTTCTGAATTCATTACTGCATAAATAAAAGTAAAAAACAAATACAGAAATAATGCGTTTCAAAATTTCTCCATAGGTGAGCCTCAGAGTCTCACTTTCGGTTTTACGTAACTTTTCAAAATTCGGTGATTAGGGTAAAACTGCATTCTGAGGCATACGCATATCGCTGTATTAGTGCTAATTCCATGGCATAGTATGCTATGGCTGGTTCCAAAGTTTTGATTTTGACGTAAATCCTTTTCCAACTCATAAGAATAGTTCAAGCTGATTAAGAAAATTATACTGTTTATTAAGTTCTTGAAAACATTTTTTACAAACCAACAGCTTTTACAAAACAACAGGTGTATTTAATGCAATCACAGTTGTAAAAAGATATTTGCAAAATATTTAGTATTTTGAAAAATAAACATCTTACAACTTAACATTAACAACTCATTTTCATTGAGATTACATGTATCCATCATTGAATTTTTTTGGAAATTTGAATTTAAATTATCGAAACAAAAAAATGATGAAACTCAAGTGGCAGAATAGCTGTGCATTCCATGTTATAAAGAGCAGCCATTGCGCAGTATGATTTTTCTTCCGGACTTCTTTCCCCTTACGGCCAAAGCAGAAGCTTACAAGAGGCAAATTTAAAATTTGTATTTCGATATATTTTATATTTTAAAAATAATTTATTTTATAGTTGTCAAATTGAAGCAATTGTCATAAAACAGTGCCGAATGTCAAAAACCCTATCAAAGTACAAGCTACCTCATTGGTTTTTAACCGCCTAGATGGTATTTCGTTGGTTTTTTCCAACATAGCTTACTCCCTTGCACCAACACAAAACTGTATTTGACCACCTCTTTCACACAAAAAACCTTGTATAATACAGGAAAAAACGTAGTGTCATAGGAGCATTAATGGAAGATAGGCCCTTTTTTGTTTATAACGTGTTTTGTAAAATGAGAAAGAAAAAAGATATTGACGATTTTTTCGCTTAAATTATGATTTTTTATTTGCAAACGTCAAATTATGAAAATGAAAAATATATAATCCTATATCTCCAGTTATTATTATTTCTATCGCATGGTAATTGCAAATTGTAAGCAAGTTTCGATAGTAAGTGTGCGCCTCGTTTAATGTGAAAATCAATAAACAGAATTGGGTAACTTCATACAACTTCATACAAAAAACCTTACGAAGTAGCCCAAACCTGCAATTATTTCAGCATGTGGATCAGACCTATTTCTCGATATGTACCAGTGAAAATTAATTTTCGGCCCTTTAGGAAGCAGCTTGTCACTTCTGCACACTCGACCGATTTTCGGCACTATTTTGCGTTGCACAATTTTTTGGACAAATATGACACAATTTTAATTTTCCATCACTGAATGTACTCATTTGTTCGATACCGTGGTTGAAGTACTCGATACCAAAAAATATCGTTGCAAAAGAATCGAGTAAAAAGCATCGGTATCAAATGCAAAAAATATCGATTTGGTATCGTATCGTATCGAAATTCGTGTCCCTACCGACAACGATGGACGTGTGATAAGTAGGGCTAGAATGTGGAAAAAAGCGAGCAAGCTCGATTATAAGCGAGTTTTAGGGTTTCATAGTGGTGAGCGAGTAGTACTTTTATCACATGTTTTGTCGATTAAAGACAAACTACGAGCAGTGAAACGATTCCTCGTGTGAATGTCCAACGATAAACTAGTTGAAACATCTCTTTTATTAACATGGAGTGTATAACTATTGGAATTTCCATGAGCAAGAAAATAGTAAGTATTTTCCTCACCGTCTGCGGTCCAACTGCCTAACGACGAATTAAACGATTCTTCTATCGCACATTAAGTCGATAATTTGTAGACAATTAACGTGCCCCACGATTTTATTTTAGTCTAGTCTATGCAAATGTTTATAATTCCCACGACTGTATCTATTTTATTATTATTATTATTATTATCATATATATGTATATATATATTATTTTGGTTTTTAGTACATTTATCTTAAGCATTGCAATGTATGTATAACATAAAACTGTTTAACTTAAAAAGTTTTTTTACCTATTTTTATTACTCCCTTTTTCAATATGTTTTTATTGCTTTATGGCAAATGTTTTACTGCTTTGCGCATGCGCTGGCCAAATACGTAATATTTACATCGAAAAAAGGGGCATGTTATTGCGTGTTAAGAAATACTATTACTCTACGTATTTTTATTTTTGCATTAAAAATGGTATTTACATAAATTGTAAGATATTAGGGTGTGATTCCGAAAATGTCCACATTATGTGTTTTCTTTGAATAATACGAGTAGGTCTGTTAAAGCGGTATTTAGAGGTAGAATTCTTTATTAACGCCTTTGTTGGATATATGAAGCTGGAAAGACTTGGTTATTATATTGCGCAAGGGCCCACATTTCCAATAAGAACTCCAAACTATATTTAGGGAGCTTCTTTTTTATAAGCTCTAATAAGACTGCATTGACAATTGCTTCTCGCTTACTGTTCTCTTTTTGAACTTGCAGCATTCTCTGCCCATTACCTATTACTTTCGAGACTCTGAGCTCTCCTCCAACTCTAACACTGAGCTCTTACATTAACTGTTCTCTTTTTAAGCTTGGGACATTTCTTATCCACTTTTTTTCTTTTCGTTTTTGCGACCATTTCGTTCTAAATTAGTCTCGCGGTCTAATTTTTGGAGTTTCTCAAGCGCATAAGGGGCTTAAGAAAAAATAAACTTAAGATAGCACATGTTGTTGTTGTTGTTTTTGTTGTTGTTGTTGTTGCATAGACGGTCTGTTTCCTCACAAATTGTCTTCAGGCTCAGTGCATGGCCCAGATTAGTTGCAGCTTTCTTTGGGCTACTCCATAAGTACAGTAGTTCCAAGTGAGTGGGTTTGGAAGGCCATGTTTTCCACAATACATCGCATACCTACCCTGTCGGAAAAACAAACAACAAGAAAGCATTAACGCCCCTCTCAAACAGCCGGTCGTGTGCTCTGAAGTTTCCCTCAAAATCAGCATTAAAGTTTCTCTCGAAAACTGTTGGTCTGGCACGCTCCATCGCCTTTAACTTTTGCTATTTTTTATCTGAAACATCTTCTTTTTCTTTGCAGTTTTTCTAACACGATTGGGATCTGAAGTCTCCGTTCAAACTCATGTTCTAAACACTCCTTCAATATTATTAGCCTTTCTCTCGGAATCTAGACCATTTCCTAGTTGTTGCTTTTTTCTTTAGGTTATTTGTGTACCCACTCATTTTCGCTGTAGAATTTTGTCGTATATCTTTTTGACTTTACGTTCCTTCCGACTTCAAAACATTGTTTCAATGTAGTATGTTCCAGGTGTGGACCCATTTGTTAGGGTTAGTCCTATTCTTCGCATAAAGTATGGCCTTGTTTCTTTCTTTGTGGTCCCAAGCTGTCACCATTCACTTTTTTCTCCATTCTTCTTTTATTCCTAGGATTTCAACTGCTCTCGAACACTATCGGGTCTGAACTCTTCTTTACCAATCAAAAATTTTCCCAGTACTCTCTCCTGGTGGTCTGAACTCTGATTTACCATTGATATAAATTTCTTAAAAGCTGAATTATTTCTTATCAATTTTCTTCTACTTTGTAGTTTTTCTAATAATTCGGACTTTGAACACTCCTTCAGCATTAAACTTGCTCTCAGAACATGCAGGTCTCTAAGAAACTAAAGCATTGCTTAAGCATTTTTTTCCTTTCGAATTTTCTTTTACTCATATTTTTTCTATTTTGGCGCTTTGCTTAAGATTCTTCCCACTCCAAAACGTTGTTTAAATTGATGTAGTAGATATGTAGATTCATTTGTTAGGGATAGTCCTACCCTTTATATGAAGTATGGCCTATATTTGTTTATTAAAAAATCGCATGGCTCCTCAATCAGCAGCCTAGGCACACCATGGTGATTCTCGTTTCTAATTTATTAAAACTATGGTATTTGGAACAAGCCTCTGAGTTATGAGAAATATTGGAATAAATGTTTTGCTGGAAGTTACATAACCTCACCGCCAGTTTGACCTTCATAACTTCAGACTAGGGTTGGGCGATATATATCGATATATCAATATTTTGAATTACCGTGCATCGATAATCGATAATTTTTTGCCATTTCGAGCCAAATTCGATATTTTTCATAAATTTCTGATTCGCTTTGAATTTAACACCAGAACATTTTTTAAGAAGTGTTATAACCATAATGTTCGGGTGCTTGAATTTACATTACTTAATTCTTCAAGAAATTCTTAATGATTTTTATGTTTATACTTCAGGATTCGTAGAATATCTGTAGACCCATCGAACTTTAACAACAAATATCTAGTAAACTATAAGTCTCCGGCAAGTTTGGATTTCAGTTTTGAGATCTGTGAGAGCACCTCTAACCCCGTGAAGAAGTGGTTTTTAGCGGGACGTGGTTCCTTAATGTAAAGCCGCCCCTTTCGATATATTGATATATCGATGTTTTTACACGGCATAAATCGATGTTTTTTGAAATATCGATATAATATATATCGATATATTTTTCCAATTTGCCCATCCCTACTTCAGACCGTAATACAACTCAAAAACAAAGCAAAAAACAAAACTGCGGAAATTTTAGATTGAAACACGCTTTGCTCGTAAAAACAGGAATGTTTGTTGGTCATTCTAAAGAATATATGTATGCACATAAATTTCGTTTCCACACAAATCATTTTATTGTAATCCTAAAATGCTTACAAGGCTATACCAATCACACTAAACTCACACAGAAGCAGAGTACTGAATTATCATGTAATAAAGTCATTAGAACAGACGCATAAACTAAAAACCTAGAAAAAAATAATACATACATACTTATATTATCTAAGCGACTGAAGGATGTGATACTGAAGAATAATAAGCGTCAGCCAGCAAACCAAACTATTGTGCAACGCCCTCTTCGACCAACTAACCCCTGCTCGATGATTTGTTCCGCGCTTTTATGCTGTCTGCTCGGCTTGTCTGCTTGTGTCTAATAGCCCAGTTAGTCGAGAACGTAAACCCGTGTACCGTGTCAGCTGATCTAACCTATTTAATGGTATTTGTATGTAACCGATTATTCAACGACGTAGGACGCAGAAGCCCGTACCGCAGAAATCAAAATCATTTTGATTTTTTACGTAAAAACGTGTCAGCTGATCGCTCGCATGGTGGCAAGGTAGAAGGGTTGCCAGTTGACATTTTTAGTTATTAAATATTTAAACAGTAATTTTCACAGCATTATACAACTAACTTAACAAGATTGTAAAATGTTATCGAATATACATATATGTGTTCACATGGATAAAATAGTATGTCTACTTAAACGAACCATTTATTATTACTTTAATTTTTGAAAAGAAAGGAAAGAAAATTTTTATAAATTTTTTTTAAATCCCAAGCAAAATGTAAATATATATATATATAATTTTTGAAATTGGAAATGAATGGAAATAACTGAATTAGGAAATCAAAATTCTACTTTGGCTATTCCACAACATCATCAAGATTCGTTTTTGCGCTAACTTATTTAGTACACAATTAGAAATTTGCATTTAAAATGTTTGTATATTTCCAATTGAAATTTTTGTGATCATATATTTTTGACACTTCTATTTTTTTAAAGCTGCTAGTAGTTGCAAGTGAAAATTTTACTTGCAGCGTTTATCAACTCTCTCGAGGTCTTACTCTCTCAATTTGGCTCTCTTGCGAATTTTTTGGGTTATTGAACATAAATTCGTAACTATTCGTAAAAATATGTAAAAATTTTGAGATATTGAACACTCCTAATAAATGAAGATATTACTGAAAATTAAAGCAAAAATTGTATTTATCCACAATGGTGGCGGTATTTTCTTAATTGATAACTCTTTGTGGTCTTCTTCTGCAATTTTTCTACATCAAAAAGTTATAAATTGCCACAATAAATCTGAGTTTCTGTAACAAAATCAATTAAAGTGATGTCACACTAATACGATCCACACTTTGTCACCACCTATTTATACTAGAAAAGATATGAGTTACAGAAACTCAGTACAGATTTCTTAATTAAACACAGATTTTTGTGAGAATCTTGTTGCTTCCCAATATAATTTTTTTATGGATTTTCAATTGTAAATTTAATGTTCTGACTGTGTTTTTTGTTATTTTATGTTTTAGCCCTTGATAACTATCACCAAGGTGTGATGGAAATATATTGGGTAGCAACAAAATTACAAGAAAAATGTGTTTTAATTACCAACTAAGCCGTAAAAAAGTAACTAAATTAATAAAAAAAAAAGTCGTCAACGACAACGCCATTTGGCAAATAATGCACAGTTGTGTATTGAAGAGTAATCCGCATAACACTTTGAAGATTAGTAAAAATTTTGTTTGTTCAAAAATGACTAAATGGCAACCCTGCCAAAATGTAAACAAACTATATATATATGTAAATATGTGTGAGTAAAACAGCTGATTGCTACGGGCTCAAAAAATCCTAAAAATTGCATACGGGCGTTTGCGTCAGCGAGCGGACCACACGTTCTTGACTAACTGGGCTATAACTTGTAAAACGTTTATACATGTGTTTAGTGCTTTTATTTTCCTTTTTTGCTTTTTTTTTATTAGTATGACTCATTCTCGTTGTCGTTCATTTCATCAGCGCGAATTTTTGCCCACTTAACTCCCCCTTTTCCTGCTTGCTTTTTTTCTTTTATCCACATATTTGTCCTTGTTGCGCATTTTTGTTTTTTGTACAGACCAACTATACTTATACATACATACACAATTGTGTATATTTTTAATATATGTATCTATAGTACATATGTATTTGGAGCATAAACCATCAAAACACAGGAAAGCTTAAACCTTTATTGTTGAATCATGAGCAAAAGCAATTGAAATGAAGTTGGTAACGCGAAGACAGTCTCCAGCCTGTCGCTTGCGTAGACTGAAGCTAATTAAGTCACTGACGTGGTGGATTGCAGCAGTAGTGACTTGTTTTCGTATTTAATTCAAAGCAACAGTTCACCGCGATAAAACGACGAGCGTCGGTTGCTGGACGGAAATGCGGCACGGTCATAGCAGCAATCTCAACAGGCTTCCAGGCGCAGTTCAGCCATCAGATTAGCTTGTGCCATTATTAAGTTTTGAGAAGTGCTTCAATGTGACATTTCCGTCAAAAGCAGAGAGTGCAAGCGAGACAGCGTACGCAAGAAGAAAGCAATCTAAATCTACACCGAAGAATCCAAAATCGAATGTGCTGTTGGAGTTGGGTTTTTCTGTGAAGTATTAAATGTGTCGCTTTCATTCCATCTCCCTTGCTTAGCCAGCATCTTTCAGGCGGCAGTTTTTGGCATTGAAAGGGCTTGTGAGCTTCTAATGAAACAGCTGCCAACAGGGAACAAGGCGCATATTTCTATATATTCAGACAGCCAAGCTACGCTTATGACGCTTAACTCACCGATCACGACATCCAAAATCATACGCAGCTGCAAATATGTAGATGCTTAAAGCAGCGGCCGCTATATGATTTTCCGCATTCATCATATGGTTTGCTGGTCACAGGAACATCGCTGCTAATGAGAAGGCTGACGTACTGGCGAAAGCGGGAGCAGCCATGCATGTTAGCAGAGCAGCTGCAAGCTGAGCTGTCCACTCATAACCATAAAACGAGATATCCAACTAAAATTCCGACAGATGGCAACACTTCGATGGAACTGCGTACACTTGTAGGACCACGAAGCCAACGTGGTCGGCTTATAATGCCACAAGAAGCAACGAACTAATCAGAAGGTTCAGAAAGTACATCTTCCAGATCATATCTACGATCACAGGACACTCGCCGTTCGGTAAACACACTGAAAGACTAGGGGGAATCCTATTCAACAACATATGTATATAGAAGCTGCAATCAAAAGAACTGTGAGGAATCAATCCAACACTTTCTGTGTGAATGCCCGGCTCTAGCTCATATCAGACACAACACCTTCGTAAATTTTGTGCTCGCTAACTAAAGCGCAATAGCCGACTGTACAGTGGCTTGCCTAAGTAGGTTCATCGATAACACGAAATGGTTTGATCACAAAGGCGAACTCTAACAACAACCCACAAACATATTGAATCCATGGGTTACATATGTGCATCAAAATGGCGCTTCTAGCGCTAATTGGGCCTGGGGTTGTACAACCAGGCGGCCCGGCAAACAACCAACTGACCAACGGCTTTTTGTGACGTGTAAGCAATATGTTTTGAGCACCAAACTTGTCAACCAGACAGCTTTGCTGTTCGCTAGCAAACGAATATGTTCCGTTAGTGCGCTGGAGATCCTAATAATTCATGCGTTCTCCGGACTCATATTTCTCATCGAGCTTTGCTGTTGGTATCTCGTGTGATAGATTTTGTTAAAGACTCATTCTCCGCTCTTTGTCAGGCTGCTCCATTCTTAGTATACTTATGCATTCATACATTTCTCGTATGTACATATGTGTGTATGTATGTTGCAGTTAATTTTTATACTCAGCTGTACTAGTACACAGAGTATTATAGTTTTGATTTCCTAACGGTGGATTGTAACAGAATGAAATAATCGAGATAGATATAGACTTATATATATCAAAATGATCAGGGTGAAAAGAGAAATCGATTGAGCCATGTCCGTCCGTCCGTCCGTCTGTCCGTCTGTACGCACGATAACTCGCGCAAAAATTGAGATATTTTGATGAAATTTGGAATGCAAGTTGGTATCAAGACAGGAACGGACGGTATTGAAAATGGGCGAAATCGGACCATGACCACGCCCACCTCCCCTATATAGTAAAAATCGGAAATTTTGTATCTCAGTAACTAATAGAGCTGGAGTGATAAAATTTCACCCACGTATTGACCTCAGGCCCTTATGAAGAAATGTGGTGAAATTTTGGAAAATGGGCGGTGCCACGCCCACTTATTAAGGGGCAAACATTGAAAGTTTTATGAGTCATAACTCAGAAACCGTTGAAGTTATATCGATGAAATTTGGTAGGCGTGATATACTTACTTAGACAAATGTTTGGACGAAAAATTGCCAAAATCGGTTGACGACCACGCCCACTTTTATATATGGGTATTATAAAGTGGCCTAATAAAAACATTTTAAGCCATATCTCTGTCAAATATAAAGATATATCATTGAAATTTTATGGCAGGAGTCCAACTATGGACATAAAACAAAAAACACAAAAATTGTGGAAAATGGGCGTGGCACCGCCTCTTTTTAGAAACAGGAATATACGAGATTTCTTAGCCCATAACTCGACAAATAATTTATATATAATGACGAAACTTGGTGTGTACACTTTTATTACTTGTAGTAATACATGTTCAAAATTTTAGCGAAATCGGTTGACGACCACGCCCACTTTTATATATGGGAACTATAAAGGGGCCTAATGAAAACATTTTAAGCGATATCTCTGTCAAATATAAAGATTTATCATTGAAATTTTATGACAGGAGTCCAGCTATGGACATAAAACAAAAAACACAAAAATTTTGGAAAATGGGCGTGGCACCGCCTACTTTTAGAAGCAGGAATATACGAGATTTCTTAGCCTATAACTCGACAAATAATTGAGATATTATGAAGAAACTTGGTTTATACACTTTTATAACTTGTGTTAATAGACACGCAAAAATTTATTGAAATCGGTTTATGACCACGCCTACTTTTTAACAAAGATATTTCTGGAACACCCTTTAGGAATTTGTAACGTGACATCTTTGTAACTAGAAGTCATAAAGGAATGAAATTTTACACAAAGTATAATATTCATATGCTTATTTGGATGACTGATAAAAATTTTGAAAATGGGCGTGGCTACGCCCACTTTATGCAGCACTCGCTTTATATAAAGTACCTACACCGTGTTTCCATCAAACGCAAACAAACAATGAAAGCATACAGCTGAGTATCTAATGTTCGATTCCACTCGAACTTAGGCTTCCTTACTTGTTCCATATAATAATCCCACTGCCGATTTAAACGAATTTCATACAACGAGCTTTTTAGATGTACATACCACATATTCGTTCAAGCTTCTGCTGCGTTAAAAGAAAAAAATAATAAAAAAAAAATTGACTCTTCAACTACTTTGCCAGTTTAGCATTTTTCCCATAATTGGTTATGACAACTACACACATTTAGCAAAATAAAAAAAAAAAAAAACTACAACAAAACACAAAGCAATTCCACCAATCTAGTAGAAATTAGGGTTCCAACGATACCACCGAGTACAAGTAAATATTCGATACTTTTGTTAGGAAACCGAGTACTTTTTTACTCGATGCTTTTTCACTCCGATATTTCGCCGATACGATAAGTATCGATACTTTGCGATACTTTGGGGGCATCGCCAATCATTTCAAATTTAACATTCGTATTGACAAGAAAAACAAAAGACACACTCTTTAATAAAATAAAAAAAAAGAATCGCAAGACTTCAGAGGTGTGGCCTTATTTTGAAGACATAAATGTCGTGTTAGCTTCATGCAAACGGTGCTCAAAAGTGGTGAAGCATTGTGGAAATTAAATATATAAAGTAAAAGAATTTATTAAAATCAGAGTTGTAATTATTATAAGAGAAAAATAAAAATCAAAAAATAATTATTATTGAAAGAAACATATTTTAAAAGTCTTTCCATAATAGTTATTTCTGAGATATTTTTTTAAGTCGTTTTGTAATTATTATAAATGAGAAATTTTGTTTTATATCTTCAAAGACTTTTATATTGAGACAAATTTGAAAAAAAAGTCTTTGAGTAATTATTATCCGTAACAAATTTTTTTTTAGGTCTTCAAAGACTTTTTCACTGAGACGAATTTCAAAAGTATCTTTAAGCAATTACTATTTTGAGTAACAAATTTATTTTTTATATCTTCGATAAAAATCTTTCATACAATTTCAAATTGGAAATTTGCTTGAATTTTTAAGTACTTATATAAAAGTTATTTTTATTTTATACTTATATGAAAGTTATTGAAAATTTTCTGAGACTTTTTTGAACTTTGTCTCAATGAAAAAGTCTTTGAAGATATAAAAAACAATTTGTTACTGATAATAATTACGCAGACTTTTTCAAATTTGTCTCAATATAAAAATCTTTGAAGACTTAAAAAATATATATTTGAAATAACTATTATGGAAAGATTTTTAAAATATAAGTTTCTGAATAATAATTATAGAAGATTTTTATCATTTTCATCAGGAAAAAAATATTATCAAAAGACTTTTATGATCCTGAAGAAAATATGTAAGACTTTTTTATAATTTCAAAATTAAATAATAATTATTCTACATCTCTGATTAAAATGATTCTTTTTATAGCCTTGTTCTGGCGCGTTTACATAATTTACCGGTAAAAAAAATTAGGAACTTTAAACACCATTTTCGTATTATTGCAACAGGAAAATTAAGCTGCAATTTACCATTTACATGTCTATTGAGGTAGTACCTTAATTTTCCCGTTAGAATAATACTAAAATTGTGTTCAAAGCTCCTGATTTTTAGCGGTAAATTAAGTAACCGCTCCAGAATAAGGTTGTTTAATGATTTTCGATACCAAGTAGGTATCGATGCTTCTCATCCGATACATACTCGAGTGCCGATACTTTGTGGCGATACTAAAAGCGAGTACAAGTATCGATACCTTAACCATTAAGGCTTAATGGTATCGTTGGAACCCTACACTCAAAAAAAAATTTCTCTCGATCAAAGACATAATTTTCCTTATTTTGAACACGCGTCCCAATACAAAATTTTCTTTCTTTTGTGTAAATTTTCTCAAAAATGTGGAAAAAACATAAAAAAACATTCAAACAAATTCGTTGCCATGGGGATTTGTATGGGAATTTAATTTCTCAAAATTAAAGAAATCAAGTCTTCAAAACAAGGAAAGTTGGGAATGGAATGGCGCTTAAAGAATTTTTCATTATTTTAATGTATGAATTTTTTCAAAACAAGTATATGAAACCATGGTAACGCATGTAACAACAATATTTTATAAACCTTTTAACATGTTTTAAGGAAAATTTACTCAAAACAAAGAAAGTAGTGTTCAAAATAGGTAAACAATTTCTTTGACCCCTCCATATATTTTTTTTCTCTCAATGTAGTAGAAATGGCACACTCTCGGGCATGAATGTTCATGCAGCACAAGCACAAAATGTTCTGATCGCCAATTACAGATAATGTTCGTTGTTGTTGTTATTTACTTGTTTATCGCTTCATTTGCTGCGATTTGCGCTGCTTTTGGTGGTGCGCCGCGTTCGTGGCCGGCATCACTCGTTGCTTCTTTGCTAGTCGACGTAAGTGGGTGAGTTAATGTGACGTTGCTACGCGCTCATTGCCAGCGTTGCCCATATACATAATTGCATGATTGGCATTGCTACGAGCGCATTTTTAAAATGCACTTAACGTGTTGGTGCTTTTGCTAGTTTTTTTTTTTTTTTCTTTTCCATAAAGCGAGTCAATTGCAGCAAACTACTTATTTTATGCGTGCGCTGCATTACAAAAAAAATTATTTAATGGGTGGGTATATGTGCGGTGTGACCGCTGTGGTGCAGTGGGTAGAGTGCTAGCCTGCTATGCCAGAGGTCTCGGGTTCAAACCCCAGTCCGAGCATATACCAATAAAAGTTTTCTAATTAGTAAAAATCCAATTATTGGGTTTTTTTAAGAGCAGCGGTCACCTCTCGGCAGTGGGCGGCATACCCTCCGAGAGTATTTCTGCCATGAAAAAGCTTTTCACAAAAAATGCATTCGCCGTTCGGAGCCGGCATAAAACTGTAGGTCCACCTAATTAGTAGGAAAAACAAAAAAAGGAGCACACCTCGAATTGGGAGAGAAGCTCGGCCATAAACTCGTCAGAGTTATAATAGCGCCATTGTATTATATTATATATATGTGCGGTAACTGCAAGCGTAAAGCTAAAGATAAAAAATTAAATGCCATTTAATAAGGAAATGTATATTTAAATGGTCATTATATAGAATGAATTATGTACATAACTACATATCGCACGTTTTATGCAATAGGGATTTAACTAAAAAAAAATTTTTTTGGGAAAACGCAAATAAACTTTTATAATTTCAAATAGTTTCCTTCTACGGCTAACTACAAAATCACTTTTATTTCTGCTATTTTTATCCTTTTGAGTAGACTCAAAGGCACGACCCAGTTATTGAACAATATGGCAAAATCGCAGAATTCGAAAATTTCGAGTTAAATCCCTATTGTATAAAACGGGCGATATGTACATACACACACATTTTAAATAATTTTGTTTTTTCTTTTGTTTTTGAAAGAAATGAGCTACTTAGTAACTGCCAAAAATAGCTGTGGCTACCATATAAAGTGGTTGCTGGCTGCCTATTTGTCTTAGCTATAATTAAGTAGTTGGCTAATTTTTCTTTAATGAAAAATTTATAAATATAAATTTATGTAAATTCTCACCGCAAACACTTTTTTACGTGACTGTGATTGATGACCAAATAAACTTACATACATATGCACCTAATAAGTGAGTAATGTTCATGCTCCATTGAAATAGCACGAGTTTTAGAGGTTAAAGGAATGAAAAGTTTATTTTAATTGATGGAAGTTGTATTATATTGATTATTTCTAATAAAACGTTCAATATTTAAGCCAAAAATTTTTTGTATGAGCCACCCAAAAGTAGCGATGGGCATTGCTGAGATTTTTTATTCCATTTACTCGTCCATTGAAAAAATCACCAAAATATCTCGAACTCGCTTATAGCCAACGATTACACTCGCTGACAGTCAACGATTACACTCGCTGTCTTTCGTTAACGAATTTGGATATTTTGGACTTGATTTGAGGAGCTGAAAGATCTTTGATTCTTTTGAAATGTTACTGCTTATAAGTATTTTTCCCACTATCAAGCAATAAGCTCTTCAACAGCCCCACCTTGGCCTGCCAATAATCCATAAAAACAGCAAAGCACTCACTTCCAGCGTCTTGTCAACCAATTCATTTGCTTTTTATGGCAACTTTTCGTCTTCATTTTAATTTTTTAATATTCCACGAAATCCATGGAAACATTCGCTAGTGGCAAAATTCTGCCAGAAAAACGCTTTTAACAAAAAAAAAACAAACATGCATTTGATGGGGAAGAGTAAAACAAGCCATATTATGACAACGTGGGCGAAAAATTACTTACATATATACAAATATGTGAATATATTTATGTACCTACACTGCTGCTGCCAAATGTGCTGGTCGATCCCCCAACTTGATGCCTTCCACTGCCATTCGACCGGCTATTTTTGTATGCATCAATATGCGGAGGGTGTTAGACGAGCCACATAAGTGTATGCCAATGCCAACACAATCGTCACTAAATTACGGCGAGAACAGTCGATGACATACGCGTACAGTGTGTGCAATAAATACGTTAACAAAATGGGTATGGATATAGAAATAGAGATATATAGATAGAGATGGAGATCGGGATGGAGATGGAGATGGAGATGGAGATGGAGATGGAGATAGAGATAGAGATAGAGATAGAGATAGAGATAGAGATAGAGATAGAGATAGAGATAGAGATAGAGATAGAGATAGAGATAGAGATAGAGATAGAGATAGAAATAGAGATAGAGATGGAAAATGGAGATGGAGATGGAGATGGAGATAGAGATAGAGATAGAGATAGAGATAGAGATAGAGATAGAGATAGAGATAGAGATAGAGATAGAGATAAAGATAGAGATAGAGACAGAGATAGAGATAGAGATAGAGATAGAGATAGAGATAGAGATAGAGATAGAGATAGAAATAGAAATAGAGAGAGAGATAGATGGAAAATGGAGATGGAGATGGAGATAGAGATAGATATAGAGATAGAGATAGAGAGAGAGATAGAGATAGAGATAGAGATAGAGATAGAGACAGAGATAGAGATAGAAATAGAGAGAGGGATAGATGGAAAATGGAGATGGAGATGGAGATAGAGATAGAGATAGAGATAGATATAGAGATAAAGATAGAGATAGAGATAGAGATAGAGATAGAGATAGAGATAGATATAGAGATAGAGATAGAGATAGAGATAGAAATAGAAATAGAGAGAGAGATAGATGGAAAATGGAGATGGAGATGGAGATAGAGATAGAGATAGAGATAGAGATAGAGATAGAGAGAGAGAGAGAGAGAGAGATAGAGATAGAAATAGAGATAGAGGTAGAGATAGAGATAGAGATAGAAATAGAGAGACAGATAAAGATGGAAAATGGAGATGGAGATGGAGATAGAGATGGAGATAGAAATAGAGATAGATATACAGATAGAGATAGAGATACAGATAGAGATGAAGATGGAAATAGGAATAGAGAAGATGAAAATGAAAATGAAGACGAAAATGAAGATCAAGATGAGGATGAAAATGAAAATGAAGATAAAGGTGAAGACGAAGATGATGATGAAGACGAATACGCAAATGCAGATGAAGATGGAATGGATGGCTGTTCCATTTCCATTTGTGCATTCTGTATCAGCTTCGAGCGCTTCAGCTGTGGAATGAAAATATGACAGTGAAAAGCTAAATTTATAAAGCAAAGCAAAGGGAAATGACATAAATTATTTGGCGGATTTCTTTCTGTTGAGTTTTTTTTTGTGTTCTTTTACACTGCTTACATGCCTGAAAGGGAAGAAAGATGCATTTGTTAAAAAAAAAACAACGCACACAACATTTTTATTAGATGAAAAAGCGCAGCGAAAAGGTTTTAGACATTTTTTTTAATTTTTTTTTTTATTTTTTTTATTTTTTTTTATTGTTTTTAATTTAATTTTACTTTTTTAACTTGTTTTATTTTTTTTAATATATTTTCAAATTTAATGGTACGTTTTTTTAATTTAAATTTAAACTTTTTTTTTATAAATCATGGCAAATAATTTACATATTTCGTACGCAATTAATACGACAGCCTGAAGGTATTAATGGAATTTTTATAAGCTATACAAAACCGCATACTTGCATGGGTTTCTGTGTGTGCACGTACCTGTACACTGCCATAAAACAAATCAAATGAAAGAAAATAAAACGTTCATTGTGCTACTTTTACTATAAATTCCTTTTCAATTTGGTTTCTGTGCTATTTTGTTCTTTTTTCTTTTTTTTTATTATTGTTTGCTGTGTGTTAATATGCGCGTGTGTATATAAAAGGCGCCGACGCCGCTCACCATGACCAAATTATGAAAGTTATGGATTTTTAGCGCCAAGTAGTACTTTGATATGAACAAGAAAAAATCTATAAACAATTATGATCAAAAGGTGAGCTGCATTAAATGGGATGGTGGTCGTAAAGAAAAGCTATGAATAAACAATTGTAAATGCATGCACGGAAAACGCTTGCTTGCCTGGCGGCCTGCCAGTGTGACTGACTGACAGACTTGGTTGAGTTGGCTGGCTTTTTGGCTTAATGCCAACGATGAAAATTTTTGAAATTCTTGGAAATCATTTCCAACGCTGCGCTGTGTCATAAAAAATCATATAACAACCCTGCAAAAAGTGGGACTACGTAATATGGTAGTACAGGACCAGGTTACGTTGTGACAGTTCCTAGTTACAGAGGTGGTCCAAATATATGAAAAAATATGGTTACATTAACATTGCGATGTCATTGGACATGACCACCCCTGCTTCACCGCTGCATAACAAAGGACTATATAAAACACCACCCCATTTGGGCCATATACTAATCTGCTTACAGTGGACCACATTTTAAACTACATCCCAATACCCTAGACCGAGCCAAATTGCCGACCAACCACGAATTAGTTGGCGGCGAACGACAATTTACATTCGATGTGGTCCGATGCAGCATAACATGTAACCAAGTCCGTAACCACGTCCCTTCAGACCTACTTTAAAGCCCCGTCCCATTGGACTACCTGGTCCTAAAATTTTTGAAGGGAATTCATACACTTGCATACATATACATACATATGTATACGCAAACACACCCACACTTGTATAAAATAAAGCAGAAAGGTAATCTTTGCTGGATTATGTATGAAAAATGCCTGATTTATTTGCAAAGCCATAAGTCAATATGTATGTATGTACATATGCCTTAATTTATACATATTTATATAAGCGCTATGTCTATTTGTTTATAAGTATGTGTACATATGCCTTAAGGCAATAATTATTGTAGGCATTATTTATAATCTTCGCTGCTTTTGTATAAAATTCATAAAATTCGCGGCGCTGTAAATCATCATCAAAAAGTGAAGTGCAGATTTTATTTACATACAAACACGCAAACATACATGTTTTCGAATATGCCGTTATTTTTATTGATGTAAATATGTATGTAGAAATTTTGCCTGCCGCTGCTGTTACGAACGAGCTCAACCTACCACTCGCCCATTTTTTTGAACGTGTCAAGTGCAACGAGTTTGCACTGCCGTGATAAAAATGGAAAGTGCAGCGAAATATAAGGAAAAAAATATAAAATTGTCGAAAAAGCATTACCTATGATATTATGAACAACAATTTTAAACTCTTGCATTACTTTTTATGCCCAGCGGCTGTGTTTTGCTTTTCATGCAAGAGAATGCTTATGCATAAAAGTGCTGCGTTGCTGCAAAGCAGCCTTGTGCGACTATGAGATGTTTTTACTCGTTTGTTTAAACAACTCGATGGTCGATTTTCGCGCTCGTTTATAGCCAGCGATTCTTCTCGTTGGATTTTGCTGACGAATAAAACAACTCCTGTCAGACTAGCAATGCTTATAGGTTAGGTTGAGAATTAATTGCTAACGAGTTAAATTACCATTTACTACAAATCTTTATTACTCGTTAGGAAGTTAAATGACCATTTACTGCTATTCGTTATTACTATTCGCCAGAAAGCGTTGCGCATATTTGTTGTTACATACATACATTAATTTTTTATCCACCCCAAAAATTAGTCTTCTTGAGTCGCAGAGAAAGTCAACGATGATTTCATTAATTAATTTTTGGGAACAAAAAATAAAATAAAAAATTATGCATACAATTAAATTCAATTCAATTTGCTGATTGACTAAACTGAGCGAATATTACTCATACGACGCGTGGGTTCACACATTCCCACTTTTTTTTTTGTACAATTCCTCTGTTCTGCTAACATTACTTATTGTTTATTATCTACTTATTATTCTTTCTTTTTGTACGCGCAATGAGCAAGGCCAAAGCAGCTTAACATGTTAGAAATAAAAATAAAATATATGTATGCTACATATGTACATAAGTATTTGTAGCGCAAACATCATAAAAATAGACACCCAATATTTATATGGATGTGCTCGCACTTAAAACACACATGGTTGTATCAACAAAACGCCTAGTGCTTGTAGTGCTTTTGTTGTTGGCCCCTCTATTTGTCTGCTGATTTTTTTTTTGTTATTTTTTTTGTTGTCTGTCACCATCTGTTAAAATGCCAATTGCGGTGTTTTTTTATTTTAATTTTTCTTTGGTTTTGCGGTCGTCCCTTGTTTTCTTGCCGGCATGTAATTGCTTGTTGCTTGTTGTAATTGTTGTTGCTTCTTTGCACCAGACTGCGTTAGCAACAATTATCTATAAAATTTAAGTACCACATACTTACTAAATATGTATGAAATAGGCTATTGTTGTTGTTGATGCTGTTGTTGGATGTTGTTTTTCTTTATTTGTTATTTGTTGCTCTTGTTTTGTTGGCAACGATAATGAATTATATACTAGGTATGCATTAATTTATATGCGTACATACATATCTTTTGTAATCGAATCGAAAATAGTGCCTAGAAAAATAACCGCTGTAATCGTAATAACTAGTGCTTAACATTAGTTGGCAAGTCCAGTCAATACGAATCGCTGTAACTGAAACTCGTTGCAAGCGTAACTCGCTGTAAATGAAGCACATTGCTCACTACTTATTTCAAAGAAAAAATAGCAATGCAGAAATCAATCGAATTCGAATGCATACATACATACACATACATATGTCTTATTAACTCTTATTATCTCCCGAAATATTCCAAATAACCAAACGTGGCGAGATGGATCTTTTTATCTTTACACTTTGTATGTTTGATTTAGGTTAGGAAGCAGTGGTTGCCAATTTCGGCAGCACATTTATGCTGGCCCTTTAAGATGCTACTATGATGGTTTGGTAATACGAAAACCCCCTACGCAAAAACCCTCCTGTGGCTTCTGAAAATCTTCGAATTCTTTTAGATACAACGCTATCTAGATGTTGTCGTTGTTATTTTCATAGCTACCAATACACTCCCCAAAAGTTTTGGGTAGTGTAGGGAATGTGACAGTCATTTGCCGGTTGAATTCGGTACGTTCTGCTACTAGTCCCTTTTGAGACAAGCTCGGCTATCATGCGAACGTTTTTTTTTAGCCATTATCCATCTTCTAGTCCAATGGTTTGTAGTCGCCTCCTACGACAGACATACATATGCATGTACCTTAGCTCGGTTGTATTCAAAAGTCCCTTAAAATTCCTGCTTGAAATATGTAGAAGTACTTACCATATGAATTTCAATCACTTTTCCTATTAAGCAATGGCATACCGTTGGCCTTTTGGCCTCTCAATTTGGCTTTGAACGTGTCTTGTATTATTGAAAGTTTGGGCTTCTTCATATGCCACTGATGGAAGATATTTCCCTTAGAATGACTTTGATTAGCAGTGAAAGTGGAGCGGGTTCTTCTAGACACGCACATCAGGTGGTTAGGGAACTGCTCTGCCATCTCGTTACAAGATTTGCGGCGGTTCTTTAAGCTCACAAAAAGGAACGATTAAGAAAAATTAACGAATTTTCTAGGCACATTATGTAGACTCGTAGATCCCACGACAAAGCCACTGTGACCTAACCTAACCTTCGCGTAAATGTGCCAGTTTGGTCTATACTAAAGTTTTCTTTTTGTTGAGTCCGATATGAATTTAAAATATTTTTTCTTATTTATTTATGTATTTATTATGTATTGTGGAATGAAAAAGATTTATTTATTTAAGCGAATCTATACTAATTATATAGAATTGATTGTATGGAAAATGTATGTAACGCGATAACTCAAAAAGTACTGCACCGATTTTAATAATTCTTTTTTTTAAATGTCAGAAATGGTAAATTCTCGACAACCATGTACTTTTTTTTGCGCATTTCTGAGACTTTAATACCTTTTTCCCGGTTTTAAATTTCAAAAAACTCAAAAAAGCGCAAGCATAGACAGATTCGTTTGGTCATTTGCCGTGTTCAGTGGAGGCGTCGCAGTCGTGCCAGGCAGCGCAGCGTAGGCGACTCATATATTTGTTTTTGCACGGTTTGTTGTTTGTCTCGGTGGCAATCAAAAACCTGTTTATGCATGCATACTATGTTGTAAATCAAGAACGCCTGCACCTACACCTGCGATATTGGTATCAAATGAAAGGTGTTGAGCAGAATTTCAACATAGAGTTCTTTTCATTGTGATGCCTAGACATCCTCCCCAGGTATGGGCTAAAATGTGGACCCGGATTACTCCGGAATGTGGTTGAACGATATTGGTATGAAATTAAAGGTATTGAGCAGGGCTTTAACACATACACATTTTCATTGTGATTTCCATGACGGGTCTTCTGATATGGGTCAAAACGTGGAACCGGATGGCCCGGAATGTGTCTGAGCGATATTGGTATCGAATGGAAGGTCTTGATCTGTACTGAGTTTCTGTAACTGAACTCTATCAATGTTTTCGACTGGGTGACGTCATAATGACGTCAATAGATAGATTCTCACCTGCTTTTTAGGTGGTGACAAAGTGTGGAACGTATTAATGTGACGTCATTTTGATCGACAATTTCCCCGATTTTGTTACAGAAACTCACTTCTGCACTTCAACATAGAGTTCTTTTAATAGTGATTCGCAGGCCGGGTCCCCAGATATGGATCAAAACGTATACTCGGCTGACCATCGAATGTTTCAGAGCGATGTGGGTATTAAATGAAATATCTTGATCAGGAATTCAGCACAGAATTCTTTTTATAGCGATGCCTAGGCCGGGTCCCCACATATGGGTCAAAACGTGGAACCGGATGGCCCGGAATGTTTCTGAGCAATATTGGTATCGAATGAAAGGCCTTGATCAAGACTTCAACACAAAACTTTTTTAATTGTGGTTCCTACGCCGGATCCCCAGATATGGGTCAAAATACGGAACTGGATGTTTTTCAGATATTGGTATCAAATGAAAGGAAACGGCTTCAACATAGAGCTATTTTCATTTGATGCCTAGGCCGGGTCATCGAGTGGACCCAGATAACCCCGTAATAACTTAACTTAACTTAAAATGAAAGGAAACGGCTTCAACATAGAGCTATTTTCATATGATGCCTAGGCCGGGTCATCGAATGGACCCAGATAACCCCGTAATAACTTAACTTAACCTGACTTGACTTGACTTGACTTAACTTAGATTAACTATTATTCGTCATTGCGAAGCAACGGGTATTTGCTAGTATTTTTATATACATTTTTATATCGAACATGTGTGACAAAATGTCTAGCGCGCCAAGTGCTGCTTTTAAGCAACCGGCATACATATGATGCAATCGTAGTCTTTCACAATTTTTTGTTTTTATGTTTAACAATTGCTCTTGAACTACTTAATTCCCAAAGCTGACATTTGGACATTTCTATTTTTATGTTTTTGCTTGTTGATGTTTTTTTTTAATCTTAATTCTTTCCTTTTTTATTCTAAAAAGAGTTAAGTCCAACGAAAATATCAACTGATGTCTCGGTCCAGTTAGGTTCCTTCCGTGCAATAAATGAGTTGATGGGCGGCGGCAATCAATTAAGCTGATTCCACATAAAACTTTTTCCGCTTTGCGTTACGCCGCTTTCTATGTCAAACAACGCAAAACTGAAAAACTATGCCACAATGAACGCTGCAACATCACTCAAAAAATATTTATTTTCTGAAAAATCTTTCATTCTCCGTTTTATTTACAAAAAAGTAAATAAGAAAATAAAAATCTATTACATTATTTTTCAATTGTGTGAAATTTAAATTTGTTTATTTACATTGGAATAAAAGTGAAACTGAAAAAAAATTCAACGCCCCCAAACGTTGAGATTTGGGCAACTTTGTACTTTACGTAACTTCGGCGTTGCGTTAGTTTTTGTTATGTGAGAAACCTCATATAGATACATGTATTTTAATCTCAGCTGTCACGCAGAAAGTGTCACGTAGCGCAACACAAAGTTCTATGTGGAATCAGCTTTAAAGTGTTTTTTTTTTTTGAAAGAGTTTTTAGTGCTTAGCACAAAATTTTTATTTTAATTCAATTTTTAATTGTTGGGGTAAGTGGAAAAAAATTTTCAACAACTATTTACAGCGAAGGTTGAGTGTATAGCTATTTCACGAAAAACCATTTTCGATCATCAGCACTCTTTTCGGAAGTGGATGCACCGGGGATTGAACCCGAGTCCATTCCAACTTCAGCCGCAATGACCCAACGGATAAACACACTCGTGCTAAGCACTAAAAACTCTTTCAAGTAAAATTGTTAACGTTGTTTGGTATATACATAAAATAAAATACCAACAACAATGGGTACGTTCAGAAGGCGCAACCGTGGCGCAACAGTTGCGCAACTGTTGTGTTTTATCTTCTGAACGCAACGTTGAGTATTTCTGATCAACACAACATGTTGTGATTTTGGAGACTTTTTTCCATCATAAATTTTTTACGCTCACTTTAGACAACATGTTGAGCTTACGATTTTGACATATGTACAAAAATATAAATAGTGTTTATGAATTTTGGAATGTAATAAAAATGTTTCAAAGCCGCGAAATTATTGGCAATTACGTTGGGGATAATTAAAATAATAATTTGTTTATTTAATGGATCAGCTCGTTCAGAAGGCGCAAATTGTATCACTTTCCGATTACTGATATCTACACAACAGTTGTGCTCCACCGTTGCGCCTTCTGAACGTACCCAATGTTCATTGCGAACTGCCTACAACAAAAAATTCAGCACGTTTGTGGAGAATATATGCAAAAGCATATACACACTAACGTTAATGTTGAAAATGAAAAAGGCAAAAGTAGGGAAAATCCAACAGCTTGCACAGAGTCTCAATGGCCGAGTGTGTTTATCCGTTGGGTCATTGCGGCTGAAGTTGGAATGGACTCGGGTTCAATCCCCGGTGCATCCACTTCCGAAAAGAGTGCTGATGATCGAAAATGGTTTTTCGTGAAATAGCTATACACTCAACCTTCGCTGTAAATAGTTGTTGAAAAGTTTTTTTTTTTGTTTGTTTTGCTGTCATTCCAAGTTGTTTTCAATTCGACTACCTGTTGTTGTAGCTGTCGTCAAGGTTATTATTGTAACATTAATTACTTACCGATCAACGCTTGCAACGTTTTATAATCAATCACTTGAATTTGTTTAAATTTTCACATTTTTTTTGCTACAAATGTCTTTTCTGTTTTGCTTTTAATTATCAACACCTTAACAACTTATGTATGTATGTATGTATGTGCCACATTTGTTTATGGTTTTTCTTATGCATTATTCCAGACACACACGCTCCATAATCACTACCCATTATCTAAATATTCAATGCGGCAAGCAACAAAATGCATAATTTATCATGTTTATGAACTGTGCTTAATCTCTCAACGCCTTGACGCATTTTCTTCGCTTGCTTTTATTGTCTCATTTCTTTTTTTTTCTTGTTTTATTTATATTTTTTTTTTTCTTTTAATTTTTATCACTTGCACGCATAATAATTACTCAATCAAATCAAAATGAAATGTGCTGACGCGATTGTAGGACGGCTCAAGATAAATGTTTGTTTTTTTTTCTCTTTTTTATACTCAGCTGTACTAGTACACAGAGTATTATAATTTTGATTTCATAACGGTGGATTGTAACATAATGAAATAATCGAGATAGATATGGACTTATATATATCAAAATGATCAGGGTGAAAAGAGAAATCGATTGAGCCATGTCCGTCCGTCCGTCCGTCCGTCCGTCCGTCCGTCCGTCCGTCCGTCCGTCCGTCCGTCCGTCCGTACGCACGATAACTCGCGTAAAAATTGAGATATTTTGATGAAATTTGAAATGCAAGTTGGTATCGAGACTGGGACGGTTGGTATTGAAAATGGGCGAAATCGGACCATGACCACGCCCACTTTTCCTATATAGAAAAAATCGGATATTTGGTATCTCAGCCACTAATATAGCTAGAGTGATAAAATTTTACCCACGTATTGAGCTCAGGCCCTTATGAAGAAATTTGATGAAGTTCTGGAAAATGGGCGGTGCCACGCCCACTTATTAAGGGTCAAACATTGAAAGTTTTATATGTCATAACTCAGAAACCGTTGAAGATATATCGATGAAATTTGGTATGCGTAATATGCTTACTTAGGCAAATGTTTTGACGAAAAATTATCAAAATCGGTTGACGGCCACGCCCACTTTTATATATGGGAACTATAAAGGGGCCTAATAAAAACATTTTAAGCGATATCTCTGTCAAATATAAAGATCTATCACTGAAATTTTGTGGCAGGAGTCCAACTACGGACATAAAACAAAAAATACAAAAATTTTTGAAAATGGGCGGTGCCACGCCCACTTATTAAGGGTCAAACATTGAAAGTTTTATATGTCATAACTCAGAAACCGTTAAAGATATATCGATGAAATTTGGTACGCGTAATATATTTACTTAGCCAAATGTGTGGACGAAAAATTACCAAAATCTGTTGACGACCACGCCCACTTTTATATATGGGTATTATAAAGTGACCTAATGAAATCATTTTTAGCGATATCTCTGTGAAATATAAAGATAATTCATTGAAATTTTGTGATATGAGTTCTACAATAGACCGGAAACAAAAAATAAAAAAAGTTTATAAAATGGGCGTGGCACCGCCTCTTTTTATGCAAAGAAATCTACGAGCCTATTACTCGACAAATAACTGAGATATTATGACGAAACTTGGTTTATTCACTTTTATAACTTGTGTTAATAGACACGCAAAAATGTATTGAAATCGGTTTATGACCACGCCTACTTTTTAACAAAGATATTTCTGGAACACCCTTTTGGAATTTGTAACGTGAAGTCTTTGTAACTAAAAGTCATAGAGGGATGCAATTTTGCACTAACAATAATATTTATATGCTTATTTGGATGATTGATACAAATTTTGAAAATGGGCGTGGCTGCGCCCTGTATATGCAGCACTCGTTTCATATAAAATACACCCTATATCGAACAAACGCAAACAAACAATGAAAGCATACAGCTGAGTATCTAATGTTCGATTCCACTCGAACTTAGGCTTCCTTACTTGTTTATTTTCTGGAGTTGTGGTGTTTCTTGCCTGCCGACGCTGGCGAGTGCGTTAAATTGTATAGCGAGTAGCGAGTGCGTTTGGTATGACTAAAAGTGCAGACATTGGTGACTTATCTGTAATCTTATAAAACAGCTGATTCAACCAACCTTACGACAAGCTATGTTACTAGTCATTGTATCGCTAACTTACAGACCAATTGGATTTTGGTTAGCAACCCTAAATCCGTAAACAGCTGACACTTGTGAAAGAAGATATAGGAAGGTAGGCGCATGGGCGAATTCAGAAACTTCTTTTTTTATTTACAAAGGTAGATTATAATTCAAAATCAAAGCGAATTCACATCATGGCCAATAGTAATGGGCGAGTCCCAAGCGAATTCAGATTTTAACCAAGAAAAATATTATTTTGACATTACAATCTACTAAAATTTCTGAATTCGCCTACGCGCCTACCTTCGAAGATCTGCCTCGACAAGTGTCAGCTGTTTACAGATTTACGGCACCACTAACAGCTCACATGGATAGCGATAAAGTTACAATAAGGTTAACGATACTGAAATACTTATAAGTCACCAATGTCTGAACCTTTACTTGCAGCTATGAGCAGAAAACGGGAAAGTATGATAAACAAATATTGTTATAACGAGTGGATCACACTTGATTTGCGTTTTTTTGTTTGTTATTGTTATATTTGATTGAAAAGAAAGATGAATAAATTATTAAAAAAACGCTTTGATGCTTTTCAATCTACTCTAGTTCTTAGGGGGGAACATGATAAACTTTTTACCATCTACTTTGACAAGTATAAACCGCTTGAGATTTGTTTTGGTTTGATTCGGTTGTTTGCCACAGTTAGTCCCCGATTGTTCCCGTACGGGTATACATATGTGTAGACTAATTGTAGGCCAATTGTTCCCGAACGTGTATAAATATAGATTAATCGCTTTCATTCCGACGGGTACAGATCGAGATTCATTAAAGTTAAAAATTTTACAAAAATATGCAATGTATTTAAAAAATTGTGTAGCAATCGGTAAAACCCTTTCTTTTAATAACAATGATGAATAATAATTTTTAACAAAATGTTACCAAAAATATCCTTTGAAAAATTCTTTACACTATGCTGAAAGCGTTTGATCTACATTTGTACCCGTTGGGGATGAAAGCGATTGATCTACATTTGTACCCGTTGGGATGAAAGCGATTAATCTATGTTTGTACCCGTTCGGGTATACAAATTGAACAATTAGTCTTTTCATAGTACATGCTCGAACAAATGCGAAAAATTCACTCCATATAAATTGATGTAAAATTGTATTAGGCGCATGCTCCCTTGCGATTGATCTCGAACACGTCCCGGATTAATCGCATTTTTTTCAGAGTCTTTTTAAAAAGTTTTAAAGGCAAATGGAAATGATAAGGTAGTGGGAGTTGGATTAATGTTATACTTTTTTTTTGTGCTTCAAGAGTGACATTACTGACAAAAACCACCTTCACCTTTCCATCACCGGCTTCTGCACATGTGTATTCATCCTTCTCACCAGCAGCTCATATGTACAACAGCTGGCATTCGCCAACTGAAAAATTCATTTGAGCTCGCTATACATGCATATAACTATATGTATGTATATTAAACCCTTCCTTACAACTGCAAAAAAAAGTTTTTCGCTTTCAAACGGATGTGCTGGCGGTGGTAGTATCTTTGCGTGTGTGTTTTACGTAAAAGTACCTCCGGAAGTTGGCAGCGTATGGCGCCGCGTAACGAACAAATGCAACTCTGCATACATATCTACATATATATGTATGTATGCATTTACCGTTACCTACCTACAAACGTCATTGCCATTCTTGAATGTTGAGCAGCGTAAGTTAAGTGTGAAGAGTTCAACCATTTTCTAAACACACACACACAAACTTCTCATACAACCACCATTTTGGCTAATCGGCGCTAAAAAGCATTTATCGAATACAAGCACTAGATTTGTTTTGGTTGGATGAGTGGGGGGGGGGGGCAAGTTTAAAAGTGCAGCAGCACTCAATTTTGAGTTCGAAAAGCTTTCAGCTACTCAATTAGCATTCTCTTTCAATTCGTTTAGAATAAATAAATAGATAGAATAATTAAAAGCACTTGAACACTGCAAAAGGGCGAGATAAGCAATTTGTATGGTGGAGGCAGTGCGTAATTCATAGGTAATTTAGCGTTTGCCTATTGCCGCTTATTAATATTGATTTTGCTTCATTCCACTTTTCTACTCGTTCTTTTCATTTTACTACAACTTTTGCAAAATGAAATCACCCAATAAACACAACGGATTCGCCTCGAATTCGCGTCGGATTCGCTTACTCTGATTATATTATCGCGGCAATAGTTCGCGGCGATAGATCGGCGAATCCCAATTCGTAGGCATGTCACCTATCACTAGCGATTCGAGAATTTGTTCATTCTCGGATCGCTGGCGATTCGAATTTTTTATCATTAGCGATTCGAGAATTTTTAATTTCTCTGATCGTTGGCGATTCGAGATTTTTTATAAATGACGTTTCGAAAAATTAAAAGTTCAGAGTTTGGTTTACTGGCAATGGGTTAAATCCGAGTTCAGGTATAAATGTAAAATTTCAGAACTATAATGATTTTTTAGTGCAAAACAACTTAAAAAAATAGAAAAAAAAATGATATCGCGAAAATCCATTTTCTCGAACTTGTCGCGCACTCGTGGCGAGTCCGAGAAATTACGTTCGCGAAAATATGCTTTCTCGAACTCGCCTCGAATTCGCCGCGATATCATCCACGCGTCTGCGTTTATTGGGCAATAACAAATAAATAAAAGCAAAAAAAAAAACAAGAACCATTGTGTTGCAAAATTGAATTCAATAAATTCACAATCCATATACGTATATATTTCATTACTCAAGCAACGATATGTACATATGTTTGTATTCCAATAATTGCGGCAAGTGTTGATGCGTGAAATAGTCGGCGCAAATTTACTTATTATTATTATTATTGTTTTCAATCTTAAATCTTTTTACCACCTACATAAATGTTTATGTTTCACAGATGTCAGAACAACTACAAAAACAAAAATCACAATTATAGCTGTTGATATGTTTATTAAAATGGCAAAATGAATTACGTATGTATGTATCTACAAGGTCAATTGAAATCGAAACTGAAATCGAATTGTTGGTCAACTGACATTTATAAACGCAGGGTTGCATTGAGCTACTTTGTGGCAAGCTTATTTAGACACCATCAGATACATAACCTGTCTTCGGGAAAATAGTAAAACAATTGAAACTCGGCCATTAATTATGCCTACCCAAAAAAGAGTATAAACAGCAAAGCAGATCTTCGTCTACATTCGTATGGTTGGTTGGTTTGAGTGGCCAGTACCACTCACTCCAATTAGCGCCGTTTTGATACCACGACTCGTGCCTAAAGAACCAGCACCAGAAGATTAGAGTTACGGCCTTATTCCGGTGTGGTAACATAATTTACTTTACTGGTGAAATATAGAATCTGGTACTTTAAACACTCTTTTCGTCTTCTGGCAGCAGAAAATTAAGTTACCACCTCAATACGTGGTAACATTTTGTTACCATTTTCAGCCCGATTCCATTCCGTTCGTATGAAAATGCTTTGACAGCGTTACCATTGTGCCAGAATACCAATTGAAAAGATGGTAACAATTTCCAGCAACATAAAATACCAGTAAAGTAATTTTCCGGTAACGCTCGGAATAGCAGTGTAAATGAGAATATCAATTCAGAAAACAGGGCAGGTGCCGCATCCTATATATGTACATTAGGCCGTCTCGCGTTATAGGGACGCAAAAATAAAGGGCGCCGTACGCCCCCGCATATGATGTCTTTTTGGAAAACATTTCCGGGAAAGTTTTTTATTTTTTTTTTGGACGCCGCTAGATGTCGCTAAAATTTATTTTTCTCATATCTTCGGTATTTATAGTCCAATCTCAGAGTTTAGTACACCATTGTCTTTGGATTGAAAGGACGCCTTATACTATGGAATATTATTATCCCAATGTGCGTCATTGGGGTCACTACCACCCAGTACTTAGTTTATACCACCCTAATGTACCTTTTTTACGTCTGCATGTTAAACGTAGTCAAAAATCATTAATCTTTTGCAAAAGAAGTATTTCGATCGCTTGAGCAGAACCCGAAATAAAACACGTTCAACATCCCGAGGAATATAGGTTTGTCGGTTCCTTTGGTCTTTTAGGTTAATTTTACAGAAAAATTTTCTGAGGAGACACATAGTAAAATTTTATGCCAAATAATTTTCTAGAACATTTTAACCCTCTAGCGACCTTAAAAATACTATTTTTCCTGATTTTCTAAAAAAAGGGGGTCAAAATAACCCTTTATTGGCGGTGATAGAGGGCTAAAATGTTCTAGAAAATTATTCACCATAAAATTTCAGTAGGGGTCTCCTCAGAAGAAATTTTTGTAAAATGAACCTAAAGGACCAAAGGAAGCGAAAAACTTATATTCCACGGAATGTTGAACGTCTTTTATTTCGGGTTCTACTGAAGCGATCGAAATACTTCTTTTGCAAAAGATTAATGATTTTTGACTACGTTTAACATGCAGACGTAAAAAAGGTACATTAGGGTGGTATAAACTAAGTACTGGGTGGTAGTGACCCCAATGGCGCACATAGGGTTAATAATATTCTACAGTATAAGCCACCCTTTCAAGCCAAAGACATTTCTGTATTAAACTTAGAGATCGGACTATAAATACCGAAGATATGAGAAAAATAAATTTTAGCGACATCTAGCGGCGTCCAAAAAAAAAATTAAAAAATTTTCCGGAAATGTTTTCCAAAAAGACATTATATGCGGGGGCGTACGGCGCACTTTATTTTTTGCAATACGGTCTAATGTACATCCTGTTGAATTGAAGTAGGTATTTGAGCAGCCCCTCCAGCCTGACGTTCTTGAGTTCCGAGAGGCTGTCGGAGAAAGGTTTGCCAAGGAATTTAATTCTGCCTTGGTAGTGCGAAGCACACTCGCATAGCAGGTGCTACACCGTCTCCTCCGTTCCAAGAAGACTGCAGCTGCGAGGCAAAGGTGTTGTGGTCCAATGCCAATCGGGCCGCGTGTGCACCAATAGGTCAATGTCCCGTGAATACCGCAGTTAAGCCGGAAATGTCTCTCCTGTCCATCTTTTACATAGCATCGCATTATATGAAGGTCACAGACTTCTGCAGACCCTGCAGGTGCGCAACCGCTTCCATCTGCTTTTTGCCTCCTCAAATCAGTGCCGAGTGATGAAGCCCAGTGGCGCAAAAACCTTCCGCGCTCCGCGATATCACGAGCGGAAACTTGCCTGGCCAGCTCATCAGCCGCGACCCTGCCCGAGCAGGCCTGATGAAACCGTTGCAGATTGCATAGCCTTTAGAACTGCCTGACTATTCGACAAAATTTTTCTCCTTTTTCCGAAACCATCACTTTCCGTTGCAAGTAGAAGCTTGCAGTCCTCCGTATCTGACAGTTTTAATAATATGGAAGTGTCCGGCTGCGTTTCGAAGACACCCACTCCCACGCCGCATGCCATCATTCAAAATTCGTGTATTAGAAAGAGGACTTAACGATGAGCTGTACGAGGGCTTTACGGAGCCAACAACTTAATACAGCAAAATATAAAACCAAAGGCCACATTATGGAAATGAAGATGGCAGTCGACTCAAGAAGATACATATTCCCAGCAAACACAGTCTCTAACGTTAGAAATTTTTTGTTGAGATTACTTTAGATAACTAGTGTAATTCTCTATATATTCTCAAATCGATAACTAGGGTTGAAAACTACACTAGAATTCGATTAGCGAGTGATTAGAGAAGGAGCCAAATCTCACGCCTTTTATCAATATCTCAATATATATCTGTGATATATTGAATATAGATACATATATTGAAATTAGATACTAAAAAATGGTAAAGTTAATATCACCGTCGTACAATGTTTTCCATTAAAAAGTACAAGAAGTACCTTTAATTTAAATAATAAGACTGAATTTTGTTTAAATTTCAGTTCTTATAAATGTGATAAACATATACATGTCAATATATATAATCATATGCAATTTAGGCACATATTGCGTTAATAAAATCTAAACAATGAAAAAATCATGTAAAAGGAGACAAAGCTTTGTTTTTCATTTCAATTGGAAGTATTTGCAAATTCTGATTAGAATCTCATTAGAGAACTACATTAGAATTCGATTCGAGAATTATAATTTTCTCGATTTGAGAATTAGGTACCCTTTTGTTTGAGAACGCTATGATTCTCGAAAGATTTTCGAGAGGTTTGAGAATGAGGCTAGTTCTCGAGTCATTCTCAAATCGATAACTAACCTCAGTGTTTGTTGGGTTAGTATCGAAACTCATCGGCAATGGCAAGAAAGACATCGCATGTATTGCAAAGAGGTGTGAATATGCGCTGATTTCATATTGCTCAAAATCAAAAGCAGCCTGATTTCAAAATGAACAATTTTGCCTGATTTTGAATTTGCGCTGATTTCATATTGCTCAAAATCAAAAGCAGCCAAATATCAAAATTAGCGATTTTGCCTGATTTTCATTTTGTGCTAATTTTGATTTTGTGCTGATTTCATATTGCTAAAATCAAAAGCAGCCAAATATCCAAATTAGCGATTTTGCCTGATTTTCATTTTGTGCTAATTTTGATTTTGTGCTGATTTCATATTGCTAAAATCAAAATCAGCCAAATATCAAAATCAATGCTTTCACAGTTTTGGTATTTACGCTTACATGAACACATGTGTGTATGTACATAATTTCTTACCCTCTGTATTACGTTTGTAAATGAAAATCAGGCAAAATCGCTAATTTTGATATTTGGCTGCTTTTGATTTTGAGCAATATGAAATCAGCGCAAAATCAAAATCAGGCAAAATCGTTCATTTTGAAATCAGGCCGCTTTTGATTTTGAGCAATATGAAATCAGTACAAAATCAAAATCAGGCAAAATTGTTCATTTTGAAATCAGGCCGCTTTTGATTTTGAGCAATATGAAATCAGTACAAAATCAAAATCAGGCAAAATTGTTCATTTTGAAATCAGGCCGCTTTTGATTTTGAGCAATATGGAATCAGCGGAATGAAAATCAGGCAAAATCACTAATTTTGATATTTGGCTGCTTTTGATTTTGAGCAATATGAAATCAGCGCAAAATCAAAATCAGGCAAAATCGTTTATTTTCATATTTTTTCATATTGATTAACTGCGACTTCTGATCTTTTAAAAGCGGAATCAAAATCAAAATCAACAGAAATGAAACTTATGCCAGTTTTTTAAACACTGTTTATTTATATATGCATTAACATTTACAATTTTTTAAAGATTGTTATTAAAAATTGCCTTGGCGAACAACTTGGAAAAATCTACATTTGTACCCGTTCGTGCTGGAAGCGATTGATCTACATTTGTACCCGTTGGGGATGAGAGCGATTAATCTACATTTGTACCCGCTCGGGATGAAAGCGATTGATCTACATTTGTACCCGTTGGGGATGAAAGCGATTAATCTACATTTGTACCCGTTCGGGATGAAAGCGATTGATCTACATTTGTACCCGTTCGGTATGTTAGTGATTAATCTACGTTGGTACCCGTTGGGGTATACAAGTTGAACAATTAGTCTCTTCATAGGACATGCTCGAACAAATGCGATCAATTCACTCTATATATAGGGATGTAAAATTGTATTAGTCGCATGCTCCCTTGCGCTTGATCCCGGACACGTCCCGGATTAATCGCATTTTTTGCAGGGTAATTGCTTAAATGAATGTGTGTATGTAAATTGCCTATGTATTTGTTTGTTTTAAATTTTTATGATTCATATTTTCTACTGTTATTTTTGTATTTTTATTTCTTTTTTTATCTTGTTTTAATTATACATACATAATTGATGGTTTGTGTCTTAAGTTTAAGGTCATTGTGGGTGGGCGATCGTCAATTTTATTTTCAGATGAACACAATGTGAATACTCATAGCTCGTATTTGGGCAGCTGATTCATAGAATACAGAAATATACCCACATGCATATAAATTTTTGCCAAAAATTCAACTTACGCTGTTTGCACTTGGTCGATACGCAGTTTTGCACTTTAAACGACGTTATGTACTTATGTATGACTAAGTCTGTGTACATTTTTTAGTCCAATTTTTAGAACTCAATACTAATTTCTGCAGTTTTGGCTTTCGCACTGTCTGAAAAGTATGATTTTGTGGTGCTACTGAGGTATTATCCAGGCAGTGGTTTGTGACTTCACTAGAGAAAAACAAGTAAGAGCGCAGCCGTACCGAAGACATCATACCTTTCATGAATGGGGAAATGAAAAGTTAAATACATATTTTCAATTTTGTGGTTTATTTATGAAAAGTTTTATTAGAAAAAATAATGTCTTAGCTAGAGAAGTTATACCCCAAAACCTCAATATCTGAACAATCGGTTATATGGCAGCTATATGTAATAGTAGTCCGATCTAGACAAATTTCAGTTAAATTATTTGGTTCAATATGTGTACAAATACTTCAAAATTTCATACCCTTAGCTGTTTAAATGGAGAAGTTATACCCCAAAATGTCCATATCTGAACAATCGGTTGTATGGCAGCTACATATACATATGTTATAGTGGTCCGATTCGGCCGATTCCGACAAATGATGAGCTTCTCCTAAAAGTACACTCACATTCCGGATTTCAAGCAGATTCTCAAAAACTTCGGGACTAGATTGCGATCAAACAGACAGACAGACAGACGGACATAGCCTAATGGACTCAGCTCATGATACTGATCATATTGGTATATATTTTGGTGGGTATGCCACGCTTCCTTCTGGTGCTTTCACCATTCGTGTTTCGGTATAAAGTTATAATACCATTTCATTCTCATGAAAGTTATAAAAAAAATTTTTCTAAAAACGAAAGGCAGGGAAAACAATTGGCAATTGAACTTCGGTGGCTAATCTATTTTAATTTGACATCTAGGCGGCGCTCTCTGAAAAGTAACTCGTATGTATATTCGGTCTTATATCGCTAATAACATTCGAGTTAAATGCGAAAGTTCCACTTAAAAATACTTACATATGTATGTATACCATGAAACACGTAGTCACCCAGTAGAACTTGAAGCGAGATCTGCCCAAGCGATGAATAGAAGAGTACTCCATTTGACAACCTTTTGGAGCAATAGAAAAGATTTCTACCCTTTATTGCTCCAATGTTACTCCTTGTGAAGCAATATGAGAGATCTCCCCAAGCGGTGAATAGAAGACTACTCCATTAAACATGCTTGTGAAGGAATATGGGAGATCTCTCCAAACTATAAATAAAAGATAACTCAATTTGACATCCTTTTGGATCAATACATAGAAAAGACTATCTAATATGTACTCCAATCTAATACTTTTTTGAGCAGGAGAAATTTGTCTGTAATATTTTTTCGAAGTATGTATAGGGAGCAGGGCCGCCGAGAGAAAATCCGGGCCCGGGGTCAAAATAACTAAGGGCCCCCATACTAAATGAACAAATTCTCAAAATCAAAATTCAATGAATATATAGTTACGAACTTTAATTTATCTATACATGGCCGCTATGGTGCAGTGGGTAGAGTGCTCGCCTGCTATGCCAGGCTTCTGTTTTAGCCACTCAAAAAAAAAAAATGGACGTGTTTTTGTAGCGTCCGGAACGCAGTTTAAGTGGCTAAAACAGAGGCATTAAACTAAATTTCTGTCGCTAACATACTTTAATCATTTGCTGTGGCCTAAATCTTTCCTTTTATCATAAAACGATACAAAAGTTCAAAAAATCGTGCGAACATACCGTCCGAAACGCCCAGGATATACCCATATCGCTGTATAAGAATTTGCATCATACCGAATTTTTCTGTTGCAACAGAAAACGAATTCAAATTTATGCTGCAAAGTCGACGCCAAAAACCAACAATTCCTTAAGTTGGGTGCAGACACTTTAAGAGATTTATAAAATTTGTTGAAATTTAAAATGATTGCTATCTACGAAAGGTGATTAAAGGTGTTGTTCGTTTATTTTCTGTAAGCAAAAACTTGGATATCATTTTGAGATTCCCGGGCCCTCTAAAGCCCGGGCCCGGGGCAATTGACCCCCTCAGCCCCCCCCTCTCGTCGGGCCTGATAGGGAGTAATTGTCAGTAATCCAGTACTCTCAAGGGAGTACTCCGGGATTAATGAAACGATTATTACCAGTCCTACTGGGTAAATACTTTAGAAAAGTGGAAAAGAAATCTCAAATGTGCTTTTTCCCTGCACTCAAAATATGTAGTGCATATTTTGCCTGACATACATATGTACACATTCAACCAAATAATAATTTTGCCAACTTTTTAGTGCCAAAAAAGTAGAAGAGATAAAATAATATCAAGTGAAAAGCAAATAAAAAAAACACAAAAGTCGCCTTTTGTACAAAAAAAAAGGAGAAAAAAAAAAAAGAGAAACATATGGAACAAAAACCAAATACAAAAAAGACAAAAAAAGCATATCTATTATTTTTAAGAGGCGCTTGCTTACTCAAGTATCCAAGTAAAAGCACATAAAATGTAGGTTATAAACTTACAACAGACAAAAACAGTGACTTTTTTTTATTAATACCCAACGGTTTACCCTCCATATCCCGCCCGACCGACGCGAGGGGCGCCAATCCGCATGACGCACGGATATGTTTTTTTTTTGTTTTTTTTTTTTTTTTTTGTGCCGAGTCGTACAGGAAGGGGTTTGTTAGGTGTCGAGATCTAAAACTATTCAGCTACAGAACAAAATTCATCAGCTGATTGTATATCATTTATTAAGTGAGGCTAGAACTATTTGTTTTATAATAAAAAGCGAGTCTGAAGTGTCAAACGTGCTGGAGTGATTATTAAAGTCATGGCATAAGCGGCGGAATGGTTCATTTAATTCGAAATTTGTTTTGCAAGGTTTCACAAATAGTGGCTTGAAATGCCTCGATACTCTACATGGAACGTTAAAATATAACTCACTTAGAAGGCATGGGCTATTTATAAGTCCAGTGATTAATTTAACCATAAAAACTATACCAAGCATCTCTCTACGACTAGAAAGTGAAGGCAAATTAATGAGTTTTAAACGAGAAGTGTAAGGTGGAAGAATGTAATCTGAGTCCCAACGAAAGTTCCGCAAAGCAAAAAGCAGGAACTGCTTTTGGACAGATTCTATTTTATCTGAAAAACACTGGTAGTGGGGATTCCAAATAATAGATGCGTATTCCAAGATAGGTCTAACTAAGCTTGTAAATAGAGCTTTTGTGACGTAAGGATCATTGAACTCCTTAGACCATCGCTTTATAAATGCAAAGACAGCTTTAGCTTTGTTGACAGTGGAGTTTATATGGAGGTTAAAGGTGAGTTTGGAGTCCATTGTGACGCCAAGATCGATAAAATTAGTTACCTGATCTAGATTATGCTGTGATATTTTATAAGAAGCTGGTTGTACTGTTCTACGAGAAAAGCACATAACTTTACATTTTTTTAAGTTTAGCGGCATGTAGTTTGCTTTACACCAATGAACAAGGTTGTTAAGATCTGCTTGTAAGAAAGATCTATCTTCTATAGAGGAAAATGATTTAAATAGTTTTACATCATCAGCATATAATAAGATCTTAGAATGTTTTATTACAGACGAAATATCATCAATGAATAGCAGGAACAGAATTGGCCCAAGGTGGCTTCCTTGGGGAACGCCCGAAGGAACGAAAATGACATCGGAAGAACAATTTTTGAAAATAACTTTTTGAGTTCTACCATGTAGGTATGAAGATATCCATCGAATAAAACAGGGTTGAAGACCTATTAGACCTAGTTTACGGATGAGCAATGAATGACATACTTTGTCAAAAGCTTTACTAAAATCCGTGTAAATTACATCTGTGTGAGCATTTTCTCTAAATCCATTTGAAACATAAGTTGTGAACTGCAATAAATTAGTTGTGGTAGATTTTCCAGTAGAAAACCCATGTTGAGATGGCGATATTGATGAGGAAATAGAGTACTTCAGATAATTAACAATGATTGCTTCAAATACTTTTGGAACCGCTGACAGCTTGGCTATGCCTCGATAATTTTCAATAGAAGACCTACTGCCATTTTTGTGTAGGGGTATTATAAAAGATTCCTTCCAAACTAATGGGAAAACACCTTTTTTTAGAGACAAGTTAAATAAGGATGTTAGGGGCTTGTAAATATTTACAGCACACTTTTTAAGAAAGCAAGCCGGAATGAAATCCGGTCCAGATCTAAATGAATCTTTTAAGGTTTTTAATGAATTTAAGACTACTTCCGGAGATATAACTGAGACATGAGTTAAATTGGATGGGGTAAGTCTAAACGGATAATCACTACTTTTAGGAGAGTCCATAGAATAATTCGAACTAAAAAATTTTGCGAACATGTTAGCAATAAGTTGGCTATCAGAAGACGCAGTGTTATTATAATTCATGGCGGACGGAAAACTATGAACTCTACGTTTTGAGTTGACGAAGTTATAGAATGATTTGGGATCGTGAACCAGTTTTTTCTTCATTTTGCATAAGTAGGATTTGTAACATTTTTTGTTTAATGCCATGTATCTATGCCGCAAGACTGAGTACTTGACGTAATCTCTATGAAGACCAGATTTTTTGTATAGCTTAAAAAAGCGTGACTTTTTATTTTTTAATTTTTTAAGCTCTTTGGTGAACCATAACTGTGTTTGTTCTTCATTGACCCTGCGTTTAGGAACATACTTTAGAAATAGGTTATAGATGGTGTTATTGAAATGTTCAACACAAAGGTCAATATCATCTACATAGTTTGGCCAGGGAAAGCGCGACAACTCTTTATTTATTTTCTTGAAGTTCGCCTTTGCAAAAACAAATTGATCACTAGAACTGAAATAATTTTTAGTTCCATTTTCGTTAATAACTTCATAAGAGAACTCAATAGCAGGATGATAAACATCCTCCGGAAGAACTAGAGGGTCACACCGATTTAGGGAGAAGTTCGGAATATCATTAACGTATACTAGGTCTAATATCCTGCCAAATTTATTTGAATTCAAGTTTATTTGGTTGAGGCAGAGTTCAGCCATTTCTTCAAGGAAAAAAATGTGATTATCTTTAGAAGAAACAGGTACAATATCCGAGTCATTAACGTTCCAATATATGCTCGGGAGGTTAAAATCACCCAGTACTACCAGAGTATCAGAAAGTGTCATCCTAGAGTTTATAGATTTAAGTGTTAACAGAAGCTCATTGTAAATTGACGTGTTGGAATTTGGTGGGATATAGCAAAGGGTTAGATACATATATCCTTTACCAATCAACACACGTATGCATTTGAGCTCAAAGTAAGCATTGGATGAAACACTAACATCCTCAGATGGCAACGATGTGTGCACTGCAATTAGAACACCACCGCCAATTCTATTTACGCGGTCATTTCTGTAGATTTCATATTGATTCGGAAGAACTTCTGAGTTCAAGACGTGAGGTTTGAGCCATGTTTCAGTCAAACAAATAATTTTGTAATTACAGCAAAATCCATTTAAGTACAGATCAGTTAATTTGGTATTCAAACCTCTAACGTTTTGGTAGTAAAAGCTTACAGTTGATATAATTAGTTTTTTGAAACTGACTGAGAATTAGGTAATCTCACGACGTTCATGTTGTTTTTATTTGGTCTAAATTCAAATTCGCGAACAAACGCGCCATTCGGCCAAAATGATTTGTGAAGGATCGTTTCAAAATCGGTCGGATCTACATCGATTTTAAAGCTAGAAATGTCGCGATCATATTTAAAATTAAATTTACGAATAAATAAATGTTTTGGTTTGAACTTGGATGTAATATATAAATTAATGTCATCAGGAGAAGTGTCTTTCGCGAATCTAGACACAAAAATAGACTTTTTAGGAGGAATAACAACAAGTTTCTCAGAAGTTCTTTCGGAAGTGAGGGGTTCAGATCCATTTAAAGATTCCAGGATGTTTAAGGAAGTTAATGCGGTCTTTGAAGTTGATGGAGCAGTTTGATTATCAACATGGTTTTTGGCAGAGGATCTAGTGGGAATCGGTTTAGGTGGAGGAGTTTGCGAGGTATGAGGACACGGAGAGGCTAAATTTATTAATTCTATAGGTGGAGATGGAGTTTTCTGTTTAGATCCAGCATCAACACCCTTATGAGGACTACTAACCCGTTTACGCTTTAATTGGCCATCTTCAGAGCTTGGGAATTCATCAAAGCTTTTGAGAGATTTAAACATTTCTTCATAAAGCTTAAATTTCTCAGCCAGCATCGACAACTCTTTCCCAATTTCGTAAAAACCATTTCTGGTTTGTCTGAAGATTTTAAATAAATCAATTTCTGCGGGTCTGCATTTTATACAAGACCAGCGAACCCCTTTTTTCTCAATAATGGCATCAACGACTCTACCCGTTAAACTAGCACATTTTGCATGAGCGGTCCCATCACAAAGCCAGCATGACACATAAGAGTCGCTTTTGACATTACAATTAAGGTAAATACACGACATGATGAAATAAATTCAAAGTTAAGTTTTGTATATATAAAAGTTGTAAGTGCAACTGGGTATATAACAACAGTTTAAAAGCACAAAAGGTTTGGAAGCCAATGACGCAACAATCAGCTGAGCGTAATGCAGCGAACAGTTTTAAATGCACTGTATATGACACTCAACAAACAAGTGCAAACAGCTGTGAACAAGAAATGACAAATAAGTAAGCAAAACAAAATAAATCAAAATGTGCACAAACAAAATCAATAAGTAATTAACAAAGTATATGAGAAAATATCAGAAACAACAATAACAATAAGTATGAGACGATGACTCGGCACATAAAATTAAAATCATAAATAATGATCAAAAATCAAATAAATTTTAAAATCACTTATCTCCAGTGGTGCACAGTAACACTCATTAATTTTACAATCACTTCAATTAATTTAAGGTTGAATTAATTTAAAGAAATTTAATAATAAATTGAGAGCAAAAAATACACAACTTCACAGTTTGACGTTTGCACAATATATACATATGTATGTATGTAAGTATGTATGTATGCATGTCAATATGTTTCGCTAACGACTCGCAATAACTAAAAAGGTACATATCCCCAGCTTAGAGTGCAAATTGGCTAAGTCACTTTTTTCAAACTTTACAGGAGAGACAAAAAAAACTACAAAAAATAAGAAAATTTCGAAATGAAAAAGTTCCCAATAGACCAAAGGGCTTGAGAATAATATTATAACAAGCTTACAAATATAAGCGTTAAGCTTGAGGAAAGCTTGTGTAAAGTATTGAAAAAGTCTTACGAACAATTGTAGAAAAATTAAAACGGCACCCTTTTTATAAGCTTACAAATGTAATTGTAGAAAAATATTACTTGTGAAAGCTTGTTGTAAGCTTATAAATACAATTGTATACATGTATAAATAGTAGAAAAAAGAAAAAAATAAATTTTTATTTGCATTTTTCTTTTCATTTTCTTTCCTTCTTCACCTTTACTATAATGTTCTTTATTTTATATTCTCCTCCTGTTTCGAACCATGACATCAACCTGAACGATATCATATAGTAGGACATTCAACATTATATTGAATTTTCTTGAGGCTTTTATACTTCCCTTTTCCGAAAGAGGAATAATGAATTATATGAATCATTGTAAAACCAAAATTTAAAAAAATGTTACAGCAAGCTTAAAACAATCTTATTATTAATAGTTTGTTAAGCTTTCATTGCAAGTGTAAAGTAAGCTTATTGTAATATTGTTTTCAAGCTTGTGTTCCTCAATTATTACAATCATGCTTGTGAATAAGCTTACAATTAAGCTTATAAAAACTGTATTGCAATAAGCTTACAATGGACAATTGTTATAAGCTTGTTCTCAAGTCCTATTATATTTCGCTTACTTCCTGGTCTGTTGGGTTATTTTCTGTTCATGTAAATATGTATTTTGAACTTAGCCAATTTTTTTCGCCTTTTGTACTTAGCCAATTTGCGTATCACTGAATAACAACGAGTATCAATATGACAAGTACATATCTCAGATCTGTTTGGCGTGGTGCGTATTTAATTTTTCTAGCGTTTTATATAAAAATACACTTTTTCATAAAAGTGGACTTATCCAATTTGCACTCTAAGCTAGCGATATGTACCAACAAACATACCAGCAATCATAGCAAAAAAATAGGGTAAGACTTTGCTGCCAAAATTTAAAAAAAAAAATACATAAGCATATTTAAAAAAAAAAAAAAAAAAATGCTGAGGAGCTTCTACTGAGTCATCAGTGCCCAATCTATGCGCATTTTGCTATATAGAAATGCATGCTGCTAAGTTCAAGCGTCTCTTGTGTCAGTTGAGAAACATTCTCTCTTCCATTAATGGTGCTTCGTTGCCTGAAGAAAAATCAGCATAGCTTTTAACTACATAGACGCCTTCTTTCCCCTGGCAAACGATTCTAAATAGCAGTAAGACGCGGAATCCTAAACGGTCAGAATACTAACAGCTGCGCAAACCTACTCAAATTCGCTGGCGAGTGTTTAAGGCTCTATGTGGTATTAGCTATCCATTCTTTCGGTAACTTTGCGAACAAAAACCCTTTCGATCAACATAAGACCCCTTGCGACTTTTGGTGGAGGTGTTAGATGTTGAAGATAATAAGAAAATTGAATGCCGAGCGGATATACAATACTAGTTTCGCCTTAAGAGGCATAAACTTAGACTAGATATCGTCCAGGTAATATTACTCTGAAAAAAATACCCGTAGTTAAACCAACAACTTTCGGCTGTTGAATCTCCGTCTTCGATTCAACAGCAAAAGTATTTGTTTTTACAGCAAAGTTTTTGATCCAACAATTTATTCAAAAACGGGCGTTATTGATTCAAAAACTTGCTTACCTTTAAAAAATTTTTTGTGAGAAAATATTTTTTTGTGAGAAAACCAACAAACAAAATAATGATGGAGAGAAGATGAAGAGAAAAATCCAATAAAAAGTTTATTTTTAGCAACAATTTTCTCCCCGTTGTTGATTTAAAGGCAAAAGTATTTGACCCAACAGTTTCCGTTGTAAACAAAACTAATGAGAACAATTTTTATTAAATTTTGTTTTTACAATGATTCAAATAATTCATGGATTCCTTTTTAGGAAATGGAAGTATAAATAGGTTACTACAATTCAATATAATGTTGAATGTTCCACTATGTGATGATTGGATAGAATTTCAGGTTGATGTGATGGTTCGAATCCGGAGGAGAATATAAAATAAAGAAGAAAAATCAGAATAAGAAATAAAAATACCAACCAGTGAATGATAAGAAGGAGAGAAGAATAGGAGAACAAGCGGAGGCTACATATTTGCAGTTGGGACCCGGGCGGAGAGAAGACGAAGAGTAAAATGCAAACAAACATTTATTTTTAGGTGAAAATTTTTTCCAACAATCTCCGTTATTGACTTAAATCAACAACGCTCGCACCTTTGAAACAACAACGGAGCGTTGTTGGGCACATTTCAACTGCGGAAAGTAGTTGATTTAACAGCGAAAGTCTTTATATTTACAACGTTTTTTTTTTTCAGAGTAGTTGGGCTTAGCGGAACTTCAAAGTTCGTTGAGTTCGGTCTGAAAGGTCTCCAAATGGCAAGAATGTTTACTATGTGTGCTTCAAAAAACATGAAAAGAGCTTCAGTTGGCTACAAAGTCCATTAGTGCAGATGAGACGGGACATTTAGACATGATTTCAATTTAAATTGACTTCAATGGTCCAGAAGCCAAATGAGCCAACGGTTACTGTTAGAACTTTGAAGCTGAAATAACACTGTGGAACAAATTTAGGTCAACAAAAGTTAACTCGGTTCTGAAAGTTAGGGGTGAAAATAGAGGCTAAATTAGAAGACCCGTATCGCGGCGTTTGCTTAGGTTAGTTCGAATTTGTTTTTAATCGACCTTTGAACTTTGCAGGCAAATGCCGATTTTCAGCATATTGTTTGTATGGTTTTTTTGCTATAACTCGTCGACTAATTGAGATTTTTTTGCCCGACTTGACTGTATTTACATGATCGCCTATAACTTTTCCATTTTACCATGGATTTTCTTCGTTGATAGCTTATTTTTTTGCTAATAGAATGTAGCTTCACGCAAGGGAGTAAAACCGAAGGTGAAAATTTTTGTTTTAAAGATATTGACTGACAAAGTCAATTTTTTCTTTAAAAAATCGAAAAAATTCAAATTGAATTATCAATATTTCAGAAACTATAAGAGGTAGAGAAAAATGTTATAGACCCCTTGTATAGGAAATTTAATTTTCTTTCGTTTGCTGTCACTCCAACAAAAAAATCTCAATTAGTCGACGAGTTATAGCAAAAAAACCATACAAACAATATGCTGAAAATCGGCATTTGCCTGCAAAGTTCAAAGGTCGATTAAAAACAAATTCGAACTAACCTAAGCAAACGCCGCGATACGGGTCTTCTAATTTAGCCTCTATTTTCACCCCCAACTTTCAGAACCGAGTTAACTTTTGTTGACCTGAATTTGTTCCACAGTGTAATTTTATAAAAAGAGCGAAATGTGTCTCAGGAAGTCAGAGATTCGAAACGAAGGTCAGATACGCCAATCTTTGACAGCAGGTATCAAAAGCAATGAGCGCTGCTGCCCCGTTAATGGAAGAGTTTCTTGCAGGGACGTAACGATTATAAGAGAAATGGGGTAAAAGTCAAATTTAACCATTATCATGAGAAAAAAATTTTTTTGGTCCTTAATAACCATTATAAAAACCAAAAAACCGTTTTGGGCCTGAATAACAGATATTTATCTATTTTTTTGGTCAGATATAAAAATCGACCCTATTTATTTGTCAATATTTCTGGACGATATTGATATCAAATGAAAGGTGTTGAGCAGGGATTGTAGCTCTGATTACCTATTTTCATTTGATACCAATATTGCTTAAAACATTCCATGGCATCCGGGTCCACTTTTTCACCCATAACTGGGAACCCGACCTACGATTCTTAACACCTCTATGTAAAAGCCCTGCTTAACACCTTTCATTTGATACCAATATCGCCCAGAAATATTGATAAATAAATAGGCTTAATTTTTATAACTGACCAAAAAAAAAATAAAAATCTGAATAACAGTTATTCAGGCCAAAAACAGTTTTTTGGTTGCCATAACGGTTATTCAGGCCCAAAACGGTTTTTTTTTGTTTTTGTAATGGTTATTAAGGACCAAAAGAAGATAAACTTTATTTTTGCGTAACCTTTTCACCACACTAGAAGGGACATTCCATAGGAAAACAACATAAAATTTAAAATGCTACTAATCATTCCTATTTATTCAGTTACCTGTAACTAAATGTGTATATTTTCCTAATCTGGTAACAGAAATATAGAAAAATATGTAAAAACCCAAAATTTTTGTCCATAGAACTTTAACTTCACACCTAACTATTTTGCGGAAAAAGTTTGCTCATGTTTGCATTGCTATATTAGCTATATTTTCATTTGTAAAAAAAAAAATTGCATGTCATTCAAGTAAAGCAGAGAAAAATTTAAATAATTGCATCACAAAAAATTAAAAAAGGATATGTGATTTTTGGGTATATCTTCATATAATTGATTCATATGGGGTGTCCCAGGAGTCACACGAAAAGGCATAAAAATTGGTCTGGTATCCTCAGGTATGACCCTATGAAACCAGATATTTATCAAAGTAAGGATTAAAAGGCTGTTCACCGTCTAAATATATTTTTTAAGTTAATAGGGTCATACTGTGGTTTCTAGACTATTTTGAAATATGTCCCAGGAGTCACACGATTCTGAACTCTAATGTATTAGGGCAAACCTGTACTTAAAATAGAAGATTCTGAAACGAAATTTTGAAATGTTTTTAGTTTTTATTATATAGTTTTAAATAATTGTTTCTAGAGATGATGAATTCGACTTGTTTTAAATAAATATCACTGCTCTACAGCCAAAAAATACTCTAAACGCGACCATCCTATCTATATGTAAAATCGGTCGCTGATTGCGAAAATAGGGTTCATTTTTAATTCTATGGGAAGGTTTTTGAGATATCGGCAATTTACCGTTATTTGGCCAATAGTTCCACTTAATACTGTATATCTCTTTAACACAGTAAGCTATCTTCCTTGTGGTGACACCAAACGAAAGAAAATATCATGCGCGACTTGGCTGTATTTACTTGATCGCCTATAACTTTTCCATTTTACCATGGATTTTCTTCGTTGATAGCTTATTTTTTTGCTAATGGAATGGAGCTTCACATAAAGGTAAAAACATTGGTTTTAAAGATATTGCCTGACAAAATCAATTTTTTCTTAAAAAAATCTTAAAAAATCGAAAAAAATTCAAATTGAATCGTCAAAATTTCAGAAACTATAAGAGATAGAGAAAAATGTTATAGAAGCCACGAAAAGTAAATTTAATTTTCTTTTCCACCTCAAGGAAGATAGCTCACTGCGTCAAAGAGATATACAGGATTAAGTGGAGCCATTGGCCAAATAGCGGTAAATTGCCTATATCTCAAAAACCTTCCCATAGAATTAAAAATGAACCCGATTTTTGGAATCAGCGACCGATTTTACATATAGATAGGATAGTCGCGTCCAAAGTACAGACAAAAAATTTCATTTTGTGATCCAGTGTATTTAATCAGAACTTTGAAGTAAATATAAGTATTATTTTGCATTCACTTTATTTTTTTCATTTAATTGGCTTGGTTTCAATTCTGCTGGGAGAGATTTGTGAGTAACTTGGTCTAAAAGGGCTAAAACAATAATAAAACTGATTTCAATAATCTAGTATATTACATATTTCGCACTTGTCCCAGGAGTCACAAAAACTTGTCCCAGGAGTCACAATTTTAAATATTGAAAATAGTTAATTGAATTTGAATATATAAAATATTTTTATAGAATATGGTACTATGCAGTATGTTTTTTCGACCATATACAAATTGTAGGTGAAAGTTGAATAGTTGATCTAAAATTCGTATTCGTGCTCATAAAGGTGCAACAAAGGGATTTTTCGGTGTCCCAGGAGTCACACTCATTTACTGAGTAGTTACAAAGCTATTTTTTATTATTTAGCCAATTGTTTTAATGCATTTGTTGTATTGGATATTTATCCATGTCGATAAATATATTTCATAGCAATTTAAGTCCCGATGTCAGTTTTATAATTCAAAGTTGACTAAGCTCTGGAGTCAAATGTCCCAGGAGTAACGATGGAATGTCCCAGAAAAAAATAACCTTTATTTTCGGTCCCTGTTTTCTTGGGTCTACTAAGCCACTAATGAAGCAAATAAAGACTTAAGAAGAAATTTGTTCATGTTCGTAGCAGTCGGAATTATGTAAGTTATATCCAGTATTATTATTAAATTCAATGCATTAAAGCTAAGTCTGTCTTACATAGCCCCACTATCTCTCGATATATGTAAACAGAAATGTTAATCAACAGCTAAGGGCTAACCAGAGTTTGATACCTCGCCTGTGTACGAAGGACATTTTTAAGCAACAATCAAAACAAATATCAAAAGGATAATAATAACAATAATAATAGAGCACATACATATTATTATTTTTTTTTTTTTTTTTGGATTTGCTCAACATATGGTGGTTGAGAAAAAATTGGCGACGAAAAACGATAGTGCCAGATCGCATATAAAAAAAAAATAAGCTTATGTGTAATATTTAAGATGAAACAAAGGAGCCATATTGGCTGGGAGCTAAGTGCTAGTGGGAAGCAATTACTTCGTATAACTTATAAAAGTAATCTTAGCAACGATAAAACAAGATAAAAAGAAAAACAACAAAAAAAAAACTATAATTCAATGTTAGCTTCTTTAATAAATTTTACTAGATCTGAAAATATTTTGAGATCTTTGGATTTGAGAAGACTTTTAATGTCATTATATAAGTTAAAAAATTATGATAAGCAACAGAATGAAATAAATGACAACAAAGACACAATTCTAAAAAGAATAAAATCAAAAAGACAAATAAAGCGCAAAAAAAGGAAAAGAAAAACAAAACAAGTGTTATATTCTTGTTCAACACAAAATGTGGGTCATAAATGGACGCAAAATACAATAAAAAAAATTCATTTACTTGAACTCATGTAACTTATATGATGTAAATAACTATGTTAGTGGGTTTGCGGGCTAAGCATTGGGTAAGTAAGTAAATCGTTGGGGTTGAGGTTGTGGGCATTTGGACATGTATTACACACATACACACACACAAAAGAGCTGTTAAATCAGCTGACCATGTTTTCGGTATGTACAAAAAAAAAGAATTCTACAATGTTATTGCTTTGCTTGCTAAGTAAAATTGATTAAATGAAAATGAAAACGAGGTTGCGGTAGGTTAATTGAATTAATTATTACTACTAGGTTTGGTTTTAATGAGCGTAAATGAGTTTAAGCTGCAAAAAAAAGAATTTACGGCCTAAAAACTACAGAAATATTTTAGTTCAGTTGCGTTAAGTTTAATCTAAAGAAAAAGTATGAAAAAGTGATAAACTTTCTTTACTCAACATAACCTCAATAGAGCGCGTTGTATAATCCAAGACACCAACCCTCAAAAATATTAATTTTCTTAGCTAATGCGCAAGCCTTAATTAGGCTTTGTATGGTTTGAAATACCTATTGCAGTTCCGCTGAGCTTGCTAAAAAAAGGTGTCACGCTCGGGATTTCGTACGCTCAAAGAGGTTAGAAAAGATAACTAGACTCGTACGAGAATTCGCGAGTTAACAATATTTGGACAATGCTCTTTCAAGAGCCTTGCCAAATTGGTCTATATGTACACAGTAAAAATTTTAGTTTAATTTTAATACCATTTTGGTATTTATATATAACAATGCCAAAAAGCATAAAATTAAAACCATCCTGGTTTAAAAAAAAGAAGAGAATATTGAGAGACAGAAATTATTCTTGGTGTCAAATTAATACTTTCGTGGAATTAAATCAAAACCAAATTTTCATTATTTTTAGAATATTTCTGGTATTAAAAATAATTGAAATGGTATAAGATCAATTCAAAATTGGAATAAATTCTATACTTTTATGGAATTAAATCAAAACCAAATTTTGATTATTTTTATAATATTTTTAGTAATAAAACTATTTTAAATGGTATTAAATCTATCCGAAAATTGGAATAAATTGTATACTTTTTTGGATTTAAAAATAAACCCCCCTAAAATTTCCAGTGGATATACTGCAAATAACCCATTATCCCAAAGATTAATGAGAAATTGAATAACGTTAACATAGTTTATTTACATAAAAATCCAAAGCAGTAGTAGCACTAAAGTACCTTATATATCGAGCCCTAATCCTCATAAAAGTGTATCCAACAAAAAGTAAATTTTACCGGACACAGTTTTTTTAATTTGTTTTGCATACAGTTTGTAGTCTCTAACTTCGAAACTGCACATTACACAGCCATGAAATTTTGGGAGTTGATGCATGTGATAGTAAATTGTTGATTTCCATTATGGCGGTTAGGGCTCGATATATATACATATTGTCACTTTTATACTAATATTTTGGAGATTTCCGGGAAAATTTCGGCACCGTCGCGGTTCTTGCAGTGATACTGTCTTATGACTGAAACTGCTTATGACTGAAAAAATAAAGCAAAATTTACCCTCATGATATTTAATTAATCTCCTGCATTACTTACTTGATACAATTATTAGATTCGGTCCATTTATTTGAGTATATTTGATTACTCCTCCGGATTGCAGTTTCGAAAACATTTTGTTTGATTTTATTTTTACTTTTTTCTGATAATTTTTTTTAAATATTTTTTTGGTTTTGATTTTAAACCAAAAATATTTTGTTGGTAATATAATTGAGAAAGAGAAAGTTTTTTATACTTTTCAGGATTTGTTTTTAAACCATAAATGATTAAACTTCTTTAGAGAGGATTTTAATACTTTTCAAGATTTTATTTTGAAACTATTTTGGAATAAATAAAATTGTAAAACTTCTCATAGTTTAAAAATAAGACTTTTTGGCATTAAAATTCAAATTTAATTCCGAGAATGATTAAATTAAGTACCAAATGGTATTAGAAATAAACTATAATTTTTTACTGTGTACATATATGTAGCCACGATTCGGTATCGGTAAAACTAATTAAGACTAGGAACAGAGGAAGCACGGCATATCCTGCGCAGTGTATTTCTTTCTTCAGAAAATCTAAACTAAGCCACTCCAAAAATTTTCGTCCTCGGTGATATGTGTATCATACAGACTTTAAGTGAACTTTTGGCTGAGAAGGCTGAGTTTTGTTATAACAAACAAACTAAAGAAACTCTTCAAGCATTGAGCTCTAAAAATGTTACTGAAAAAAAAATCTTTTAGCTTCTTTGTAAAAATATTTTGCCTGCGAAGACCCCTAGTGAAATTATATAGCGATTAATTTTCTAGAATATTTTAACCCGCTAGCGACGTTCAAAATACCAAATTTTTCGAACTATCTAAAAGAAGGGCCAAAACGACCTTCTCGTGGGGGTGTGACCTCACTGATAGGTTGGTGACCTGATTAATAGGTTCAGACCTTTAGTAAGTTCAAAGTCGCCTGTCAAACCCAAAATCCATCTTTATCAACATCTAACTCATTTATGCAAGTTTTAAACGATGCTTTAATAAGTTCACAATCTATCAGCCAAATCTTAAACCAGCAGCAACGCTTCGTTGTTACTAGTAGTTAAGACAAGAACCTTTTTAAATATTTTTTTTAATATTTCAACGTTCGTAGAGTGATTTTAATTTTTAGACTATAAATCCAAATAGATATAACCAACTACTTTTTTTCTTTCTTCTCCCCTCTCTGCAGAATGTGGTGGACCATAACCGGTAATTTTGGCAATATTCTACCAATCGATTGGTCCAAATCCTTCACACGTCAAATGCATATGCCCACCTTGAATTTGGGACAAAATCAAACTGCCGGCGGCGCTGCTACCAATGACTGTGGCTCACTTGCTGCCACACCGGGCTGTGCTGGTGATGAGCTAACCAGCGAGGATGAGGCCGTTGCCAACGATCTGGATATGCATGCGCTCATTTTGAATGGTTTAAATGGTGGCGAACAAGAAGAAGAACCCATAAAAACTGTCGAAGAGGTGATTAAGGAAATTGATGAGATCATGGATGAGGCGGAGAGTCCAGTGGATGAGGCGGAAACAACATGCGAATCGGAGGTGATAGAGAAGGCACGCGAAGTTTTGGGTGCGCCATTGTATGCGGAGAGTGAGTATTTGAGTATTAAATATTTTTGACACCTTTTTTGTTTTGACACTTTTTATGTTTCTCTTTAACTCTCTCCCTATCTCTCTTACTCTTTCTCTCTTCCTCTTTAGAGCTACAATATTTATCGATAACACAATTAAATGAGCTGTATATGGAAATGGAAATGCTTATACAGGAATTGAGCGAAACCCTCATAAATGAGTTGGCGTTACGTGATGAGCTCGAATTTGAGAAAGAATTGAAGAATTCGTTTATTTCGTTGTTGTTGGCGGTGCAGAATAAGCGTCGTCAGTATCATGTGGAGAAGAAGCGTGGCAAGTTGCAAGGTGAGTTTGAGTGACAGAAAATGAAAACTTTTGAAATCGGAAAACTTGAACCTTCGAGAGTTTTACGGAGGGGCTAAAAATAGATACATCTATCATTATACTGCAAGTGGGACTAATGCCCATAAGACCACGATTAGTATGGACTCATTGAGTGAATTACTTTTCGAGCTAGACAACTAGTCTCGTTTTATGCCCTTTGTGAGGTGCTTAGCTTTGTGAAATGTTCTTTGAAGCCCACTTAATCGCGATTCTCGTTCTTTGAGGCCAATTCAGACTAGACTTGTGCCTTTTTGTGCCCACTTTACCTGAACTCTAGTCTTTTGGAAAACACTTAATCTTAATCGTGTTTTTTTGAGCCCATTTCACCTCAACTGTAGTCGTTTGTAGCAAAACTGGTATTGACCTCTTTGGAACCTACCTATTCTCGACTTTAAACGCTTCTAATCTAAACCCAGTGGCGGATCCACGGGGGGGTTTTGGGGGTTCAAACCCCCCCCCTTGTGGTTTATCATAGATCCCAAATTAATGCCTTTATAGATTCTGCGCCCAAATTTCCCAAACTGATCAAGGAAAACTCTATCATTCCAAAAGCAATGGTTGGATGGGTTTAGCTGTCCAAAGGCAAAACTCGACATTTATTTTCAGATTATATTTTATATGCACATATCCACAAGGTAAAACAGGTACAATTGAATTAGTTCATTAAAATAGTTGTCCTTGTAGGCAATAATAACATACTATTCCAACTTATAGTTAAATAGAAAATACCCGAAATTTAGAGGAATTAAATCTAATACAATAAGCGCGTACTATACAATCCAATCAACCACCAAAAACAAGAATTAAAACGAGTACGAAGTTAAAATACTACAAGCGATTCATTCATAAAATTGAAATTGTTACGGCTGCAACTCATTTTCGACGAAAACACAGCTAATATTTTAACAAGCGTTTGTTCAATCCATACGCAAAGTTTTAATATCTAAGAATAGTTATGTATAATAAATTCAATAAATTTTTATATTAAAAGATATTAAGAAATCTTACTTGTTCGTTTGATTTCATCGAATTTTCTTCTCAAAATGGAGGTGAAAGAAGTGCTTTGAATTTGCAAAGTACCGCTTCGTTCAAATCCACGTTTTTATCGAAATAAATATGTATGTATCTTTTAGTAAATTAAATGATGCCATACTTAGGTAAATAAATCAAAGTTTAAGCTCTCTACATATTACAAGGTGTTCACAATATTTAGTAAAATGATTTGTGGTTTTAAGTATCAAAAGAAATGTTTCAACAAAGGATAAAAAAAGTGGCAACAGAGCTTTTCATCAGATCAAGGTTTTTATAAAATTCTAAAATTTGCAGCCCGGCTCATTTTCAACAATCTTTGCATCTTTGCAGTGGCGGTAGAGTAAGAATAGAAATAATAACTAAACGTCAAGCAAAAGAAATGTCAAAATGAATTTATTTTTCGCCGCGAAAAACAAACGAATTCGAGCTTGAAGAATGATGGGAGGCAACTCGCGAAGTCATCATCTTTTTTTGACTAAACGATTTCCACCTCACTCGTCCAAAATACCGAATTTTCCCTTCTTATACAATATACGTTCTTTGGTTGCACGTTTGAAAATTTAGAACACGCAGTAGCGACCTCTCGCTTCAAATTATATCATATAATAACTGCTACACTTCACTAGGTGTCGCGCAGTGGTCAAGTTTATAATAAAGTAGCTTCAGAGCCATATGTCGGTTTTTTTAATTTATGAATTTATTAAATACATGTACGTTATACATGTTATTTAGAACTTCAATTGAAATCTCCTGCACTTTATGTGATGACATACATATTGTTAATTTGGAGGGTTTTGAGTTTGGTGTTTTTAAGGTGCGGGAAATGGTGCAACTAGTATATAGAATAATAATAGTAGGTGGTATTAGTCCATATTTTCACAGCGTCTGCCCTTAAAAAACATCTTCCAAAAAAAAAAATTTTCAAAACCCCCCCCTTGCCGAAATCCTGGATCCGCGCCTGTCTAAACCTATATCCTTTAGTGTCCCGAACTGGTCTGTTGCATGCCCTTTGGAACCTATCAACTCTCTCGACTCATGTCCATTGTGAATCGACCCGCACAAAGGTGCTACGGCCTGCCTATGTATGTCTGATTTAGTCTAAAATTATACTGAGTCTACCTAGTAGGAACAAATGCCATTTTATAGCCCATCTAATCTGTGCTCATGGAATTTGCAGCCCATCAATCCGCATTACATTGCCTTGAAAGGCTCGTGTCGAGTCATGCCTTTTAGAGCCCTTCTCGCCACAATTGATGGGCTTTGAAACCCTCTTAATTTGTTTTACTAATCTCTCTGGAGCCTATTGAACCTGAAGTCATTCTCTTTTGGGTCTACCAAGTCTAGTTTAATGCTGTTTGAAGCTCAACTTTCAACTAAGATCTTTTAAAGCGAACTTAATTGGGACTCATGCCATCTGGAGCCCACGAGGTTTGATTTGTGTGTTTGTCTTCGTCATTTGATCCCGCCAACATAAGTTGAGGATGGCCTTTTCTTGAGCTAATGGATCATTGGTCGCAAGATTATCATGAAGAACGGATATCTAAAACCCCATATAACCTAAAACATATCCCTGCGGGTTAAGGGGTTAGAATATAACCGTGGTACTCTTGGAAGTATTCGATAGAAAAGTATTTTGGAAGATTTATGCACCTTGCGCATTAGCGATGGCGAGTATCAACGGAGATTTAATGCTGAGCTTTACGCAGACATCGACATTATTTAGCGAATAAATATCCAGCGACTGCGTTGGGTAAGTCATGTCGTAAGAATGGATGAAGGCGCTCCAGCCCAGAAAGTATTTCTATCGAAACCAGCTAAAGGCAGAAGAAAAGCGAGATATTCACTGTGTTGGGAAGATCAGGAGGCCTGCGATGCTGCCTGCCTTGGCATTTGCAATTGGCGCCACACAGCATGAAACAGAAACAATTGGCGCGTTTAATTGGACTCGGCCAAAATCGTCTAAATGGTTACGCACCAATTAAGAAGAAGAGAAGGAATGCCTGTCGTAGGAGTCGACTAAAATCCATCGGCCTAGAAGGTTGATAATGACCAAAAAAATCGTTTTCACGACAATCGGGCTACTGCCAGAAGGGGCTAGTACCCGAGCGTGCCGGATCTTGTATCCGGCAAAGGGCTGTTACTTTCACTAAACACCCCAAAACCTTCGGCCCCAAAAACATTGATGGCTACAAAAACTACAACAACAATATAATCTAAAACATTCGCCAGAGAATATAATTTGAGTAGGCTTGCGGAGCTGCGAGTTTCTGGATTTTAGGAGTCCGAGTCTTTCTGGTGCTTACAACCAATTGGCAAGGGAACGACGGAGTCTAGTTATAAGCCAAGATGAAAAGAGGCAGATGCGTTATTGGCAGAGGGAATACTTATTCTTTTTTTTTTTTTCATTGCATAATTCCATAATTCTCCACGGGTTTATAATTTTTATTCTTAAATTCATATGAAGTCAACAGTGTTGCTTCATCGAACTGACTGTGCCGTAATTCTCAGCAGTTTCATAGACTTAACTGAGGTGCACTGGCACTCCTTAATTATGATTATAATTATTAATATTATTTTTATTGGAAATATTTTATTTATTTTTTTTTTTTTCATTACCAGGTCCGGAACCCAAATATCTTACCACTGTAATACCCTATCATTTGGAGAATGGCACACCCAATAATCAATCATTGCAAGTGCTAATTAAGAGTGAGTACTAAAAAATTAAATTAAAATAAAACAGTTTTACTATCTCTCTCTCTCTCTCTCTCTCTCTCTATTCCAAATTTCAGTTTTAAAAGCAATAAACGAAGACAGTCCCACCGTGCCAGCGCTGCTCACGGATTACATACTCAAAGTGCTCTGTCCCACATAAATGCAAAGGCGCCGCTCGATTGACTGTCTGTCTCGCTTTAGCAGTTCATATTTATGTGTATGTATATGTAATAGGTGATTTATTAATTTTTTTTTTAGTATATAATTGCAATTTATATACATTTAGAACAAGAAACAATTAAATTATAAAAGGGAAAACAAACTCGAATTTGTTTGCTAAAATATTACACAAAAGAGAAGAAGAAAATGAAAAGGAAAAGGAAACAGAAAAGCAAAAGGAAAAAAGAAGCTAATTTAATTAAAAAAAAACTTTTTAGGTTAAGAAGAAAATTTAGTTTTTTTTTGTAATTTTCGCTAATTTATGCACTAATAAAGTTGGCGCAAACAAAAAATTATATGAAATAAAATTAAATTAAAAGAAAATTTAATTGAAAAAAAAATTAAAATTGAAGAAAATTATAATTGAAAAAAAAAATAAAATTTAAACAAAATTTTATTTAAACTTAAAAAAAAGAGTTAAGTACATATTTTTTAATTTAAAAAAAAGGAGTATAAAATATTAATAAATAAATGTTTTTGTGTGTATAGCATATAGCAGAATTTTCTTACAGGCATTATTTATTATACTAGCAAAAAGTAATAAAAAATATCGAAGTGGAGCTTGATGTTAATTGTTGTTGCAAAAATAAAAACAGTTTGTTAAAAGCTGCAAAAAGGGTTTACAATTTAAAATCAAACTACAAAAAAGAAAAAATCTAGCCTCAGTTTGTCTAAAACATAAAATAATTGAAAAATCTAAATGAAAATTCAAAAAAGAACGAAAAAAGCGTGTATTCAGGTTTAGCCCTTTGGTTTTTCGTGCGCATTTGGGCACTCTGCACTGTAAAAATACGCTACAAAAAAATAATAAATTTGCAATTTTCCAAAAAAAAAAAAATTTTAATTTCCATTCTTTACCACTTCAGGGTTGGTTAAAGCTACAAATGCCGTAAAAGTAAATTCACCGTTGAAACTGCCTGCAAGTAACAAAAATGAAAACAAATTAGTGTTCATTTAACGAAATGATTTAAAGAAATTTGAAAAGCAAATATAAATAAATTCTTCGTCAGCTTTACTTTTCTTTTTTTGTTTTGCTGCAAACACTTGTGCAAATTTAGACGGGAAACTGTTGCTTGAAATTCTGGGGAATTAATTGAAAAACAAAAACAAAAAAGGAAACAACACAAAAAAGCAGCTGAGCAGCCAAAGGCAAACGAGCAAAGCAACACACGCGCTTCGATATGATTTGCTTATATGTGTGTATACATGTGTACTTTTTTGTAAATAAATAATAATAAAAATTTATTATATGTCAAACGTGTTGTAGTTGTATGCAAAATATTAAAAACAATTAAATTAAAAATACTATATGCATAAATATTTATTTATGTACAAGTACATAAGTTAATGTGCATACTTGAGCCGCTTAGAGGTATCTAATAAAGAAAAATAATTAAAAGTTTTTTAAATTTGAAAACCGTTTAAGTTAAAAAAAATTTTAAAATTAAAGTTGCAAATTAAAAAATTAAAAACTTTTTTCTATTTTTTTTTTTTTTAATTTTTTTAAAAAAGTAAATATTTTGTTCCACTTAAAAATTTGTTAAAAAATAATTTTTAAAAATAAAAAAAGTTGGAAATATTGATTTTTGTTTCGAGCTTAAGATTTTTTAATATCTGAAATTTGTTTTGTTAGTTTTGGAAATTGTTTAGCTTTAAAGTTTTGAAAAAGATTTGGCAATAATTTTTAGTTTTTAAGTAATTTCTCAGCTTTCGAAATTTTCTTAAGTTTTGAATGTTTTGAAGTTCCTTAAAAAAAAAGTTTTCAAATTTTTCTTAAAACAAGTTTTGAGATTTTTTTTTTTTAATTTTTGGAAACCTTTTATTAAAAACGCTTTGAAATTTTTTTTTAATTTGGAAATTTTTTTAATTTTTTTGAATTTTTTTTAAATGAGTTCTAATTTTTTCTTTTTAAGTTTTGGAACCCTCTATTAAAAACGCTTTGAAAATTTTTTTTTTAATTTGGCAATTTTTTCATGTTTTCAACCCTTTTCGTTTTAAAAATTTTTTAACAAAGGTTTTGAAAGAAAATTTTTCTTTAAAAAGGTTTGCAATAATTTTTACAGTTTCTAAATTGTTTATCAGCTTTCAAAATTTTCTTAAGTTTTGAGGTTATACGTTTTCTTAAAAAAAGTTTTTTAAGTTAAAACTTATTAAAAATATTTTTAAAATTTTTTTAGAATAAGTTGAAATTTTTCTTTTTAAGTTTCGAAAATCTTTTATTCAAAACCAGAGATTGAATTTAACTGTTAACATTTAAAATATTTTTGTTTTTCACAGACAAAAAACAAAAAAAAAAACAGAAAAATAAAAATTTCGGTCTCAACAAAAAAAATTTAAAATCAGATTTTTTGGTCTTTCGGTAACAAAAATATTTTATTTTTCAAAATAAATCTCACATGTTGAGAAATATAAAAAACACTTGTTAATTATTTGAAAAATTTTCATTGAATGTATGGAGATATGTATATATTTTTTTTTATTTCTTGCTCAAATTTTTTCTGTTGGAAATAAATATCAGTGAATAACAGAAAAAATCAAGAAGTAAGGTTTTCTCTCAGACAAAAATAATTATTCTTTTTGTCTTTGGATTTTTGTTTTTGAAAGATTGTTAGAGTTTTTGTCTAAGATTTTTTGTTATTTTCAAAACCTTTGAAATTGTTAACAATTATTTTCAATGTCTGTTCAAAACGCTTTGAAACTTTTTTTTTTATTTGGAAATTTTTTTTTTGTTTTTAACTTTTTTAGTTTTGAAAATTTTTTAGCTTAAAATTTTTGAAAGTTTTTTTTTTTTAAAGGGTTTCCAATAATTTATAACTTTTCTAAATTGTTTATCAGCTCTCGAAATTTTCTTAAGTTTTGAAAGTTTTAAGGTTATACCTGTTATCTTAAAAAAAGTTTTTTAAGTTAAAATTTTTCTAAAATCATATTGGAATTTTTAAATGAGTTTTGAAATTTTTCTTTTTAAGTTTTGGCAATCTTTTTTTAAAAATGGTTTGAAACAATTTGTTTTTTCTTTTAAGTTTGGAAAATTTAAAAAAGTAAAATAAAATTCAGATTTTTTTTAAATTTAGTTTTTTGAAGTTTTACAAACTTTTTAGCTGACAAGTTTTGAAATAATTTTTTTTTTAAGTTTGAACTTTTTTAAAAGGTTTTGATTTTTAAGTTTAGTAAATATTAGGGCTCTAGATACCCGGGTATCAAACATTTCGAATTGATCGTTTTTGTTTGAAGCCCGTTTGTTGTTCAAATGCCCGTACAAACATTCGAGCATTCGAGCTTACAAACAAAAAAAATGTGTATCGAAAAAACAAAAATAAAAACAACTACATATGAAGAAGAAAAAAAAATAAACAAAAGAAAAAAACATACTTCAAAATGCCCGAATTGTTCAAATGCCTGTACAAACATACGGGTAATAAACAAACAAACGACTGTGCGAGCATTTGAACAACATTTGTTCGGGCTACTCGAAAATGTTCAAAAAAATCTGGAGCTCTAGTAAATATTAAAAGAAAGGTTTTGGAAATTTTTTAAAAAGTTTTGAATTTTTTTTAGCTTTCGAAATTTTGTTTAGTTTCGAATTTTTTCAATTGAAAATTTGCTTATAAAAAGTTTTGATTTTTTTCTCTTTTCTTTAAACCTCTAAGTGTGTGCTCATTTCACGTATGCATTATCTCTAGAGCTTCTTGGTCAGTATTAATGCTCTGACCTCAATTTTAGTGCCGCATTATTTGATAGAAATGCTAAATGTAAATTAATTAATCTTTAATTAATTATTTTTGTAAGAAAAATAGAATGCTTATTATTGTATGTATGTAGCGCTAGTGCTTTTTTGCAAATAAGGTTAGAATGCATTACAAACAAACAAAACGAAATTACTTATAAAAAAAAATATACATATAAAACAAATATTGAAAAAGTTGTATGTATGTAATAAAGTAGTATATAAAAGTTTGCAATTTAAATCATAATAACACACAAATAACTGCTTAAAGGCAAACACGTAAAGCGTTTGCTTTAACTTTTTTTTAATTTTAATTTTTATAAAAAAAAAACGCTCCTCTTTTTACACAATATTTTCCATTGCCTTTTTTGATATTGAAAAAAAAAATTAAATTTTATGCATTTTTTTTTAATAATTTCGAATAATATGCTCGAAACTCTTCGAAATTGCTATTACATACATTTCTTTAATTTTTTATGAGATTCGCATAAGAATTTGAAATTATATATATATAAATATTTTCTTATGTACACTTATGTATACAATATTACTTTATAAAGGCTTTAATTTTGTATTAAAATAATGCATATACGTAGTTTTAGTGTTACAGTGGCCATATAACATGCTTTTTATACTCAGCTGTACTATTTTAATTTAACTTTTTTTTTTAGGTAATACTTTGTTTTTAATATTGAAAAAGTTTTGTTGATACCTTTTATGATTTTAGCTATGGTTTATTAAGTAAAAAAAAAATATGTATTTAAAAGAAAGGGTACCTATATAAAAAAAATTATAAAAGAAAATTCGTACCAAATTTTTTTAAACAAAATTTTGTAAAAAAAAATATAAAAAAAAAGTAAACTTTAAAAAGAAATTTACTGCCTTATTTCTTTTTTCTCATTTTTATCATCTACTTTAATTTGACTGTATTTTATGTGAATATCATTTAAGCTTATCCAATGCTATTTACTATTATTACCTCCTTTTATTATAAACTTTTACTCAAATATATATGTATATGTATTTTTTTTTTATTCTAAGTTGCAATATTGTGCTCTCTAGTTCTTCCCAAATGCTGTCAATATTTTAGCTGACTTTTATTTTAATTTGTAAAAATATATATATATTTTTTTTTTTTCAATAAATGATATTAGATATATATATGTAAACATAGTTTTTTATTTATTTAATAAGCGCGGCCCCAGGTTATTTTTTAATATTTTTTTTTAATTTTGAGGAAATTAAATCAAATTTGGCTAAAAGGCCTAAATTCATATAGTCTTGCATCATTTGGTCATTTGAATTTTTTTTCTAAGTGCTTTTAGTATACATGCAAAAACGTTTTAAAATATATGTCGCATAGAAACTCCTTCGGCTACATATGGTAAAATTAAACAAGAATTAAGTTTATAGAACATTTTAACCCGCTATCTGACTCATGAAGGTGTGCTTTTTAGCTCGCTGGCATTTTGAAGCTCGCTAGAGGGTTAACATACTATAGAAAATTATGCGTCATAAAATTTCAATAGAGGTCTGCTCAGACAAAGTTTTTTTTATAAGCAATGTAAAAGGATTTGAAAATGAAAATTTGTTTTTTTAAGCCTATACATTTTTTAATTTTTCTCTTTTTTTAATTTTAAAGCCACTTTACACAGTTTGCCTTATTTTCTTTACAGTTAAATATACACATATTTTTTTTTAACAACTTACATAAAATAGGTATTTGAAACAAAAAATTAAACCCAAACACACCCAAAAATCAAGCTTGTCTTCGTCTATGCAATATAACCGTAATGAAAATGCAATACAACTAAAAAAATATAAAATAGAAATTAAATAACAATATATTAATATTTAATAATCATTACACTACGCCACTACGCTAAATCATGCTAAAGTTAAAGACAAATTGATTCAACATAAATAAAATATATAAAATAATTAAAAAAACCAGAATACACACACACCACAAATCAAGCACCCCTAGGTACCTTATACATACATATAAATGTCCATAAATAGCCTCCTACAGCTTATTAGAAAACAAATGCAAAATAAAACAAGAAGAAAACAATTATAAGAAAAAATAAAATATTGCGAAAAACTTTCTGAACACTAAATAAAATATAACTAATAAATAAATTGAAAACCCAAAAATTAAAAAAAAATAAAATTAAATATATGTAAATGTCTAAGCGAAATTTTTCCGAACAAACGCATTAACTACATTTTTAAAATGTCCATGTTTATTAGATATTAAATAAAAAAAATATATTTAATAAAAAAAACATTTCATATAAAAAATAAAAAATATTTCATAAAAAAAAAAATATTTAATAAAAAAAAACATTTCATATAAAAAAAATATTTAATAAAAAAAATATTTAATAAAAAAATATTAAAAAAAAATGAAATGAAAAATTAAATGAAATGCGTTGAAACGTAAGAACTTCAGCTTAAATGTTTAGGAAAAAAAAAACAAAAAGAAAGAAAGAAACGCTAATAAAATAAACAAACCACAAGCAAAAAAAAACACACAAAAACTCGATAATGAAATTTAATATTAAATAAACAAACAAGGAAAAGGCGTAAAAAACAAACAAACTTTATATAATAATAATAATAAATGTAATGCGATTCTCTATATATACATACATACAAACATTTAAAAATGCTTATAAATAAATAAAAAACAAAAATGTATTTAAAAAAAAAGCGCACAAAAAATTGCATGAAAAATTATTATGTAAAAGCGACTTAGGTGGTTTTGTTTGTTTTTTGCTTCGGGGACCTGTTTTCAAATGCACGCAAATGTTAAGTTGATTTGAGCGCTTGTGAACGCAGCCTAAGCCAAAGAGATGACAGCTTTCAACAGCGTATTGCACTTCAGCTCGACTAGCAATCGTGCATAGCATGACATATGTATATGGCATGACAAGGTGAATGCTATGAAAATTTTTTGATGATATAGGAAAACGCAAGAAATGGTACGAGTGAGAAAAACATTTGGAAGAAGAGCGAGAAAAGCATTTGAAAGAGAACGTGTGATACCGGCGATTTTTGGCGATATGCGATATGTGGAAATTTAAACGAGTTATGGCGCTTAGCACGGGAAAGGGTCGTAAGTTCACAATTTACACTTTTGCAAATTTCTTAAAATTTTGTTAGAAAAGCGAATAGAAACTACAAGCGTTAAACTTTGCTGCACCGCCACAAATCATTTCGCTGCTGGCAAATTTGGCAGGGTTATGATTTATAGAAAAGGCTGAATGCCTCAAAAGTTAGGCCTTGGTTTATGTGATGTATGTAGGTACTCGAAATAATGGAATTTTAAGCAAACAAATTTTATTTTTTAACAATTTCTAATTTCTTTTTTTAATATAGGCTCTTTTTATTTCGAAAAAAAAAATTTTTTTTTAATACATTCATTTTATAGTTTGCTTTTTAATCAATACTGCATATGCTGAACATAATGAAAAACAAAATAGTAATAAATTAAATAATGACAGAGTACATTAAAATGATTGAGTACATAAAAAATGATAAATTATTATTCCTCTTCAATTTTTATCGTTATTTCATCTACAACCGGCGATTTTTCCTGCGCGGGAGCAGTTAGTAGTTCCTCTATATTGGGTAATATCTTCTGCATTGCCGCTAAACGCATAAGACTCCTTAAATCCTCTGTATCAGACAGTCTTTTACTTTGTCTACATTTATTTATTTTCAACAGCACAAAAAACCTTTCGCACATATACGTTGAGCCAAACATTGCTATAATTTCGGCGGCGAATTCGCGCAATTTGGTAAATTTTTCCATACTAATACCTTGATAAAATTCCATAAGGCAAGTCGATTCTCTATAGACAGCTTTCATACGGGTATTACATTGTAACTCTATCAATTCCATTTGCAGCTGCCCTGGTGCGTCATGCACATCGTATGTAAAAGGTGCAACAAACATTTCAAACTTTGCTTTTATTTTAAACAATTCAGCAAAACGTTCCTCGAAGTCTTTTTTAAGGTTTTCTAGCTCTTGCACATACTTGTTTACGTTTAAGTTTTCGCTTGCTGCGAGTGTTTTTAAGCAAGGAAATAAGACAAAATTTTTTTCACTCAACTGCGACTGCCATAGCATTATTTTTTGCGTAAATGCTTCAATTTCGTCACTCATATGGAAAATAAGTTTATTTCGCACCATTAGTGTATTACTTAATGCGCTTAAGTGTTGTATGACATCTGTCACAAAGGCTAAGTCACATGTCCAATCCACGTCAATCAGCTCCGGTATGTGTGCTCCCTTTTCTTCCTATGAAAATAAGAATAGTTACGCTTAGAACCTACATACATACAAAATGCATATGCTTCAAGGTACTTACCAACAAAACATGAATATATTTTCGCAAGTCAAAGAATGGTCTTAAGAAACGTATCTCATTCGCATACAGAATATCTGTGGTGTCGCTTTCAGCAAATTCAAAAAGATCTCTGAACTGGCGTTGATTTAATCCATGCGCGCGTAATAAGTTTACACACTTTACAACGACTGTCATTACATTTTGTGAAGCAGATAAAGATCTAGCATAAAGCGCCTTTTGGTGTATAAAACAATGAATTGCAATGAAATTTTCGTTTATATATTCCCGCTTGAGCTCTTGTCGCATACTTGCGAGAAGGCCGGTTTCGGAATCGATCATGGATTTTGTGCCATCTGTGACAATGCTAATTACTTTTTGCCATACTAACCCCATACGTTGAATACATGCATTGGCACATTGGTATATATTTTCACCATTCGTCGTCTCTGTCGTTACTGGTATGATATCCAAGAGTTCTTCACATACATTTAGCTCGGCATCGACGCCACGTATAAAAATTGCTAATTGCGCTATGCTGAATGTGTCGGTGCATTCGACAATTGCCAAGGAATATGCTGTCAACGATTTTATACGCTCTTTTAGCTGTAATTCCGTATTTTCGGCCATTTCATGTACTCGCTTGCTGATAGTTTTGCGAGTTAAATCCATTGCCTTATATTTATACAAATCTGCTGGCGTTAAAATTTTCACTGCTTCTAATATACATGTATTAACAAATTCGCCATCCGATAACGTCGTCGTCCTACGTACTAGCTGTAATACTACGTCATAACTTGCACGCTTTGCATTCATTGCCTTAGAAATTTAAACAAATTTGTATCGTTTTGAAATTTTTTTGGGAAACTTTAGTATAATGTGCCAGCGCCGCTTTTCATTTGTGCAATTTGTAGGATATGCTTTACCTCCTAGGAAAATTTCATTGTTCTAGGCCTGGTGTATTATACTAAAGCCAATCTTTTTTTCCTATCTCGCATAAAATAATTTTTGATATTCTTATTATGTTGGTATGTATAATTTACCTGCATCGAAGCCGTTTCCTTGAGTATATTTAAAGTTTCATAAAGTTTTACTCTATCTTCTCCTTGGTATTGGTCGTAATCATTTGCATGCAGTTCGTAATGCCTCTTTATGTTGAATATCTTGCATATGATATGTCTACGACATATAAGGCATTGAGAATCTCCATCCATATCTACATATCTACAAAGAAATGGCAATTGCCACTCTGGATTAAAATTGCTAAATTTCCTTTTATGTGGAATAATGCTCATTTTATTTATTTATTTATTTATTTAAGACCAATTGTTTGAGTTCCGTCTTGATAAAATTAATCAGCTGCGTTTTTTTTTGTCAAATGAACTGTCAAGTTTTGTATTTTCTTGCATGTGTGCATGGAGCAACAATAAAGGATAATGCATAAGATCAGCTGACTTCTTCTTCAATCTTCATAAACACACGCACACAAGCATTTTTTTTTTGTTGACATATGCCACACACGCACCCTAGCATTTTCATAGGGGCCGAATCTGTCAAATTCTTCTACATTCCTCTTTGCATGACACTTCTGACCCCACTATGTATGAAGGTATGTCGTCATGCGAAAACCTTTATTGTTGAATCATGCATGTGTGTGTGTAATGATGCATTTTACCCTACCGGAACACTGATAGTCATTTGATTCATCATCTGATGATCAGTGCTGACAGTTTAACTATCAGCGCTCAGTACAAAGTTTCTATCATTTTCTTAAGGCGGATAGCACAAAAATTATCAAGAATTGTGTACGTGTGAGTTTTTATCTCCTCTAACAAATTTATAATCAAGTATACACCTGTACTGTTCACTCTCATGCTATTTTTTGGATCAGCGCTGACAGTTAAATTATCATCAGTGATTGTTTGGGAAAATTTGTCATTATTGATCATAAACCTATCACGACTGACAATTGTCTCAATATGCCAAAAATAATACATTGCTGTTTTTGTTTAATACTGCGAAAATATTTATTTATTATTAAGTATTCATATTTAAGTATTTATTTTACATTAAGGGCCGGTTTCACCATCGCCGGTTAATTTAATCGCTGGTTAGTTTGACGTAAATTGTATGGCGAGCTGTCAAATAAATTGCTTAACCGGGCAAAAATCTCCGGTTAATTTAATCGCTGGTTAGTTTGACGCATGATTCAACAATAAAGGTTTACGCATGACGACATACCTTCATACATAGTGGGGCCAGAAGTGTCATGCAAAGAGGAATGTAGAAGAATTTGACAGATGGAAATGCTAGGGTGCGTGTATGTGTGGAATATGTGAACAAAAAAAATCCTTGTGTTCGTGTGTTTATGAAGATTGAAGAAGAAGTCAGCTGATCTTATGCATTCTCCTTTATTGTTCCTCCATGGTTTGACGTAAATTGTATGGCAGGCTGTCAAATAAATTGCTTAACCGGGCAAAAATCTCTGGTTAAGGGCCGGTTTCACAATCTTCGGTTAATTAAATCGCTGGTTAGTTTGACGTAAATTGTATGGTGAGCTGTCAAATAAATTGCTTAACCGGGCAAAAATCTCTGGTTAAGTTCTTAACCGGAGATGGTGAAAACGGCCCTAAGTGCTTAACCGGAGATGGTGAAACCGGCCCTAAATAAAGTTGATTTTATTCTGAATGTTATTTGAGGCAGTGACAACGAATAACCTATACACATTTTAGGTTTGGATTTTATAAAAATTGTCATATTCTTTAAGAATGACACAATAAAAATTATATGAAAAAAAAAAATTAATATTTAAGTACTTATTTTACATTAAAAATAGAGTTGCTTTTAAAAGCTACTTATGTACATATATCGAAAAAAAACATTTTTTTTCAACCCAAATTTTTTTTTTCATATACTTCTGCTGCGTTGATCTGTGGTGGCTTTTTGATAAGGCTGCCCGCAGCTCCCTTTCGAAACACAGCGCACCTTGTTCGAACACGCCTAAAAAAGAACGTTTAAAGAGTTTACAATGGTAAGTGGCAAATAGTACCTCGCAATATAGGATCAATCAGTGTCAAGCTCCCCAGCTGTTGTGGGACCGCCACATATTGCTGAGATTGTTGCTGTTGCAGCGCCATAGATTGCTGTGGTTGCTGTTGTTGTGGGATCGCCACATATTGCTGAGATTGTTGCTGTTGCAGCGCCATAGGATGCTATGGTTGCTGTTGTTGTGGAATCGCCACAGATTGCTGAGATTACTGTTGTTGTTGGATCGCAAAAGATTGCTGTGGTTGCATTACCACGGACTGTTGAAGTTGCTTTCCATTCACCCCGGATTGATATTTATGAGGGTCATTAAAACCAGTAACGTTAAATCTCCGTCTTTTAATAGATTGAGGAGCTATAATAATGAAATGATCAGTTAATAGTGCTATGTGTAAGAGAAAATTTTATTATGAGTTGTTTTTCACTTACCAATTTCAGGTTGAGCGTCTTCCTCGATCCAGTCGTCGAAATTAAACGATTCGTTTGAACTCATGTGTAATAATATATATGTTATTTTTTTTTATTTAAAGTGTCGGTTTTTATACTTATCTTTTTGATTTTTTGATAGGTATAAAGCGTTTGTTGAGTGTAGGAAAGCGTATGAGTTGCAGGAATTTTACCACAAAAGAGCGAGAGGATCAGAGGATGTGAGCGAGAAAGAAGACTAGCTATTTGTAGGAATCCGCACACAGAATTTGTGTGGGTACTTTCCTAAAATGTGTCAAAATCTCAAAAGCTGATTCCACATAGAACTTTGTGTTGCGCTACGTGACACTTTCTGCGTGACAGCTGAGATTAAAATACATGTATCTATATGAGGTTTCTCACATAACAAACAGTAACGCAACGCCGAAGTTACGTAAAGCACAAAGTTGCCCAAATCTCAACTTTAGGGGGCGTTGAAATTTTTTTTCAGTTTCACTTTAATTCAAATGTAAATAAACAAATTTAAATTTCACACAATTGAAAAATAATTTAATAGATTTTTATTTTCTTATTTACTTTTTTGTAAATAAAACGGAAAATGAAAGATTTTTCAGAAAATAAATATTTTTTGAGTGATGTTGCAGCGTTCATTGTGGCATAGTTTTTCAGTTTTGCGTTGTTTGACATAGAAAGCGGAGTAACGCAAAGGGGAAAAAGTTTTTTGTGGAATCAGCTTTAAGAAGAGGAAGAAATTGTAAACAGTGTTGCCACAGCCTCAAAAAATTTGGTATTACAAATTGATACATTTATGGGTTTTTTGGTATCACCGAAAAATGTTTGAAAAAAAAAAATTATAATTAATAAAATATGCTGCTTTTGGGTTCTAACACCGAAAAATTTTTGAGAAAAAAATTAAAATTAATAAAGTAAGCTACTTTCGTGGTTTTAACGATATCGATTTTTTTTAATATAAAAATATAAAGATAATACTTAAATTTCACATGCAAATAAACATGAATACTTTGGTACTGTACCGAGTAATATAAAAGTTCTATAAAATGCAATGGGTCAAACGAGCTGGGTGATCTAGTTGCCAGAGCTGATTCTGGAATTGATTTGGAGTCATTGAATCAGTTCTTAAATATTTGTCGCACTGTCATCCTTTAAGTCAAAATGCCTGCTATGCGGAGTGGTCCAACCAAAAGTTTGATAAAAATAAAATTTGTTCTAAGCCAAAATAAAAATTATCTACGTATCATTCATATGTAATTGTGCTTAGGTGTTTTTTTTTTTTTTTTTTTTTTTGATAAATTTAAGTACTCCCTCATGAAGGCGATGAAGGTATTCCACGCAGGATTACTGTGGATGGGTACGTAGATTTTGCCCTAGAAAGAGGATTATGTGGTCCAATGTGGTCCTCTTAACCCGTTATCACCAAAATAAAGGTTTAAAAAAAAAACAAATACTTATATTTCGAAAACTATCGGCATCCGGACTGTTCCGACTTCAGATATAGGATCGGAGGACGGTGCAACGCCCCTTTTATAATCGGTTTTTATGCCCCTCTGGATCGGTAAAGGAAAGCGTGACCACGAAAAAAAAACCACGAAGGCATCAATTTGTGATACCATAATTTTTGATGCTGTGGCAACACTGTTCCTAAGCGTCATTTTTGAATTTATAATAATATAATACAATGGCGCTATTATAACTCTGACGAGTTTTATGGCCGAGCTTCTCTCCCAATTCGAGGTGTACTCCTTTTTGTTTTTCCTACTAATTGGGTGGACCTACAGTTTTATGCCGGCTCCGAACGGAGAATGCATTTTTTGTGAGAAGCTTTTTCATGGCAGAAATACTCTCGCAGGGTATGCCGCCCACTGCCGAGAGGTGACCGCTGCTCTTAAAATGAGCAATATATTGCATTAAAAAAATAAAGCGTATCATTACTACTTATCACTTATAAAAATAGTTATGAATATATCCCCTTATTATGGATTGTCATACGATAGCTATCGGCCGCTTGCAAGCGTATCGTATAAAATGAGTTTCCATATTATGAATTCCACATGCCCGCTAGGTGCACTATCGTGAATGACATTTGTTTAGGGTTCAATTAGTTATGCGTTAACTTTATTTTCATTACAGTCTATCGGGTTTTACACGATAGAAATTATTTCGTAATACGAAATACCCGACTGCAAGCGTTTAGCGTGTATCGTATTAATTCGTAATAGGCCCCATAATGTTTTATGAGTGTTTTATCTGAACCGATTCGCAAAAAAAGTCATGTAACGTAAAACATTGAAATATCGATAAATATCGTGTCACATCAGTATTTACACTTGATCGAAATGGCGGAAAAAAGTAAGTTAGCAAAACCAGCAAAATTTTATTATTTTGCTAATTTCATACAAATAAACTTGTTTTATTACAGAAAATAGCAAGCGAACAAGCAAAGAGCAAACAAGTTGTAAGTTTTTATAAATTTTGACGCTTTATTTAGTTCACCTCAATGTTTTGTTTATTTTGTGACCTCCTCGCCACCAGGTCACTAATTAGTGACGTATTTTTTGAGATTTGAGACGTGAGCCCGCTTACAGAATACCAAATTGTCTCAAAATCAATCTCACCACGAAAAAGTCTCTATTAGTGACTTGAGACAGCTTACAGAATACTAGTATAAATAGCATTTCGCACAAATGCGTTTGTTGAACTTTTGCCTTCATCTTCAGTTTGACATAAACACTGCTATTCCGAGCATTACCGGAAAATTAATTTACTGGTAATTTATGTTGCTGAAAATTGTTACTGTCTTTTCAATTGGTATTCTGGCACAAATAGTAACGCTGTCAAAGCATTTCCATACGAACGGAATGGAATCGGGCTGAAAATGGTAACAAAATGTTACCACGTATTGGGGTGGTAACTTAATTTTCTGCTGCCAGAATACGAAAAGAGTGTTTAAAGTACCAGATTCTTTATTTAACCAGTAAAGTAAATTATGTTACCACACCGGAATAAGTACGTGAACAGCTGACTTCTTCTTCTCGTTTTTAGTTCACCGTGTATAGAAGAATACAGGAGAATGTCAAACAAAGAAAAATTTTACTTTGAGTTTGACATTCCGCTGGACGAAAATTTAAAGCGAATCGAGGCGAATATTGCCGAATTCGCCGTGCCATTACCATAATGAATTTGCCTTGATTGCAATTTGTCACAACACGTTTACAATACTGCAAGATGCCGTATGAAACCCACCATATATATACATATGAATTGATACATCATGGCCATTATATTGCGCGTGTATATTTCAATAGCAAAGGAAAAGGGTCCAAATCGGTTAAAAGAAAAATCGAATCGAATAAAAGAATAAAATAAAAAATATTAATTTCTGCTTTCGGGCTTGTTTTATTGGGGTCAAGTTGTGTCAATTGGTACCCCTTTTTTGAAAATTTTTTACACTAATTTCAGCTGCTCCTGGTCCGTTCTCATTTGATCTTAGCCGTGTAGCTCCGCTCCGAAGCCCTTGGTCGTGCCATTTAACAGCTGCTGTTTGTGTTTTTTTTTTATACCATCGTTTTGACCAAGTTTTGAATATCACTAGCTTGGCTTATTTTAAAGCCGCTTGTATTACACCTGTTAATTAAATAAATTGGTAAGTTTCAAAATTTGAATTTCCACTTAAATTACACGTGTTCACATTTCATAATTCCTATCGCTAGTTTTTAATGCCAAGAAAGGTGCCATTGAGTCTTGCAACTTCGCGAAGAAGACGTCGAAATGAACGACGAAATCGAACAATTGAGGAAATAAATCATCATTTAGAAAACGAAAGGCAAAGAATGTGTAAATTACGCCAAAGGAAAAAGTTGGCACTTGTGGATATAAGTGAGTTTCCACCGTCGCACATTTTAAGATTAAGCAGTGATGCGAACACTGGTAGGATTCAGGAAAAACTTCCAGCAACCTATTGTAGCGCACGCCCCGGAATTTTGGATAATAAACCATATGGCGTTGGGCGTATGGATGAGCAATGTGTATTTTGTACGACAAAACTATTCTCCGGGGAGGTCAGTAATGTTAGTTCTTCAATTTGTTCTCATAAAGGGAAGGTTAGCAAGCGAGTACATGAAATGGCTGAAAAAAAGGAATTGCTGCTAAAAGAGCGTATAAAATCATTGACAGCATATTCCTTGGCAATTGTCGACTGCACTGACACATCCAGCATAGCGCAATTAGGGATTTTTATACGTGGCGTCGATGCCGAGCTAAATGTATGTGAAGAACTCTTGGATATCATACCAATAACGACAGAGACAACCAATGGTGAAGATATGTTTCAATGTGTCAATGCGTGCGTTCAACGTATGGGCTTAGTATGGCAAAAAGTAGTTAGCATTGCTACGGATGGTGCAAAATTCTTGACCGAATCCAAAACCGGTCTTATCGCCAGTATGCGACAAAAATTTAAGGGCGCACATATAAATGAAAATTTCATGGCAATTCATTGTTTTATATATCAAGAGGCGCTTTATGCGAGATCCTTCTCTGCTACACAAAATGTTATGACGATCCTTGTAAAGTGTGTCAACTTATTACGCGCGCATGGACTAAATCAAAGTCAGTTCAGGAACCTTTTCAAACAAGACAATACAAATATTATGTATTGTAGTGAAATACTATGGTTAAAGCCGTTATTTGACTTCCGAAAATATATTTATGTTTTTTTGGTAAGTACCTTGACACATAACTATCTACCTATGTACATACATATTTATTTTGTATGTACTTTTCATAGGAAAAGAAAGGTGCACACATTCCGGAGCTGATTGACGTGGATTGGACATGTGACTTAGCCTTTGTGACAGATGTCATAACCCACTTGAAAGCATTAAGCAACACACTAATGGTGCGAAATAAACTTATTTTATATATGAATGATGAAATTGAAGCATTTACGCAAAAATTAACTTTATGTCAACGACAGTTGAATGAACAAAATTTTGTCTTATTTCCTTGCCTACAAACACTATCAGCCAGCCAAAACGTAAATGTAAACAAGTATGTGCAAGAACTTGAAAACCTTAAAAAAGACTTCGAGACACGATTTGTTGAATTATGTAAAATAAAATCGAAGCTGGACCTATTCGCCGCACCTTTTACATTCGATGTGTATGGCGCACCAAAGCCGCTGCAAATGGAATTGATAGAGTTACAATGTAATACCCGTATGAAAGCTGCCTATAGAGAATCGACTTGCCTTATTGAATTTTATCAAGGTATTTGTATGGAAAAATTTCCCAAATTGCGCGAATTTGCCGCCGAAATTATGACAATGTTTGGCTCAACGTATATGTGTGAAAAATTTTTTTCTTTGTTGAAAGTGAATAAATCTAAATTAAGTAAATGGCCGTCTGATACTGAGGATTTAAAAAATCTTATGCGTTTAACTACAGCGCAGGATATATCACCTAATTTAGAGGAATTACTAAATAATACAGCGCAGGAAATATCGCCTAGTGTAGAGGAAATGACATTAAAAATAGAAATAGAATAGTAATAAACCATTTTTTATGTTCTGTCATCATATAGTTTATTATTTAAATTTTATCTATAGTTATTCGGCACATAAAGTATTGATTAATAAGTATATGTATGTACATATGTATATAATGTATGAATTCAAAATTAATTTATTTCAAATATAAATTAAAAAGAATTTTTTTGTACTTCGAAATAAAAAAAAAATGTTAAAGCATGTACATATTAAGAAAAAATAGAAATTAGAATTTGTTAAAAAATCAAAATTTGTTTGTCTAAAATTATGTTATTTTGAGAAAATCACAGAAAACCAAAGTCTATCTTGAGGCGCTTAGAATTTTCGATAAACCATAACTCTGCAGAGCAGGGATGTGATAAGTGGGCTTTTCCTACCAAAACTGGTCGGTTTTTTTTCTGTTGGTCGGATGATTTGAATTTTGGTAGGTTTTTACCTTCCTTCAAGTAACATCACTGATTTGCCAGATTTTGCCACAACACTGTTGAAAGAACGTTTGAAAGTTCATGTATTCATGTCTCTTTCTCACAGCAACAGTTTGCTTGAATACTTTTTGTGTTTCTCTTCGGCAGAGTTTTGTGTAAAGTGGATAAAAGAAGGTGAACGCATACACATGAAAACCCTTTCTTCATTTTTTAGTTTGATGAAAAAACACTATGCACTAAAAAAGATCTCAGATTCAATTTCGATATTTAATTAAAGTTCTGATCTCATTTGTATACCTACTTGGAGACCTGTTAAACCATAGTCGTAACTATTTTAAAATGTTAACATAAATTACATACACAAATTAATGTACATACATATGTAGAAACGCATTCGTACCTTATTATTTTAAGCTAAAACATGTGAAAATACTTGAAGAGTGATATGTATGTATAAGTTCCTATATATGTACCATTAAATGAATAAATAAAAATACATAAATTTTCAAAAACCAGCTTAAATGACGAATTTTGTGAAAAAAAAATTTTGGTCGGCTGAAAGCTATTTTGGTAGGTTTTTGAGACGAATTTGGTCGGAAAAAAAATTTCAAAGTGGCAACCCTGCTGCAGAGTAACTGCATGGTATAAGTATACCAGGTAAAACAAACGTCAAATTTTCGTCGCCATATTAACCACCTGACAATTAAGCAGATTATGACATTTCGTGCTGCCATACTCAATGATAAAAATCCTCCATTAATGGCATTTTTCACTGCTTTGTTTTAAAAATAAATTGTAACCATGGTATTCATAGTAACGAATTTTTTCAATTTGAATTGAAAGACATTTTTTAGATTTGAAATTATTTCAATTTGAAAAAATTACACATCCTGCAGTAAATTTGTTTCACTGCTGAATGATCATTGATGATTCTTCTGAGTACAATTTTATTATTATTATTATTTTTTTTTTTTTTTTTGAAAAAAAGCAAACCATTTATATGAAAAATTCAGCAGTATTTATTTGAAAGTACTCACTGGTGCCACCTGAGTCATAGATGAATTTCATCAGTGATTCATAAAAGATTCATTTCGGATTTTTACTTCACGGAATATCAGTTTGGCCGTACTACAAAGTAGCCCCTTTCCGGCATTCTCGGTGAGTTTTTAATTTAGTTTAGTAGTTACGATCACTTTTAATTTAGGCTTTGTGATCACTCTGGTATATAGTTTGCGGAGGTTTTGGAGATTGATCTATTATAACTCCATATCGTCGCATAAAGTGCAATACCGCGTATCCGCTATCACCCAAATTTTACAGGAGACAGTAAAAACTGTTTTAATTCAAAACGGAATTTTGCAAACCCACATCCAAAAAAAGGTAGATTTTTGGATTATATTTTTAATCCAAATATCATTTTGGCGAAAAACAGTTAAATGTGCAGCTATTGGCTTACTTATGTATTTATAAGCGGTTTTGCGTCTTTTATTTTGTTCAATAGTGACGTATAGGCAGGTGTACGTAAAAACTTTTCTTCAATAAAGCAAAGTTATAATCCATTTTGTGTTTATGAAAGTATAATCAACTTTAGTACATTACAGTACAGTTATAAAGCAATAACACCTATTATTCGCGGTATTGGTTCGAAAAATTTCCTTAAAAAAGCGGTTTTGAAACTGTGTCATTATTTGGAATTGCGTTGTGTGAATCTCAAAACTGTTGCATGAATGGATGGGGATGGACGCCAGGAATGTATTTTTGATGAAATCTCATTTTTGGCAAAAATGTCACCCGGTTTTGCACTTTAGACGACGATATGTATGTACACCACCATACCAAGTGAGCATTTTAGTCTATATATGTATGTATGTACATATGTCCAATCCAATTACAAAAAAATATGTACCCTAGATTTTAACAATATGAGTTGCTTATTTCCGCGGTGCAATAATACCAAATATGGCTGCAAAGACGGTGATATAAAATTTTTCCAATTTCCGACGATACCCTTTATTCGCGGAGAGTGGATGAAGATTTGTGGAGTGAGCGAAGAGGACCTACCGGAAGTTCCATAAATCTGCTCACTAGTGCCCTTTCTCCTTCTGTCCTTTGATTCCTGAAATACCCAAACTTTCAAACAAAAATCTACGCATTCAAAAAATAAAAGTCTGGCATCGCTATACTGCAAAACTGACATAAGATTAAACTTCAAAAATCTGCTTTTTAATCAAAAAGACAGCGTCAAAATGACAATGCACATACCTGTATTTTTTATACCATGGATTAACTGCTTGCCCAGAATGTTGTACTACAGCTACGGACTACATAGCTTACTACATCAGCTGATGATTGATTTTGTGGCAACGCTCGAAAATGTGAACACAATGGTGTAGCTCAGTGTATCTCATATATGTCATCTTTTTTATAATTTTGTACAGGGGATTCCTTAAATTCCATAAAAACTCTTTATTTTTTAAAAGTTCAATTCATTTTTCCGTTTCTTCGTCCTTCATTTCGAATTTCCGTCATTAAAAAATTGAGCTGTCACACTGTAGCGCGCTACAAAGTTAAAGTTAACTGCTTGCCCAGAATGTTGTACTACAGCTACGGACTACATAGCTTACTACATCAGCTGATGACTGATTTTGTGGCAACGCTCGAAAATGTGAACACAATGGTGTAGCGCAGTGTATCTCATATATGTCATGTTTTTTAAATTTTTGTACAGGGGATTCCTTAAATTCCATAAAAACTCTTTATTTTTTACAAGTTCAATTCATTTTTCCGTTTCTTCGTCCTTGATTTCGAATTTCCGTCATTAAAAAATTGAGCTGTCACACTAAGGTTGTTCTCTGTGTCTAATCTTTTTGCCGAGATATCATGATATCTTGAGAAATTTGCCACACAGAGAGAGCGCACCTTTAAGAAAATAAAATTCTAACTGACTTCATTGTGAACTAGCATGTTAGTCATATTCTTTCCACTCTTTATACAACTGTTGTCGCTTTGCTTTGCTTGCTTCAATTTCGAATTAATTAATTTTTTATCTGAATAAAATAAAATACTTAAAAAAAAAGAACTAGAAACATAAATTCAAACTCACTTCTCATAGAAGACCATTGTGAATGTAATAACATGGTTGCATTTCCCGTGATATTTTTCTCATGATATCACATATCACGGGTTGGGGTATGAGAAATTTGCCGAAGCTCCAAATTTGACAAGATGTGTATTTTGTTGTTGTGCTCGGCAAATTTATCACACTTATGTCATCTCGGCAAATTTGCCAGGCCAAAATAACAGAGAGAGAACAACCTTACTGTAGCGCGCTACAAAGTTAAAGTTAACTCTACTTCTACTACAGCCACAACTACACGCTACAGACACAGCTACACATTGTGGGCATTGCAATGCAATTGTACTGTTTTAACTTTTGACAGCTCTTACTACGTACTACAGCCACACCATTCTGGGCAAGCAGTAACTCTACTTCTACTACAGCCACAACTACACGCTACAGACACAGCTACACATTGTGGGCATTGCAATGCAATTGTACTGTTTTTAACTTTTGACAGCTCTTACTACGTACTACAGCCACACCATTCTGGGCAAGCAGTAATAAGCCGTGCACAATTGACTTCTACCTCGCTTTGCTTCAGAGTTTTGCTTTGACAGTTCTGTTCAGCATGTGCTTTTTAAAGGGACATGTTCACAATTGAGGTGAAGCGAGTAAAGCAAAGTATAAAGTTAGCCATCTTTCAACTTTTTTCCACTTTGACAAACATCTCCCCTTGTGTGTGTGTGTGTATGTTTGTATATCTACACTTATTTTAGCGATTTCGCGCAATTTCGTGAGAAGTGAGCAGAGAAAAGTAAAAAATAACATTCGAATAAGCAGAAAAAAGCAAATTCCCCAAATATATTACCAAAAATCAGGTTTATAAATTAAAGCAAAGAAGTGAAGTGGAAATTGTCAAAGTGTTAATTGTAGCAAGCATCTGGAATTTCGCTTTGCTTTAAGGTTTTTTCTATCAAAGTTGGAGCAGACAAAGCCAATTGTGCACGGGCTCTAAGGATTAGCGGCATTGTAGGAAGCTTAATGCTTGTAGTTTTTTTTTTAGTATATAACACTTTTCTGGCAGAATTTTAAGAAATTTTCACAAGCGAAAATACGAACTCAACCCCCTTTCCCATACTAAGCGCCATAATTCGTTAAATTTTCCACATTTTCGTTTGAAGTAGGCGCGCGTATAGCTGAAAGCAAGTGTAAAAAAAAATTGGAACAAAATTGGAAATTTAAATTTTTTGTCCAATTTTCGATTATTTCGATAAAATCACAAAAAACAAGGTTTAACTTTAAGCGAAAATTACAATTAGAATTAATAAAAGACTAAACTGTAATTTGTTGTGTTATTTGATGGCTATTCGTTTTGTGTACATATCGCACCCTAAATCATAAAGGGGCACAACTCAAAATTTTTCGAAATCGAGTTTTTTTGTCTCTGGAGATTGCCAAAAAAAACTTTTGAATAACTGTCTCTTTCGACCGAAAAATAACCACTATACCTGGCTCTTTGCCATACGATTGCTTGTAATGAAAAAAAGTTTTTTGGCTCTCCTGAAAATTTTTGAATTTTGAGTTGTGCCCCTTTATGATTTAGGGTGCGATATGTATGCAGGTAATAATAATAATACAATGGCGCTATTATAACTCTGACGAGTTTTATAGCCGAGCTTCTCTCCCAATTCGAGGTGTGCTCCTTTTTGTTTTTCCTACTAATTGGGTGGACCTACAGTTTTATGCCGGCTCCGAACGGCGAATGCATTTTTTGTGAGAAGCTTTTTCATGGCAGAAATACTCTCGGAGGGTATGCCGCCCACTGCCAAGAGATGACCGCTGCTCTTAAAAACCCCAATAATTGGATTTTTACTAATTAGAAAAATTGTTTTTGGTATTTTGCTCGGACCGTGATTTGAACCCGAGACCTCTGGCATAGCAGGCGAGCACTGTACCCACTGTACCACAGCGGCAGGTATGTACAGCAAAGTGTCAAATTACACATCCATACCTACAATTTAGTGATGAGCGATATATCGCAAACGGTGATTTTTTCACTGTGAATAAAAAATCACAAATCGCAATTGCGATCACTTTTTCAAAGTAGCAGTTCACTACTTATTGGGAACTGCTATCGATGTACCAAGTAAGCAGTTCACCTATGTGAATCGCAATCGCAAAAGCATTATAAATTTCTTTTTGTTTACACTTTTGAGCAGACCACATACGTACATATATAGAAATATAAGAAAAAAAAATTATTGAATTTACAATTTGTCTTTGAAAAATATTTACAAACAGCGATATTACTGCGGAATACGTTGTTATTGCTATCATTTTGTTAACATAAAAGAAAGACAGGTTATATCGCCCAGAAAACGCAAAATTAATCTCTACCGGTAACTGATGATTTTATAGCAGTCCATGCAATCGCAATAGCAGTTTAAAATAAAAATAGGTAAAAAAACTTTTTAAGTTAAACGGTTTTATGTTATACATACATTGCAATGTTTAAGATAAATGTACTAAAAACCAAAAAATAATAAAATAGATACAGTCGTGGGAATTATAAACATTTGCATAGACTAGACTAAAATAAAACCGTGGGGCACGTCAATTGTCTACAATCGTTGATTAAAATGTTTGTTTTGTAATGTTACACTATAATTAGGCAGTTGTTCAACCGACAACGATGGACGTGTGATAAGTAGGGCTAGAATGTGGAAAAAAGCTAGCAAGCTCGATTATAAGCGAGTTTTAGGGTTTCATAGTGGTGAGCGAGTAGTACTTTTATCATATGTTTTGTCGATTAAAGACAAACTACGAGCAGTGAAACGATTCCTCGTGTGAATGTCCAACGATAAACTAGTTGAAACATCTCTTTTATTAACATGGAGTGTATAACTATTGGAATTTCCATGAGCAAGAAAATAGTAAGTATTTTCCTCACCGTCTGCGGGCCAACTGCCTAACGACGAATTAAACGATTCTTCTATCGCACATTAAGTCGATAATTTGTAGACAATTGACGTGCCCCCCGGTTTTATTTTAGTCTAGTCTATGCAAATGTTTATAATTCCCACGACTGTATCTATTTTATTATTTTTTGGTTTTTAGTACATTTATCTTAAACATTGCAATGTATGTATAACATAAAACCGTTTAACTTAAAAAGTTTTTTTACCTATTTTTATTTTCTAGTTTTTAGTTTTTATTTCGCATTCTGTTTAATTCATTTAGTGCTTCATTATTGCAAGGTTTCTTGTCCGTTAGTTTATTGCAGTCCAACGCCTCTATAGCGACCCACGCGCCACCTATCGGAAGTTTTTTTTAGGAAAATATTTCCTTTCGAGGTAGTAATACATGTTCCGAATTTCAGCCAAATCGGACCATAAATGCGATTTTTGTAAATATAGCGACCCACGCGCCACCTAGCGGAATTTTTTTTTTAAGAAAATATTTCTTTTCAAGGTAGTAATACATGTTCCGAATTTCAGCCAAATCGGACCATAAATGCGATTTTTGTAAATATAGCGACCCACGCGCCACCTAGCGGAATTTTTTTTTTTTTAAATATTTCTTTTCAAGGTAGTAATACATGTTCCGAATTTCAGCCAAATCGGACCATAAATGCGATTTTTGTAAATATAGCGACCCACGCGCCACCTAGCGGAATTTTTTTTTTAAGAAAATATTTCTTTTCAAGGTAGTAATACATGTTCCGAATTTCAGCCAAATCGGACCATAAATGCGATTTTTGTAAATATAGCGACCCACGCGCCACCTAGCGGAATTTTTTTTTCATAATATTGCATTGTCATCGGGGTTATACATGCGTGCAAAATTTCAGATTAATCGGTTGACAGGAAGAGGGTGAAATTTGAATTACTAAATTTGACCCAAGAATAAAGAATAAATAATAAAACAAACGGGGTGAGCTAAATAAAACCGTTTAAAAAATCACAGTGATTTAAAAATAGCAATCACCGAAATCACAGATATCGAAAAATCGCAGTTTCACTCATCTCTACTACAATTTGATCAGATGATTTGATCGCGCAAAGGCCGCTTAAAATTTGCATTGCAATAAACAGTTTGCTTATCAAAAAAAAAAAAAAAAAAAACAACACACCGGAAACAGTTTTGTGAAGAACTTTTATACAAAATGTTCACAGTGCGTGCTGCTAATGAATCCGAGGTTGTCGAAGCACTTGCGAAGAATATTTCCAAATGTGCAAAACAGGCGCTCCAAGAAAACGGCGTATTTCGTGTTGGGCTGTCCGGTGCGTATATTAAACAATTGTTTTTGTAACTATGAACTTGACTTTCATATATGTATGTATGTACATAACAATGATCGACTGAGTCCCTGCAAAAAATGCGATTACTCCGGGATACATCCGGGACAACTCGCAAGGGAGCATGCGATTACTACCCATTTGTATCTCTTTATATGGGTTGAAGTGTTCTCTTTTGTTTGAGCATGTCCTATGAAGAGACTAATTGTACCGAGTTTGTACCCGAACGGGTAGCAAAAGCGCACAATTGTACCCGTTTTGTACCCGAACAGGTAGCAAATGCGACACATCCATTTGTGCGACTAATTGTACCCGTTTGATACCCTTTCGGGTACAATTCGTCTACAATTAGTATACATATGTACCCGTTCGGGTACAATTGGGAACAATTGTAGACTAATTGTACCCGAAAGAGAGCGCTCCCGGACAAATCTTTTTAAAGACTCGTCGCACACTTTTTTACAGGGGTGAAGGTCAATTTGAATGTCTTTTAACACATACATATGTACCACAATTGGGTAGATTTCGGTATAATGCGCCAGGCCCAAAAATTTTTTGTTTTTTTGGATGGACCTTTATAACGAAGTCGTCCCATTAACTATTTTATAATAAACATATTTATTTCTTTATTTCAAAATGCATCACAAAGGCGGTTCTGTCTTGCAGTTCCTATGCAGTGCATTTCCCCGTATCGATATCGATGTGAGTAAATGGAAATTTTTCTTTTGTGATGAACGTTATGTTGACGAGACAGATGCTGAATCTACATATGGTGCTTACAAAACTAAAATGGTACCACGTACTAACATTAAATTGGAACAATTTATACCAATTGATATGAATTTACCGTTGGATGAGTGTGCCATTGATTATGAACAAAAAATATTGAGAGATTTTAATGCAAACGCTGGCACTATTCCAAAATTTGATTTACTTCTCTTGGGTGTAGGACCTGATGGTCATACGTGCTCATTGTTTCCAAATCATAAATTACTTAATGAAACATGCAGACTTATCGCACCCATTGCGGATTCACCTAAGCCACCGCCACAACGTGTTACTATGACTTTTCCGCTTATTAACAATGCTAAATGTTGTATTTTTGCAATGTGTGGCGCAGGCAAGGCGGAAATTGTAAAGGTATGTACCATACAATGAGGTGCAATTCAAACAGCTTTTTTTTATATACATATGCAATAATTTTCTTTAAAACAGCGAATATTCATCGATAAGGAGGACTTACCAGCAGGCAGAGTTTTGCCGAAAAATGGCGAACTATTCCTCATTGTAGATAAAGATGCGGGTCATTATATGCAATAATATGTACATATGTATGTACATATATATTTTAAATTAACTGTGAATATATGTATGTATGTATTAAAGCAAAGCTTTTGTATGTGAATCTTTCTTTCCCTGCAGTAAATGTATTTCACTGCTGAATGATCGTTGATGATTCTTTGTTGAATATTCCTTAGCAGAGCCGTAGCGAGGGTGTGGCAACCGAGGCATTTGCCTCGGGCGCCAATAGAGAAGGGCGCTGAATTTCGGTAATATTAAACAAAATTTCGCAGAAGTATTTTGAAAAAACATAATGAAAAAATAGGCGTTCGTTTGCCAGGAACCCGCAAGGTTCTCACTTGATCATCAGATTTGTAAAATTTTTTCAAAAGTAATAGGTATGTATGTATATGGGCGCCCTTTATTTTTAATGTAGTGAAATTGAATGAATATTTAAATTAGAATGCTTATGATAGTAGTTTAATTCATACATTTATTTGAAAGTTGTGATTACCGATAAAGCGCGCTCATGCGTGCATGTACAAAAAAAAGGTACGTACATTTGCAAAAACTGGCAAGGTAATGTAATAAGAGCAAGAAATCTCGATAAATAGAACATTTCTTATAACATTAATGTAGGATAATATTAGGGAGTCGACTGTATATGCATATAGCGGCGACACCTGTTTGTCAACAACCAGCTACTTACGTCCGAATAATTACATAGCTGATTGGTCGATTGCGCAACCCTTTCGCGTCGCTAGGAATGTAACCAGTGTTTAAAAAATTGCACGAATTTTCATTATCTTGCTTTTGATTAGGGCACTCGGACACACGATGGGCATCAAAAGCTAATGCCGTAAAATCATTGAATTCCCAAATTGAAGCAGTTCTTGGAGTAATTCAAGATATAATCGCCTATCCAAATAATCCTGACAACAAATCATCTGGCGAAAATCTGATCAAAAATATTGATTTAGGGTTTCTTCTTTTCCTCGACGTCTGGGATCAGATATTAAGTCCGGTTGATCGCGTTACGAAAGCCTTGCGAACGAAAAGTTTTACTTTGGAAAAAGCTGCACATTTGATTCAGGGTTTGAAAAATTCACTACAAGAACTTCGCGACACAGAATTCAAAGAAAATTTTAAGCGTATTTCTATATTAGCTACTAGTCTACTAGCGAGCAGTGTCAGCAAGCGGTCAAGGAAGAAGAAAAAATTGGAATTGTATGAAGGAGAAGACGACGCACCCGAAATTCCGGATAATGAAAAGTTTCGCATTGACATCAACGAGGCAGTTGATAGGTTCATAGTTGAAATCGCCTGGAGGTATAAAAAGATAACACAGGCCGACAAAATGAGACCGATTTTTTTTACCATAAACCAGACCATACTTTCCTAAAGGTTTTCGATGCGCTGAATTTGAGATATCCTAACCTAAATGTGCAAAAACACCGTTTTTGCCTATTTTTGAGGTTATATATAAACGACAGATTTTTTTTTTAAAGCGCATACAGCATCTTAAAGAAGAAGTCTTTCTCTTACGAATGGCGTTGAGTTTGCTCAAATATCTTTTTTTTCGCTAAGATAGAGCAATTTAAAGTTTATAAATGCTTAAACCCCACAAGTCCTCAAAACACAATCCCACAAACTATTAACACATAAACTTTAAATTGCTCTATCTTAGCGAAAAAAAAAGATATTTGAGCAAACTCAATGCCATTCGTAAGAGAAATACTTCTTCTTTAAGATGCTATGTGTGCTTTAAAAAAAAAATAAAATCTGTCGTTTATATATAACCTCAAAATAGGCAAAAACGGTGTTTTTGCACATTTAGGTTAGGATATCTCAAAATCCTGATATGATGGAGCAATTCTGCGTCCAGATTTGAATTCAGCGCATCGAAAACTTTTAGGAAAGTATGGTCTGGTTTATGGTCAAATTTCTTGTCGGCCTGTGTAATGGATGTGGCCAATGATTTCGGATCGTCTCGAATCCACCACTGTTATAGAACTACTCCAAATTATTCAAGATTATGGTTTAAAAGCATCATACCCAAACGTTGAAACTACTTTCAGAATTTTTTCGACGATTCCTGTAACAATCGCTACGTGTGAACGTAGCTTTAGCAAACTCAACAATGGGCCAAGAAAGAGTGTCGAACTTGGCTATTTTATCGATAGAAAACGAAATTGCCAGTAAAATTGATTTCGACGATATTATTAACGAATTCGCTTCTATTAAGTCAAGAAAAATTCACTTGTAAATGTTAGAAGAACATTTTTTTAACACAGTATTATATGGTGAATGCTACAGTATTAAAAATATATGTATATATGCATGAATAATTTGTTCAAAAAAAAAGAAAGCGTGAGTAAGGAGTACTCATGAACATTGATGTGTAAACAGTTTCGAAATCGGATTTTTATACCCTTTCCCTTATTCCTTTTTTCCCTGGTTTTCTATGGATTAAAATGCGACTATCGTTTTTATAATTTTTTGTTGTCATTTTCACTGCTACATTTTGTTGTTTTTGTTTGTTTTGTTGTTTGGCTTTTGATTTTTAATTTTTGATTTCTGATATTGATTTGTTTTGCTCAGAAATATGCAAGATCATGCGGGTCCACGTTTGATCTTGGGACTCCGTGTTGAAGTCCTGCTCAAAACCTTTCATTTGATACCAATATCGCTCAGAAATATTCAAGGATCATCCGGAGACCCCGCCTAGGAATCATAAAGAATAGAGCTCTATATGAAAGCCTCGCTCAACACCTTTCATTTGATACCAATATTGCTCAGAAACATTCAAGGATCATTCGGGTCCTCGTTTTGACCCTTATCTGGAAACCCGGCCTAGGGGTCACAATTAAAAGAGCTTCATATCGAAGTCCTTCTCAAAACATTTTATTTGATACCAATATTGCTCAGAAACATGCAAGATCATCCGGGTCCTCGTTTTGACCCATATCCCGGGACCCGACCTAGGAATCATAAAGAATAGAGCTCCCTGTAGAAGGCCAGCTCAAAACCTTTCATTAGATACCAATATTGCTTAGAAACATGCAAGATCATCCGGGTGCTCGTTTTGACTCATATCTCGGGACCCGACCTAGAAATCATAAAGAATAGGACTCCCTGTAGAAGCCCTGCTCAAAACCTTTCATTAGATAGCAATATTGCTCAGAAACATGCAAGATCATCCGGGTCCTCGTTTTGACCCATGTCTCGGGACCCGTCCTAGGAATCATAAAGAATAGAGCTCCATGTAGAAGGCCTGCTCAAAACCTTTCATTTGATACCAATATTTCTCAGAAACATGCAAGAATATTCGGGTCCCCGTTTTGACCCATATCTCCCGACCCGAGCTAGGAATCATAAAGAATAGAGCTCCATGTAGAAGGCCTGCTCAAAACCTTTCATTTGATACCAATATTTCTCAGAAACATGCAAGAATATCCTTGTCGCCGTTTTGACCCATATCTCCGGACCCGACGTAGGAATCATAAAGAATAGAGCTCCATGTAGAAGGCCTCCTCAAAACCTTTCATTTGATACCAATATTGCTCAGAAACATGCAAGAATATCCGGATCCCCGATTTGACCCATATCTCTGAACCCGACCTAGGAACCATAAAGCTCCATGTAGAAGGCTTCCTCAAAACCTTTCATTTGATACCAATATTTCTCAGAAAATTAGAGAGGTATGCATATCCATACATTTGCGTACATGTTCAAACAGGTTGGTCCCTTTTATTTTGCCTATTTGTGCTATTGTTGCATTTGCACGGCTATGCATGCAAGCATTTGTAAGTACATGTCTATCTACCTACCTACCACTGACAATGCCAAGCGATTCACACGGACGCAGCAGCGCACTAACACAAAGGTCATTTACGGTTTACACATTTACGCGTAAACTTTACCTTTTTTGAAGTTACTCGTAGCTACAGCAAAGATGTTTACACATCAAAAATTTGCCATTTATTCTTATATAGAACAAGTTTTGTTGTCCTGCATTTTGAACAGAGGGCGCGGGAATATCAAGCTTGCCTCGGGCGCCAAAAAAGCTCGCTACGGCACTGTTCCTTAGATCGTCATCACTGAGTACAATTTCTAAAACCTATAGCTCTTTTTCTCACATTTTCGAAAAAATTGAAAACCAAAAATTAATTACTTGAAGTTTATGAATTTTGATTTTTTGTTTAAGTTTGGTTTTGTGTGCTCTCGGTTGTTTTACTATGTCGAGTATTAGAAGATCAATTAATCGCGAAATTATTAAACGAAAAAAGAAAATAAGAAGTAACATTCGAATTCAAAGTTTCATAAATGAAAACGATGCGATAAGCGAAGTGATTGTGTCCCAAAATCCAAACGAAACGGCGCCAATATTTCCGAGTGACAATAAAACTAAGAAGGATATCCTTAGGGAACAGTTGGCCAGTGCGTTTTTGCAAAATAATGTGAATAGAAGAGCAGGAGATGCCATTTTAGAAGTACTGCGCAATAATGATATCGATGTACCCAAAAGCATGACTACTTTAATAAAAAAAGAAATGGGAATTTTTGTCCAAAGGACTGTAGGCTCCGGAAATTACTTCCATTTCGGTTTGGAACACCAACTTTTAAAAATAAATTTAGAGTCCTACAGGTCGGTGATTCTAGACATCGGCGTTGACGGGTTGCCGTTGTATAAAAGTAGTGCTATGGGTCTATGGCCAATTCTAGGAAAAACAGTGAATTTAGACGATGAATACGTGTTTATAATCGGTGTGTATTCTGGAAAAGACAAACCTGTTTGCCCAAATATATTTTTGCACGATTTTATTGCGGATGTGAAACGTATTCAAAGAGATGGACTAAGTTTGGGCGGGAAGACTATATCGGTAGTGCTTCGGGCATTTATTTGTGATGCACCCGCCAGAGCCTTCATCACGGGTACAGTTGGGCATTGTGCCTTTAGTGGTTGTGCCAAATGTTGCCAACTAGGGCAAAAACCCAATAATGTGACGGTGTTCGCAGACGAAATGGGTGAGCCCAGATCTGATTTTTCCTTCAGGAACAGACTTGACCGCAGTCATCACAGCTTAAAATTTCAAGAATCTGAAATGGAGCTGGAAAGTTTAGAATTAAATATGATATCCCAATTCCCTCTTGATGTAATGCATGTGGTTGATTTGGGAGTTACGAAGAAATTGTTAAATTTAATAGTGAAAAAATTAACACCAGCAAATAAAGAAGAATTTTCAAACAAACTTGAAGCTTTATCTTCATGCGTTCCAAAAGAATTTGGAAGAAAACCGCGGCGGTTGCATGAACTTTGTCGTTGGAAGGCTATAGAGTACAGACAATTCATCCTTTATACTGGAGTTGCCATTTTAAAAGACTTTCTCGATGACAATTGTTACTACCATTTTTTACTACTTCACTGTGCATACCGACTATTGAACATGAGCTCCAAATATCAAAAGAACTTCGTGTGCATTCAATCGATGCTTAGTGATTTTGTGAAATATTTCCAAAGTATTTACGGCAACGACACATTAACATACAATGTGCACAACTTATTGCATTTATGTGAAAGCGCAAGAACCAATGGTCACATTACAAACTTTTCTGCCTATCGCTTTGAGAACTTTATGCGAGAAATAAAGCAATCAGTAAGAAAACCAACACAAATTTTGCAACAGCTAAAGAACAAGTACTACTTTCGTCCAATTAAAAAATGCAGCAAAAAAATTAGATGCAATACGAAAAAAGGTGTAATTGTCAATATAAATAATGACGAAATGTACATAAGCGACCTTCCTCCCAACAATTTTTGTGTGGTGGAAGGAATTCCAGATATAAATGAGAAACAAGTTTTTGCCAAAATTATTAGCGTAAAAAACAGCGAATTTGTGGTAAACATTGTTACAGAAACAAGCAATTTTTTCGAAGTACCAGTACCATCAAAAAACTTAGGCATAGCCGTTGTAGAAAACATTGACGAAAAAACCCAGTTCATTGTAAAACCAAACCAAATAAAGTTCAAAATGATGGCTTTGCATTATAACTCAAAAATTTTATTAATTGTAATACTTCACAACAACTAGCAGAGCTATTTTTCCCTCAGGAGCAGAATTGAAGCAAAAAGTTTAAATTAATTGATATACTTACACATTCAGAACAATTAGCAATGGATATACCTCTATTTCAATATAGCCAGATTGGCAATCATGGTAAGCCTTACAAAAATAAATATATCCATTAAATTTTAACTTACTGGTGCAATTTGCAGATGACGAAGTCGTTAAATTAAAAAAAGAAGTTGCTGACATGAATAGACAAATTATTACGGTGTCGCAGCAACAAGACCGTATTTTGAAAGAACTTGCGGAAATGAACGTGCTATTACGGAGGAATTTGGGATTGTATGTGGTGTGCCCCAAACAATTTCCAATTGAGAGTTACCAAGAACTTGAAAAAATAAATAGCGAATTAGAGGGTGAAAAAAGAGGGGAAATGGTAATGATACATATGTATGTATCAGTATGTATAACCTTGATGCCTTTGCTACTATTTTTACTACTTTTTTTACTTTTTTGCTACTTTTTTACTACTCTTTAGTACCTTTTAATAATTTTCTATTACTTTTTTGCTACTATTTTTTTACTACTTTTTTACTATTTTTTAATACATTTTAATAATTTTTTATTACTTTTTTGCTACTATTTTTTACCTTTTTTACTACTTTTTTTTTTACTTTTTTACTACTCTAGTACCTTTTAACAATTATTTATTACTTTTTTGCTACTATTTTTTTACTTTTTTTACTACTTTTTACTACTACTACGCTTTAGTAACTTTTAATCATTTTTTATTACTTTTTGCTACTATTTTTTACCTTTTTTACTACTTTTTTTTACTTTTTTACTACTCTAGTACCTTTTAGCAATTATTTATTACTTTTTTGCTACTATTTTTTTACTTTTTTTACTACTTTTTTAATACTTTTTTGCTACTTTTTTACTACGCTTTAGTACCTTTTAATAATTTTTATTACTTTTCGCTACTATTTTTTTACCTTTTTTACTACTTTTTTTGCTACTTTTTTACTATTTTTTAATACATTTTAATAATTTTTTATTACTTTTTTGCTACTATTTTTTACCTTTACTATTTTTTTTGCTATTTTTTTACTATGCTTTTACCTTTTACCTTTTAGTAATTTTTTATTACATTTTGCTACTAGTTTTTTTACCTTTTTTACTACTTTTTTTGCTACTTTTTTACTATTTTTTAATACATTTTAATAATTTTGTACTACTCTTTATTACCTTTTTTGATACTATTTTTATTACCTTTTTTACCTTTTTCTGCTACTTTTTACTTACTGTTTTTTAATACATTTTAATAATTTGTTTACTATTTTTAGTACCTTTTTACTATTTTTAAATATTTTCTTTGATTTTGTTTACAGGTCGCTTTAATGAAGCAAGTGATGTGTGGTTCAATTCAGAACATTGAAAAAATACTGTCACTGGACATAATAAAAGACGTCAACATTGATGGCACTCAGGGGAAAAAAGGACTGAAACAATATGAGGGGCTCATGTCCTCTTTAAACGGTAACAATAATAAAATTTATGTTGCAACATTTTCCAAATTCCTTCTTTTATTTTACAGAAGCAGCAAGTACCAGCAGCCAATCGTATAATGACTTTTTACAAGAATTCCGCACAACCCTTCGGCGCATTAAAAACAAATTCAACAAACGCACTCAGATTAAAAGGAAAAAGGAGTCAAGCAGCACAATATAATTTTTAGTACCTATAAATATGCATAGTATATCCATGCTAATTTGTATTTTTGTTGCATAAATGAAGCAGCACAATATAATTTTTAGTACCTATAAATATGCATAGTATATCCATGTTAATTTGTATTTTTGTTGCATAAATGAAGTGTTATTATTATTTGTAAATTTATACAAACTTGTTTGTAAATGAAAAAAAAAAATCCATAAAATATGCCTTTTTTATTTGGATTTACAATGTATAGTTCATCAATGGTTCATTAATGAATCAGTAAGCCTTTTTCTACTACATATCATTGAGAAATCACCAATGGTTCATTAAAGAATCAGTAAGCCTTTTTCTACTACATATCATTGAGAAATCATCAATGGTTCATTAAAGAATCAGTAAGCCTTTTTCCACTACATATCATTGAGAAATCATCACACATTCCTCAATGAACATTCCTTATTTCGAAATCTCTCTGAAGTTCGAAAGAGAACTCTCTGAATAATTTTTTCGTTTACTGCACACCGTTCAGCAGTAGTTCATCCACAAGTCAGCGCTGAACAGTCATGCAGTGCTCCCCAATAAAATCACCGAGGAAGGCAAACCATTTATATGAAAAATTCAGCAGTCTTTATATGAAACTTGTCATCGACGCCTCCTCACTAGGTAAGGAATTTCATCAGTGATTCATTAAGTTTTCACTTCGGACATTTACTGCGGGGTTATTCAATAAAAAAAAGTTACATATGTATGTATGTATCTATGTATAAGCATTTATTAGGTCACACCTTAAGGAGCACGCCTCCAATTGCGAAGAGAAATCGGTCTTAAAACTCGTCAGAGTTGCATATATCAGCGCCATTGCATTATTATTATTATTATTATTACTATTATTATTACTATTATTATTATTATTATTATTATTATTATTATTATTATTATTATTATTATTATTATTATTATTATTATTATTATTATTATTATTATTATTATTATTATTATTATTATTATTATTATTATTATTATTATTACTATTATTATTATTATTATTATTATTATTATTATTATTATTATTATTATTATTATTATTATTATTATTATTATTATTATTATTATTATTATTATTATTATTATTATTATTATTATTATTATTATTATTATTATTATTGTTATTATTATTATTATTATTATTGTTATTATTATTATTATTATTATTATTATTATTATTACTATTATTATTATTATTATTATTATTATTACTATTATTATTATTATTATTATTATTATATGTATGTACATAATTTAACTTAGCGAGCGCTATGTGGTAATTTCATGCCTATAGGCTGTGCGCTTTCGTTTATAGCAGAGAACTTATAAAACCAGTGAAGGTCCAACCACTACGAATAGTGTGAGGAGGACGAGGTGGTAGGTAATTCACCATCCTAAAATTTGATGGTGAATTACCTACGCTAAACAGCAGAATTCTGTTTTTAGCATAGGTAATTGAGAATTTTTATGTTATTTAGTATAGATTGAGAAAATATAGCTGCAGCTGTGATGTTATTTGCACCACAGAACTCACATTCTCTGTTTTATATGCATTACACCGATGCCATCGGTGCACCAATTTCTTACAACCACTAAATTTTTTCAAAATTTTCCTATCGAATTTTAATTTAGGAATTTAAAAAAAACGATAAAAAATAATTTTAAAAAACTTTAAATATGACTTTGCTGTGACTCGAACCCGCAATCCCTTGCATTTTCTATACTAAAAATGATTAAATAAGATGTTGGTGTGCATACAACAAAGCATCAATTAGATGAAACTGGTGTTTTTTTTATCGAATTATCAATTGTAATTAAATTTGCGAAATTTTGAACATATAAAATTATGTTGTCCATAAAAATATGTAATTTCATGTCCATTTGTTGATGACCAACCATCAACCATCAGAAGTCATCGATTACATACATATGTACATACATATGTGTGTATGTAATTAATTACATAGCAAATCCAAACCGCCGTCGGCATTTCACATTACTTTATATTTGTTTAAATATATACATACATACATATATATGTATGTATGTATGTATGTATGAATGTACTTGCAAAAGTACATATCCTATTCACAAACTCATCAAAGCATGCGTACATCCATATACATATACATACATACATACATAAATACATACATACATTCTCCAAATTATCAAAAACAGCAATAACAATTTCATTCATAACTCAATCACAAAAAATCAAGAGAAAACTGGCAACATTGTCTTTGCGCAAATCGACGACAATTTCAGTAATTTTTCTAGTCCAACTCGACTTGAAATAAATTCATTGGGAAGAAGACAAGGTGACAAGGGGCAAACGTTATGAGATTTTGTTATTGTACAATGTTCATACACCTCAACAAGTGCTGCGTTTCCTTGCCCCGCTACATTTCGCTGTTGTCCATCACTTTTCACAAAACGAAGCAATTTTGTAAAATTTTAACTCCAAATAGCTTTCAGATCAAGTCGGTGGACATGCGGGTAATTCAAAAGTGATGAACCTCGCGCACAATGGCAATGGTTCAACACCTGCTTATGTGCGCATTCATATCAACAACTTGCAACAATCGGGCCTGCGAACCGTCAGCAAGCCATTCCATTGCGGAGGTTAGATTTGTTTGTCATATTTCGCTGATCAGAAGGAATAACCAACAACAACAAGAATAAAATACTCTGCGCAACGATATCGCTGTTGACAGTGAACAGGCCGCAATTTTAGCGGGCGCCCTGTCAATTGCTATTAATTTACATGTACTGCTGTAGCAGTCGAACTTTCTGCAAAGGGCGATGACAATGGCTGAGTGCCTTACCCGTCATGATTTGAAATCGAGCCGAACTTGAAATTTCTGTGATTTATGAAAAGAATCTGCTTTGCCAAATTTTGTACTGTGAACATTTGGACAACAGCGCAATGTAGAGGGGCGAGCAGAGTATGAGCTCGTCGGTATGTAAGGGAATATGTATGAATGTTTGTATGTAGACACGGTCATGAATTTCTGCAAATCGACGCGACCGTCGAATGTGACATAGCGTGTGCTTGACTTTTGTCAGCTTTTGTTGAGCTGTACAAATAAAAAACAGTATGTCGCTCGTCCCCTCACACTTTTATACCTTGCCAATGAATTTTGTTGAAGTCTAGTTGGACTAGAAAATTATTGAAATTGATGTCGTTTTGCACGACGACAATGTTGTCACATTTCACTTGATTTTATGAATGAAAAATTGTACATATTATTGTACATATTTTGTAAGGTTTGGTGGACAGTCGTGGTTGTACATATGTATGCACAGATATTTGTTGCAAAATAAAATATGTACATATATGTACATACCAATATATTGATTACGCGCAATATATGTAAGTTATGCATACATACATGTGTATGTAGTTATTTTTTATTTACATATTTAATTTTTTACGTATTTTTTATTTAATTATGCATGTACCTACCTATACACCAACCGGGCATATTATTTACCAAAATAGGTACATATGCATGTACCCTGTAAAAAAGTGTGCGACGAGTCTCTAAAAAGATTTGTCCGGGAGCGCTCTCTTTCGGGTACAATTAGTCTACAATTGTTCCCAATTGTACCCGAACGGGTACATATGTATACTAATTGTAGACGAATTGTACCCGATAGGGTATCGAACGGGTACAATTAGTCGCACAAATGGATGTGTCGCATTTGCTACCTGTTCGGGTACAAAACGGGTACAATTGTGCGCTTTTGCTACCCGTTCGGGTACAAACTGGGTATAATTAGTCTCTTCATAGGACATGCTCAAACAAAAGAGAACACTTCAACCCATATAAAGAGATACAAATGGGTAGTAATCGCGTGCTCCCTTGCGAGTTGTCCCGGATGTATCCCGGAGTGATCGCATTTTTTGCAGGGTATGTACATACATATGTATGTATGTATGCATGTGCATAAAAGTTTTCCCAAATGAATCAACTGATCCAAAAGTCTGCCGATCGAGTATCACCTTGACCAAGTCATATTTTTGAAAATTGTATTTTCGTTTTTTTTTTTTAATTTTTTTATTACGTATTTTGCAAAAATTCATTTGAAAATAATGAAAAATATGAAAATTCAATTGAATCAAGTCATTGAATAATCCAAAATTGGGCGATCGAGCCTCATCTGGACCAAGTCATAGTACTGAAATTTGTTTTTTCGGATTTTTTAAATTTTTTTATTATGTATTTTGAAATTTTTTTTTGAAAATAGCAAAAATTGTGGAAGTTATGAAAATTGTGAAAATTGCTTTATTTATATCAGCAAAAGTGCAGAAAATTAATAACATTCGATTCTACAGAGCCGTGCTCATCAATGTTAATTTTCTGTTACTAATTTTAGCACTGTTAAGCTCATGTGGTGAATTACCTTCCCCAGAATTGTGCGTTATTAGCAATTTACACGCCTGTCCGTTCGTGGACCTTCTCTGGTTTTATAAGTTCTCTGTTTATAGGTTATGTTGAAGTTGCTGTTTCCACAATTGGAGCAAGCAGAGACGCAGATGTAGGCCGATATTGCCCATTGCGATACCGTATTAAACGGCCACACTGTAACTCCTTCCAAGCAAACTTTTAAGAATTTTTCAAAAGTGAAAATTAACATTTTGTAAATTTTATGAAAATTCGTACAAATTAACTGCTCGCCGAATAGAGCTATTGAAAATTGACAAGAATTTAATTGGCAATTGTAAAAAATTTAAATTTTGGACCAAATTTCGTTTACAACGAGAAAATCAGTTTATATCTCCGTTGGATTTATGAAATAGTTTTTAAAGTCAACTCTAATTTTTAACGCACTTTTATCAGAGAACTTATAAAACCAGAGAAGGTCCACGAACGGGCGGGCGTGTAAATTGCTAATAACCAGAGAACTTATAAAACCAGAGAAGGTCCACGAACGGACAGGCGTGTAAATTGCTAATAACGCACAATTCTGGGGTAGGTAATTCACCACATGAGCTTAACAGTGCTAAAATGAGTAACAGAAAATTAACATTGATGAGCACAGCTCTGTAGAAACGACTGCTATTAATTTTGTGCACTTTTGCTGATATAAATAAAGCAATTTTCACAATTTTCATAACTTCCACAATTTTTGCTATTTTCAAAAAAAAATTTCAAAATACATAATAAAAAAATTAAAAAATCCGAAAAAACAAATTTCAATAATATGACTTGGTCCAGATGAGGCTCGATCGCCCAATTTTGGATTAGTCAATGACTTGATTCAATTGAATTTTCATATTTTTCATTATTTTCAAAATATTTTTTTGCAAAATATATAATAAAAAAATTTTAAAAAAATCGAAAATACAATTTTCAAAAATATGACTTGGTCAAGGTGATACTCGATCGGCAGACTTTTGGATCAGTCAATCAGTTGATTCATTTGGGAAAACTTTTATGCACATGCATACATACATACATATGTACATACATGCATATGTACCTATTTTGGTAAATAATATGCCCGGTTGGTGTATAGGTAAGTACATGCATAATTAAATAAAAAATACGTAAAAAATTAAATATGTAACTAAAAAAATAACTACATACACATGTATGTATGCATAACTTACATAGGTATATTGCGCGTAATCAATATATTGGTATCTACATATACATATTTTATTTTGCAACAAATATCTGTGCATACATATGTACAACCACGACTGTCCACCAAGCCTTACAAAATATGTACAATAATATGTACAATTTTTCATTCATAAAATCAAGTGAAATGTGACAACATTGTCGTCGTGCAAAACGACATCAATTTCAATAATTTTCTAGTCCAACTAGACTTCAACAAAATTCATTGGCAAGGTATAAAAGTGTGAGGGGACGAGCGACATACTGTTTTTTATTTGTACAGCTCAACAAAAGCTGACAAAAGTCAAGCACACGCTATGTCACATTCGACGGTCGCGTCGATTTGCAGAAATTCATGACTGTGTCTACATTCAAACGTTCATACATATTCCCTTACATACCGACGAGCTCATACTCTGCTCGCCCCTCTACATTGCGCTGTTGTCCAAATGTTCACAGCACAAAATTTGGCAAAGCGATTCTTTTCATAAATCACAGAAATTTCAAGTTCGGCTCGATTTCAAATCATGACGGGTAAGGCACTCAGCCATTGTCATCGCCCTTTGCAGCAGGTTCGACTGCTACAGCAGTACATGTAAATTAATAGCAATTGACAGGGCGCCCGCTAAAATTGCGGCCTATTCTCTGTGAACAGCGATTTCGTTGCCCAGAGTATGTTTTATTCTTGTTGTTGTTGGTTGTTCATTCTGGTCAGCGAAATATGACAAACAACACAAACCGCCGCTTGCTGACAGTGCGCAGGCCCGATTATTGCAAGTGGTCGCGCTTGTTGATATGAATGCGCACATAAGCAGGTGTCGAACCATTGCCATTGTGCGCGAGGTTCATCACTTTTGAATTACCCGCATGTCCACCGACTTGATCTGAAAGCTATTTGAAGCTAAAATTTTACAAAATTGCTTCGTTTTGTGAAAAGTGAAGGACAACAGCGAAATGTAGCGGGGCAAGGAAACGCAGCACTTGTTGAGGAGTATGAACATTGTACAATAACAAAATGTCATAACGTTTGCCCCTTGTCACCTTGTCTCCTTCCCAATGAATTTATTTCAAGTCGAGTTGGACTAGACAAATTATTGAAATTGTCGTCGATTTGCGCGAAGACAATGTTGCCAGTTTTCTCTTGATTTTTTGTGATTGAGTTTATGAATGAAATTGTTATTGCTGTTTTTGATAATTTGGAGGACAGTAGGGTTTGCGTTTGGATAGCACATATGTTTGTATGTATGTATGTATATGTATATGGATGTACGCATGCTTTCAGGAGTTTGCGAATGGGATGTATGAGCACATGTGTACTTTTGCAAGTACATACATACATACATATGCATATATTTAAACAAATATAAAGTAATGTGAAATGCCGACGGCGGTTTGGATTTGCTATGTAATTAATTACATACACACATATGTATGTACATATGTATGTAATCGATGACTTCTGATGGTTGGTCATCAACAAATGGACATGAAATTACATATTTTTATGGACAACATAATTTTATATGTTCAAAATTTCGCAAATTTAATTACAATTGATAATTCGATAAAAAAAAACACCAGTTTCATCTAATTGATGCTTTGTTGTATGCACACCAACATCTTATTTAATCATTTTTAGTATAGAAAATGCAAGGGATTGCGGGTTCGAGTCACAGCAAAGTCATATTTAAAGTTTTTTAAAATTATTTTTTATCGTTTTTTTTAAATTCCTAAATTAAAATTCGATAGGAAAATTTTGAAAAAATTTAGTGGTTGTAAGAAATTGGTGCACCGATGGCATCGGTGTAATGCATATAAAACAGAGAATGTGAGTTCTGTGGTGCAAATAACATCACAGCTCCAGCTATATTTTCTCAATCTATACTAAATAACATAAAAATTCTCAATTACCTATGCTAAAAACAGAATTCTGCTGTTTAGCGTAGGTAATTCACCATCAAATTTTAGGATGGTGAATTACCTACCACCTCGTCCTCCTCACACTATTCGTAGGGGTGGACCTTCTCTGGTTTTATAAGTTCTCTGTCCAAAGGCAGTTGAATCAATTTTCCCACATGAAATTTTGCTTTTGGGAAGGGTGAATTTAACAATAAATTACATGAATTGTGTAATTAAAAAATCTGTGAAAATGATTTATTTAGTTAAATTAAAGCTAGAACTTGCATTTTAGTCACATTCTAACTGATTTTCGTGGTGAAATTGCCATTATTTCGCATTTTCAAAAAGTGGGTATCGACGTCGAAACTCTAGCCGTACTATGTTAGCGATAAGAGATTACATAGCACTAGGGACACGAATTTCGATACGATACGATACCAAATCGATATTTTTTGCATTTGATACCGATACTTTTTACTCGATTCTTTTGCGACGATATTTTTTGGTATCGAGTACTTCAACCACGGTATCGAACAAATGAGTACATTCAGTGATGGAAAATTAAAATTGTGTCATATTTGTCCAAAAAATTGTGCAACGCAAAATAGTGCCGAAAATCGGTCGAGTGTGCAGAAATGACAAGCTGCTTCCTAAAGGGCCGAAAATGCACAAGCACGAGTAATGTTCACTGGTACATATCGAAAAATAGGTCTGATCCACGTGATGAAATAATTGCAGGTTTGTGCTACTTCGTAAGGTTTTTTGTATGAAGTTGTATGAAGATACCCAAATCTGTTTATTGATTTTCATATTAAACGAGGCGCACACACCACCGAAACTTGCTTACAATGTGCAATTACCATGCGATAGAAATAATGGTAATGGGAGATATAGGATTATGTATATATTTTTCATTTTCATACGATAATTTGACGTTTGCAAATAAAAAATCGTCATTTCAGCGAAAAAATCGTCAATATCTTTTTTCTTTGTATGGAAAAGGATTTACGTCAAAATCAAAACTTTGGAACCAGCCATGGCATACTATACCATGGAATTAGCACTAATACAGCGATATGCGTATGCATCAGGATGCAGTTTTATTGCGTTTTTGTTAACTTTCTGGAAGACGGTGCAACTTTAAACCGTTTTAATAAATATCTTTTAAATGGTGAAAAATCTTTTATTTCCAGTCCAATTAAAATTGATAAAAAATAAATTTCGCGCTAGCCACTAAAAAATTGCATTTCTTTTATTTCCGCTTTCGAATTCATTATCTAGAAGTCAGAACGCGTCGACTGGTACCTCTTTTAACTATTTTAGAGGAAATTTTAAGATTGCACCGCTTTCGATACCGATACTTTGAGTATCGAGTAGTTTAGTTTCGATATTATCGGGTTCGCGATTCTTTTTAACCGATATTTTAAATGAGTACCAGATCGATGCTTTTGATTCGATATCGTGTCCCTACATAGCACTAAAATTGTCTCAATAGCAAAACAGAAAAAAAATTCAAAAAAAAAAAAAAACACCACAAAAAATTATAAGTGCTTAGCACTACAAAAACCACCAGCAGTTTTTAAACAACACTCAAGCGCAATGGTTGAGAAAGTTATTTTAGCGTATTCTGGCGGTCTCGATACCAGTTGCATACTTAAATGGCTACTAGACAAAGGCTATGAGGTAATTTGTTTAATGGCCGATGTTGGTCAAAAGGAAGATTTTGAGGCAGCACGTCAGAAAGCGCTCAAAATTGGCGCTTCGGCTGTGGTGGTTAGCGATGTAAAGCAAAAATTCGTTGAACATTATATATGGCCAGCAATACAAATGGGTTTGATCTATGAGGAACGTTATCTATTGGGTACCTCGTTGGCACGTCCATGCATCTCTGTCGCCTTGGTGGAAGCGGCAAAGCAATATAAGGCCAAGTTTATAGCGCATGGCGCTACCGGAAAGGGAAATGATCAAGTGCGCTTTGAATTGAATGCGTATGCATTGCTGCCGCAGATAAAGGTGAGTAGTTTTTTTTTCGAAGAATGATGTGTTGCTATAAAGTGTATTGGGGCGGCTTGTGAAAAGCTGAAATTAACTGGTATAAGAATTCAAGCACTTTCCGAAAAGCAGAAGCGTCTCAAGGTAGCTTTAATAGATTTTAACTAGTTTAATAACCGCTTTAATGCGTATACATACGATGTTGCCGCAGCGTAAAGGAAAGTTTTTTAATATGATGGTGGTGAATTTTAAATAGTTCACCTAAAGTGGAGCGTGGGGCAGCCTGTGGTGACTAAAATCGACGAATATGGAAATTTAAGTACTTTCATAAGACAGAAGCGCCTCAAGCGGTTATTTAACCACTTGTAGAACCGAAAAAGCGACACTGAAGATGGCACATTGCCGAAACCGGTTTGTCTCAGCAGGAAAATTGACAAGGGATGACGGAAAATTGTTCCAATGTACATACATCGAATTCCTACCCTGTCGGAAAATCAAAGAAAGCAAAAAGAGTTTTATAACCACTTTCCCTTTATTGATACTATTTGTGAATTTTAAGTAGATCTCGAACTTTGCCTACGACGAGATTTCAGAAAGAATACCTATGCGCCTCAGCGCCTTTTTAATAGACTTTAACTACTTTTATACCACTTCTCTTGCTGCTGTTACAAAATAAATCTCTATATCTTTCTTACTCTATTCTTCTTGCGTTCTCCCACCTCCCGCCTTTAAACAGATAATTGCACCTTGGCGTGATATTGAATTCTGTAAACAATTCCAAGGTCGCCTGGATCTCATCGAATACGCCAAAAAGCATGGCATACCGGTTAGCGCCAAGCCAGCAGCACCATGGAGCACCGACGCCAACATGTTGCACATTAGCTATGAATCGGGCGTTTTAGAGGATCCCTATCACGTTACACCCGAATCACTCTACGAAATGACTGTTGATCCCCTAACCAAAGCGCCAAAAACACCCAAACGCATTACAATACATTTTGCGCAAGGACTACCCACTGCTGTGCTGGATCAAGCCAACGGAAAGGAATACAAGAAACCTTACGATATTCTAGCGTATCTGAATGAAGTGGGTGGCGCTTACGGCATTGGACGCATTGATATTGTCGAGAATCGTTTTGTTGGCTTGAAATCGCGTGGTGTTTACGAAACACCCGGTGGTAATATACTCTATATTTCCCATCAGGATTTGGAAGTGTTTTGCTTGGATCGTGAAGTGTTGCGTACCAAACGAGTGATACGTGATCGTATGGCGGATTATGTTTACAATGGTTTTTGGTTTAGTCCGGAGGCGCAATATGCGCGTCGTTGCTTGGAGTTATCGCAGGAGCATGTATGCGGTGAGGTAGTGATGGAATTGGCGCCGGGTTATGCGCGTGCAATTGCACGCAAATCATCGGTGTCGGGTGGTGGTTTGTACAATGCCGAGCTGGTCTCGATGGATGTGCATGGCGATTATGTGGCGAATGATGCGAGTGGTTTTATTGCCATCAATGCGGTGCGCATTCGTGAGCATTGGTGCGCGCTTTTGGTGATTACGAGCAGAAGTGATGGTGAAGTGTGGATGAAGAAGCGATCGGTGGTGGAAAAAGTGTGATTTTCGATGAAATTTACATTTGAAAGTAATTTTTTTTATTGTAATATAGCCATTTTGAGAGCAAATTCCTATTGGGGGTTTATTTCGAGATCTATTGATATGGTAAGGTGAGTAAGTTATCGCATTCTTAAAATGCATTTTTTGGCATGGTGGGTTAAATAATTACAAATAATTACCGTATTCTCGTTCCTGTGTTCGTACATATTGTTTAAAAACTCACTCACCAAACACTTCGTTTTTTTATTTTTCTTGGTTTCGATTCTAATATCTGTGGCCACAAGCCAATAACCGCCTAAGTCGACTTAAGACAAAAATTGAGTTATATATACCACGGTTATTATACTTTAAAAACTATATTTCTGTAAAACCCCTATACCTATAACTTATTTCAATCAAAAGATATTAATAAAAACATTTTGGCTTAACTCACAATAGAGGTATATTAAATTTGCTGTAACAGCCAAAATTAATATATATACTTAATGAAATTTCTTCACCACATTTTGTTTATATACAAACTTAAATCGTGGCAACGTGGATGGCTCATCGATTTGGGATTCATAGTTTTTAATCAACTTTTATGATTTTTTAAAATACACAATTCGAATATAAAAATCAATTTATCTCGAAATCATATTTTACTACTTAGGCGATTATGGCTTGTGGGCCACAGATATTAATTATTGTTTTGTTGTTATAAGCATTTCATGGCATTAGACTATCAACTAAAATTGATAACATACTTATCAGTGATAAGATAAGCATGAGAAGACGACAAGTTGTTACTAACAAAATAAGTGAATATTTTAAAAATATAAATACACGCGCGCCATCTGTTGGAACATAGCGGTGGTTATAACCTTATCTCATTAGTAAGTGTTGCCAGAGAACTTATAAAACCAGAGAAGGGTCCTCCCCTACGAATAGTGTGAGGAGGACGGGGTGGTAGGTAATTCACCATCCTAAAATTTGATGGTGAATTACCTACGCTAAACAGCAGAATTCTGTTTTTAGCATAGGTAATTGAGAATTTTTATGTTATTTAGTATAGATTGAGAAATATAGCTGCAGCTGTGATGTTATTTGCACCACAGAACTCACATTCTCTGTTTTATATGCATTACACCGATGCCATCGGTGCACCAATTTCTTACAACCACTAAATTTTTTCAAAATTTTCCTATCGAATTTTAATTTAGGAATTTAAAAAAAAAACGATAAAAAATAATTTTAAAAAACTTTAAATATGACTTTGCTGTGACTCGAACCTATACTATAATGATTAAATAAGATGTTGGTGTGCATACAACAAAGCATCAATTAGATGAAACTGGTGAGTGTTTTTTATCGGAATTATCAATTGTAATTAAATTTGCGAAATTTTGAACATATAAAAATATGTTGTCCATAAAAATATGTAATTTCATGTCCATTTGTTGATGTTGATGACCATCAACCATCAGAAGTCATCGAACTCATACATATATACATATGTGTGTATGTAATTAATTACATACCAAATCCAACCCGCCGTCGGCATTTCATATTATGTACCTACATACTCTATATTTGTTTAAATATATGCATATGTATGGATGTATGTACTTGCAAAAGTACACATGTGCTCATACATCCCATTCGCAAACTCCTGAAAGCATGCGTACATCCATATACATACATACATACAAACATATGTGCTATCCAAACGCAAACCCTACTGTCCTCCAAATTATCAAAAACAGCAATAACAATTTCATTCATAAAACTCAATCACAAAAAATCAAGAGAAAACTGGCAACATTGTCTTCGCGCAAATCGACGACAATTTCAATAATTTGTCTAGTCCAACTCGACTTGAAATAAATTCATTGGGAAGGAGACAAGGGTGACAAGGGGCAAACGTTATGACCATTTTGTTATTGTACAATGTTCATACTCCTCAACAAGTGCTGCGTTTCCTTGCCCCGCTACATTTCGCTGTTGTCCTTCACTTTTCACAAAACGAAGCAATTTTGTAAAATTTTAGCTTCAAATAGCTTTCAGATCAAGTCGGTGGACATGCGGGTAATTCAAAAGTGATGACCCTCGCGCACAATGCCAATGGTTCGACACCTGCTTATGTGCGCATTCATATCAACAAGCGCGACCACTTGCAATAATCGGGCCTGCGCACTGTCAGCAAGCGGCGGTTTGTGTTGTTTGTCATATTTCGCTGACCAGAATGAACAACCAACAACAACAAGAATAAAACATACTCCTGGGCAACGAAAATCGCTGTTCACAGAGAATAGGCCGCCAATTTTAGCGGGCAATTTACATGTACTGCTGTAGCAGTCGAACCTGCTGCAAAGGGCGATGACAATGGCTGAGTGCCTTACCCGTCATGATTTGAAATCGAGCCGAACTTGAAATTTCTGTGATTTATGAAAAGAATCGCTTTGCCAAATTTTGTGCTGTGAACATTTGGACAACAGCGCAATGTAGAGGGGCGAGCAGAGTATGAGCTCGTCGGTATGTAAGGGAATATGTATGAACGTTTGAATGTAGACACGGTCATGAATTTCTGCAAATCGACGCGACCGTCGAATGTGACATAGCGTGTGCTTGACTTTTGTCAGCTTTTGTTGAGCTGTACAAATAAAAAACAGTATGTCGCTCGTCCCCTCACACTTTTATACCTTGCCAATGAATTTTGTTGAAGTCTAGTTGGACTAGAAAATTATTGAAATTGATGTCGTTTTGCACGACGACAATGTTGTCACATTTCACTTGATTTTATGAATGAAAAATTGTACATATTATTGTACATATTTTGTAAGGCTTGGTGGACAGTCGTGGTTGTACATATGTATGCACAGATATTTGTTGCAAAATAAAATATGTATATGTAGATACCAATATATTGATTACGCGCAATATACCTATGTAAGTTATGCATACATACATGTGTATGTAGTTATTTTTTTAGTTACATACCCTGCAAAAAATGCGATCACTCCGGGATACATCCGGGACAACTCGCAAGGGAGCATGCGATTACTACCCATTTGTATCTCTTTATATGGGTTGAAGTGTTCTCTTTTGTTTGAGCATGTCCTATGAAGAGACTAATTGTACCCAGTTTGTACCCGAACGGGTAGCAAAAGCGCACAATTGTACCCGTTTTGTACCCGAACAGGTAGCAAATGCGACACATCCATTTGTGCGACTAATTGTACCCGTTTGATACCCTTTCGGGTACAATTCGTCTACAATTAGTATACATATGTACCCGTTCGGGTACAATTGGGAACAATTGTAGACTAATTGTAGACTAATTGTACCCGAAAGAGAGCGCTCCCGGACAAATCTTTTTAGAGACTCGTCGCACACTTTTTTACAGGGTATTTAATTTTTTACGTATTTTTTATTTAATTATGCATGTACTTACCTATACACCAACCGGGCATATTATTTACCAAAATAGGTACATATGCATGTATGTACATATGTATGTATGTATGCATGTGCATAAAAGTTTTCCCAAATGAATCAACTGATTGACTGATCCAAAAGTCTGCCGATCGAGTATCACCTTGACCAAGTCATATTTTTGAAAATTGTATTTTCGATTTTTTTAAAATTTTTTTATTATATATTTTGCAAAAAAATATTTTGAAAATAATGAAAAATATGAAAATTCAATTGAATCAAGTCATTGACTAATCCAAAATTGGGCGATCGAGCCTCATCTGGACCAAGTCATATTATTGAAATTTGTTTTTTCGGATTTTTTAATTTTTTTATTATGTATTTTGAAATTTTTTTTTGAAAATAGCAAAAATTGTGGAAGTTATGAAAATTGTGAAAATTGCTTTATTTATATCAGCAAAAGTGCACAAAATTAATAGCAGTCGTTTCTACAGAGCTGTGCTCATCAATGTTAATTTTCTGTTACTCATTTTAGCACTGTTAAGCTCATGTGGTGAATTACCTACCCCAGAATTGTGCGTTATTAGCAATTTACACGCCTGTCCGTTCGTGGACCTTCTCTGGTTTTATAAGTTCTCTGGTTGATCTGAAAGCTATTTGGAGTTAAAATTTTACAAAATTGCTTCGTTTTGTGAAAAGTGATGGACAACAGGGAAATGTAGAGGGGCAAGGAAACGCAGCACTTGTAGAGGTGTATGAACATTGTACAATAACAAAATCTCACAGCGTTTGCCCCTTGTCACCTTGTCTCCTTGCCCATGAATTTATTTCAAGTCGAGTTAGACTAGAAAAAATTATTGAAATTGTCGTCGATTTGCGCGAAGACAATGTTGCCAGTTTTCTCTTGATTTTTTGTGATTAAGTTTATGAATGAAATTGTTATTGCTGTTTTTGATAATTTGGAGGACAGAAGGGTTTGCGTTTGGATAGCACATATGTTTGTATGTATGTATGTATATGTATATGGATGTACGCATGCTTTCAGGAGTTTGCGAATGGGATGTATGAGCACATGTGTACTTTTGCAAGTACATACATACATACATATGCATATATTTAAACAAATATAGAGTATGTAGGTACATAATATGAAATGCCGACGGCGGTTTGGATTTGGTATGTAATTAATTACATACACACATATGTATATATGTATGAGTTCGATGACTTCTGATGGTTGATGGTTGGTCATCAACATCAACAAATGGACATGAAATTACATATTTTTATGGACAACATATTTTTATATGTTCAAAATTTCGCAAATTTAATTACAATTGATAATTCGATAAAAAACACTCACCAGTTTCATCTAATTGATGCTTTGTTGTATGCACACCAACATCTTATTTAATCATTTTTAGTATAGAAAATGCTAGGGGTCGCGGGTTCGAGTCACAGCAAAGTCATATTTAAAGTTTTTTAAAATTATTTTTTATCGTTTTTTTAAATTCCTAAATTAAAATTCGATAGGAAAATTTTGAAAAAATTTAGTGGTTGTAAGAAATTGGTGCACCGATGGCATCGGTGTAATGCATATAAAACAGAGAATGTGAGTTCTGTGGTGCAAATAACATCACAGCTGCAGCTATATTTTCTCAATCTATACTAAATAACATAAAAATTCTCAATTACCTATGCTAAAAACAGAATTCTGCTGTTTAGCGTAGGTAATTCACCATCAAATTTTAGGATGGTGAATTACCTACCACCCCGTCCTCCTCACACTATTCGTAGGGGAGGACCTTCTCTGGTTTTATAAGTTCTCTGGCAACACTTACTAATGAGATAAGGTTATAACCACCGCTATGTTCCAACAGATGGCGCGCGTGTATTTATATTTTTAAAATATTCACTTATTTTGTTAGTAACAACTTGTCGTCTTCTCATGCTTATCTTATCACTGATAAGTATGTTATCAATTTTAGTTGATGTCTAATGCCATGAAATGCTTATAACAACAAACAATAATTAATATCTGTGGCCACAAGCCATAATCGCCTAAGTAGTAAAATATGATTTCGAGATAAATTGATTTTTATATTCGAATGTGTATTTTAAAAATCATAAAAGTTGATTAAAAACTATGAATCCCAAATCGATGAGCCATCCACGTTGCCACGATTTAAGTTTGTATATAAAACAAAATGTGGTGAAGAAATTTCATTAAGTATATATATTAATTTTGGCTGTTACAGCAAATTTAATATACCTCTATTGTGAGTTAAGCCAAAATGTTTTTATTAATATCTTTTGATTGAAATAAGTTATAGGTATAGGGGTTTTACAGAAATATAGTTTTTAATGTATAATAACGTGGTATATATAACTCAATTTTGTCTTAAGTCGACTTAGGCGGTTATGGCTTGTGGCCACAGATATTAGAATCGAAACCAAGAAAAATAAAAAAACGAAGTGTTTGGTGAGTGAGTTTTTAACAATATGTACGAACACAGGAACGAGAATACGGTAATTATTTGTAATTATTTAACCCACCATGCCAAAAAATGCATTTTAAGAATGCGATAACTTACTCACCTTACCATATCAATAGATCTCGAAATAAACCCCCAATAGGAATTTGCTCTCAAAAATGGCTATATTACAATAAAAAAAATTACTTTCAAATGTAAATTTCATCGAAAATCACACTTTTTCCACCACCGATCGCTTCTTCATCCACACTTCACCATCACTTCTGCTCGTAATCACCAAAAGCGCGCACATGCTCACGAATGCGCACCGCATTGATGGCAATAAAACCACTCGCATCATTCGCCACATAATCGCCATGCACATCCATCGAGACCAGCTCGGCATTGTACAAACCACCACCCGACACCGATGATTTGCGTGCAATTGCACGCGCATAACCCGGCGCCAATTCCATCACTACCTCACCGCATACATGCTCCTGCGATAACTCCAAGCAACGACGCGCATATTGCGCCTCCGGACTAAACCAAAAACCATTGTAAACATAATCCGCCATACGATCACGTATCACTCGTTTGGTACGCAACACTTCACGATCCAAGCAAAACACTTCCAAATCCTGATGGGAAATATAGAGTATATTACCACCGGGTGTTTCGTAAACACCACGCGATTTCAAGCCAACAAAACGATTCTCGACAATATCAATGCGTCCAATGCCGTAAGCGCCACCCACTTCATTCAGATACGCTAGAATATCGTAAGGTTTCTTGTATTCCTTTCCGTTGGCTTGATCCAGCACAGCAGTGGGTAGTCCTTGCGCAAAATGTATTGTAATGCGTTTGGGTGTTTTTGGCGCTTTGGTTAGGGGATCAACAGTCATTTCGTAGAGTGATTCGGGTGTAACGTGATAGGGATCCTCTAAAACGCCCGATTCATAGCTAATGTGCAACATGTTGGCGTCGGTGCTCCATGGTGCTGCTGGCTTGGCGCTAACCGGTATGCCATGCTTTTTGGCGTATTCGATGAGATCCAGGCGACCTTGGAATTGTTTACAGAATTCAATATCACGCCAAGGTGCAATTATCTGTTTAAAGGCGGGAGGTGGGAGAACGCAAGAAGAATAGAGTAAGAAAGATATAGAGATTTATTTTGTAACAGCAGCAAGAGAAGTGGTAATAAAAGTAGTTAAAGTCTATTAAAAAGGCGCTGAGGCGCATAGGTATTCTTTCTGAAATCTCGTCGTAGGCAAAGTTCGAGATCTACTTAAAATTCACAAATAGTATCAATAAAGGGAAAGTGGTTATAAAACTCTTTTTGCTTTCTTTGATTTTCCGACAGGGTAGGAATTCGATGTATGTACATTGGAACAATTTTCCGTCATCCCTTGTCAATTTTCCTGCTGAGACAAACCGGTTTCGGCAATGTGCCATCTTCAGTGTCGCTTTTTCGGTTCTACAAGTGGTTAAATAACCGCTTGAGGCGCTTCTGTCTTATGAAAGTACTTAAATTTCCATATTCGTCGATTTTAGTCACCACAGGCTGCCCCACGCTCCACTTTAGGTGAACTATTTAAAATTCACCACCATCATATTAAAAAACTTTCCTTTACGCTGCGGCAACATCGTATGTATACGCATTAAAGCGGTTATTAAACTAGTTAAAATCTATTAAAGCTACCTTGAGACGCTTCTGCTTTTCGGAAAGTGCTTGAATTCTTATACCAGTTAATTTCAGCTTTTCACAAGCCGCCCCAATACACTTTATAGCAACACATCATTCTTCGAAAAAAAAACTACTCACCTTTATCTGCGGCAGCAATGCATACGCATTCAATTCAAAGCGCACTTGATCATTTCCCTTTCCGGTAGCGCCATGCGCTATAAACTTGGCCTTATATTGCTTTGCCGCTTCCACCAAGGCGACAGAGATGCATGGACGTGCCAACGAGGTACCCAATAGATAACGTTCCTCATAGATCAAACCCATTTGTATTGCTGGCCATATATAATGTTCAACGAATTTTTGCTTTACATCGCTAACCACCACAGCCGAAGCGCCAATTTTGAGCGCTTTCTGACGTGCTGCCTCAAAATCTTCCTTTTGACCAACATCGGCCATTAAACAAATTACCTCATAGCCTTTGTCTAGTAGCCATTTAAGTATGCAACTGGTATCGAGACCGCCAGAATACGCTAAAATAACTTTCTCAACCATTGCGCTTGAGTGTTGTTTAAAAACTGCTGGTGGTTTTTGTAGTGCTAAGCACTTATAATTTTTTGTGGTGTTTTTTTTTTTTTTGAATTTTTTTTCTGTTTTGCTATTGAGACAATTTTAGTGCTATGTAATCTCTTATCGCTAACATAGTACGGCTAGAGTTTCGACGTCGATACCCACTTTTTGAAAATGCGAAATAATGGCAATTTCACCACGAAAATCAGTTAGAATGTGACTAAAATGCAAGTTCTAGCTTTAATTTAACTAAATAAATCATTTTCACAGATTTTTTAATTACACAATTCATGTAATTTATTGTTAAATTCACCCTTCCCAAAAGCAAAATTTCATGTGGGAAAATTGATTCAACTGCCTTTGGACAGAGAACTTATAAAACCAGAGAAGGTCCACCCCTACGAATAGTGTGAGGAGGACGAGGTGGTAGGTAATTCACCATCCTAAAATTTGATGGTGAATTACCTACGCTAAACAGCAGAATTCTGTTTTTAGCATAGGTAATTGAGAATTTTTATGTTATTTAGTATAGATTGAGAAAATATAGCTGGAGCTGTGATGTTATTTGCACCACAGAACTCACATTCTCTGTTTTATATGCATTACACCGATGCCATCGGTGCACCAATTTCTTACAACCACTAAATTTTTTCAAAATTTTCCTATCGAATTTTAATTTAGGAATTTAAAAAAAACGATAAAAAATAATTTTAAAAAACTTTAAATATGACTTTGCTGTGACTCGAACCCGCAATCCCTTGCATTTTCTATACTAAAAATGATTAAATAAGATGTTGGTGTGCATACAACAAAGCATCAATTAGATGAAACTGGTGTTTTTTTTTATCGAATTATCAATTGTAATTAAATTTGCGAAATTTTGAACATATAAAATTATGTTGTCCATAAAAATATGTAATTTCATGTCCATTTGTTGATGACCAACCATCAGAAGTCATCGATTACATACATATGTACATACATATGTGTGTATGTAATTAATTACATAGCAAATCCAAACCGCCGTCGGCATTTCACATTACTTTATATTTGTTTAAATATATGCATATGTATGTATGTATGTACTTGCAAAAGTACACATGTGCTCATACATCCCATTCGCAAACTCCTGAAAGCATGCGTACATCCATATACATATACATACATACATACAAACATATGTGCTATCCAAACGCAAACCCTACTGTCCTCCAAATTATCAAAAACAGCAATAACAATTTCATTCATAAACTCAATCACAAAAAATCAAGAGAAAACTGGCAACATTGTCTTCGCGCAAATCGACGACAATTTCAATAATTTGTCTAGTCCAACTCGACTTGAAATAAATTCATTGGGAAGGAGACAAGGTGACAAGGGGCAAACGTTATGACATTTTGTTATTGTACAATGTTCATACTCCTCAACAAGTGCTGCGTTTCCTTGCCCCGCTACATTTCGCTGTTGTCCTTCACTTTTCACAAAACGAAGCAATTTTGTAAAATTTTAGCTTCAAATAGCTTTCAGATCAAGTCGGTGGACATGCGGGTAATTCAAAAGTGATGAACCTCGCGCACAATGGCAATGGTTCGACACCTGCTTATGTGCGCATTCATATCAACAAGCGCGACCACTTGCAATAATCGGGCCTGCGCACTGTCAGCAAGCGGCGGTTTGTGTTGTTTGTCATATTTCGCTGACCAGAATGAACAACCAACAACAACAAGAATAAAACATACTCTGGGCAACGAAATCGCTGTTCACAGAGAATAGGCCGCAATTTTAGCGGGCGCCCTGTCAATTGCTATTAATTTACATGTACTGCTGTAGCAGTCGAACCTGCTGCAAAGGGCGATGACAATGGCTGAGTGCCTTACCCGTCATGATTTGAAATCGAGCCGAACTTGAAATTTCTGTGATTTATGAAAAGAATCGCTTTGCCAAATTTTGTGCTGTGAACATTTGGACAACAGCGCAATGTAGAGGGGCGAGCAGAGTATGAGCTCGTCGGTATGTAAGGGAATATGTATGAACGTTTGAATGTAGACACAGTCATGAATTTCTGCAAATCGACGCGACCGTCGAATGTGACATAGCGTGTGCTTGACTTTTGTCAGCTTTTGTTGAGCTGTACAAATAAAAAACAGTATGTCGCTCGTCCCCTCACACTTTTATACCTTGCCAATGAATTTTGTTGAAGTCTAGTTGGACTAGAAAATTATTGAAATTGATGTCGTTTTGCACGACGACAATGTTGTCACATTTCACTTGATTTTATGAATGAAAAATTGTACATATTATTGTACATATTTTGTAAGGCTTGGTGGACAGTCGTGGTTGTACATATGTATGCACAGATATTTGTTGCAAAATAAAATATGTATATGTAGATACCAATATATTGATTACGCGCAATATACCTATGTAAGTTATGCATACATACATGTGTATGTAGTTATTTTTTTAGTTACATATTTAATTTTTTACGTATTTTTTATTTAATTATGCATGTACTTACCTATACACCAACCGGGCATATTATTTACCAAAATAGGTACATATGCATGTATGTACATATGTATGTATGTATGCATGTGCATAAAAGTTTTCCCAAATGAATCAACTGATTGACTGATCCAAAAGTCTGCCGATCGAGTATCACCTTGACCAAGTCATATTTTTGAAAATTGTATTTTCGATTTTTTTAAAATTTTTTTATTATATATTTTGCAAAAAAATATTTTGAAAATAATGAAAAATATGAAAATTCAATTGAATCAAGTCATTGACTAATCCAAAATTGGGCGATCGAGCCTCATCTGGACCAAGTCATATTATTGAAATTTGTTTTTTCGGATTTTTTAATTTTTTTATTATGTATTTTGAAATTTTTTTTTGAAAATAGCAAAAATTGTGGAAGTTATGAAAATTGTGAAAATTGCTTTATTTATATCAGCAAAAGTGCACAAAATTAATAGCAGTCGTTTCTACAGAGCTGTGCTCATCAATGTTAATTTTCTGTTACTCATTTTAGCACTGTTAAGCTCATGTGGTGAATTACCTACCCCAGAATTGTGCGTTATTAGCAATTTACACGCCTGTCCGTTCGTGGACCTTCTCTGGTTTTATAAGTTCTCTGGTTATTAGCAATTTACACGCCCGCCCGTTCGTGGACCTTCTCTGGTTTTATAAGTTCTCTGATAAAAGTGCGTTAAAAATTAGAGTTGACTTTAAAAACTATTTCATAAATCCAACGGAGATATAAACTGATTTTCTCGTTGTAAACGAAATTTGGTCCAAAATTTAAATTTTTTACAATTGCCAATTAAATTCTTGTCAATTTTCAATAGCTCTATTCGGCGAGCAGTTAATTTGTACGAATTTTCATAAAATTTACAAAATGTTAATTTTCACTTTTGAAAAATTCTTAAAAGTTTGCTTGGAAGGAGTTACAGTGTGGCCGTTTAATACGGTATCGCAATGGGCAATATCGGCCTACATCTGCGTCTCTGCTTGCTCCAATTGTGGAAACAGCAACTTCAACATAACCTATAAACAGAGAACTTATAAAACCAGAGAAGGTCCACGAACGGACAGGCGTGTAAATTGCTAATAACGCACAATTCTGGGGAAGGTAATTCACCACATGAGCTTAACAGTGCTAAAATTAGTAACAGAAAATTAACATTGATGAGCACGGCTCTGTAGAATCGAATGTTATTAATTTTCTGCACTTTTGCTGATATAAATAAAGCAATTTTCACAATTTTCATAACTTCCACAATTTTTGCTATTTTCAAAAAAAAATTTCAAAATACATAATAAAAAAATTTAAAAAATCCGAAAAAACAAATTTCAGTACTATGACTTGGTCCAGATGAGGCTCGATCGCCCAATTTTGGATTATTCAATGACTTGATTCAATTGAATTTTCATATTTTTCATTATTTTCAAATGAATTTTTGCAAAATACGTAATAAAAAAATTAAAAAAAAAAAACGAAAATACAATTTTCAAAAATATGACTTGGTCAAGGTGATACTCGATCGGCAGACTTTTGGATCAGTTGATTCATTTGGGAAAACTTTTATGCACATGCATACATACATACATATGTATGTACATACCCTGCAAAAAATGCGATCACTCCGGGATACATCCGGGACAACTCGCAAGGGAGCACGCGATTACTACCCATTTGTATCTCTTTATATGGGTTGAAGTGTTCTCTTTTGTTTGAGCATGTCCTATGAAGAGACTAATTATACCCAGTTTGTACCCGAACGGGTAGCAAAAGCGCACAATTGTACCCGTTTTGTACCCGAACAGGTAGCAAATGCGACACATCCATTTGTGCGACTAATTGTACCCGTTCGATACCCTATCGGGTACAATTCGTCTACAATTAGTATACATATGTACCCGTTCGGGTACAATTGGGAACAATTGTAGACTAATTGTACCCGAAAGAGAGCGCTCCCGGACAAATCTTTTTAGAGACTCGTCGCACACTTTTTTACAGGGTACATGCATATGTACCTATTTTGGTAAATAATATGCCCGGTTGGTGTATAGGTAGGTACATGCATAATTAAATAAAAAATACGTAAAAAATTAAATATGTAAATAAAAAATAACTACATACACATGTATGTATGCATAACTTACATATATTGCGCGTAATCAATATATTGGTATGTACATATATGTACATATTTTATTTTGCAACAAATATCTGTGCATACATATGTACAACCACGACTGTCCACCAAACCTTACAAAATATGTACAATAATATGTACAATTTTTCATTCATAAAATCAAGTGAAATGTGACAACATTGTCGTCGTGCAAAACGACATCAATTTCAATAATTTTCTAGTCCAACTAGACTTCAACAAAATTCATTGGCAAGGTATAAAAGTGTGAGGGGACGAGCGACATACTGTTTTTTATTTGTACAGCTCAACAAAAGCTGACAAAAGTCAAGCACACGCTATGTCACATTCGACGGTCGCGTCGATTTGCAGAAATTCATGACCGTGTCTACATACAAACATTCATACATATTCCCTTACATACCGACGAGCTCATACTCTGCTCGCCCCTCTACATTGCGCTGTTGTCCAAATGTTCACAGTACAAAATTTGGCAAAGCAGATTCTTTTCATAAATCACAGAAATTTCAAGTTCGGCTCGATTTCAAATCATGACGGGTAAGGCACTCAGCCATTGTCATCGCCCTTTGCAGAAAGTTCGACTGCTACAGCAGTACATGTAAATTAATAGCAATTGACAGGGCGCCCGCTAAAATTGCGGCCTGTTCACTGTCAACAGCGATATCGTTGCGCAGAGTATTTTATTCTTGTTGTTGTTGGTTATTCCTTCTGATCAGCGAAATATGACAAACAAATCTAACCTCCGCAATGGAATGGCTTGCTGACGGTTCGCAGGCCCGATTGTTGCAAGTTGTTGATATGAATGCGCACATAAGCAGGTGTTGAACCATTGCCATTGTGCGCGAGGTTCATCACTTTTGAATTACCCGCATGTCCACCGACTTGATCTGAAAGCTATTTGAAGCTAAAATTTTACAAAATTGCTTCGTTTTGTGAAAAGTGAAGGACAACAGCGAAATGTAGCGGGGCAAGGAAACGCAGCACTTGTTGAGGAGTATGAACATTGTACAATAACAAAATGTCATAACGTTTGCCCCTTGTCACCTTGTCTCCTTCCCAATGAATTTATTTCAAGTCGAGTTGGACTAGACAAATTATTGAAATTGTCGTCGATTTGCGCGAAGACAATGTTGCCAGTTTTCTCTTGATTTTTTGTGATTGAGTTATGAATGAAATTGTTATTGCTGTTTTTGATAATTTGGAGAATGTATGTATGTATTTATGTATGTATGTATGTATATGTATATGGATGTACGCATGCTTTGATGAGTTTGTGAATAGGATATGTACTTTTGCAAGTACATTCATACATACATACATACATACATATATATGTATGTATGTATATATTTAAACAAATATAAAGTAATGTGAAATGCCGACGGCGGTTTGGATTTGCTATGTAATTAATTACATACACACATATGTATGTACATATGTATGTAATCGATGACTTCTGATGGTTGATGGTTGGTCATCAACAAATGGACATGAAATTACATATTTTTATGGACAACATAATTTTATATGTTCAAAATTTCGCAAATTTAATTACAATTGATAATTCGATAAAAAAAACACCAGTTTCATCTAATTGATGCTTTGTTGTATGCACACCAACATCTTATTTAATCATTTTTAGTATAGAAAATGCAAGGGATTGCGGGTTCGAGTCACAGCAAAGTCATATTTAAAGTTTTTTAAAATTATTTTTTATCGTTTTTTTTAAATTCCTAAATTAAAATTCGATAGGAAAATTTTGAAAAAATTTAGTGGTTGTAAGAAATTGGTGCACCGATGGCATCGGTGTAATGCATATAAAACAGAGAATGCGAGTTCTGTGGTGCAAATAACTTCACAGCTGCAGCTATATTTTCTCAATCTATACTAAATAACATAAAAATTCTCAATTACCTATGCTAAAAACAGAATTCTGCTGTTTAGCGTAGGTAATTCACCATCAAATTTTAGGATGGTGAATTACCTACCACCTCGTCCTCCTCACACTATTCGTAGTGGTTGGACCTTCTCTGGTTTTATAAGTTCTCTGCTCTGACCCAGAGCAGTAATATTTTAGTACCGGACCGAACGAAAAAAAAAATATTTTGCTCCGATGCCCTGAATACGGCGAATTACAAGCGATAATTAGCACATGTTATCGATACAAGGCATTATCGATATCGAATTACTCATCACTGCTGCAGCACAGATAACATTGTGAATGGATACAAGTGAAATGACTGAGATGTGTTTAAAACAGGTCAAACAGCTGTGCTCAGCTGATTTTAAGAGTTGCTTATTTGGTATCAAGGGTCCCAATTTCTGGCTGAGTTGCATTCGATAGTGTCACAAAATTTAGAATTAAATAGTATCATTAACAAAAAAAAAGTTGTATAAAAATACCTTTTCATTGACTATTATTAAATAAAACCATATTTCTAGTAATAAGAGTTTGTTTTGTGTACAGGTTTATATTTATTTTGCGAAAATTTTGTAAACAAAATAATAGTTTTAAAAGTTTCTAAAAAGTACATCGAAATGCAACCATGTGCTAAAATATGCAACCATGCAAGCATCTTCGGGTTTTATTACGCAGCCATTTTTTATGATGGTCAGCAACATATTAATATTACAATTGTAATTGGGCCAATAATTTCCTTTATGTGCCAGTAAAATTCATTAAAAGAGAAATTTCCTATTTGAAATTATAAGAACATCCAATTTGTTTAAAGTATATGCAATACATAAGCGTCAACACAGAAGTTGCATTGAATTACTGCGGGTATAAAAATAGTATATTAACGTATGTATGTATGTGTGTACGTGTGTAGATTGGCACTGGAATTTGCAATTCAGCTACAAGTTTTAAAATTATTATGTGGGTGAATACTGCAGCATTGGTGTCCAATGTCCATATCTTTGTATACAATGACCAACTCATCTATTGCCTTTTTATTGATATTTTCAATAATACTGCGATTGGAAAAAAGGTACGTATGTACATATACACGTATTATTTAATGAATAATGTAGAAAAATTAAAAGTTCGCTTTTAAATTGCAGAGCTTATTCCTTGTTTTTATTGTGGGTCTAATTGCAATCGGTATATTGATGTTTACCTACGCATCAGCACAGTTTAATGCACTCGGTTTCATATTTGTCCTACTGGCATCGCTCAAACATATTATATTGTGGCAAACAATAATAAACAACCGAAAAGGTTTCGACGCACTCGATTATCAAGAACATGCCGATTATACAATAATACGTTCCACCAATCCCGACTACAAAAAGGCTATAATTCGCATAAACATAACACGTTCCAATCGCCAAACTATTCAATACATAGCACACTCCGATACACATTTACTAAATGCGGCCGATTTGTTGGTGATAGACGAAGCGGCTGCTATACCATTACCTTTGGTAAAGAAAATGATGGGTCCGTATTTAATATTTATGGCTTCGACAATAAATGGTTACGAGGGTACGGGACGATCGCTGTTTGAAATTGATGTCGCAGCTGCAGAAAGACAATAATGCTCCACCGCCGGTGTGTACTTTTTTATTTTGTTAAAAAAAACAATTGTTTTTAAATAGTTTCTGATCTATTTGTTATTTTCTTTTAGATAAAACTAGAGGAATCCATACGTTATAGTGAAGGTGATGACATCGAATCTTGGTTAATCAATTTGCTTTGTTTGGATGCCACTACAGTGCCGCATATTAGTTCGGGGTGTCCAACGCCAGATGTTTGCGAACTCTATTATATCGATCGTGATGCTTTATTTTCATACAACAAAGCAGCCGAATCATTTCTGCATCGTTTAGTTTCGAATTACGTCGCCTCACATTACAAAAACAGTCCAAATGATTTGCAAATGATGAGTGATGCGCCGGCACATCATCTCTTCTGTTTGCTGGGACCCATACAACGCAAAGATCAACTACCGGAAATACTTGTCGTTCTACAGGTGGCACTTGAAGGTGAAATTTCTTCAAAAACTATAAGCGAATCACTGGGTCGTGGTAAGAAGGCAAGTGGTGATCTGATACCAAGGAATGTTGCCGAACAATTTGGCGATAAGGAGTTTCCTAAGTTGGCCGGTGCACGAGTGGTTAGAATAGCGACACATCCCAATTATCAAAGGGTAAACTATCAATTTTCGTTATCATTTTTGCCTTTGTTTGTAGCAAATCCTAAGTTTCCCAATCTCCTTTACAGATGGGCTATGGTAAACGTGCTATTAAGCTTCTGCGTGATTAATATCAAGGCAAATTTACAGATCTTAGCGAAAATACTCCAATTGAGGATTGAGATTAAAATAAGCGGATTTTATCGCAGTGATCTGCTCGTATAGCGTATTCATGCGATGTTGATGAAGCCGTTGAACAAAATCCACATCATAGATGTTCCCTTGAATCATATTCGTCTTGCAAAAGAATCCAAATGCTAGCAGGAATGATTCAATATTTTTATAACAGTGTTATTGTACTAATTTAATATTAAATGCAATTACATATATGAAACTGCGCCTACATTGTTAATTGAAGCAGTGGCAATAAAAAACGTTATTGTACCTTAGTTGTAAGATTTTATATATAAATATAAATAAATAAATATAAATTGTTACTTTCTAATTAAATATTGGTACGAAATTAAAGGTAAACATGCTGCCATGGAAAGTTGTTGATAACTCGCCCAAAAAATTTAATATTTTGATGAAATTTGGAATGCAAGTTGGTATACAGACTGAGACGGTTGGTATCGCTAATTGGGACCATGACCATGTCCACTTTTCCTATATAGTCATAACTCAGAAGTCGCAGCAGATATCGCACGTTTGGTGGTTATGAAAGCCTCACCTAGGCGATTATAAAGTTTAAACCGATAAGCAAAAATATAATTTTAACTTCACTTTTAATTATTGTTTTGAATGTACATACATACATATGTATATGAAATAATTCTTACCTGGAATCTATCACTGGAGGAAATGGATAGAAAGGTGCTCCCATATCACAGCCACAGATGCATCGCCTCATTATCTGAAAATAAAGATAAAATATTATTTAATAATGTAATTAATAATATATTTATTGGAACAATACTTATCTTTCAAAAATTTTTCACGAACATTTCACGAAGATCTTCACTGAAAAAAATGCACTCAGGGTTGCATAAAATAGGTTTTTCACACAAAATAATTTAAAGTTGTCCATTTTGCAATCATCAATATAATGGGTTGTAATTATAATGAAATTTATGTCGGTTCGATTGTTATTATTATTAGAAGCACCCTTTTGACACAACTTTAAAAATTTTATACTGATAAATGAGTCGATTGTCAAAACATATTAAAATCACCTAAGTCTACGAGCCGAAATTTTTCAGATTTTTCATATAATAAATTAAACAAGTCAGTGGGCCTAAAGAACATCAATTACGATGTATTGTGGAACGATTTTCCGTCATCCCTTGTCAAAACTAAAAGTTACTAGTCTCAAGCAACGAGGTTTGTGAGAGTAAATTGATATTTGCTCTCAATGAGAAATGTTAGCAAAAAAGTAAGGATACACGAAGTTATCAAAATTTGCTAGTTTTACATGTTTTGTAATAAACGAGGTTTGTGAGAGTAAAGTGATATTTGCTCTCAATGAGAAATGTTAGCAAAAAAGTAAGGATACACGAAGTTATCAAAATTTGCCAGTTTTCCATGTTTTGTGATAAATTGGCTTACTGCTTCCATTTTCACCTTTTTTTTTAAATATAAGCATATTGTTAATTTGATTTGATTTGCGTCAAGGCAAATTCATTATGGTAATGGCAGGGCGAATTCGGCAATATTTTGTTTTTCTTTTTTACTTATGTATGTATGTCAAACCCTTTGTTGGACTTCAAAAATTTTCAGTTACTTGTCAAATTTTTTACTAGCCCTGTCGGGTTGTTAAATTTTATTCACCTCACATCTGTCAAAAATTTCCATTCCAAGGAACTTTGCTACCGATTTACACAGGCCCATAATGTGGAAGCAAACGTATCATATTAATTTTTTATAACTAAAATTTTTATTAAATACAATTAAATCTAATTATATATGTGCAAAAAATTTACTTTTATCAATCGAACTTACAGCTATTGTTTACAAAATAAAATATATTACATAAAATTCATTAGAAAAATAATTTGGTAATAAAAACAGTTTGTATTCAAGCAAAGCTTGAGAAATAAATACTTAGCATGAACAAACTCACTCAAAAATTTTGTTCGATGTTCAAAATTACTATAAACTAAAATAAAGCTTAAAGAGTTGTGGCGTTTTGATATTAAAAGCAACTTTATTTATTTCAATATTTGTTCATATTGTAATACAATAATATGGAAAAAAAAATTTGCGAAAGTTTTGAAACACGGTAACACTTCCTCAGATTTCATCAGGGTTTATGAGGTGCAGAATCTCCACGAAACCCTGAATTAGACAAAAACGAGAGCAGCAACCCTAAATTTTTGAGAAATATATATGTATTTTTACAACAACCACCTCCGGCCGCCATGCTGAACTGCCCTTCAAAAATTGACGCCATGCTGGTCTGCCCTTCAATTGCGATGGCAGATCGACCATATATCGACTTTTTTAATCGATTTTCGATGAGCTAAGTCACTGTACGTTTTACACTATGACAGATAAAAATTGTATTTTCTTGCCTGCAGCAGCAAATTTTCGTGAGTTGGAAAAAATTAAAGAAAAAGTATTTAAATAAAGAAATATTAAAATAAATTTATTAACTTTGTGTCTGGTGTGAAACAATAGCATAACGTAAGATTTGAAGGAAACATACAAGGTCGAAAATGGCGTTGAAAGTGTTGGTTGGGCAGAGTAAGTGTGCAATAGAAAATTGTATGATGAAAAAAAAAAAAAAAACCAATTGGGATAAAAGCAAAAACGCCTATGCGTAGACAAATATAACATATACATATTTATATTTAGATATTTGTAAGCATTTCACTAATTTGTTTAAGATTTTTCATGTGAAAATTGCATTAGCATTTGGCCGTAGTGTTAAGCAATTATCGATTTTGCCCCATTTCGCATTTGCACTCGCACGTAGTGACCTTTTTTTTGGTTTTGTGTGTTCGTTGTTGCTGTTTATTTGCGCAGCCCTGCTATCGTATTGCGGCGCTCGCTCAGCTGGAGTTGATTTGCATACATACATACATACAGTTAACTTTTTTTGCTCGTAAATACCCTCCAGAGAACTCAATAACTAGTGAGCAAAATTTTTGGGCAAATTTTCCAATAATGCCGCACGCCCCCAAAAAAACGACTTCTACCGGTGGGTAGAAGAGGGGAAGGGTGTTCTGAATCCGTAAAATTTAGACGCCGGACGTACCTCGTTTTCGAGATATTTATGGTTAAAGTTTAGTAACTCTCCATATAAATTGAATAGATTAAGAAAAAACAGTGCTTTTGCGCAGAACACCTTCCTGCGTAGGCGGCCTTCGGCCGCGCTTATAAAAAATAACCCTGGGCTACGCGATCCGTCCGGACGTGTGCACCAACCGTGGCTACCGCCACGGTGATGTCCTTCTGCGTATTACACCCTTCAGCGTAATATCTATGGCCCGGTCTACAGTACTTTTGCGGCCATTTCAACTCGCAAAATTGTACAAACACTTACCTTGTACCTATGTCAGTTGTGTGTGTATGTGTAAAAATTGGTAAAAATTTAAAAACTAACAAATTCCGGGAAAACCAGGTACGTCCGGCGCCTAAATTTAACAAATTCAGAACCTACTTCCCCTCCCCTACCATCCAGTAAAAGTCGTTTTTTTGGGGGCGTGCGGCATTATTGGAAAGCCGACCCAAATTTCTAGTTCCGAACTAGCGAAAAGGTGTCAAAAGGGAACTAGTTCAATTGTAGTTAGATCCACACCAGTTCAGAAGGTAGTGAAAGACACACTTTGATTTGTATGCAATTTCGAAGTGACAAAAATTCTATGAAAATTTTTCGTTCGTTCAATTGCCGTCGGCTTTGTATATTTCTGCAATTCTCAGATGTTTAGTGAAGGATTTTATATAAAGATTTTTCTATTTGCATCTTGTATGAAATGAAATGTTACCCTAATTATGCTTTTCCGATCCCTCAGGCTTATTTTTAATTTTTTTTTTATTTTATTACTTTTTAAATATTATTGTAAATTTTTATTAAATAAAAAAATATTAGTTAAAAAAAATTAAAAAAAATTATCATCCACCTTGACACCGACAGGATTCGAACCCGCGCCCCTCAGATTGAAAGGCACATGCGTTAGCCAGTCGGCCATCGCGCACCTGTATGAAGTGTGTCCAAGGCTGCACTTAAGCGGCAGATGTAAAACTATAGTATTTGTAGGTACTTGTGGCTAGTTCAGAACTATCGAAATTGTGCGAATAAACGAACTAGGGTAAACTGTAGAATTTAGGACTAGTTCAGAACTATCGAAAATGTAGTGCAGAGAGTGACAATTGACACCGCCTAGGACATCGCCGTGTTAAATTCGCCAGTTGATAACATGCAAAAGAGATTTAGCTCGCACTAGTAGTGTCGAAAAATGCTTTAGAAGCGACCTAGTTCGGAACTAGAGATTTTCCCTGCAGGGTATGTACTTGCATTCATACATATATACATATCTATGTAATTACAATACACTTTTTGTTGTAGCTCATTCATATTATGGTAAACGCCTTCGCTATGTAGGTTGTTTTTGCTATCGTTGTTGTTGTTGTTCCTCCCTCCCATAGTTTGTAGATAGTTCGGTGTCCTGGCTTGCAGATAGAAACATGTATGTTGGTAGCTGTTATTGTTGTAGCAATTCTTGTTTGTTGCTCTTATCAGTGGGTTTTGTATGCTCTATAAATAGCGTTTATATATGTACATACATACATATGTACATACGCATGTTCCATCACGCATAAGCCGACCACCTCATAACCTATTTACATACGTACATATTTGCGAAATTCATTGATTTTGTAAAGTTCTGTTGATGTGTTCAACTATAGAGGGAGTTGTTGCAACATTGTCCGTGTCCAAACACAGCAACTCTGCCGCGAAATTATCCAACGATTCTCTTTTGTGCCGCTGTTCTGTCTTCCATTTGTCCAAACACATCAACTCGTTGCTCGCCAACTTTTGTTCATTATGTTTTGTTCTGGCATTCTTCGAACGCTCTGATTGGTCGTTGGCATGGAGGAACAATAAAGGAGAATGCATAACGACATACCTTCATACATAGTGGGCCGAGAAGTGTCATGCAAAGAGGAATGTAGAAGAATTTGACAGATGTAGGGGCCACACAAATGCTAGGGTGCGTGTGTGTGTGGAATATGTCAACAAAAAAATGCTTGTGTTCGTGTGTGTTTATGAAGATTGAAGAAGAAGTCAGCTGATCTTATGCATTCTCCTTTATTGTTCCTCCATGGTCGTTGGCGATAAGAATGACAGCACATAGCGTGTTGGCCGAGCACCGACGACTTGGTGCCCCCCTCCTTTCCTCGTCGCCTTCTCGCCTACAAACGATCAAAAGCAGCGGGTTGCTCAACTATTTGTCTCCGTGTTTGGACGTCGACAATAACAACACAAGGAGATTTACAGTGGTTTTCATATAATTAGAAGCAGGTACACACATACATATGTATATGTACTTTTATATTCAAAGGAAAAGTAAGTGTACTAATTCTTGCATAATCAATAGCGATTAAGCGAGAAACCAACATAGTTGTGGCTTGGCTTTAGTATAACGCACCAGCTGTAGAATAATAATTTAATTTTGATAATAGTGATTGGAGGGTCCATAAGTTTTATTTTTTATGTGCTTTACTACCCCTCGTTCGGCGTAACAGCCTTGAGCCAGGTACATTATACTAAATTTTGGCCCAAAACCGTTTGTGGAATTGCGGCGAAGTGGCACGTTTTTAGTTGTACCACTTCTCAGTCACATTTGCCGCAGGTAAACTTTCATTCCAAATGTTTACATTTGTATGAACACCACTGTATTTGGTCAATTCCACCTAAAACGGCCCTATCCAGCAAAATTAGAAATCACTTATTTTTAATTAAATTAAATTTGTTAATATGCACAAGAGGATGATTCTTATGGCTGAATAAAAAAAATTGGATTCACGTAAATTTTTATAAGTTCGGAAACACTTTGAACTTTGTCTATACTGAATATTCAGTTCACATTCTCTGCAAGGTGTCTCTTCCCAATTTGCCAAACGACTTCGAATCGAATTCGATTCCGGCTCGGTCTAGTGAAAGATTCATTCGCCAGCGACTATCGCGTGCGACCTGCCGGCGAAGTCGTAAGTGGATGTAAAGAACAGTTCACTAGCGAGCCACATAAACGAGTCATTGACGACGTGCCAAAACGACTCGTAGACGACGTACAATAACGACTAGATAGCGACGTTCAAAAACGACTCGTTGACGACGTGCAAAAATTACAAGATAGCGACGTGCAAAACCGACTCTTTGACGTACAATACGACTTGATAAAGCTTCATAACGAATGCTTGGAGCATTGGAACGTCGGGGAGTCGCTAATGCAGTGAGCATAGAAAACACTTCTTCAATACAAGAAATTTAGTTAAAAAGAACATGGTACTCTTATTTCTATAGAAAACAGGAGACAGACGTAATTAAAGCCAGGATACTTGCATTATGTTTACTTACTGACTGATGAAGCACATATGTACATCGCCTGAATCGCAAAAATCGCTGCTCACAATGCGTAATCTTTTCGTAATATTTTTATACTCAGCTGTACTAGTACACAGAGTATTATAGTTTTAATCACATAACGGTGGATTGTAACAGAATGAAATAATCGAGACAGATATAGACTTATATATATCAAAATGATCAGGGTGAAAAGAGAAATCGATTGAGCCATGTCCGTCCGTCCGTCTGTCCGTCCGTCTGTCCGTCTGTCCGTCCGTCTGTCCGTCTGTAAATACTCTAACTCGCGCAAAAATTGAGATATTTTGATGAAATTTGAAATGCAAGTTGGTATCGAGACTGGGACGGTTGGTATTGAAAATGGGAGAAATCGGACCATGACCACGCCCACTTTTCCTATATAGAAAAAATCGGAAATTTGGTATCTCAGTCACTAATATAGCTGGAGCGATGAAATTTTACCCACGTGTTGAACTCACGCCCCTAGGAAGAAATTTGATGAAATTTTGGAAAATGGGCGGTGCCACGCCCACTTATTAAGGGTCAAACATTGAAAGTTTTATATGTCATAACTCAGAAACCGTTGAAGATATAGCGATGAAATTTGGTATGCCTGATGTACTTATTTAGACAAATGTTTTGACGGAAAATTGTGAAAATCGGTTGACGGCCACGCCCACTTTTATATATGGGAACTATAAAGGGGCCTAATAAAAACATTTTAAGCGATATTTCTGTCAAATATAAAGATATATCATTAAAATTTTATGGCAGGAGTCTAACTACGGACATAAAACAAAAATCACAAAAATTTTGGAAAATGGGCGTGGCACCGCCTCTTTTTAGAAGCTGGAATATACGAGATTTCTGAGCCCATAACTCGACAAATAATTGATATATAATGATGAAACTTGGTGTGTACACTTTTATTACTTGTGGTAATACATGTTGAAAATTTTAGCCAAATCGGTTGACGACCACGCCCACTTTTATATATGGGTATTATAAAGTGGACTAATAAAAACATTTTAAGCGATATCTTTGTCAAATATAAAGATAATTCATTGAAATTTTGTGGCATGAGTTCTACAATAGATCGGAAACAAAAAATAGAAAAATTTCGGAAAATGGGCGTGGCACCGCCTCTTTTCAGACAAAGGAATCAACGAGATTTCGGAGCCCATAACTCGACAAATAATTGAGATATTATGACGAAACTTGGTTTATACACTTTTATAACTTGTGTTAATAGACACGCAAAAATTTATTGAAATCGGTTTATGACCACGCCTACTTTTTAACAAAGATATTTCTGGAACACCCTTTGGGAATTTGTAACGTGGCATCTTTGTAACTAGAAGTCATAAAGGAATGAAATTTTGTACAAAGAATAATATTCATATGCTTAGTTGGATGGCTGATAGAAATTTTGAAAATGGGCGTGGCTGCGCCCACTTTATGCGGCACTCGATTCATATAAAATACACCGTGTTTCCATCAAACGCAAACAAACAATGAAAGCATACAGCTGAGTATCTAATGTTCGATTCCACTCGAACTTAGGCTTCCTTACTTGTTTTTTATTATTTGTAAACAAATGAAATATTTTTGTTCAATATATTTTCTAAGTCAAATGTTGCTTAGATTTCTTTAAATTTTTCTTGAAAGTAGGTAATGCACTCCATGCCGTGTACATCTACGTTACTTTTTTTTGCAAGTGTTTGAAGTGTACATATATGTATACAAATTAAATCAAGTAGGCCTTTGTAACGCTGCGCCGCACAGTCGGTTACACTCTGTTTCCACTTCGGACGACAGTTCTTCAAGCTCATCGTGCAGTTAGTAGCCTAAATTGTAACTAAGAGGTGCGGGGTATAAAATAAGTTGAGATGTACATATGAATTCATTCCCGCTTTGTTAGAAAATACACGCCACGAATTCGACAAACCGACATCGTAGCGAAATTGAGCCGATGTTATAAATCGAAGTTGGAACGACTTTCATTTTTTTTTATAAAATAAAGACTCGAGTTCACCCCGGCGAGTTCTCCAAAACGACGTCGAATCGAGCTCGTTTCGAACTCGACTTCACTCAGTGGCAAATTGGGTTTATTTAACATTTTTATACTCTTCCATTCTCAATATTAATAAAAACCGTTACCTCTGAAGAGACTAGGTCATTGTTTTACATTTCTGTGAAGTTTCGATATTATACGTTTTATAGTAACAATTTTATGGCGTGTTTAATATACTTAAATTTTCGGTCACACCCGTCACAGAAAAAATTGAAAAAGTTTAAATATATTGGTACTTTACATTTTAACCACCTGACACTCTCCAATAATAACAAAGTAGTCGCGATAAATACTTAGTGAAATTTTCTTAAAATTTATCGCAGTAATTTAGTATTCAGTTCTAAAAAATATTTGGTCACACCCGTCACACCAACGCGAAGTATACAATATTTTTAACATTTGCCAGGCCCCTAAGGATTTTGGATTAGAAATGACTTGGAATTTTTTCGCTACAGGCCATGGTAAAGGCGCTGTAGATGGAATAGCTGCAGCTGCAAAAAGAACCTTAAGTACGGGCATTAAGGCTAGAGAATATTTTATGAAAACACCCGTTGACTGTTTCCAATATCTAGTTGAAACAAAGAAACTTAATAAGATCGACGTTTTTTACGCATCAAAAGACGATATTGAGCGCGACAGTAATTTCTTGAACGCAAGGTGGGAAAACGTAAAATTAATAAAGAATATTCAAAAAATGCACAACTTTAAAAGAGCAGATGCGGTCTCTGTGTATGCTTGCGATTCATATTTATCTGAATTTAAACAAATTTTCCTAAAACATACACCTTTGGAATAATGTGAGTTTTATGATAGCGAGCAAACAATGTTATGTTACTTTTTTTCATATTACGAGTTATAAATGAAGGCAATAAAAACTTTTAGTTCATCAAAAATTTTGAATTTTGGTACTGGGTCACACCCGTCCAATTTTTTAAACAGGGTTTTCGCAAGAAAAACGTGAATTTCAAAATAGTAAGTATGCTATACAATCAAAAAGACTTTGAACAACGTGCTGGACTAAATTTTTTATATGCGTTCTGTGAAAAGTTTTACAAAATTTATATGCAAAGTGGGATTTTTTGAAAGCTCAAATATATAAGGTCACACCCGTCCCAGCTTTCTAATGGCCACTCTGGTCGGAAATGGTGTCCTTCAAGTATATATCTGCTATCCACCGTTTTTAACTTTCCCATTGCTGGGAATAACGGCCTTTTTTTGAAATGCAAGCTTTCCATTTCAAAATTATAGCGAAAATTATGAGTATCATGGTCACACCCGTCACAATGGAATTGACCATTTACATATGTACCTGCTACAAATATATGGAGACATAATCAATCGGCCACACAAGATTCGCTTATTTTGACGTCATACTTCGTACATTTGCCGTTTGGCGACAGCCGGTGCAGTATGTATGTGGGAAGGTTAGATTGAATGTTAACGTCTGTTTATTATTTTTAGAGCTTCGATTTATTTTTAATGTTTTACTTTTACTATTCACAGCTTGCAAAATGACTCATGCGTCACTTAATGGCATACCATACATACATACATACATTTATACATATATTAAAGTTCATCAGCAAAGTTTCATCCACTACTCACATAAGACAGACTCATAGGTTAAGTCCTTTGCAACTGCTGCTCTGCTCTATGCAGAGATGATAACTGCTAAAACAACAACAACACCTTGCTATAATAGAAAATCAATGTTTGGCTTATGGCCAAGACATATGCTTGCTTACGGCAGTCGCAAGTCTGTCTGTCGCAGACACATTATCCAATTTAATGGACTTCAGAGCGCGAGATTACATTAAATTTCATGCTGCACAGTGTCTTGGTAAAGAGATGATTTTCGTTTGGCTGTTGATGGCTTAAGCGCCCATCTACTCATTCCAATAAGTCTATTTCCTTTTGGTTTTGTTTGTTGCTATTTTGCATGACTAAGTTCTGATAGATAATTGTTTGTGTTTTAGTGTACTTTGGTGAAGGCTGCTGCGCATTTTACTTTTCATTTTGGCTTTTCCTGTATTTTTTTTTGTACTAATTGGAACCAGTTTGAAATGAGTCATATGTTTTTTGTTTTTTTGCTTGTTGCCAAATGAGTAACTGACAGTCACTTTGGCTTTGGGATGCTTGTTTTTCTATGAAAAATACAACTATTGACTGTTGATACGCACTGCGACCATTTGGTTCTATTGTGCCCTCCAGCTCCATATAATACCTCCCCCAGGCCAATCTCATACACAAAATTGCGTGTATTGTGTTTGGTCTTAGGGTTGTGTATGTGTCTGCTCTCGAGCTGTTATTGCGCGAGTGTTCTCTGTCTGCACTTGCTTCACCGTTTTGGCTGCATTCACCGGTTTCACCAATTAGACGCACTTCCACCAATTGCTATAGTTATGCAGTTTTTTTGATTTTGTTGTTGTTGTTTTTGTTGTAGTGAATCAATTAGCGTTCGTATTCGGTATTCGTATTAATTTATTAATATCGAAATATGTAGTCGGTATTAATATTCGGTAGTCGTTATTAAAATTCGGTATTCGTTATTGAAATTCGGTATTCGGTATACAAATTTTATATTCGTATTCGGTATTAATATCCGTTAATCGGTATTAATAATCGCTATTCGGTATTCTGTATTAATATTCGGTAGTCGGTTGAAAATTCGGTATTACAATTTTATATTCCTATTCGGTATTAACATCCGTTATTCGGTAATATGCGGTATTCGATATTCTGTATTAATATGTATTCGGTATTAATATCCGTTATTCGGTATTTTGTATTATTGTATTAATATTCGGTAGTCGGTTGAAAATTCGGTATTAAAATTTTATATTCTTACTCGGTATTAACATCCGTTATTCGGTATTAATATGCGGTATTCGATATTCTGTATTAATATGTATTCGGTATTAATATCCGTTATTCGGTATTCGGTATTTTGTATTAATATTCGGTTTCAATATTCGGTAGTCGGTTGAAAATTCGGTATTAAAATTTTATATTCGTATTCGGTACTAATATTCAGTATTCTTTGTTAATAATCGTTATTCATTATAATATTCGCTATTCGATGTTAATAGGTATTAGGTTTTCATATTGTTATTCGGGTTTCATGTTGGTATTCGGTATTAAAATTTGATATTCGTATTCGGTATTAGGTACTAATATTCGGTTTTCGGTATTGATATTTGGTACTCGATATTAACATTCGGTATTATGTATTAATCTTCGCTATTAATATTCAGTACTCGGTATTCATATATGGTGTTCGGTATTCATATACGTTATTCGTTTTTGTATTGGTATTCGCTATTAATATACGAAATTCGGTATTCATAACCGGTATTCGGTATTCATATACAGTATTCATATTCGTATTGATATTCGATATTAATATACGGTGTTCGATATCAATATGCGATATTCGGTATTCATATACGGTATTCTGTATTAATCTTCGCTATTAATATTCAGTATTCGCTATTAATATACGAAATTCGGTATTCCTATACGGTATTCGGTATTCGTATACGGTATTCGGTTTTCATAAACGGTATTCGGTATTATATATGGTATTCGGTTTTCATATACGGTATTCGGTATTCGTATTCGTATTAACCCATATACCAATAGTCGCTGGTCTAGGTCATTTTGAAAAAAATATAAAAAAATAATTCACCCCTTTTCCCCTCTTACTCCACAGAGATTATGAACGAGGTGGTGAAATACAAACCGCCACCACCGAAGAAAGCTGGCCTAGTGCCAGCGCCCAAAGCGCCAGGCGGCATGGAATGGCGTGTGCTGGTTGTGGATAAGTTGGGTATGCGTATGGTATCGGCCTGCACTAAAATGCATGAGATCAGCGCGGAGGGTATAACTTGTAAGTTGAAATATGTGAATACGTAGCTAAACTCATTTACTAATCACTTATTTTTGTCTTTTCAGTGGTTGAGGATATTAACAAGAAACGTGAACCGCTACCCACCATGGATGCCATTTACTTGATAACGCCATCGGAGGAGTCGGTGCGTGGTTTGATACGCGATTTTGAATATCCATCGAAGCCAATGTATCGTTATGCGCATGTCTTCTTTACGGAGGGTATGTACTAAAGTGTTGCAATTACATAATATTTGTTAAGTGTTGTCATTGTTGTTGCTACGTGCGTGTGGTAACAACAAACGCCGTTTTTTTTTTTTTTTTTTTTTTTGAAATTTCATACATTTTTTTTATATTTTTTTGTTTATATTTTTTGTTTTTTTTAAAAAGTTTTTTTATATTTCATAATTTTTATTACAGCCATACCCGAAGACATATTTCAAATGCTGCAAATGCGCAGCGATATAACGCGCAAATATATACGCACGTGTAAAGAAATTAATATTGCATTTATTGCCTATGAAGATAAGGTACAAACAAACAATAAGAAGCGTTATTTTGAAAATTTACCTGGCTTTGCAGAAGCAAAAACAGAAAAGCATTAAATTTTAAGGAAGAAATTTACGAAATTAACTTACTAAAATGTTTACTAATTGTTCTCGCTAACGACACGTTCACTCTTGTGTGTGTCACAGCGCACATGCCATCTTTACAAATTCAACCAATCATACTGCATATTAATACTTATCATAAATAATCTCTTTTATGTGGTTTGTGATGGCAATTCAATCAACGTACTTGTTCATTACTAAATACGTCGTCCATTGTCCTTCTAAACTATATACATTTTGGCTTTTGTGTTAACAGTACTCATCACCAAGCATACAAATGAAATGTTGTATAAGTTTTATTATACATACATTTGCAGACACTTTAATAACTAGTGCCAAAAAATCAGACTATGTCAGTTTAAAAAACCATCTTAATGCAAAAAAATTCCGTTCACACATGTTTTTTTTTTTTTTCAATTATTTTATTACTTATCATCAACTTTTATAAATATGTATTTGAAAGATAAATTTCTATACATATAACATAAAATTTCTTACAGCTTAAATGGGTAAGCCAATGACGCTAAAAAAAATAAAAAAAAACTTTTATTTACCTACTTATTTTTGCTTTGAGTCGGAAAAACGTACTCTTTTTTTTTAACAGAGTATAGCCAAAATTGGAAAATTGTTAATCTAACTTTTCAGATAAAACATTAAAAATGTTTGCTAAAAAATTTAAAATTTTCATAAAAAATATTTTTTTTAAATAGAATTTTTTTAAAAAAATAACAAATTTTAGGAAAATACCCAAAAACTTCATAAAAAATAAGAATTGAAAGAAAATTACAACAAATTTGTATAAACAATTGTATTTTCAACTCAAAATTTTAATTAAAAAGTTCACAAATTACTTTTCAAACAAAATTTTTAAATTTCCAAGTTTCGTTAGAAAATACGAAATTCTTAGAAATTTTTTTTAATTCGAAAAACTCAAAATTTAAAGTAAATACTTTTCATTAAAAAGTTTAAAATCTTGCAAAACTTTCAAATTTTTCCAAAAAATTTAGTTTTCAAAAAATCACAATTTCGAAAAAAAATAAAAATTTAAACATCTAAAAATTTTATTAAAAAAAATCCAAATTTTCATGAAAAACCTCCAAAGTTGAAAGTTTTCATAATTGAAAATTTTGAAATGGCCAACATTTTCATAAAAAATTTCGAAGTTCGCAGAGAAATATTAAATAGTACGAAAAAATCAAAATAGTAAGTTTACAGAAATCAAAATTTTGAAAATTCCAAAATATTTAAAAAAAATTTCGAAGCTCTTGAAGAAACATCTAATATTTCGAAAAGAAATAACAAAATTTCTAAAAATATGAAATTATCATAAAAAAGTTGTTCGAAAAAAACTCAAAATTCTAAAGTTGTCAGAATTAAAATGTTTGGAAAACTCAGAATTCATAATTTTGAAAAAACCTGAAATTATATAAAATTTCGATAAAATAAAATTTTACGAAAAACGAAAAATTTCGGGTTCTCATGTTTTCAAAAATCAGGCTTGAAAAAAAAAAAATATTCTTTAAAAAAATTCAAAAACGAAGTTTTCAGATACAAAATTTTTGAGAAATATAAAAACTGTAAAACTTGCAATAACTTGGTTTATATATTGAAAAAGAATCAAAATTTTCTTTGAAAAGTTGGATATTTTTTAATTCAAAATTTGAAGTTCTCGGAAATGAAAAGTATGCAAAATCAGAAACTTAGTTTTCTGAAAGCAAAGTTTGTAATAAATTTATTTATACAAAAAAAATGCTAAATTTGCTTTAAAAAGTTAAATTTTTTTGGAAAAGATTCAATTTTTTTTTGGAAAAGATTCAAAATTTTTATTGGAAAGATTCAAAATTTTGTTTGGAGAAAATTCAAAATTTCAAAAATTCTAAATTTAATTTTCTTAGTTGTAGCTAAAAAAAAATCGCTTTAAATATACTTTTTGAATTTTAACTTTTTTTAATAAAAGAAATTAAAAAGTATATCGCTAGCTTAGAGTGCAAATTGTGTAAGTCCTTTATTCAAACTTTGTAGGAGATACAAAAAAACAAAAAATAAAAAAATTTCGAAATGAAAAATAAATTTTCTGTTCATATAAATATTTTGGACTTACACAATTTTCTTCGCTTTTTGGACTTACACAATTTGCGTATCACTTAATACCAACGAGTAGAAATATGACAAGTACCACAGACTTGTTTAGCGCGGTGCGTATTTGATTTTTCTAGCATTCTACATAAAAATAAACTTTTTCATAAAAGTGGACTTACACAGTTTGCACTCTAAGCTAGCGATATTGACTATAGTAAATTAAAAAAAAAAGTAAATTAGTAGCGGCATGCAGCTGCTTAATTTAGCTTGAAACCCGATTTTGGTGCTCCTTTTATTAAAATTTTATTTATTTTTTTACAAATATAAATAAAAAAAATTAAAAAAAAGTATTCAAGTAAACAAATTCTCTAAAAAATATTTTTTTTTGTGTAGCAAAACGCATAGCGTTGTACAATTTAAGCGTCATTTGCATACATATATATATATATATACTATATACATACGCACTATGTAGGTATTTTTGCAAGCAGAATTTGAAGAAAACGTTTTTTACAAATATTTTATTATAACATGCTCATCTTATATACATATACGTACATTATAACATACATATGTATATAATCATATGTATGTTTATTATATAGCACATGCATGCCTAAAAACAAATGTATACTATATACATATATATGCTGATCCAAAAGGTGTATATATGTGTATAGTCTTGTACATAAATATGCATCATGTGCTCTGCTGCGCATTTAAGATAAATTTTTTATTTCTTCTGATTTTATTCACATTTATCATTTCATTTCATTTTCATTTTGCTTTCAATTATTCTATAGAAAACATACATTTATATATTTATAGTTTGCCCGGAGGAATTATTTAACGATTTGTGTAAATCGTGCGCTGCAAGAAAGATCAAAACTCTAAAGGAGATAAATATTGCATTTCTACCATATGAATGCCAGGTGCGAAAAAATAAAAAAAAAAAACAAGAAAATTAATAAAAAAAAATATGTATCTATAGGCAAAAGCAAATTATAGTTAGTTATGTACGAAAATTGTGTGCAAAAGCATTTGGAAAAAATCTTTTTTTTCTTGTTGTACAAAACCACGAAAAAATTATCTTACTAACCTTTTCAAAGCAACAATCAATCAAAGTTTTACACCACGCCTCTTTCAAGCTCTCTCTCTCTCTGTATGTTCGTTTTTTCCTTTAACTTGTAACTACACCCACACGCTCGGAAATTTCATAAAATTTTTGTACATTTTTTTAACTTTTGGATGTGTATATATACAGCAATATGTGTGTGTTACTGTCTGTTTTTTTTTTACATAATACATAAATAGTATTGTAGGGTTTGTGTAGAAAAGGCGGGGAGGTGAGCTGAGTTTCGTAGAGTTGGCACAATTTCCAGTGCGGTTGTAAGTTTGTAAAGCAATTTTGCCATATTTTACCTCTGCAATTCGACGCTTAGTGGGTTAAAGTGCTTATACTAGGCGCATTTCTGTCGTACCAAGTATGAAAAGAATACTCGCTTATTCATCAAATTACCTTCAAAGCAACAACACCAACTCCACTATTTTTAAAAATAATTGGTACGACAGAAATGCGCCTACTATTTTCTGTGCATACCTTTTTACTGTACAAACGTCATTTTTAAGCACTTGGTAGCATTTTTATGCGTTTTTCACTTTTTTTCGGCACTTTAAGGGTTAAAGTATAGATTTTTTGGCGTAACGTAATTTTTTTGCTGTCTAATTGCTTACTAAAGCAATTGGCGAAATTTTTAGCGCATTTTTAATCCACTTTTCACTATTGCTTCGCTCCTTAATGGGTTAAAGTGAAAAAAATTCAAATATGTGTTTTTTACTGCCTATGCGGACGCTTTTCAGCGCTTGTGTGGAATTTTTAGTGCATTATCAAACACATTTTCATATTCTATTTGGCACTTAATGGGTTAAGTTGCAAATATTTTTATACAAATGTCTCCTTTTTTTTAAAGTGCTTGGAAGAGTTTTTTGATGTAATATAAGTTATATAACCCTTATTTAACGTTTGACTTTTATGGCCATTAGTGGGTTAAAGCGTTGATCCTTTTACTGTTCTATGCCATTCAAAAAAGTTTGAGTGAACTTTTTAGTGCATGCGCATTAGCAAACTATGTTGACACTTTCAATGTGGCGCTTGTAGGGTTAAAGTAAATGTTTTTTTCACAAATTTGCCATTTTTACTGCCTCGAGACCATTTAAAGTGATGACCATTTTCATCTCAAGCGCTGTTTTGTCTCACTAAAAGTGTCTTAAACGGTACTGTCTTAACCTGCTAATGTGCAATGGCCACAAGAGTGAAGAAAATGGGTTTTCGTAACGAAAATTAGTCTAAATTGCATAAAACTTCCGCTTCGGCTAAGTTGGAATTCATAAATATGTAATAAATAAATTGCAAATTTTGTTAAGACATTTTCGGTGTGGGCGTTGATGGGTTAACTTTTGTTTTTATTGATGGTTAAAATCGCACTTTAAGTGATTCTTGATCTCCCACACAGCTTCTATCAATAATTCTCACTCTCTTTGCATACCACGTTCTCTTGTTGTTGTGTCATGTGTTCCTCTCTCTCGTTCTCTCTCCCTCCCTTCCTCCCTCTCTTTTGGCATTCACACAAAACTTTAAGCTCTTACTAACTCACTGTGTCCTGTGCCTGCCTTTGTGCGTGAGCGCGCGCTCTCCTTCACTCTTAACACCATTATCTTGTTGTGTCTTCTCTCTCGCTCTCTCTATTTGTTATTTAATTGTCTATGAATGTTGTAAATAGAAATCAAAAAAAAAAGTTATACATATATAGTTACTAACTATTGATGTGTGTTTTATATGTGTAAATGTTTTAAATTAAATTTTTTTAATGTAAAAAAAAGTGCAAAAAGTAAAGAAAATTTAAAAATTTATTATATAAGAAAACAAAATATAAAAAAAAATTAAAAATTAAGAAACAAAATTTAATTTGAAAAAAAAAATTGAAAAAAAAATGTTGAAAAAATTTTTTAATAGAAAATGTTTGAAAAAAATTTAAATTAGGCGTTTTTCTGTCGTACCCAAGCATGAAAAGAATACTCGCTTATGCATCAAATTACATTCAAAGCAACAACACCAACTCGACTATTTTAAAAATAGTCGAGTTGGTGTTGTTGCTTTGAAGGTAATTTTATGAATAAGCGAGTATTCTTTTCATGCTTGGGTACGACAGAAATGCGCCTATTAAAATATTAACTTTTTGCACTTTTTTATGTGTCTTCTTCGTATATATGTATTGTATGTATATATAAAAACAAAGAGAATGCCTCTCACGCACTCTTCACTGGCACCTGAAAAAGAAAAAAAAAAAATATTTTTTTTAGAGAATGCAACCCTGCATATTACCACAGTTAAAGTGTCCGACCCCTAAACATACAAACATACACATACATATGTACATGTATGTTGCCAGCCACTTTAACTGTTTGTGCAATATGCAACTTAAACAAAAAAAAAGAATAAACAAAAAAAAACGTTAAAAAAATATCTCCTTAAGTTTTGTTATACTTGTTTTGTAGTGTTCAATTTAATGTATGTGAATTGTATACAGAAAAGCAAATCGTTTATAAAAGACAAAAGCGTCATCCTCCAGTTCCAAAGAAAAGACGCCCCGAAATTAATCCAAAAAATCCAAAAAAAAAAATAAATAAATAAAATAAAACAAAACACTTTTGGTTAAGAAAGAATGTTTTATAAGACAGAAACAAAAAACAAAACTACTATTAATTATATGCCAAATTACACGCAAACACATACATACAAATACAGCAAGCACATTTTTATTGCTGTCAAACGCATGTTGTTGCCTTTTGCTTTGTGTTACACTGCAAAAAAAAACCATTAAGCAATTGCGAAAACTCACACTTGTGTGCAAAAAAATGTTGGCAGGAAAAATCTCTTGTTAACACAAATAAATGCGAAATTTACAACTAAACTGTTTTATATATATACATATATACCTAATAAATACACAGTATAGATAATAGTTAAATTTGTTATAATTTATTTTTTTTTGTAGTACATTTGTGTATTAAAAATGCATAGCTTTTTTTTTATTTTTTTTTTTGCCTGTATGTAGATATATTTAGATGTTGTTTATACTTTGTAGATATGTACATGTGCATATTTGTAACTACTTACTTATACATAAGTCATAGTACTAAGTTCGGGTTTCACGTGAAACAACGTCAAAATCCATAGAAATGTCTTAATACACAGTTCATGTCGTTTGCAAAAACCGCGCAACATGATACCAGCAACATTTTTTTCACGCCTCACTAAATTGACCATGTTCGAGCATGTTCATAAATTCGAGCAAAAATAACTACCTGGAAACAAGGCGCAAGATATTACTACTCAGAAACATGTGGCCAGCAACATTTTTTGCATGTCTATTCACGTGAAGTTAAATTCGAGCGAAAGCAATGCCGTGAAAACAAGTAGCAAGATATTACTACCCAGGAACATGTTACTACTTAGCAACATGTGGTCAGCAACATTTTTTACACGTCACGTTAATTTTGAAAAGAAATATGGCAAAAAAGCCGCGAAACATCTTGCTAGCAACATGAGGAAATTGGAGTGAGGGCATATGAGGTAATTATGTGTTCAACGGATAAAAAGCCCGGTATTAGAAAAGCAGGGATGGGCAGCGCCCATACAAACTCAAACTTTAACAGCGAATATCTCTGAAAATATTTGTACTAAGTAGAATACTGAAAATTGAGGTGAGGGCATATGAGGTACCTAATTATATACTCAACCGATAAAAAATATCTTCTTTTATAGTTATTAGAAAATCAGGGATGGGCATCTCCCATACAAACTCAAACTTTACCAGCGAATATCTTGAAATATTTGTACTAGAATACTGAAAATTGGTGTGAAAGCATATGAGGCAATAATATATTCAACGGATAAAAATGGCCGGCATTAGGAAAGCAGGACGGGCAGCTCCCATACAAACTCAAACATTCACAACGAGTATCTCTTGAAATATTTGTACCAGATTACTGAAAATTGGTGTGAGGGCATATGAGGTACCTAATTATGTACTAAACGGATAAAAATTATAGTTATTAGAAAAGCAGGGATGGGCAGCTCCCATGCAAGCTAAAACTGATTCTGAGCATAGAGTTATTTACATTGTGAAGCCTAGGACGGCTCCTCAGACATGGTTATGAGCCCGGAATGTTGTTGAGCGATATTGGTTTCAAATGAAAGTTAAAGTTAAAAGGATATGGAAATAAATAAGAAAAGAGGAAACGAAGTTGAAGGGGAATGAAAAGAGAAAAGGGAATGGTAATAGTAGAGGTGGAGACGCATTATAATATAAAAACATTTTTCGTCGCTGCGAAATGGAATGATTATTAGCTGGTTAGTAATATTTTGATTTTAAAAAAGCTTTCTTGCCAAAAATTGGCATATTGTTTCTGTGGCGATGCGTGAAAAATGTATTTATTTACTCACTTGAACAACAATGTTGCTTGCAAAATTTCACGGCAAACCAAATACATGTTGCTACAGCGAAAAGTTGCACAACCATGAACTTAGTACGAGGCTTAACGTTAACAAGAAAATGTTTGTCAACTACGCATTTATCAAACATCTTGTTAAACCCAACACATCATTGTTTTTTTTTTTGTTTTGTGTTTACCACTCTCATAACCTCAAACATCTGCTTAAAATAAAAATGAATTCATTTTTTTATTTTTTTTTGTTTTGCTTTTTTTAAGTTCTTCAAATAACTAATTTCAATTATTTTTTTTTATAGTAAATCAAAAGCTCTTAAGTAAAAATAAAAAATGTCATCTCAAATTTTGTTTCAACATACAAACCTTGAAGTTTTTCATAAATTAACACATTTTTTTATCTACATAACCTTAAAGTTTTACCTAAATTCAAAATTTTTGCTGCTTAACTTTTTTTTTCGAAAAGCCTGAACTAAAAGACTAAATCAAGACATAACTTATCTACTTACGTAACCTAAAAAATTAGGTCTGAATATATATTTTTTTTAACTCAATTTTTTTAACAATTCTTTTCTATTTTATTTAAATTTATTTTTGTTTTATATAAAAAACCTGTAATCAAATGTTATTTTCTATATAACCCTCAATAAAAAAGTTTAACCTCAAATTTTGAATTTTGCTTTCTTTTACCCGTTTTTGGTAATTTTTTCGTACATAACCTCAAAAAAAAAATCGTATCATTATAACCTCAGAGTTGTATTTTTCTTTCTTTATTTCATTTTTTGTAAAATATTTTTCTAACATAACCCCAAAAAAAATTGTAGCTCAATTTTTGTATCATTATAACCTCATACAACTTTTCCTTCATTCATCCGCTTTTTGTAATTTCTTTCCCACATAACCTCAAAAGAAAAAAATGTTTGACCTCAAATTTTGCACCATTATAACCAAAAAAAATTAATATTTCATCCATTTGTTGTGTTTTTTTTTCATACACAACATTCAATAAAAAAAAAGCTTAACCTCAAATTTTGTAACATTATAACCTCATACTAGGGATTCCAATTTTTCCAATTTTTGCGATCCCGGGATTTTCGAGATTTTATTTTATAATCCCGGGATCCCGGGATTTGGACTTTAATTACACAGGCCGAAAAAATTTCCAAAAAATTTTCTAACTCAAATAAAATTCTACTTTTCTAAAGGATTTCGGTGCGCCGATTCTGAATCTGAAGTCGTATTTTCGGTAATATGTGTAGGTGTTGAGATATTCATGTCCAAAGAGGCGAAAAATGCGATTTTTTGCTATATTCACTGCTCAATCTGTTAAATTACTTACTTTCATTAAAAGATGATAGCAGCTATTGAAACAACGATCATTTCTCTTGAAAACAGCGCTTTGCTTTTTCGGGTATCTTATTCAGATATCTACGTTGTCTTCAAAAGAAATGATCGTGCTTCCAATAGATGTAATCAGTTTTTAATGAAAGTCAGTAATTTTAAAAATATTGAGGAGTGAATATGGCCACAAACAGCGTTTTTCGCCTCTTTGGACATGAATATCTCAAAAACTACACCGAAATCCTTTTGAAACGTAGAATTTTATTTCTGTTACAAAAATTTTTCGACCAGTATTATTTTCCCACATTTGGGGTTGAAAAAAGTAAATACATTTTTAGAGAAACGCTACAACTTTAAAATGCAAAGAAAAAATAGATTTTTATTGCCATTTTTTATTATTTCATTAGTAACAAAATAAAATAGGAATGTAAAATCATTCGTATTATTTAATAATACCTAAGAGTTACTTTAAACAGCACAACCAACAACGAAAATTACATACATTTGGTGAACAAAACATTTGCCTTTGCAGTTGGTACTTTTAGGATATTAATAAAAAGGCTTGCAATCCTTTGATAATTTCCAATAGAAATTTTTTTTAGAATTTAACGACGCACTTTGTTTAAGCGAATGTTTCCAAGCATGCCGAAAAATTCAGAAAATTAATGCAACTTCTGAATAGATAAATATCGGAAGCAAAATTTTTATATGAATTCCGAGTATGCAGCTGCGTATTTCATTTTAGTAGTGTTGTAAGACTATCAATTCTAATTAAAATTTTGTTTCCATTTTCTTCCATTATTTACTTTCCGTGTGGGAAAATTCCAAAAAACATTTGAGAAATAAATGACCAAAAATCAGGAAATAGAATTATCAAATGAATTTTGCCGGAAGCTAAAAGTTTTAAAAATACCTAACGTACGTTTCCTTACAACGCGTACTTCAACACAAAAAAATTTAATTATTAAAAAAAAATCAAAAATTTTAATCCTTACTTTGGCTAATGGACTTTTTTATTCTAGCAAAAATGTCGCACTTTCTTCCGACTGTCACATTTTTTTGTTTTCTTCCACACAGACTCAACCCTTTTTTAGGGATGTTTGTTCTATTGACAAAATATAAAACTGGCCCGACTACGGGCAACATTTTCTGCTCTTAGCACAAGTAAAAGGTTGCATTATTTTTGTTTCATTCATCACATGAAAAATGCAACACTTTAATAGGACACAGGACTCATGTTGATAATGCTGCAATGTAATAATGCAACATTTTCATTCAGAATAGGAAATGCTGTTAGTATACTGATCTGAGACCAATAAAAATTATATAAAATATAAATTTTCTTTGCTATAATAGCGGAATATTCTCTCTTTATCTTATCCCGAAAATCCCGGGATAAAATTCTAGCTATCCCGGGATTTTCGGGGTCAGAAAGGGCGGGATCCCGGGATTGGAATCCCTACCTCATACAACTTTTCCCTTCATTCATCCGCTTTTTGTAATTTTTTTCCTACATAACCTCAAAAGAAAAAAAATATTTGACCTCAAAATTTGTAAAATTATAACTCTCAAAATTGTATTTTTCTTTTTTTCATCCGTTTTTATAATTATTTTCCTACATAACCTCAAAAAAAAAGGTTTTACCTCAAATTGTGTATCATTATAACCTCAGAGTTGTATTCTTCCTGCATTCATCCGCTTTTTACTATTTTTTTTTTAAATTTCAAAAAAAAGTTTAACTTCAAATTTTTTATTTCTCTTTCTTTCATCACATTTTTTTTGTAAAATAAAAATCTTCAACCTAAACGCGCATTGAATGTAGTTTTTTTTGTAAAATTTAACGCATGTTTCTTGCTTCATATTTCCTTCTTCTCTAATTCTTACTTCTACATACATAATTATGCTCTTGCACTCTGTATCTAATAAAGACTAATGAAACAAATAAAATAGTTAGCTTTGAAATCGTTTTGTGCCGCTTTGTACAAATTTTTTTGATTTTTTTGTATGTAAAGCTAAATTAGTTTAAATTTGCCTCATTTGAACTTTACAAAACTAGTTTACTAATTAAATTTTCTTTAATTTTTTTTACATTTTTTTATTTTTAACAAAATACGAATATCCACGAAAAATCCACTTTGCCAAATCGCTTCCACGCCCAATATCTATTTACCATTCCAAAAAAAAAATTAAAAAAAAAAACGCGCCTCTGTGTCGTGTCTATCGCTCCCTCAGGTCTACTCGCTCGATTCGCCAGACACCTTTCAGTGTCTGTATTCGCCAGCGTTTGCTTCGATACGCGCCAAGCACATCGATCGCATCGCCGAGCAAATTGCAACTTTATGTGCCACACTCGGCGAGTATCCGATGGTGCGATATCGCACTGACTGGGATCGCAACATAGATTTGGCTGCTGCGGTGCAGCAGAAGTTGGACGCCTACAAGGCCGATGAACCCACTATGGGCGAGGGCCCCGAAAAGGCACGCTCTCAACTTCTCATTCTGGATCGTGGTTTTGATTGTGTATCACCGATATTACATGAACTTACCCTACAAGCGATGGCTTATGATTTATTACCAATTGTGAATGATGTTTATCGTTATACGCCCGGACCGAATCAACCGGATAAGGAGGTGTTGTTGGATGAGAATGATGATTTGTGGGTGGAATTGCGACATGAGCATATTGCAGTGGTGTCAACGCAGGTCACGCAGAATTTGAAGAAATTCACCGAATCGAAGCGCATGACATCGAGTAAGTGTAAAGGAAGAGAAGACGGAAGGGGAGGGAGTAGCGCATATTTTGCTTACTTTAACCACTCATTTAACTAGTTTCTTAACCAATTTCCCAACCTATTTCTTAACCACTTTTTTAATTTCAATTTTTGTTTTGATCACACATACATTTCCTTAACCCCCTAACAGCCGATAAGTCATCTATGCGCGATTTATCACAAATGATCAAAAAGATGCCGCAATATCAAAAGGAGCTGTCCAAGTATTCAACACACTTGCACTTGGCCGAAGATTGCATGAAGGCTTATCAGGTAAATACATGACATTTTTTAATAAAAAAAAAATAAATTCCGTAACCCCTGTTATTCTCTACCGCTAGGCCTATGCAGATAAATTGTGCCGCGTCGAACAGGATTTGGCTATGGGTACCGATGCCGAGGGCGAAAAGATTAAGGATCATATGCGCAATATTGTACCGATTTTGCTTAATGCGGTATGTTTTTGCAGTAGAAAACGAATTATTTTTTATATTATAAAAATTTTAACTTTTTTCTTTTTTCTCCTCCCTTTTCCAGGACATTTCCAACTTCGATAAAGTACGCATTATTGCTTTGTATGTGATGATTAAGAATGGCATTTCTGAGGAGAATTTAACCAAACTCTTTACACATGCTTCGTTGTCGCCCAAAGATCAGGATATGGTGCGCAATTTGAGCTTTTTGGGTGTTAATGTGATTGCTGATGTAAGTGAAAATTAAAAGTTGCCGTTTTTTTCTTTCTTGCGTTATCGTGCCATCACAATCTTTCACCATCACTTGCTTGCCCACTCTCGCTCTCTGTATCATCATGGATATTTTCACTTTTTAATTTTTGTTCCATCTCTATCATTTCATTTATCCATCGCTCTTTCGTCTCTAACTCTTTTCCTTCTCTCTCTACCTTCTTTCACCCTCTTTACCTTCTTTCTCCCTCTTTACCTTCTTTCTCCCTCTTTACCTTCTTTCACTTTCTATTTCTCTCTCTTTTTCTCTGTCTTTACATTCTCTCTGTCTATTTTGATTCTCTTCATCTCTTTACCTTCCTTCTATCTGCTTTCATTCTCTCTCTTTTCCTTTTCTTTCTACCCTCTTTCTTTTCATCTCTCTCTACCTTCTCTGTCTCACTTTTGCTTCTAACTCTCTCATTTCCTTCTCTTTCTATCTTTATCTTCTCTCTTTACCGTTCTCTGTATCTTTTCCTCCTTTTTCTTCTCTCCTTTACTTTCTCTGTCTCTCTTTTCCTTCTCACTCGCTCGTTTCCTTCTCTCTCTTTATCTTATCCCTTTACCGTTCCTTGTATCTTTCTCTTCTCTCCCTCTCTTTACCTTCTCTGTCTCACTTTTCCTTCTCACTCTCTCATATCCTTCTCCCTCCCCTTTACCTCCTCTTTCTTCTTCCTCTGTTTTTACCTTTTTTGTCTCTATTTTCCTTCCTTTTGTTACTTTCTCTCGCTCTCCCTTTTTCTTCTCTATCCTTTTCTCCTCTCTATTTTCTTTCTCCCTCTTCCACTCTATTTTACCTTTTCTTCCGTTTCCTTTACTCTCTCTGATACTTACTTTTTTCCATCTCATTCTCTATTTTCACTCTTTCTCCCACTTTTTTTACTCTATTTTATCCTTGCTCAATCTCTCACTTCCATTTCCATTCCCTCTTTTTCCATCGTCCTCTCTCTCTTTCCTTTTCCTATAACCCATATTTGCCTTATCTCTCTCCCATTTCCGTTCTCTTTCCTCCTCTTATTTCCTTTATCTATTTTCCTCTATACTTGTCTCCCTGCTTTACTTTCTCCCACATCCCTTATTTTTCTCTTTCCCCCACTTTTCCTATTTCTCTATCATCCTTTTCTGTTTCATCCACAATCTCACTTACTCTTATCCTTATATTCTATCCCTCCTCCATCCTCTATTCATCTGATCCAACTTCATTCTCTTCTCGTTATACCTTTCTACCATTCTCCCACTTCCTATACCAACCCATCTCTCTGCTCTCCCTCATACTATTTCTGGTCCTTAATGACTCTCATCCCTTCCCTTTTTCTCCCTCTTACACATACTGATCCATTTTCACTCTCTCTCTTACAGTCACGCAAAAAAGTCTACAATATACCACGCAAGGAACGCATCACCGAACACACCTATCAAATGTCACGTTGGACTCCCGTAGTCAAGGATATTATGGAGGATTGCATTGACGATAAATTGGATCAGCGTCATTTCGCTTTTCTCGCTGGACGTGCACAGAACACCAATTATCATGCGCCAACAAGGTGAGCCGGAAAATAATTGTTTTCTATGAAAAATCACAACAACAATTAATCTATTTTAATTCACCACAGCGCACGCTACGGCCACTGGCACAAGGACAAAGCACAAACGCAAGTCAAAAATGTGCCACGTTTGATTGTTTTCATTGTGGGCGGCGTCAGCATGTCGGAGATGCGTTGCGCTTACGAAGTAACAAATGCCGTTAAGAATTGGGAAGTGTTAATTGGTTCATCGCATATATTGACGCCGGAGGGCTTTCTCAGCGATTTGGGTAGCTTGTCGAAGGAGGATTAAGCTGTTTAAATGATATAAAGAATATGTGTATTTAATATATATATATATATATATATACTTGCATATAACAATTATTAATTTTAAAGTAATTCTTAGTACAACCATATAGTATATTTAAATGAATAAAGGAAATACGAATGTCTATAGTCGAGTTAGAGCAGTGCAATAGTAAGGGTTATACATATACAATGTATTTGAAAGTTATTACAGCTATTGCAACAACAAAAACTATCAAATGTTAAGTATTATTATATATTGCTAAATGTTATAGAGTTTATTGTTTGATGGTATTATTGATTTTCGCCCTTTTTTCACTTTTTTGTGTTTATTAATATTTTATTTATTTCTTCATAGGTAAGCCTTCGCTTTTAGCTTTTCTGTTTGTAAAAAAGTAGTAACTACGATATTGTGCTTATAACGCAATTTTACGTGTATAAAAAACATTGAAAAAAAGAAACTATTGTAAATTCAATTAACTAATAGTATAACAGTTAAATTTTCTGCGCGTAGTATTGTGCTACGACGCCTTTATTTAAGGCTTACATATATTTACTATATAAAATACAAATATTCTTTACAACACAAACACACACAAGAATTACATGCGCTGTACGCGCTCCTCACATTATTGTTGCTGTGTGTATAAACACATATAAACACTTTAATTATGAAACATACACATTATCTATTGCTATAATCTGTTATAAAAATAAATATTTAACAAGCAGCATCCCATGCTAAACAAAAGTATTTTTCAAACTATTATGTGCAGTTATCTAAAACAAAGCAAAAACTTGTTTCAGTCGCATAATTAAATTAAAAAAAGTTATATATTTATTAAAAGGCATTATTAAATAAAACAAGACTATAATTGTAATTTAACTTGTATGCAAAACAAGTAAACAATTTAAAATATTATTGCTTGTTCAAAAAAAAAACATAAAAATATTATATTTAAAGTTATAAATATCTATATGTTTTTAAATAATTCTTTTAAAGGCATTATTAAAAAACTGTACAACTAAATACTATGAATACGCGCCGATATTAGAACAATATAAATATATGCTATATATTTAACTAAATATGTTTACAAAAAACAACAATATACCGATTTTTAATTCAAAATTACGAGCAATTGCTTAACTGAACAAGAGTGTAGTTGAAAATCTATGGCTAAGCGAAAGTGAGTGCATGAAATTTAAAAGAAAAGTGTGGTGAATGGGAACTTGAAAAAATACTTTAGAAAAAGAAATTATTTTGAAACAAGTAAGGAAGCCTAAGTTCGAGTGGAATCGAACATTAGATACTCAGCTGTATGCTTATTGTTTGTTTGCCTTTGATGGAAACACGGTGTACTTTATATAAAGCGAGTGCTGCATGAAGTGGGCGTATCCACGCCCATTTTCCAAAATTTTTCTATTTTTTGTTTCCAGTCTATTGTAGAACTCATGCCACAAAATTTCAATGAATTATCTTTATATTTGACAAAGATATCGCTTAAAATGTTTTTATTAGGCCACTTTATAATACCCATATATAAAAGTGGGCGTGGTCGTCAACCGATTTCGCTAAAATTTTCAACATGTATTGCTACAAGTAATAAAAGTGTATACACCAAGTTTCGTCATAATATATCAATTATTTGTCGAGATATGGGCTCCAAAATCTCGCATATTCCTGCTCCTAAAAGGAGGCGGTGCCACGCCCATTTTCCAAAATTTTTGTGTTTTTTGTTTTATGTCCTTAGTTGGAATCTTGCCATAAAATTTCATTGATATATCTTTATATTTGACAGAGATATTGCTTCAAATGTTTTTATTAGGTCACTTTATAATACCCATATATAAAAGTGGGCGTGGTCGTTAACCGATTTTGGCAATTTTTCGTCAAAACATTTGCGTAAGCAAATATATCACGCGTACCAAATTTCATCTATATATCTTCAATAGTTTCTGAGTTATGACTCATAAAACTTTCAATGTTTGCCCCTTAATAAGTGGGCGTGGCACCGCCCATTTTCCAAAATTTCATCAAATTTCTTCATAGGGGCCTGAGCTCAACACGTGGGTAAAATTTCATCGCTCCAGCTATATTAGTGACTGAGATACCAAATTTCCGATTTTTACTATATAGGGGAGGTGGGCGTGGTCATGGTCCGATTTCGCCCATTTTCAATACCATCCGTTCTCGTCTTGATACCAACTTGCATTCCAAATTTCATCAAAATATTTCGATTTTTGCGTGAGTTATCGTGCGTACAGACGGACAGACGGACAGACGGACGGACGGACGGACATGGCTCAATCGATTTCTCTTTTCACGCTGATCATTTTGATATATATAAGTCTATATCTATCTCGATTATTTCGTTCTGTTACAATCCACCGTTAGGAAATCAAAATTATAATACTCTGTGTACTAGTACAGCTGAGTATAAAAATATTTAAAAAAAAAATTAAAACGAAAAAATTAAAAAAAAAGTGCTGAAAAAATGTTTAAAAAAAGTATTGAAAAAAAATATTGAATAGATTAAACAAAAAAAAAATATTAAAAAGTAGATTATCCATAAAAAATAATGCTAAAGAAAAATTAAACTCAATTTAACGTTAGTTTTTGAACAAGTGGATATATTGAGCAACTAATTAAGAACAGCAACCTTTGTCAAGCTTCCAACTATGGTATAATAAGGTGTAAAATATACAAAAAAAAAATTATTTTCAAAAATAAATAAAAATATTGCAGTTATTTACAAAAAAATTTAAATTATTGAAAAGGTTGTTTCAAAATTAAAGAAAACTATTGAGTTATTTTCCAAATTAATGAAAATTAAGAAAAAGTTATTTTCAGAAATAAAAAAATATTGCAGTTATTCACTACACTTTTTTAGGATAATAAAAAAAAGTTATTCACCACACCTTTTTTCGAAGCAAAGAACTAAAAAAGTTATGCAAGACGCCTTTTCAAAGAAAATAATAAAAAAAAATCTTGTTCAACACACTTGAAAATATTCACCACACTTTCGATGAAAAAAATGTATAAAAATTATTGAACACACTTTTCAAAGAAAGCATTTTGAAAAAGTTATTAAACGCACTTGAAAATATTCACCACTTGCAATATTCACCACTCTTCTAGTAGCTTAACTATATATCTACTATATGCATGCATAAACTAATTTTAATCGACTTAAGCAGCAGTATGTTGTGTGCGTGTTAAAGTTGTGCGCTATTTTGTGTTTTACTTTAACGAAATTTGCAAAATAGGTGAAATAAAGCAGCTATAAAAATTAAATAAAATTAAAAATTAACTAAAGCGGAAAAAATGCGAGGAATCAGTGCAATAAATTGAATAAGTAAAATTATTAAAAGACAAAACACCAATTGCAAAATTATATTTATTTTGAAAGCCATTAAATTAATAAATTAAAAACAATTAAAATTTTAAAAAAAAATCTATAATCAATTTTAAACTTTCTTTTTCAATGCTCTAAAACGTTAACTTTTTACATGCTAATAATAATTACTATGCAAATAAATGCACATGTATATTTAAAAAAAATATTCATTAAAAGCAAACAGCAAAGCTTCTAATGGTGTTTTTTGCGTGTGGTGGCTTTTTTTGTTTTGGTTTTTATATTTAATTTTGTTTAATAATTTGATATGTGATGGCTTGTGTGGGTAAGGCATTTTCGGTAGCAAATTGCAGTCGGTCGGTAATGAATTCGCGTCGTATCCGGAATTTAGAGAGATAACAAATTTTACTCAGACAGGGGGTAAACACATCCCTAGAGAAAGGTAATCACGATCCAAATATTCACACATTTGAACTCGCGCCCAATCATAACCTAAAAATGTGACATGAAGCTTTCAAAACAAGAAGAAGCGGAAGAAGAATCAGCTGTTTTTCATCAACGATCATAGCTCTAAGATAAGCTGATTGTAATGTTGCTGGAAAAACGTGGAGATTGTGCATTGCAATGTTTTCGTTTTTGAGGTTAGTGCTATTTTTAAGCGAAAAATTCTTAGTTTTTTAATTTTTGAATTAAATTTTCTCTCCTTTTCTTTTAAGTATATTTTCTGCTGGTTTTAAAAAGTGTAAGTCAATCATGTGGTTTATTTTGGTTTTCTTTACAAAGCTTCGCTGGTTTTTTGTTTGCTAAAAATTGCTAATGACTTCAACGAAAATCAAATTCAATAATAAAACTAATAATAAAATAAAATGAAACAAAATAAAATAAAATTAAAAAAAGTAAAATAAAATAAAACAAGATAAAATAAGATAAGATAAAATAAAATAAAACAAGATAAAATAAAATAAAATAACATAAGATATAATTAAGAAAATGTAATATAAAACAAAACGATAAAATAAAATAAAATAAATAAGATAAAATTAAATAAAAATTATGATAAGAGAGTACTAAATCCAACAACAAACAACCATTACATATATGGACTGTTGAAGCTCTCTTACTTAGTATGCATATAAAACTATACTATATACCTGTGTGATACTTCGAAACTAATAACAAGAAAAAATAAAGAGAACACTACTTGTACACCTCTACATATTTACTTTAAATAAAAAACTATAAAAACGAAATAATTAAAAAAAGGAGCTAAACAAAATAATAAAACGTAACACATACATATGTATATGTAAGTATTTAGGCTTTTTCATATATGTATATAGGCTTATAAATATATATTTAAAGTAAAAGTAATACAACCCGAAAATTCAATGCAATAAAAATTTAAGAAAAATAAAATAATTGGTTAAAGCAAAAATTTACTTAAAAAAACCGCAATTTACAAGTGAAATTCCAGTGTTTTGGAATGCATAACAGTATTTTACAATTTCCATATATGTAGGTACACATATGTATTAGTTTTTAACGAGTAACGAAAAAAAGTTTAAAATAACGATTAGTCAAAATGTAACGAGTAAAACAAGTGAAGGGAGGTAACGGCAATTTCAATTCTTGCTATACAAACTTATATACATACATACATTCATATGTACACAAACAAATAATACAAAAAAAAAAAAATAATATTAAAGACCATAAAAAATTGAAAAATAACGATTGTTCACAATATAACGAGTAAAAAATAAAGGGAGGTAACTGCAATTTCAATTCTTTATATACAAACTTATACCTAAACCTATACATACATTCATATGTACACAAACAAATAATAAAAAAAAAAAAATATTAAATAACAAAAAAAAAATATTTAGACCTTAAAAATATATAGTTAAATTCAAGAAATTTTTTAGCAAATAAATATTACAATTTGCAACAAAAAAAAATAAAATATAAGTGAAAAAATAAAAACAAAAACAAGCACTGCACTCGCTGTAAACAAACACGCCATCAATAATGCCGGCAGCGCCATCTACAACAAAAGCGCGTCTCAACTTGCTACCCGTCTGTTGCCAACCATACTTGCTACTCGCCAGCGAGTCAACCAAATGTCGACGTCCAAACACGGAGACACGAAGTTGAGCAACCCGCTGCTTTTGTTCGTTTGTGGGTCAGAAGGCGACGAGGAAAGGAGGGGGACACCAAGTCGTCGGTGCTCGGACAACACGCTTTGTGCAGCAATTCTTATCGCCAGTGACCAATCAGAGCGTTCGAAGAATGCCAGAACAAAACATAATGAACAAAAGTTGGCCAGCGACGAGTTGATGTGTTTGGACAAATGGAAGACAGAACAGCGGCACAAAAGAGAATCGTTGGATAATTTCGCGGCAGAGTTGCTGTGTTTGGACACGGACAATGCTGTTTTTTTTTTTTGGTTTTTTGCGCGTACACAAGTGCCGGCTGCACAAAGAACCAACAAACCAATGAACTAAACAACAAGCTACAACAGCAACAACAACAGTAGTATCAATAGCAGACGGCATTGCGAGGCATTGCGAGGCGCTGCAATTTGTTGTAATTTGCAAAACAACAACCACAACAACAGCAAGTTGAGGATCACAAAGCAAATTGCGGCGCTTCTAGCAACAACTACAACAACGAATGCGCACGCACAACTGGCAACAAAAGCAGCGAGCGTGTGTAATGGGCGAGTGAGAATGCAACGATTGTGCCGTAAGTGGCGTGTGTTGCAGTGAGTGCGGTGTGTGCTGGAAATTTTCATGTATTTAAGAAGAAAAAATTAAAATAAATATGAAAAGAATAACTAAATAAAGAAATATGTATTAATTGTTTATTGCTTGTTATAACAAATTAAGATTATAGAGGATCAAAAATACGAATTAGGTAAATTTAGCAAATAACGGTATTGAAAAGTAAATCAAAATAAACGCATACTTATACATACATACTTATGGAAGAAAGAAAAACATGAATATATGTACATGCATACATGCATATAATATACATACAAAGCACATAACTTAAAGTTTGCTAAACCAAAAAAAAACTCGTTATCATGCAAAATAGTAAAATGCAAACGGAAAAACGTAAGTAATGGAAGTACATACATACATGTATGTGTAAGAGCGGCTTAAAAGTATGAATTACAGCAAGCAAACGAGTAAACGTAAGTTTGCAATAAACTAACGAGTAAAAGAAGTACGTGGTAAAACAGAAACCAGTAGCGGTAAAGTACATACGTGGTAGGCTAACGTAAAGATACAGCCAGCACATAAAACTACTAGCGGAAGTGCATTGCATGTCCAAAAGCGAAGCAACGATTAGAGAGTGGAGGCAAGCGAGCCAACTAAGTAACTCGCTGTAAGCTATGGCTAGCACAGTGGCCAGTTAATTTGCGAGTAAAAAAAGCAAATTCAAATAAAACAACAATAAAATTTAAATAAATAAAATTCAGATAAATAAAATTTTGTCATCCAACAAATAAATAAGCAATCACTTCTGCATGCAATGAGGGAAACATTTTATGTGGGTTTTTAGTAAACAGGTAATAAATAAATTAATATTATTAAAAGCAACAATGCCAACAATAAAAAATGCAAAACAAACAATATTTGTGTAAAGCTGTCAATTTTTTCTTAATGTTCGAGATTTTTTATAATAGCGTAAGCCCAAAAGCGTAAAAATTTTTAGGCATTCAAATGAAAAAACAAAATGAAATAAAATTAACCTGAAAAAATAAAATTAAATTAAATTAAGTTAAATTAAAAAAATAAAAATGAAATTAAACAAAAATAAACAATAAAATTGATTTCAAGGAAAAAAAACGAAATTAAAATGAAATAAAATAATCTTGAAAAAATAAAATTAAAAAAATTAAAATGAAATTAAACAAAAAAAATAAAATTAAGTAAGAAAAATAAAATTAAAAAAAATATTAATATTAAATGAAAAAATTACCTGGAAATAATACAATGAAATTAAATGCAAATAATAATAAAATTAAAAAAACAATAAGTGAAATAAAATTATTTGGAATAAAAAAATTAAAATTAAATGAAAAAAATAAATAAATTTGAGCAAAAAATAAATAAAATTGAAAAATCATAAAATTAAATGAAAAATTTAATTAAATGAAACAAAAAAATATTGAATGAAAAAAATAAATTAAATTAAATTAAATTAAAAAAATAAATTTGACAAAAAAAGTAAAAATAAAACATTAAAATTAAATGAAAAAATTGAATTAAATTAAACAAAAAAAATATTAAATGAAAAAAAAAATTAAAATACAAAAAAATAAATTGAGCAAAAAATAAAATATTTAAATTAAATGAAAAAATTGAATTAAATAAAAAAAAATATTAAATGAAAAAAAAAAAATAAAATAAAAATAAATTTGACTCAAAAAAATGAAAATTATATATAAACATGAGTATAAACAGGAAAAAGTATGCCGCAGTTGTGCGCGTAACGCTAAAAAATAGTAGTTGCTGAGAAAGAGCTAAAGCGAATGGCCATATTTTGCAAATTTCGTTAAAGTTGAGAGCGAGTGAGAAAGCAGAAAGGCATATATGCAATGTGAATGAGAACATTTTGAGCAAAAAAAGGAAAAAAAAATTATGTAATTTGTCTAATTATATGTAATTTTAGAAAAAAATTTCAATATCGATACTCTTGACGTTATTAGAAAAAATATTGAAATATACAAAAATATACAAAAAAAATTATATTAATAAACTTAAAAATAAAAAAAATAAAAAAATAAAAAAATTTTTTTAAATTTTTCTTCATTAAAAAAATGGCCAATAGCTCATTTAAATTCACATAAAAAAATAAAATTCTTATAAAATGCATAATAATTATACATGCACTTTTAAATAAAAAATCGATTATTTATTAATTACTATTTATTAATTAATTTGTAACGCAATAGAACTGATATATAAGTTAAACAAGCAAAAAGATACAGAATAGCAAAAATAATGCTTTTAAAAATAAAAACGGTACACACGCGATGACAGTTTTAAATATGTTAAACCAAAAATATTATTAAAAAAATTATTTTCCATACATTTTCATTCAAAAAAAATAATACATATTATGCGTTGTGCCTTTTAGCGCAGAAACTAGAGTCAATTTAAATATGCGAATTGTAGCGGAGTGAATGCTTTTTTTTTTGTAAAACCACTTTTTTTTTTAAAAAACCACTTTTTTTTTGTAACTAGTCAATGCAGTCTTTTTTTTTTTTTTTAAAGAAACTAACTGCTTATGACAAAGCAAAGTAATCTATGTATTCTTTTCAAGCGTTACAGAACGTTTAAAAAAGTGCAAACACATCTGTAGTGAGTTTGTTGAGTAACTAAAGTTTTTTTTTCACCAGAGCATGGTGAATTTCTTCGAAAAAGCGTAAAATACATTATACTTGCCGATTTAAGCTTTGGTGAATTTCTCGAGTAACTAAAGGTGGTGAATTTCTTTAAGAAAGCTCTTAACGCATTATTACGCAAAATGTCACTATTCAAAATAAGTAGCGTAGTAGTTAGTCGCAGTTTCATTACGGTACATAGTACCGGCAAGTAGTCTCTTGTGCTTGCAAGTTTCGCAACCGCTTGAGCTCTTCCTTTACAAACATAATTTTCACCTAAAAATTTTGGGAAACTACCGTCAATTAGAATATTTGAAGCTCGTTTACGCATTCAGCCGATGAAAAAAATTCGGGCAAGTATGTATGTATGGGCACTCTGGTTTCTGTGGGTAAGAGGTTCGACTAATTTTTTTTTTTTATTTTTTTTTTTGCAAAATGACAGTACAGTATGCTCTACAAAAAATAAGCATTGCTAAACAATAAACGCTTTAGTTATTGCCACTTATAATTACATACATATAATCTTATTGTGAAACCTATAAACACAAATATTACTATATATAACGCCTGCAGCGATACATAAATTGAAATTTGTTCAAGAAATATGTATTTTAAGTTTATAAAACTAATATGTATGTACATATTATAAACGTATATTTTCGCTTCAAACAACAAACTTACATATATTCAAAATATCATAATACTATAACTATATACATATATAAAAAATAAATAAATATATTAAAAGTATATTGTGCAATAAAATTGTAGCACTACTTGAAAGCAATTAATGGTCTAACTATGAAAACAAAAATAAAAAGAAGCAAAAAAAAAAAAATCAAAAGCAAGCAAGTAAAGAAAAAACAATAAAATTAAAATAAAAACAACCAATTACTAATAAATGAAAGTCAATACAAGAAAAGAAAAAAAAATTAATGTGACATAATTAATAACACAATACAAAAAAATTTATTAAAGAGAAAATCGTTTAATAACAAAAATTACACAATACAAAAATTTAAAAAAATGAATATTAATTTAATTATTATACTATAAACACACGAACATACTTATGTATAAAATATTATTAAATTATATAAATTATGTATACATGTAAATTGTGTGTGTAGTACGATTACGTAACAAAAAATAAAAATAAAGAAAAAAAAAGCAAAGCAAGAAATTCATGCCGAAATTTACGTGGCATATGTAAGTACATTGAATTGAAAACTAGTTATAGATTAATTATTAAAATAATAAAGAAAAAACACCAAAAAGGCAAAAAAAAAAAATAAAAAAAAAATGGTTTTGTTTAACATTATTGGGTATGTTAGTGTCTAGTGTCATTTAGATGGTGTTGCTAAAACACCAAATAATTTGAGCTCCAACTTGTACCCTTTAACTTAACGTACCTTCATAGCGTCTTACAAGTGGTAACTGCGGTTAATTAAGAGGCCTTGTAGGATAGATAATATAATATATATAATAATACAATGGCGCTATTATAACTCTGACGAGTTTTATGGCCGAGCTTCTCTCCCAATTCGAGGTGTGTTCCTTTTGTTTTCCTCCATTTATTTTATTTGCAGCTCCTATACTCGCCAAAGAACTAATTTTCAACCAAAATTTCGCTTTTATATATAAATTTTTTATTTAATCTTTAAATATTATTTATAACTTAAAATCAGCCTTATCGTGAACTTCATGTGAACAAAATGTTCCCAAAAATTACAAAGCAAAACAAAAACAAAATGTGAAAAATTGTTATTGTTTTGCTTTATATTTTTTCGAGGGAAATTTTTCACATGAAGTTCATGATAGGGCTGAATGACTGTTAATTTTACAAATACCTAATTAACGTAAAATTGTTTTTTACGTTTGTATGTATGTAAGGCTAAAATTTTAATATTAATTGCTTATACAATAATTTTATAGCATTATACATATATAATATGAGTGAATTTGAATAACAGGAAAAAAAATTGATTAAAAATACTTAAAACATTTGCATTACTAAATTTTTGTTTTGTTTTGTTTTTTCTTTTATTTCACTTTTAAACATTATTTTTTATTAATTATATAACAAACGGCGCGAGAAAACTAATGTATTTGAACAAAAAATAAACATGATTTACAAATGAAATATTTTTTTTCGGTATTTTAAAATATTTACAATTGTATTTAAAAATGTACTTTTTATTATTATTTTTTTAAATATTTGCATTTTATTTACAATAGGTATTTTTTTATCTTTTTTTATCATTAATGTTTTATTTAGCTCTTTTTATAATAATTAATATTACATTTTTGGAATACATATGAGGTATTTGCTACCTAAAACTGAGTAAATTAATATGCAATCGGTTGAGTCGCAGCTGTGGTTGCAAAATATGACCGCACAAGTTTAGCAATGATTTTTTTAAAGGTGAGTTTGTTGAGTAAATAAAATTATTTGCCACATTGTGGTGAATTTGTTTCGAAAGCGCCAAAAGCATTATAAAACTTAAAAATTAACCACAATGTGGTGAGTTTAAGTTTATTCACCATAGTGCAGTGAATTTTTGTGTAAAACGCTAAAAGCAGCATAGCCAATTTTTATGCTATTAAAATAACTAACTTTAGCCATATTTGTTTTCAACAATTTTTTGCTTGAAATATTTTCTTTTTGAAATGTTTTTTTTTTCAGTCAACAAGAAATTTGTATGTAATAAAAATAATTCATCAATTCAATTTCAAACGCCAAATGCATACTCTCTTTCTACTTTTTACCACTATAAAATTATATACAAACTAAAGCACACACTGTATGTAAAATGCTGCTGCGAAAACACACAAATTTTCAATACAAGAAGAAACAAACAAAAAAGTAAAATCTAAAGCAAAACAATCATGTGTATTTTTTTGTTTTCAAATTTCGTTTTTTTTCCTTCCTCGTCCTCTTTCGCTTCAACTAAATACTAAATATAATCAGGCATATAAAGTCGTGCTTAACCATAATTAAATACATAAATTTTTCTTGTTTTTTTCACTACGTCTCCTATTGCTTAATTATCCAAGTCTAGTTAGTTAGCATTTCAATATATTTGTTTTTTTTTTCGCGAACACCAATTACATAATTGAAGCGCTGTCATCAGCCGAGAGCGCAACGAGTAGTACCACATTAACATTAACTAATAGCGCAGCGTTGCCAACTACATACATATTTTTGACGTGGTCGTTCGCGCCTTAAAATGGACGGCCATTTGTGGTGGTGTTGCCATAATACGAAGGCCGTTCCGGTAGCTTTGGCGGCGGATTCGGATTGGGACGACTAGAGAGCAAAGTAAAAAAAGAGAGAGTATTAACAACTTAATTTTTTTTTTAAGTAATAAAAAGCTGGCGTAAAAAGTAAAACACCAACAAAGCAAAAGATAAAACAGTTATTTAATTGGTTATACAGAAAAAAATAAAAATTGTTTGGTTATTTTAAGCAAAAACTCACCTCAAACAATGCGCAAGTACTTAGTAAGTAGTTTTTTTCTTGCAATTTTAGTAGTGGAAGCGTGAAAGAGATAGTTATATAGAGGAAAGAGACCAACACCAGGTAAATAAAGATTTTTTGTGCTAACAACCTACAGCTCTGATCTTGGATTTAATATATGGATGAATATAACTTTTTGTATGAATTTGATGAAAAATGCATATTTTTTTAGATGTGTGTTGCATTAAATGTGCAAAGTTGAATGATTTGTGAGCTTCGAAGTACCAAAGGACGCAGAACTGATAACGTACATATATACATTCGGAATGTTTACACAGCAAACTCTTGAAATTTTCAGCGCGAGGTGACATACAGATTAAAGAATGACGGGAGATGCATCACTGATTGAGGTAAGAAACTATTACGGATTAAGTTAGAAGTATATTTTCACACGTTATGTAACATTTTGGAGAAATTCACCACAATGTGGTGAGTAAGTAAAGTTTTTCACCATGTCATGATGAATTTTCGCGAAAAGCTAGAAACGTTGCATAAACGCTTTCTATGCTATTAAAACTTGCTGCTAAGTAATCACATATCGCTAGCTCTGCGTGAAAAGTGACTAAGTGAGTTACTTCAAACAGGAGAGAAAAAATGTCGATTTGAAAAATTTATTTTCTGTGTATGGAATTATTTTGGACTTCAAGCAAAATTTTATTCGCCTATTGGCCTTGGAGCACAATTTTATTCGCCTTTTGGACTTAGCCAATTTGCATATCAGTGAATAACGTGTAGAAATATGTGCCAATATCAATCAGACTTGTTTAGCGTGGTGCGTATTTAACTTTGTTAGCGTTCTATTTGAAAATATAATTTTTCATTAAGGTGCACTTAGCCACTTTGCCCGCTAAGCGAGCGATATGCTCTTTTTGCAATTAACGAAGACAGCTGTACCGTAAATAGACGAGGAAAATTCGGCCAAAAAGCGTAAACAAAGCGCAGCATGAAACGCAACAGCCGCAGTAATTATTTTTTTGATCATTGTGATGAGCGACGCTTCATGCAAACTTTACGTTTATGAACGCTCTGCTTCTACTACAAAAGCAGGTTGCGCTTCAAACTGAGTTTCTGAACAAAGCCAATGTTGTTTAAGCGCTACATAACATTTAAAAAAATCCATTATGGTGTGGTGAGCAAGTAAACATTTTCACCACACGGTGGTAAATTTTTAAAATTCGGCCAAAAAAGGTAAACTATGTTGTTTAGGCGCTACATAACATTTAAAAAAATTTATTATGGTGTGGTGAGCTTGTTGAGTAACTAAACATTTTCGCCACATGGTGGTGAATTTTTAAAATTGGAAAAAAAGGGTAAACTATGTTGTTTAAGCGCTACATAACATTAAAAAATAGATTATGGTGTGGTGAGCTTGTTGAGTAACTAAACATTTTCACCACACGGTGGTGAATTTTTAAAATTCGGCCAAAAAGGTAAACTGTGTTGATTAAATGTTGTTTAAGCGCTACATAACATTTAAAAAAGTGCATTATGGTGTGGTGAGTTTGTTGAATAACTAAACATTTTCACCACATGATGGTGAATTTTTGAAAATTGCGCCAAATGCAGCATACACGCTTTTTATGCTATAAAACTAAGTTGAGCACATAAGTTAAGCACATGTTTTTGTTTTTTTTTTTTGTAATTAACTTTATTATAAGCAACTTTTCGTTTTTAATACATACATACAATACAAGTTTTTGTGTTAGGTTTGTTTGTTAATATTTTTTGGTATTTTTGCTTTTTTTTTTTGAATATTCATAATGCTCAACAATCGAAAAAAATTTACATAACTTTCAGAAAAGTAAATACTTTTTGTTGTAATTGTAGTTGTATAGTTTATGTTTTTGAGAAATAGCATAAACCTATTTATTTAATATACATACATATATAGTACGTGTAATATATATAGATATTTATTAACTAAATGCTAAACGCCCATGTAATTGAGTTTCCAGGTTTGATACAATTAAAAATTGCGCAAAGTACATGATGCAGGGTTGCATTGTTATGCTGATATACTTTCCTTTTTTTAGGCGGAGGCGACATACATACATAGTGTTAAGCGACACTTTTTTGGGATAGTGTATGAGTTAAATTCAAGTGGAGCATGGTGAATATACTTAGTAGTTGTTTAGGTATACATATGTATTATTTTTTATTTAAATATTTTTTTTTAAATTATGTACTACATTTTAACACACAATTAGCAACAACGAATTTTTAATTCAATTACTTATGTACTTACATTTTTTTATAATAACTGTATTTTATTTTTTTTGTTAATGCGTGTTTTTTTTAATTCCCTAAATAATTTGTATGTAATATAGTATATAATATTTATTTAATTATAGTAGTATATATGTATATATTCATTGTATGTATGTAGGTATGTTAGGTGAGTATGCTAATGGCATGGCAATAAATGCTGCTTGACCAGAAAAATAAAAAAATTCAATTAAATCAATAACTAAGTTTTGGTGCCAAAGAAAAATAATTTAATAAAATTTACAAAATAATTGTTTTTTGCTATAACAAAACTTCTTGTGGTGTTGTGAAACAATTGGGCAATTTCTCTTTGGGGCAACTATTTTACCATAAATGCTTACATGCACACTTAAAGTGTCGCATAATGTATAAATCACGCCTGCTGCTTGAGTTTCTTAGCAGTGGAAATTATATATTTAGATGAATATTTCACCAAGCTATGGTAAACATTTTCTATACATTTTTTTTTTGTATAGACATTTTTTTTGTATAAACTTGTAGGAGCTTCGCAAAAGGGAAAAGCAGCATTTGCATGCATAATTTGTACATTCACCATAGTGTGGTGAATTTTATTTTAAGTAATTTTTCATGTACATACACGCACATGACTTTAAAAAGTTTGCACAGGCATTTTTATGCACAATTTTTATTTTCAGCACAGTGTGGTGAATGTTTCAAAGTTCATTATTTCCAATAATTAATATGAATAAGTATACAAACACTCAATGTGGTATAATGTATAAATCACGCATAAGTAGAGCCTCTTTGCGTTTATTATATTATTTTATGATGAACATTTTCCACAGAAAAATGTCCTATAAATGTAAACACATATGTATGTATAACTGCAATGAGTAAAAAAGCATTGCTGTGCATAATTTTTATATTCACCACACTATTCAGCACACTGAATTTTATTTTAGATAATTTTTCATGGCATGACTTTAAATAAGTGTGCAAGCGCATTTTAAGCATAATTTGTATATTCACCACAATTTGGTGAATTTTATTTTTCGCAATTTGTCATGTACATAAACGCATATGACTTTAGAAAGTTTACGCAGGCATTTTTATGCAAAATTTTTTTCACCACAATGTGGTGAATTTTTTAAATTCATAATTTCAACTAATTAATATTAAAAAGTATACAAACTTGCTTAAAACGCGAAAGAATGTACATTTATAACCATGGTGAGCTTTATAATCACTTAAACGAATGAGAAAATGCTGAAATTGATGAATTGAGACAAAAGCATAAATGAAGTTAAAAATTGTTGAATAATGAAAGCAAATGCAATAAATTGTAGAAAAAACGCAAGCGATTTTAGTACTAAACTAAACACAAAAAATCACTGTAATTTGTGTAAAATATAATTTTTTAAGGTATGTATGCATAGCTAAAAACTAGTGAAAATGCGCGCACAAAATTATATGTACAAGACAAGACACATACAAAACAAATGCGCAACGCAGCCTAAATACTGTATGTGTTTTTATTTGTGTTTTGTTTTTGTTGTTGTTGTATGTGTGAAACAATTTATTAAACTTTTACATAAATATTTAAGCTTTATGGTTATTTTTTAAACTTTTTTCTTTTAGTTTAGCATAATATTTAGTAATAGTAGTTAATTAGTAAACAAAGCTTAGCGCATTTTTTTGTTTGCTGTTGCTTTTATTAATGTGCTTGGTTTTGTTTTGTTTGTTTACTTGAAACGTGTCGCAAACACATTCGACAACTCATTCATGGCCGCCTGGCCCACAGCCTGATTCACTTGGCCCTGCATACTCGCTGGTATATAACGATTAGCTCCGGTTTGTTGGGTGATGGCGCTGCCGACAGCTCCGGTAACACGGCTTTAAAGTGAAGTAAAAGGTTTGTATTTTATTTTTAATGTTGTTTTTTTTTTTTTTGTTGAGAAAATGTGTTGCTGTTGCTTTTTTTATATATTTTTTAATCACAAACATTTAACACAGACACAAATAATGCAAAAAAAAAATATTGAGCTTTTTGGAAATTTTGAATTTATCGAAACGTTTGAAACCCCTTTCTTTATGAAAAAAATAAAACTCAAAAGTAAAACGCATTGACGCAAAAGTGTGTTTGTTAACCTAATTTAATAAGAGGCAGAGTATTAACGATTTTTCGGAAATAAATAAAATGTATGAAAATGTTCAACATAATGCAATAACAGTACATAAGATGAGTTACATGAAAAATATGTATGGATATTGTAAAATAAATATACTAAAAAGAAGCCAATTGTTGAAATCTATATACCAATAAATGTACATATGTATGAACACATAGAAACACAAAAATGTTGTATCACGTGTTATGATAAAGAAAAAAAAATGTTTTTTTGTTGTTGCTGCAAATCATTGGACTTTTCGCACACATTTATAAAAAAATAAAAAATAAATAAATAAGAAAAAAAATTAAAAGCGCACAAAAAATTTTTCAAAACTATACAATAAAATTAATTATTTGCAAGTAATAAATTGTAGTTATGTATGTATATGAATTGAGCCATTTAAAATTTTTTTTAATAAGCATAATTATTTTTGTACATAATGAATTTTTTTTAAATAATTTTTTTAACAGTTTTATTTAAGATTTTTTTTTTCAAATAACCTGAATTGTTTATTTTTTTTTTCAAATGTTTTAAAGATTTTTTTTTTCAAATAATATCATAAATAGCCATTTTGAAATCATTTTAATAATTTTATTTTAAATCACCTTCAAATAACTTCTTTTAAATAATTTTAGTTTTTAATAATGTTTTGTTAGATATTCTTTTCAATCATTTTTTGTGTCTTTTTATTTAAAATAATTTTTTTTAATGTAATTATTTTAAACTATTGTTATTGTTTTTTTAAATCATTTTCTTTTTTTTTTTTCAAATAACAAATCAACCAATTGCAAAGGTTTTACTACATAATTCTTTCTTCAATTAATATTTTAAATAAATATTTTTAAATCTTTTTTTATTTTTATTTTTTATTTTATTGTAAATAATTTTAATTTAATTTTTTTTTAGGTATTTTTTTTTTAATAATTTTTGAAATAATTTTTCTTTAAATAAGCATTCCTTCTTTCAATAATCATTTTTGTAAATAATTTTATTTAAAATATTTTTTAATAATTATCTTAAATTTTTTTGTTAAATAACTTTTTTAATTAAATAAATCCCTTTTAAATCATTTTTTTTTTAAATAAATCTTTTTTAAATATTTCTTTTTCAACTTTTAGCGTTTAGTTTATATACTACTAATTTTTAAAATACAATGCTATATTTTTAGTTTTCTTGGAATGCCTGTCATTGCTTATATTATTTCTCATACATTATTTTTATTTTGCTCCTATTTTCGTTATTAACTGCTTGAAATTGTTATTTTTTTTTAGAAAATAATTACTATTTGCAAATTATAATGTACTATTTATACTTTTTGTTTAGTTTTGTTTTTCTTTCTTGTTCATTGTTTGTCAGCAAAAAATATTAAGCTTGCATTAAAGTAATTACAGCTTATTTTTTTAGTCATTTATGTGTTAATTTTGGTGGTTATTTTTTGCGTTTTTCTATTTTTATATTTTTTTCGTTTCCTTTCAAATTACACCTTTTCTTATTAATGTCCATAAACATTTTCATTTATTAGGTTTCTGCTTTGTCATAGTTTGTTTTTGCTTTAAATTTATACTACTCTTACGACTGCGGGAAATTTTAGTATAATGAACAAGGCAACGAACTTTAGTTTTTTTGGCGGGTAGGGATGGGAGAGCATTGAAACTTTACTTCCAGATTTTAATTTTTGTGTTCGGTAGCACCCCCCCATAACCCCACACAAAATTTTACTCTGCTAGGCCTGGTACATTATACTAAAGTCAACCCTTATTCTGTCTCTATTAATTAATTTCGTTTGCATGACGCGAAAAAACAACAACTTTTTAGGGTTTGTGGTTGATAACATTTTATAGGTTAGGTAGTGCTAGCTTTATTTATAATAATATCATAATGCATAAGAAGTATACCTCATATGTAGACTGCGGATCTTTATGCAATTGCATATTTTTAAGGAGAAGAGATAGCGATATGGTTCAAAAGAGAAAAATGAATGTTATTAATTAAATATTCTAAATTTACATATTTATTTCTGCATATTTTGCATATTGCATATAACTTGCATATTTGCATATAACTTGCATATTTGCATATAACTTGCATATTTACATACAAATTGAAAATTTGCATATATATTTTATCGTGAGACAGACACTTTGGCGTTTTCATACTCCTATAATTTGTTTCAAATTGAAGAATTCTATGGAATATATTTTGCAATGAGTCATTTCTAATGGCTTAATTTTTAATAATAATTTGTCACTCAGCGTTTAACAAGCTTATCATTTTATTTTTCTGCATTTGCAATGGGAAAAGCAATGCGTTCATTTTCAGCATATAAACTGATATTAACCGATAAGCGTCACAATTTCGGCATTCAGAATCTGGAGAAAACAATTGTAGTATATTGTGGTCTTAACTACAACTAAAATTATCTCTTTACATTAAAAATTATTATAATAAAAATTAGTTATAATTTACAGTTTTGTTTTGGGTGTTAATGGGTTATTTATTTGCATGGAACAAATGTTCCAGCATACAACAAATGATTTTTGCATTCAACTGTATTTACTTATTGTGCATATCACTTAAAATTCTATATTTTATATGAAAAAGGTGTATTTTTAATTTGCATATAACTTGCATATAAGTTGCATATATTTTGCATATTCAAAACAGAGCAAGAAAATTCGTTTTGGAATGCGAATATATAGTTTTGAATCAATATAACACTTAATAAAGCATTTTAAATTTTTTGCATAAAGATCCGCAGTCTACTCATATGTATATTTTTGTTGTTGTAGTTGATTTCAAATTATCATATGAATATTCGTATGCACTTAATTTCTCATTCACATGTACTATGTATGAACGTTTCTAAGTGCTAAACATTGAGATGCCGATTTTCAGCTTAAAACAAATTTGAATTTGCAATAATACTCATATGTATATGTATATGTATGTAAGTATGTATGTAAGTGAATAATTTTAAGTTATAATAACACATATTAATTTATGGTGCGCGATTATGTTATAGTAGATAGTAGTAGATGTAATTTAACGACGACTGTAGTAACACGCACGCAGTGTTCCATTTATTAGTAATATTTTTTTTTTCGATTGTGGAGCATTTATTTCATAAACAGAAAAAAAAGTGCAAATCAAAGAAAAATTTGGTCGAAAAAGATTGTACGGTTATGGCGATTTTTTTGTTGTTAATTTTTAACGAAATTTATGAAACATTTTATGAAAAAAAAAAATATTAAAAAAGATGGAATTTTTTTAAATTTTTTGGTTAGCACATTGAAAAAGAGAAAAATAAATTGTATAGACAAAGTGAACAATGGAGAGAAAGAGCAGAAAAAATACGAAAACATTTTATGGTTAGCATTTTTGTTGTTCTCGGTGGTTTAGATAAATATGATTTTTTTTTAAATTCGATATGTTTTAAAAAAAAATTTTTTTTTATTTTTTAAACCCCAAAAAAAATATTAATTACAAAAAAAAATATTCCTAATATGCTATAAGTGGTGCAATAGCCGTTTATTGTAAAAGCATAATAAAAAAGAGGTCCCAACCGTCGATAAATCAAAATTGTTTTTTATAGGCAGTACAAAAATATACAGACGGAATTGTTATAAACAAATGATAAAAATTAAAACAAAAAATGTAGTAATTTTTATAAAAATATACGAAAAAAATTATATAAAAAATATATAATATTAAAAATTAAAGTAAACAAAAATGATCAAAATTAGAAAAAAATTAAAATTATTATTTAATTTAATAAAAAAACGATAAAAATTAAAAGAATATTTTTATATTTAAAAATAGGAAAAATATAAAAAAAATACCTAAAAAATAATCCTAAATTTAAAGATTTTGTATAGTTACAGAAATAATTGGAGTAAACAAATGAAAATCAGGATAAAAATAAAAAAATATTAAAAATTTATTAATGTCTACTTACAATAATTATATTAATAAATAAAATGTAACACCTTTTTACTGTAAAATTCTTAAGAACATAAAATTACAACACAAAATCAAGCCAATACAAAATTATCAGCTAAAAAATTCAAATTTACAATAGATAACAATAATGTATTTAAAATACTTGCTACTTACGTGGGTAATAGTGGTGGTGGCAGACCGCCAGCTGGGCGACCGCCTGGCAATGGTGGTGCGCCGCCGCCGCCAGGGCGGTTGGGAATCGCTGGCGCTGGCCGACCAGAAGCGGGTGGTGGTGGGGGACCGCGGCCGCCAGCGCTGCCCAAAGATCCCTGCGAATTTAGAGAAAATGATTTATAGGATAAAAATGATAAGGAACAAATTTTATAGCAAGAAAAATTAATGGAAACGTTTTTAGGAAAAATTGTATAACAAACATATTTATAAGAAAAAATATTCGAAAAATTTGTATAGAAAAAAATTATAGGAAAAATTTGTAGGAAGAAATTATTGGAATAAGTTTATAAGAAACAAATTATAGGAAAAAAAATTATTTAATATATAACTGAAAGTTTTTGGAAAGGATTTGTGTAACAAAAAATTATAAGAAATATTGAATTAAATTCAAAGGAAAACAAATTGTAGGAAAAAAATTATAAAAATTGATTTATGATTAATTTTATAGCTAAAAATTTGTAAGAAAAAATTATAGGAATAAAAATTTATAAAAACAAAAAATTATAGGAAAAATATTATTTATTTTATAACTGAAAGTTTTTGGAAAAGATTTGTGTAACAAGAAATTATAAGAAAAAATTGAATAAAATTTAAAGGAAAAAAATTTGTAAGAGAAACATTCTGATTTAGGGGATGTTGAGAAATGCAGCATAAAATGCAACAGTGGCATTACATGTTTTTTTTTTTGTTGATGATTATGCTGAGCGACGCTTAATGAAAAAATTTACGTTTATGAACGCTCTGCTTGTGCTACAAAAGCAGGTTGCGCTTCAAACTGAGTTTCTGAACAAAGCCTTATTTTATAGCTAAAAATTATTGAAAGATTTGTGTAACAAAAATTTGTAAGAAACAAAAATTATAAAAGCTTAAAGAAAAAAATGTGTAGGAAAAAAATTATAGGAAAAAAATTTATATAAAAAATGTATGATCTATTTTATAGCTAAAAATTATTTGAAAAGATAATTATAGGAAAAAAATTTGTAGGAAAAAAATTATAGAAAAATAAATATTGGAAAAATTGTATAACAAAAGCTTAAAGAAAAAAATGTATAGGAAAAAAATTATGATTTATTTTATAGCTAAAAATTATTGCAAAAGATTTGTGCAACACAAAATTATAGAAAAGTAATTTGTAGTAAAAAAATTTATAGGAAAAATTTATACCAAAATTATAAGAAAAAAGAGTGTGGAACAAAATTTACACAAAAAATTTATAGCAAAATTTTTTTTTTCAAAATCCCAAAAAAATACCGATAATTTATTTATAGCTACAACAGGGATCTGTATTTAATTATTTTTTTTTTGCTTTAGAACTTTTTTTAAGATTTTTTTTTTTTTGTTTTTTGAATTAAAACTCACCTGTGATGTGGGTGCTGGTTTGCGTGGACCGCCAGGACTTGGTGGCGAGAGCCGTGGATTATCCAAACCGCTGGGCAACCAGTCATTTTTGACGGGTGGTGGTAGCGGTGATGAGACAGTAGCCATGGAAACATCGCCTGCGAGAGAATGGGGGACATCATTAGATAAAAATAACGAAAAAGGATTATAAAAAAAGTTAAATAAAAAATAATGATAACTGCTGCAGTGAAGTAAGGTAAGATCTCATATATGTATTACGTACCAATAATTCTGAGCGCCTCCTTGCAGGCATGATACATGCGCAACATTTCTTCACGCTTGGTGGCCGATTCCGCTGACTCCTCCATCATTTGCGCCTAAAAAGAAAATAGAGATATTAAAGTTTGGTAAAAATTAAAAAAAAAACCAAAACCAATACAAAAAAAACAACAACAAATAATCATACAACTCACCTGATCGCCAGTGGCATACAAATGGGCCAAAAGTTCACCATTAATGAAATCCTTTGTATTATTTATAATTAACATCATTATGGCTTTGGGTACCATATCACGTGTTGTTTTTGTGACAATTTTCATATATGAATCAACCAAATTGCGTATAGTTTCCACTTGACGTTCCAACTGTGGATCGGAGGTGCTTTCCTCACTGGCCGACTGTGGTGAGTACGTGCATGTGTGTGGGGAAAACGTTAGAAAAAAGCGGCGACAGTGATGAATATGATGAAATTTTTGAAAAAAAAAGAGATGAGGTGAGTGGAAAGATCGTGAAGAGATAAAATGGTGAATTTGGAAGAAATGTGGGGTGGTGAAATGGTGAATTTGGAAGAAAGGTGAAGTGTTGAGGTGACAAAGTTAGTAAAAGATGGTGTGTTTATAATAGGAATGATGGAAATGGTGGCAATTGAATTGAATGAAGTAGAAGTGCGTTTGTACGTGAGTAAGTGAGAGTTGAAATAAAAGGGAGAGCGGGTATGAGTGTGGTAGGGCGTGTTTACGTGTTTGTTTGAGTGTGTGTAAGTGAAACAGCAATGACGCGGTGCCATTGAATTTCAACAACAAATAAAACATAGGAAGAGAGAAAGAAAAAAAGAAAATAATGAATTTGTGTTGGCCGTTTTTATTTTTGGTAAAAATAAAGAACAAATAAACATAATAAAAATATAGCGTAAGGTAAAACCATTAGTTTATAATGCCATTAGAGTATAGCAACCACATTCAAGTTGTTAGTAGTTTGATTTTTTTTTTTACAAAAGGAAAATGTTATTAATAAAAATTAATCAATAAAAAGTAGCATTAAGATATTTATATATGTACATATATAAGTTTACAAGTAATAAACAAGTAACTAAAAGGGGCTTTAAACTCTATAAACTTGCAAAAAAGGTTTTTTTTACAAAAAAAATTATTACCATTTATTGCATAAAACTAAAAAAAAAATATATTTTTAAACATTGCTGTGCAAAACAAAAGCAATGAATGTACATATAGGCCTTCTCGCCTTATAGGGACTAAAAAAAGTCCACTATACGCTCCCCCATATGATATATTTTTGGAAATCATTCCAGAAAATAAATTTTTATTTTTTGAACACCGCTAGATGTCGCTCAAAAATTTTTTTTTATATCTTCAGTATTTAGTCCGATATCTAAATTTAATACACCAATGTCTTTGGCTTGACAAGAAGGTCTCTAATCAGGGTTGGGCAAGCTGCATTCAATTTTGATTGCATTCAGCCTTGCAGCCACCAATCAATGATGAGTGGTAGTGCAAAATTGATTTGCATTACCATTCAGTAGCGAATGGGAATGCAAATTTGGTTTGCATTACCATTCAGTAGTGAATGGGAATGAAAATGTGGTTTGCATTACCATTCAATAGTGAATGGGAATGCAAATGTGGTTCGCATTACCATTCAGTAGTGAATGGGAATGCAAATGTGGCTTGCACTACCATTCAGTAGTGAATGGGAATGCAAATGTGGCTTGCACTACCATTCAATAGTGAATGCGAATGCAAAGGTGAATGCATTCATTGCATTCCCACTGCAAATGTGATTTGGACTATTAATTAAAAAAAAAATGAGTGCGAGTGATTTGGACAACCATTCATCATTTAATAGCAGTTAAAACCTGTGACCATAGTTAAGGTATTAAGTGGCTAATCTATTTATTAACGGAAAGGAAGTTTATGGGATATTATAAATATGGAATTAGGCTTAGCAAAGTAAAGGGAAACCAACACGGCATGGTAATATGTACATATGTTCTATGTTATACCTGTAAGTAAAAGTATTTCTTTCAACTTCTGAGGTTATAATTACACAGTTCAACAAATTTACAAAAATTTTACTCAACACGAACAAACGCTAGTTATTATGAAAGAGGATGCCTCTCAGACCAACTTTTCCGAATAGAGTACTAGTCCAGTGCAAATCACATTTGCAGTGGGAATGCAATGAATGGGAATGCATTCACCTTTGCATTCGCATTCACTATTGAATGGTAGTGCAAATCACATTTGCATTACCATTCACTACTGAATGGTAATGCAAACCACATTTTCATTCCCATTCACTACTGAATGGTAATGCAAACCACATTTGCATTCCCATTCACTACTGAATGGTAATGCAAACCACATTTTCATTCCCATTCACTACTGAATGGTAATGCAAACCAAATTTGCATTCCCATTCCCTACTGAATGGTAATGCAAACCAATTTTGCACTACCATTCACTATTGAATGGTAATGCACTTTGAATGGTAATGCAAAAATGCCCATCCTTGTCTCTAATATATAATGGCATTAACCCTATTAGCGCCATTGGGGTCACTACGATCCAGTAATTAGTTTTTACCACCTAAATTTACCGTTTTGGCCTGCGTGTTGAACGTCGTCAAAAATCATTAATCTTTTGCAAAAGTAGTTAACGATCACTTCGAGGAATATATGAGTTTTACTTTATGTGGTATTTTCGATTCATTATATAAAGATTTTATCTAAGAAGACCCCTAGTGAAGTTTTATGGCGAATAATTTTCTTATATATTCTTATAATTGTTTTTGTTTTGATTTCTCAATCTGTTTGTATGCAATATTTACTCATATTTTCTAAAACATTTTAGCCCTCTAGCGAACTTCAAAATAATGTTTTCTGGGTACTTAAAAAAATGGTCAAAAATACACCTTCATGGAGGTGTTGGAGGGTTAAGGTACATATTCTACGAAATTTAAGCTCGTGCAATTTTTTACTATATGGCCTTTCGTTCTCTAAAAAAAACAGCACAATTTGTTGCCCTCGTTTTGCACAACACTGTATAAGCATATACTATATTGATGCCTATAGATACATTAATGAATATTAATAACAAGTGTATATGTGTAATTTTAGCGTAAGTACTGGATATTTAATGAACTTGTTTGACTCCAAAAGGATGTGGGGAGTTTTGATGTCTATTGGCAATACAGTAGACGCTCACAAATTAGAACTCTTAGTAATTAGAATTTCCAGAAATTAGAATCAACTTTTTGAATACATTACACGTTCTGAAATTATAATCGAAAATTCTAATTTCAGAGCGTATTTTGTTTTTTTGTTGCAAAATAGATACAAAAAAGGGAATCCCCAATTTATTCATATTACGCTCGGTAGGTTTTGTTTGAATTCGATAATTGGAGTTTTTGTTTTTTTGGACCTTTTTTTGACTTAGCGCATAAATACATATATGTATATCGAATTGTTACCTTATGTTTTCTCGTTTTTATGAATAAAATTGAATACGACAAAATTTCATTGTAGTTTTTAAATGCAAATTGACTTAAATTTTAAGGTTTTATTGAAATAAAAAAACGTCCAGGAATTAGAATTTTTCAGAAATTAGAATCACCCTAAAAACAAATTGGTTCTAATTTGTGAGCGTCTACTGTACAAATATTCTTTGAAAATTTTATAAATATTTATATAGGGTTATGAAAGTTTTTGTTTATTGGAAATTGCATTTTATGTCTGATTATCGCGAAACTCGTGATGAACTTGAGGCTTTTTTATGGGCGTTTTTAAGTTTGCTATTGTATTGTGAACGGATGATTGCATGTGCTTGAACAAAAATCTTTACAGAAAAACAAAGCCAAAAAATACTAAGAAAAAAGACGCCAAAAATGCATAAAACACTGTGGCAATTGGACTTAAGGTTCAAACGCACAAAAGGTGACGTAACAAAAATTTCTTTTGCAACATTTTTTTAAATTTTTATAATGCGTTATTCATTAGTAAAAAAATTAAAAACAACAGTTTAAAACAAAACGACAAACAAAAAACTTTATTATAAACGACACAATAGTGATAAAAACACACTCATGGTAAAACAAAATGCGCATGCGCGCAACAAACGAACAAAAAACAAAAAATTAAAACAATTAAACATTAACTAAACACAAACAATAATTATAACAATTAAAAAAATAAAGTTTTTTTTTTAATTCATTTTGTAAACATACGTTTTTCGTTTTCTGTAGCATATTGTTTGTTTTTTTATTATAGTACATTTGTGTGTATAAAAGTAGATTTGGAAATAAATAAGAAAAGAAATTACGAATTAAAATTGAACATGAGATAAACTGCATTTTAAATAAAAGTTAAAGCTACATATATTAGAACGTATATAAGCCATATAAGTGACTAAAATTAATTTATAAAAATTTTAAATAGATAAAAAATATAAAAAAATAAAGAAAAAGTGAAATAAGCAAACAAAATAAAAATATAGCAAAGAAAATAAAAGATAACAAACAAACTAATTAAAGTAGCAAATAAAAAATAATGTTGAAAATTAATAAATTAAAAAAAAAAATTACTATTCTAAAAATGAAAAAAATGAAATGAAGAAAAAAAAACAAAAAAAAAAACAAAAAACAAAAAAAATTTTAAAATTCCTCTAAAATTAAAACAAAAATTAAATAATTTTAAAAAATTTTAAATAGTTAAAAAATAAAAAAGAAGAATAAAATATCACAAATAAAATGGAAATTACTATATAAAGCAAAAAAGAAAGCACTATTTTCAAAATGAAAAAAAAAAAAAAAAATAATAATAATAATAATAATAATAATAATAATAATAATAATAATAATAATAATAATAATAATAATAATAATAATAATAATAATAATAATAATGATAATAATAATAATAATAATAATAATAATAATAATAATAATAATAATAATAATAATAATAATAATAATAATAATAATACAAAAAAATAAAAGTAATGTTTCAACATTAATAAATTGAAAAACTTAGCGCAATTTCTAAAATGAAAAAAAAGAGTTAAAATAACCAAAAAGAAAAAATTAAAAACATCCAATTTCTCGAAAAAATGTAAGTGATAATTTAATTTTTTCCCTGTCAGATTTCATATAAGATTCAAGTAAAAAAAATTAAATTTAACTTAGAGCCGATTTCATAATCACATTAAAAGTTCCTTTAAATTCTAAAGGAGCATTTAATTTGCTGATCGATTTCATAAAGTCTTTTTGAAGATAAAAATATATATAAATATTATATTATTATGAAATCACTCCTACTTTAAAGTACAATTAAATGGCCCTTTAGCTAAAAGGAACCTTTAACAAAAGGATATTTAAGAGTTTCATTCTGAAATCGGCCCTTAAATTCTTTCGTGAAACTGGCTGTAAAAATAATAAAAATTTAAATAGATAAAAAATACAAAAACAATTTAAAAAATATATTCGCAAGTAAATTCAAACAAAAATAAAAACAGAAAAATTTTCTAAAATTAAAAAAAAAATATTAATAATAATAAAAAAAAATTAAATGGACAAATATAAAAATGAAAATAAAAAAATTAAAAAATAAACAAATAAAAAATATTTTTAAGCAAAATAAAGCTATAAAGAGCGAAACCCAAATTAAAATAAGCAAAAATTATTTTGAAAATTAATAAACTTAACAAATAAAGCGCAATTTCTAAAATGGAAATAAAAATAAACTACTCTAAACCAGCAACCATAAGTAACACTTGCAGAGGTATGCCAAAACCAGTTCACCAACTTACATTGAAAAGAAAAATTTAATTTTTACAAAGGCCAATTCACCAAATTACGTACAAAAAAAATTTGTAAAAGCCAAGTCACCAATTTATTTGAAAACAAAAAAAAATACTTAATAAGTGCCAATTTACCAAATTATTTTAGAAAATAAATAATTTTTTTGTTTAAATTTTTTTGTTAAAACCCATTTCACGCTTTTCCCTTTACTTTTTTCACACAAGAAGAAACCTTAATCACCACAATTTATATTTTTTATGCAAAAAAAATATATATATTGAAAATGTGTGTATGTATGTTTTTTTTTTTTTTTGAAATAAGCGTAAACAAACCTCTTGTCCTTCCTGCTACGTTGGGGGGTAGTAAAATGTACGATAAAAAACAGAGAGAAATATACGAAGAAAATTTGCATTACAAAAATTGCTTATTAAATTATTATAATTATATATGACGTTTTAAATTTTGTATTTACTAATGGAGCATTGATTGTCTGATGAATTGATAAGACAAATTGATTGATTTACATATTTGTTGACGTTGCTTGTTGGTGTATTACAATTACGTAATTGTGTGTGGTTTGGTTGGTGTATTTGATTGATTTATTTTTATTTTTTTTTTTTTTTTTGAATTGTATTAGTTGACACACAATTAGGGGATTCACAACCTGTCATATTGCGTCATATCGTCATAAGTCATAATATTTTGTTGTTGCATTCTAGGCTATATGTGTACTAAATAAATACAACTCTGCTCGATATGTTTTTGAGTCGTCGTATTTGATCAGCTGTTTTTGTTTACTTCGTCACAGGGCTTCGGAAAAGTCTTTTATAACTATTTCCGTACAATATTTTAATATGACATATGACTTTATGACACTTTGTGAATCACCTAAATATTTACAACAAAAACATTCAAGGAAAATAGTAGAAAGTGGGAGATGAAAAGAAATAATAGGAAGGACTAAAATGAAAGTTTTAATTGAAGAAAATAAATAAAAAAAAAACTGTGGTGAAATTGAATTTTGAACAAGCAGAGTTTTCAGTAATCGGAATTGATAGGTTTCAAACATAAAAATGTCAATTAAATTTAATGGAGACATCAAATTAAAATAAAATAAAAAGATAGAAAACACTAAATTGGTTTGTGTTGACATATTTATGTATGTAAAGTATTCACACAACATTTCTGTATTAAACTTTGTGGCATAGGGTTGATTGGTTAATCAACATTTAAGGCGTGTTTGGTAGCAGTTTTCGGTTGAATTCAGTTTAGATGCTAACCGATATACATACTTACATATTTTCGATGGAAATTATCGATAGATTCTTCATCGATAAAAAACAATCGAAAATCTGCTTAGTTAGGAATTTTAAAACCTTTTATGCAAGATTAAATAAATATAGAAATTTCCCACAAAATCTGCCATTAGTGAATTTAAAAAAAAAAACCTATACATATTTTTACTGAATTATTGCTTAGTGATAACATTTAAAGCCTTTTATGCAAAATTGAGTAAAAATAAAATTTCCCAAAAAAATTACCATTTGGGAAATTTTTACGAAACCTCAATTTTAACTGAAAATCTGCTTAATTAGCTACTGAAGGCAATTCGAAACATATTGCAGACTTAATAAAATTTTCACTAAAAATTTCTTACTAGGGAAATTTTGCCTAAGCATTAAAATGCAACGTAAACTTAACTGTTTAGCGAAAAATGAATTCAACTGGAACGTACATATCGTCGTACCATACGAAAACTAGCATACGATTTTTTGTAGCTGACGAAAAGTAACAAGTTCGACTTTTGGCTGACGAAAACTATCAATTTCGTTTAAACAACAACAATTTTAATGCTACTTTTCGTCGGCCAAAAGTCAAATGTGCTACTTTTCGTACAGAATTTTTTAATTGCTAGTTTTCGCCAGCAATTTTAAATGTGCTAGTTTTCGTATGGTACGACGATATGTAGCCACTTTAATAAAGTAAATAGTGTAATTAAGATAGATATAAATAATTACATACATATATGTAAATGAGCAAAATATAAACTTTTCTTTTTTTTTTTCTTTCAAAGCGCAAAAAACACAACTTACCTCATCGCCATTCTCCTGTGCCACTTGCTTTTCCGGATAAACGCCAGCGCGTAGGAATGAAGCCTTCCACGATTCAACATCCTCAACATTCTCACAAGACAACTCCAATTGTTTGTAATCCTAAGCGGCGACGACGATACAACACAGTTTTTTTTTTGTTTTTTTGAGGGGAAGGAAGTTAATTATAAAAAAAAATAAATAAATAAGACAAACATTAGTACAAATACAACAAATTTTTATAGAAAATTCACACATAAAGCAAATACCAACAAAGGAAATAAGAAAACAAGTAGAAAAAAAGAAAAATATAATAAAAAAATAGAGACAGGAGTGGTGGAAAATAACAAAAGTAAAGGAAAAAATATTAATTTATGTATTTTCGCTGCTTGAGGAAAACTGGATTGTGGTACAATGGTGGCTGGTGGTTATTGGTGGTAAGTAGTTTGGTGAGTATAAGTTGAGTAAACGAAAAAAGTGATTAAATATCTGGACAAAAAAGGAAATTTTTTTTTTTTTTCTTGTAAATAAAGTTAAAAAGGAAACACGTTTTAGCAAGTGGCTACTTACAGAGGCGCTATTTATTATGCGGGGCGGGAGTTTACAAATTTTTAATTGATTAGTTTTTTTTTTTAACAATTTTTCAAGCGCAATATGCATTTAAACAAATGGCAAATGACGAAATTTTCGCAGCAAATTTGTTTCCTTAATTTTTTTTTTTTTCTTTTTTCGAAAATCTACATCACGCCATGTTTTTTTTTTGGCACATTGCAAGTGAAAATTTGTTGCTGGGAAAAATGTTGATAAAAACATAGTAATTTTTATCAAAAATACAAAAAAATTGAAACGCTGTTACCAAACAGTTTCGCTGGAGCATTTTTTTTTTTAATTTTTTTAAATGCGCGTTGCTGTTTTAAATAAAAAAAAGTTACATTTTTTAATGTACTGTATATAACGCAAAAAAAACAACAATTTTGGCGCAAGTGTAAACAAAAATCGTGTTTATATAAGTAGTATGTGAAAGTTAGAGACAGAGGTATATAGTTTACAGTATATAGAATTTAAAAAAGAAGGGGGTGGGGTAAATTAAAGAAATTTATTTTTTAGAATGTAACATAATTTGAAAAGAAAAAATTTGAAATTTATGTAACCAATTTTTTAGTGATATCTATTAAACAAAAAAAAAATTTTTTCCAATTCCGATTTAAAAAAATTGCGAAGATTTTTCAATTTTTTGCTGCGTATTTTGATTTACATTTTTTTTAATTTTTATTATTATTTTTTTGCAACAAAATTTTATTCCAAGTTTAAAAGAAAAAGTTTTTCAACTTTTTTCGAAGGAAAAAAAATTTTAAATCGGAAACAAACTACTTGTTCATTCTCATAAAAAAAGCGCAAATTTCGTTACTGAAACAAAAAAATACATTAATATTAATAATAATAATAATAGAAACAGCATGCGACATTCATTTTACTCAAAGCGCGTTAATCAATTAATTTTTTTATGGATTTTTGCAAATTTTCGCTTTTCCAATCATTCCTTGCTTTACTTGTTTTTTTTTTTAACTTTTTTCATCTACGCAAATGTGTTTTCGTTGTTTGTTTTTTTTTTCTTTCTTCTTTTCTTTTTCTTCTTTTTTTTCATTCTTTTCTTCTTCTTTGTTTTCTCTTTGTACGTTTGCAAAATTTTTTTGTACTTTTTACAAAAATTACTAACCTTATAAACATTACGTCCATCTGGACTGAATAAAGCAAATGTAACACGTCTTGACATTGACATGAAGCCCTGCTCAATGTCGCGCAATTTCAAACCATCCAACGGCAACATAAATTTCTTCTCCTTCTCATCCTCATCTTTGTACCATGAAATACTCTCCGATGTTAATACAAACCAGTAGGGTCGCGAACCGCCTGCAGGGCCAAAAAAAAAAAAATATATGTGTGTGTGTTGTACAGTGTGTTGTTTGTTGTGTTTTTGGTGAGTGGTGTTGTTGTGTTTGATTATTTTTGTTTTTGTGTAGTTGCGACAAACAGAGTGTTACCATATTTATGCAAAGAATGGTGTTTTTTGTTTTATTTTTTTTTGGCAAATTGCAATCGGTGGTTGTGTGCATGTGTGGAGAGCAGTGGTGGGTGATATGGTGTGGTGAGTTTCATTCAATACCAATGAATGTGGTTTTTGCACAATTTTTTAACACATGTTATCGCACAAAAGTGACATTTAGTTTTTCAAGTGTTTTTTTATTTGTTTTTCATAAAATTTTGTACGTAGAAAATTTTTTTTTATTGTTTTTGGTTGTGAAATATTAATGTATAACGATGAGAAGCACAAATTCATTTTTTTGCGAATAAACAGCAATTGAACGCACGAACGATGATGGTGGAGTAAAAATGCAGTTATAATAGCAATAAGTAGACGTGCATGGAATGAGACAAAAAGGAAGAAGAAGAAATTGATGAAAAAATTATTAACATTTTTTGTTTTTTTTTTACATACTAAACTTAATGTGTATAAGGATAATGAATATAACTATTAGTAAGTACTAAGCTAAGCTAGTTATATGTACTATATACATACATACATACATATATACATATGTACAGAGTTTTAAGACCTAAGGCCTAACCTTAATTTGCTATCCTCAAGCCTATATGCTTAAATTTAAAACCATTGCTTTAATTGCAGATACGAAATTTTTCAATAAAATGTATTAATTACAAAGTGCAAAGTACATACTAAAAACTTAAAAAAATATTTTTGCATTCAAAATGTTTTTAAAAATAACTTAAAGCAAGAAAAAAAAAACGCAAACAATTTTAATAAAAATGATATAACGAGCATCATACAAACCAAGAAATTGTGGCAAAAATCGCTTCAATGCTACAAAAATGAATAAAGAAAATCATAAAACAAAGGAGAAAGAAGGAGAGACGATAAATTATAATAAAAACAACACAGAAGCAACAAAACAAACTAAATAAAAAACGCTTTAAAACATGCAAATTGCTTACAAAGAAAAAGACAAACTTAGACATTAACGAAAATGGAGGCACAAGACAATGACAAGAGTTTCAAAAATTATTACTTTAATAAGTTTTTAATAAAAAATAATTAGAAGAAATTATATCTATGCGCTAATAATAGTCAATGTGATTAAACAATGCGCTCGAAATAATATAAATACAAAAAAAATATGCCATTGTACTAAAAGCTAATTAAGCAACAACCAATACATAAAAATTGGCCCACAAAATTTCTAAAAAAATGCTTAATTCAAAGAAAATACTGACTAAAGCTACTGGTGAGTAAAACTATTTTAATTTGAGAAGAAAAATCGCATTAAAAATTTTGGCATAAATAAAATTTTAGTACATATATAATATTGAGTGTATGAAGCTTAAAATTAATTATTAAAATTAAATTTAGTACAAAAAGTTTAGTACTGAAAAATGTAATACCAAAAAATTTAGTACAAAAAGCCAGTAAAAAATTTTAGAACCAAAAATTTAGAGCCAAAAACTTAGTACAAACTTTTGAGTGTAAAAAAATTTAGTACAAAGGGTTGAGTGGAAAAAATTTAGTGCCAAAAATTTTTATGAAAAATTTTCGTATTTTTTGTATACAAAAAATTAAGCAAAAAATATAAAAAAAAAATTAATACAAAGAATTTATTATTAAAAAATCTAATGCAAAAACTTAATATGGAGGCTTTTTAAGGCAAAAAAAAAATTGTGAGCAAATTATAAAAAAAGACAAAAAAATAATATCTACCAAAAGATTTAGTACAAAAAAAATTTATTACAAAAATATGGAAAAATTTATATTACAAAAAATTTTAATAGCACAAAATTAGGTACACAAAAATTTAGTACCAAAAAAATGCAACAAATTGAGTTTTTTTTAGATAAAAAATAAATAATACCGAAAATTAAAAAAAAAAAAATTATAAACCAAAAATTGTGAGCAAAAATTTTAGTATAAAAAATAAGCCAAAAAAAAGTAGTGCAAGAAAAAATTTAGTAAACAAATTTTTAATACAAAAAATTTATTACTAGAACTGGTATGCAAAAAAATTTTTCATAAAATTTTTTACAAAAAATTTAGTGCTAATAAATTTAGTACCATAAAAATGTACACAAGATTTTGAACAAATAACTTAATACCGAAAAATTTTGTACAAAAAACTAGTATAAAAATATTTTGTACAAGAAATTTATTACTAAAAAATATAATGCAAAACATTTTATATAAAAAATGCTAGCATTAAATTTAACACAAAAAACTTAGTAGATACAAACAAAATTTAGTACTAATAAATGTATTTCCCAAAAAATGTGTACAAGAAAATTTAGTACAAGAAACAGAGTACAAAAAACCTAGTACCGAAAAATTTAATGCAAAAAAAATGAGTACAAGAAAATTTAGTACAAAAAGCCTAGTACCGAAAAATTTAGTACAAAAAAAAATTAATACAAGAAAATTTAGTACAAAAAAACCTAGTACCGAAAAATTTAGTAAAAAGAAATCAGTAGGTACCCCAATTTTAGCACAAAAAAATTTAGTACAAAAATCTTGGTGCAAAAAACATTTAGTAGGTATTGCAATTTCTATTAATCTATGTTCTAAACGCATTACAGCCAATGCTGAGCACATACAACCACAGCTCACTCTTACGCCAAACAAAGCGTCTAACACCCAAGCGAACGGCGATAATTTAGCAGACGACCTCAGTAAGCTTAGAATTAAGCTAAAAAATACATACATAAATTCACTAGCGATATATCAGAATAGACAAAACATCAATGTACTATAAGGACAGACACTTTTAGCGCCATTTTGAGATCAATTAGATATTTTCTTTTGTAACGAAAAATTAACGAAGCAAAATTTAGGTTCTAATCGATCTAAAATAAAATTGAGCTAAAGTCTAAAGACTGCTGCAACACATACATATAGATATATATACTACGCTTAAGTATAAACTAACTACATTAGACCAAATAAGCTTAACAATGGCTTTGACAGCAACACCCACCTTTCATAATGCCCAAATTTTGTATAACCATATAGCCTTTGCGTATAACCTGATTGCCCAGCTGGCGTGTGCCAGTCTTATTGGAATTTTCAGATTTATTCTGGGCACTAAAAGAATAAATAGAACAAAAAAGGAGAGAATTTTAAATATTTACAAACAAAAATTTGTTATAGACAATCATCACTACGCACTTTGCAAAGCCAATGAAATCCTCATGATTGGTATTCATGTAGGCCAATTCAAAATCGATGAGTAATAAAATTTGCTCCTTACAATACTGTTCACGTTGGCGTATGTGTGTTGTGATGATGCGTTCGGTTTCCTCGCGCAAACGTGGATAGCGTGACATCTAGCGGAGAACGAGAGAGGGAGAGAGAGAGAGAGGAAGAGTAAGAGTAAGAGACGAAAGACGACTATACTGTTGTGAATTGAAATAATAAAGCGCTGCGCCGCCTTCCTTACCTTATCTGTGCACATTCGGACCACAACGGACAATTCTTGTACGACTAGATCGACACACTTGATGACAGGCTCTTTCAATTGTGCAATTTGACGTTTGACAATCGCCTCAAAGGCCATATCGGGCGTAAATAGGCCCACACGAATACCATGTATATTACGAATGGCGAATGAGATTTCGCGACGCAACTCCTTTTCATCGCATGCCATTTTAACAATTTCAAAGCGTAGACTAGGCAGATATTTTGTGAGGGGAAAAGAAAGGATAAAGAAAGAAATTTTATGCGGAGTTTCAGCAGAATAATGGATAATTCCTAATTAATTATTAATTGGTAATTTAATTTTTTTTTTATTTTTACCGAAAATGCGTATATCGATTATTATTTATCGTAAAATATTTTTTACTATCGATTAATTTATCGAAAAAATTTCCTTCAATTCTTATTTATGAAAAAAATAAATAAAAATATCGATTATTTTTTCTAAACTAGCGATTGTTTTTATCGAAAATAAGTTTATCCATTACTATTGATAGAAACAGATCGATAATTTTTCATAACTATCATTTGTTTTTATCGCAAATATGCATATCGATTATTATTTATGAAGAAATGTCGTTTATTAGCTTCATCGAACAACTTTATATCAATTGCTATTTATCAAAAATAAGTTATCGATTATTGTTTATCGAGAATTGCCGTTTATTTTTAAACTATCGATAACTTTTATATCTATATTACATCTATATTAGCTTATTTATCGAACAATATCCGGTTTTTCTCTAGACTATCGTTTGTTATCGAGAATCCGTTATTTTTCTAAACTAGCGATTAGTTTTATCAAAAAAAGTATATAAATTTTTATTAAATCGATTATTTTTTCTAAGCTATCGATTGCTTTTATCGAAAATAGATACATATGTATATAGATTATTATTTATCAAAAAATTTCTTTTATTTTTAAACTATCAATTGCGAATATATATATCGATTATTATTTATCGAAAAATTCGGTTATTTGTAAATGATCGATTACTTTATTCGAAAATATTCATATCGCTTATTATTTATCGAAAAATATCGATCATTTTGCTAAATGTGCATATCGATTGTTATTTATCCAAAATAATCGATTATTTTTAAAACTATTGATTAAGCTTGTCAAGAACATTTCGAAAATATCGATTGTAAATAGTATTTATCAAAAAATATCGATTATTTCTCTAAATTATCGATTATTTTTAGCGCAAAATAGGTATATCAATTATTTTTTTTATCGATAAATAGCATCTCTTTTTTATACTCAGCTGTACTAGTACACAGAGTATTATAGTTTTAATCACATAACGGTGGATTGTAACAGAATGAAATAATCGAGATAGATATAGACTTATATATATCAAAATGATCAGGGTGAAAAGAGAAATCGATTGAGCCATGTCCGTCCGTCCGTCCGTCTGTAAACACTAACTCGTGCAAAAATTGAGATATTTCGATGAAATTTGAAATGCAAGTTGGTATCGAGACTGGGACGGTTGGTATTGAAAATGGGCGAAATCGGACCATGACCACGCTCACTTTTCCTATATAGAAAAAATCGGAAATTTGGTATCTCAGTCACTAATATAGCTAGAACGATGAAGTTATACCCACGTGTTGAGCTCAGGCCCCTAGGAAGAAATTTTATGAAATTTTGGAAAATGGGCGGTGCCACGCCCACTTATTAAAGGTCAAACCTTGAAAGTTTTACATGTCATAACTCAGAAACCATTGAAGATATATCGATCAAATTTGGTACGCGTGATATACTTACTTAGGCAAACGTTTGAACGGAAAATAGTTAAAATCGGTTGACGGCCACGCCCACTTTTATATATGTATATTATAAAGTGACCTAATAAAAACATTTTAAGCCATATCTCTGTCAAATATAAAGATATATCATTGAAATTTTGTCGCATGAGTCCAACTATGGACATAAAACAAAAAATACAAAAATTTTGGAAAATGGGCGGTGCCACGCCCACTTATTAAGGGGCAAACATTGAAAGTTTTATGAGTCATAACTCAGAAACCGTTAAAGATATATCGATGAAATTCGGTACGCGTGATATACTTACTTAGGCAAATGTTTGGACGAAAAATTTCCTAAATCGGTTGACGACCACGCCCACTTTTATATATGTGTATTATAAAATGGCCTAATAAAAACATTTTAAGCGATATCTCTGTCAAATATAAAGATATAAGTATCATTGAAATTTTATAGCAGGAGTCCAACTGCGGACATAAAACGAAAAACACAAAAATTTTGGAAAATGGGCGTGGCACCGCTTTTTTTTTAGAAACAGGAATATACGAGATTTCTTAGCCTTTAACTCGACAAATAATTGAGATATTATAACGAAACTTGGTTTATACACTTTTATAACTTGTGTTAATAGACACGCAAAAATTTATTGAAATCGGTTTATGACCACGCCTACTTTTTAAGAAAGATATTTCTGGAAAACCCTTTGGGAATTTGTAACGTGACATCTCTGTAAGGAGAAGTCATAAAGGAATGAAATTTTGCACAAAGAATAATATTCATATGCTTAGTTGGATGACTGATAAAAATGTTGAAAATGGGCGTGGCTACGCCCCCTTTATGCGGCACTTGCTTTATATAAAATAATCCGTGTTTCCATCAAACGCAAACAAACAATGAAAGCATACAGCTGAGTATCTAATGTTCGATTCCACTCGAACTTAGGCTTCCTTACTTGTTTATAAATAACACTCTACCCACACACGCTTCTCTTACCGCTCATGGAAAATTCTATTAATTTTAGCACCACCTGATAGCTCATTTGTATTGACCAAAGCTGAACCGGAACCTTCAATGGTGCGCTCAAAATCTGACTGCAACTGTTGAATCATTCTGAAATACAATAAAAAAAGAAAGAAAACAAAACAGATTAAAACCATAAAATTCACCACACTAAAAATAACGCTCGAACTCACTGCAACATCGCCTTCGTTTTAATACTGGGATCATCGGGCCTAAAATGCTTAAATTGCTCCACATCTTTTTCCAATGCCAACATTTGCTTTTGCAGCTTATCGCGCAAACCCGGCAACGTATCACGTATGTGATTGGTCAGCTGTTGATTTAGCACACGCTGCAAATATGGCGTACCCAAACGATCGGCCATATGACGATACGAGGGATGACTAAGAAAGAATTTACGTTCGGCAGCCAATGCCTGATGTATATCCTTACGCCCTTCAATATCCTTTTGCGAACGATTCACCACACCAATATAACCGCGTCGCAGTGGCAGCAATTTATTCTCCAAAATGTCGCGTGCATCTGTACCCTCGTCCATCAAATCGAGTTTGGTTATAACACCTATGGTGCGTACACCCTGTGGATCTACTTCTTTGGCCAATTTCAATGCATCCGAATTGGCTAAATCTGTATTGGCTGGTGTGACAGCTAGAATCAAGCATGTCTCTTTGCGTATAAATTGAAATATCATCGATTTAATTTGTTGTTCAATATCGACCGGCTGATCGCCAATGGCGACTTTGGTCAGACCGGGCAAATCGATGAGTGTTAAATTGAGTACGTGCGGTGAGTAGACACGCAAATTTATTGGTATGTTGGATATGCCTTTGTTGCTGCCCGTTACACGGTCCGTTTCATCTTCGATCTCTTTGCGAATCTCATCGAAGCTGGTGAATTTTTTGCCTTTGCAATGGAGAAATTCACCATGTTCTGATGGTGGTAGTGGTGATGGTGGATAGAGAGGGATATGTTTTAAATCATGAAATAGATAAGTGTTAAATTGCATGGAAAGCTTACCAGTAACGCCATTAATTAATTGTAAAATCAATGGTCGACGCGTCACAATACCAGAACCACGTGGAAGAAAGTCTCTGCAAGGCAAAAAAGACATTGTTTAGAAAAAATACACATTAACTTCATAATGGTATATTTTTGAATAAAGAAAGAATGTGTGACGGCTATAACTCCACTTGGCGAGTTTGAAAAAAAAAATAAAATATGTATATGAACCTGCCCTATTAAAAGTTAAGACGTTATACCCATATCATTTTCCTAGAAATCAAGAACAAGTTTAGTTCCGATGCAGTGAAGTTTAGACCCTTTTTAGTACAAAGAATTCTGTACAGAAGTTGCCAAAATATTTAGACTAAAAGTTGTAGTAATAAAATTAATGGCGAAAAATTTAGTACAAAAAATTTTAGCTTAAAAAATTTAGTACAAAAAATTTTGCTTACAATCTATTACAAAAAAATAGTACTAAAAAATTTAATGCAAAAAATAGAAGGTATAGACAAATTGATTGTCAAAAAATTTAGTACTAAAAAATTTGGTACCAAAAAATTTTGTACGAAAAAAAGTACAAAAAATCAGCATAAAAATGTGTGATGTATTGCGGAACGATTTACCGTCATCCCTTGTCAATTTTGGTTTGGAGACAAACCGGCTTCGGCTAATATGCGCCATATTCAGTGTCTTTTTTCGTTCTCAGGTCTCCAAACCAAATTTGACCAGGGATGACGGAAAATCGTTGCACAATACATCATATTCCTACCTTGTCGCAAAAGCAAGATACCAGAAAGTAATAAAAATATGTAGTACAAAAAAGTCAACAAAAAAAATTTTGTACATAAAAAATAGTAATAAAAAATTTGATACATACAAAAAAATAGCATTGAAGAACTGAGTGTCAAAAAAATTTAGTAATAAAAGATTTAGCACAAAAAATTTAGTATTAAAAAATTTAGTAGAAAAAATGGGGTACTAAAAAATTTAGTAGAAAAAATGGTGTACTAAAAAATCTATTTGAAAAATTTTTTCGAAAAATTTAGTACAAAATTTTAAGTACACACATTTTAGTTAAAAAAAAATTATAAAAAAAAAATTTAGCACCAAAAATCGTGCATTTTAATAATAAAAATCAATTTTTTCTTTCACATTAAGCAACTCGATAATAATTAAATTCTATAATTATCAGCACGCAATGACAAAAAATTATGAGAAAATAAAGCTAATGAGAATGATTAATTGATATAAAAAGGAAAGAGAAAAACGATTAAAAAATGCGCAAAATATTAAAAGAAAAGATCGAGATGCATGCTCAAAAGGCTCAAAGGGAGAGAGAGAGACAGGTAGAGAGAGTAAAAGAGAAGCAGGCCACTAAAATGGTCCCCAATTAAAAGACACCAAAACCCCAAAGTAGACGCCGAAGTTTGGCAAATTACATTTAAAAAAAAGCATTAAAAAAATGTATTATACAAATATAATGGGCATACATACAAATACTATCTATGTATGTATCACATAACGCAAATTAACGGAAACGCGCGTTCAACTGCGAAGCTGTACAAGGCGCTCAAGGCACGTCTGCGATAAGTTTACAGCTGCTTTTGCTAGGGGTGAGTAATGACACGATTTTTTGGGAGTTGACACATAAGCACTGACTCACTAAAAAGAGTCGACTCACTGAGTTGGCACGATTGTGCTACAACACCTTGTGTTACAGCACGATTGTACTACAGCACGTATTACTTTCGTGCTATTGTCAACCAAAAAGTGTTACTGTGTGCTATCAGAGACTGTGTCAGTGAAAGAGTCGCTCCGATGATGAATTGATATTTGTACGAGAATGTTATATAAATCAATAATAGAATTGAAGTGATAGGTGTGGGTGGGCAAATATATGGAAAATTAATTAGTTAATTAATTAATGTCGTTTTTGTTGTTGACTATTGATTTAGACCTATGTAGCTCTGAGATATAGGGTATTTAGGGATTTTTGAGATGTTCATGAAGTACACATATTGGGCTATCTGATGGATAAATAAAATATACATATGTGTGCCAATATAAACTTAGTTGATAAGATCAATTACAAATATCAAATGAATGTATCTTTTTATATATGCACGATATACGATAATGGGTTAAAGTCCAAAAGTTGGGAAAAATCATCTAGCTTCTGAATATCATAACCAAATTTACCAAAATTAAGGGGAACAACCGAAAAAAACCCAAAATATGTGTCCATACAAAAACGGGTTAGTGTCCGAAAGTTAGTACAATTCATGGAACAAATGAAAAAATGCATAAATAGGTGACCATCCCAATACCAAAAACCACCAAAATACACTAAGTGCCATATAAAGTAAGCATGCACAAGATGACACTTAAATAAGAGGCGAAATCGAACGTGCCATCGGAGCCGAGTGTGCTAATGAGTTAACATGCTATAAACGTGCCAGCGGAGTCAAGTGTGCTACTGAGTTAACGTGCTATAAACGTGCCAACGGAGTCAAGTGTGCTACTGAGTTATAATTTTATCGTGAGGTGAGCTTGAGCGTGCAGCTCACTGATGGGAGTTGACACGGAGTCATGACTCAGTGCTGAGTTACCCAAGCCTAGCTTTTGCAAATGACGCAATGACTCATTACACTTGCATATTAAGCAAAGTTCACAAAAATTGCATGCAACAAAGTAATAATTACGAATAACTAGATAGACAGTCCGGTTTTGAGCAATGTGCGGTATGTGGCTTGAGAGACATGTGCTTCACAAAGCCATTTTCGTTCGCACATTTTTGCCAAAACAGCAATACGTTTGTAATACGCGCTTTATTGTAGTTTGACAGCTGTCAATTTGTCTCATATGTATACAGTTATTTGCAGCAAAACAGCTATTGAAGCTGCGCAAGTTGAGACTCTCTGACACTGACTATGACTCTGTGACTTATGGCTTCCCTGTGCTATGCCTTTCTTTTGTTTATCGCTTTCGCTTTCGTTTAAGAGTGCAAAAATTATAATTAATTTGAACTTGAGTTTAGAGTTCGTGCGCTTGGCAGTTGGTTTTATGTTTTGCTGTGTTTTTTTTTCCTTTGATAAACTTTAAGTACATGTTCGTAATTGCATGTGCTTCGCAACTTGCTTAGTGGCGCCTGAATTCATAGACTCTCCAACTAAGAAAGTAAATGAACCTGATAAAATCGTTTTACAAAGTTTTGAGTTTAAGTGAAATTAAATTCGTTAATTTTAAGGTTATGTTAGGTTAATTTGAGGTTGTTAGCGCTGGTTTGATTTGAGGATAAAGGGTTTTCTCTTATGCTTTACGAATGAGATAAAACTCTCTGAACCACAAGTAGTAAGAAATATTGAGAATAGCGAAATAGTTACCGGCTTTCCCCTGTAAGACTTTTGAGGTGTATGAAAGAACGCCTTCCCATCTAACCAAGTGAATTTCTGGTGCAGAGTTATAGATGTTGTAATTAATGGGGGAAGCGCCTCCAAAATTTCGCAGGGGAGTAGTCAATGTGGTAGTGCAAAAAATTGTGTATAAAAAATTAGTACTAAAAATTTTTATAAAAAAGCATAGAAAAATTTAGTACAAACAAAAAGAGCATATAAAAATATTAGTACTAAAAAATTTTATGCAAAATAATAGAAAAATTTAGTACAAAAAAAACAGCATATAAAAATATAGTAAAAAAATTAGTACTAAAAAACTATGCAAAATAATAGAAAAATACGGTACAAAAAATTCTCCATAAAAAAATTTAGTACAAAAAATTAGTATCTTCTACAAAATTTAATGCAAAAAATAGCATAGAAAAGTTTAGTATAAAAAAATTAGTACTAAAAACTTCTATAAAAAAGGCATAGAAAAATTTAGTACAAACGAAAACAGCATATAAAAAATTTAGTAAAAAAAATAGTACTAAAAAATTGTATGCAAAATAATAGAAAAATATAGTACAAAAAAATTCTGAATAAACAATTTAGTACAAAAAATTCGAATCTTCTACAAAATTTAATGCAAAAGTAGCATAGAAAAATTTAGTACAAAAAAATTCAGCATATAAAAATTTATTAAAAAAAATACATATGTAGTACTAAAAATTTTACGCAAAATAATAGCAAAATATAGTAAAAAAAATTCTTCATAAAAAAATTTAGTACAAAAAATTAGTATCTTTTACAAAATTTAATGCAAAAAATAGCATAGAAAAATTTAGCACAAACAAAATTCAGCATGTAAAAATTTATTTAAAAAAATAGTACTAAAAAATTTAATGCAAAAAAATACCAGAAAAATTTAGTAATAAAAAATTCAGCATATAAAAAATTTAGTTAAAAAAATTAGTAGATAATAAGAAATGTAATGCAAAAATAGCAGATAAAAAATTTAGTAAAAAATAGTACTAAAAAATTGTATGCATAATAATAGAAAAATTTATTACAAAAAAATTCTGCATAAAAAAATTTAGTAAAAAAATAGTATCTTCTACAAAATTTAATGCAAAAAATAGCGTGGAACATTTTTTTACAAAAAATTAGTACTAAATATTTAATTACAACAGAAAAGCATTTCTAGAAAAATTTTGTACAAAACGGTAATGAATTGTTTTCAAATATATTATGGGGCCTACATATATGTATAAGTATCTAGGGGACTCCATACATCTAAGATTCAAAGCTTGCTTTTTGTGCGCTCAATTATTTAGTAATGCTTTTATTCTTGTTAACTTTCGTAATCATTCTAAAGAAAATCTAACATCAAGCCACTAATTTCTCACCCATACATACAGAAAATCATTTATAAACGCAAGGTGTCATTATTGCTAACAAAAAGTCATTGCCTATATTTCGCAAAAAAAAAGTATTACTCACCACTAATTGGCGTCACATTGCACAATGCATACATATATACATATGTACGTAATTAGATACTTAGATAAAAAGGCAAGACAGTAAGTAATAAATGTAAGAAAATCTAAACAGCAAACAGAAAACATTTGCTCATCGTAAGTAAGCTAGAATTGCTGTTAAAAACAACAACGTACGATAACGATGGAAAACAAAAAACAAAAACTGCAGAATTATTAAACAGAAAGTGGCTTTTAAGCTCAACAAACAACACAAACATCGTTACGTAACAGCCAGGTGGGCTAGACAAAATCGCAACCAGACACGAGCGATTTTATAGGCTTGAATCTAATTGCCATTAAAAAAAGGTCAACTATGTATGACATACATATGTATAATAAAATTAAGAGACAAGATAACATTGTCCTAGCCCCTTTAAATTTGTGTTGTTGGAGTTGAAAGCAAACTTGTTTACTTTGTAGATTTTTCAACACAAATCGAGCAGCAAAAAGTGCCAAACTTCTCTTTAATAATGAAATGTCTGTCTGATGTAGTAATAGATTCCCATTCAACGTTTATCCACCAAAAATTTAGTACTAAAAGGTTAATGCAAAAAAGTGGTGCTAAATATTTAATGCAAAAAATAGCGAAAAATTTAGTAAAAAATGTAGTACTCAAAAATGAAGTGCTAATAATTAAGTACTAAAAATTTTAATGCACAAAACATAAAAGCAAAGAAAAATTTAGTACAAAATTTTAAGTACACACATTTTAGTACAAAAAAAATTCATTCAATAACCACTGATCCCGCAAAAATTTAGTACTAAAAAATTAGTACAAAATACATGTTTGTAGTACTAAATATTTAATGCAAAGAAACAACCGCGAAAAATGTATTGCCAAAAAAATGTAGTATTAAAAAATTCAGTACTAAAAAGCTTTCAATGCAAAAAATATATAGCATCGAAAAATTTAGTACAAAACTTTAAGTACTCATATTTTAGTACGAAAAAAGTTTCATTCATTCATCGTTGATACACGAAAAACTTCGTACTAAAAATTTAGTACAACAAAACGAGTACTAAATATTTAATGCAAAAAAATAATAATAAAAAGTTACATGTGTTGAAAAATTTAGTATGTACTAGAGCTTACGATTTCTCGAGTTCGAGCGAGACGAGTTCGAGCGAGACGAGTTTTCTCGCGAGACTCGAGTTCTCGCGAGATTCTCGAATCTCGAAAATCTCGAAAGGCTCGCGAGCTTCTCGACATTCAACTACATCGCAGAAATAGCGGTATAAGCATACTATGCTGTTTCGTTGCTTGTTCTGCTTGTATGTACTTACATGTGTATGAATATGTGCCATTTATGCCATTCCCACGTTTATTTCACAAAATTTCGAGTGAAAGACAATTGAAACTTCATAATATAAAATTTCTTCTTTCTAATGACATAAGAGAAATTTTCGATATTCATATTTTTTTGACACAATACACAAAATATGTTATCGAGAAATCCGAGAAACGAGATTTAATCGAGAACCCGAATCTCGGTTTTCTCGATCCTCGAATTTCTCGACACTGCTCGGAATCGAATCGTAAGCCCTAGTATGTACTAAGAAATTACGTATTAAAAATTTTAGTACTTAAAATTTTAGTACTAAAAATTTAGTACTACAATCTTGAATGGATTAAACATTTAAGTACATATTTTAGTACAACAAAAAATTAGTACTAAAAAATTGAGTTTTAAAATTGTTAATGCAAAAATGAATTTAGTACAAAAATTTTTAATTCAAAGAAATTTAGTACAACAAAATCGAATGCAAAAAATAGCACAACAAACTATTTCCTCGAAGTTGCAATTAATTGTTGGAGAAATCAAAGCAAGCAAAGCCACTAAAACATTAAATCTTCTTCGATACACGCAGGCTGGGTAAAAACGTTCTCAGTAAACTTATGGCTAAATCTTCTTTAAGTGTGTTTCGGCATGTCTTTAATCAAGTACGTAATTTCTTAGAAAATTTCATATAAATCAATCCACATGTCGCTGTTTTTCATGGAAATTTTTGCATTAATGCCGAAACAGGGCGCTTCAAAGTCATTGAAAATACCAAATTGTAGATAACTAGGTCATTAACATTGTTGTTGTTAATATTTTTTTTTTTGCTTATTTGCTTTACGATTTACTTTATGTTTACTTAACGTTTTGCAATTTTCTAAAGCCTTTTTTATGGTTACTATTATTGTTTTGTTTCTCGTAATAAGCTTTGCGCATAAGTTGTGGGTTTTTGTTGTTGGTTTTGTTACTTCATATTTCGAATTTTTTGTCGTAGCGCATTTTCCTCAATCAAATTACAGTTTCGCGTTGATTTTTCGTTTTTTTTTTTGTTTTTTTTGTGTACTTAGTTTATAATTAATTGCATATTCATGAGCGTGAGTTTCTATAAACTTGGCATTATTCTTGCTTTAAATGCTTCAACAACTTTGTTTTTATTGCTTTTACGCTTTTGTAGTTTGTTTTTCTTGTTTGCTTTTTGCAAACTTGTTTTGCTTTTATCTACTCTTTTGTTTATGCAACTATTTAAGTAAGTGTTTTCATTTTTTCTTTTGCAGTTTGAGTGCCAATGAGTTTTGTAGACGAACTCGCGCTTTGATTATTAAAGATAACCAACGATTTCTTAATAACTGTACAGTCTTTCGTGTTTCCCCATTACTTCTGCAAAGCCCCAAAAGTCACCCTTTTGTGTTTACTCAGTACTTCTGCAAACCCCATAAAAGTCACGCTTTCGTCACAAATGCGCACAATTCCGATTGTAAATTCAACAATGTGTCGCATTACAACATTTTCAAGTATTTACATTTACAAGGATTAGGCAACAATTGTGCCATTGTACTTTTTCTTTTTCACCATCGACTTGCAATAAAAGCTTGTATGCGCTTGTCATTTATGTACATACATACATTCATAAAAGAAAATGTCCTGTCCATGACAACATGTCCTTAAAAACAAATAAGTATAAAAAGGTACTTTGTTTGTGACTTACCATACATTTATATATATACTTGGCTTGTCTTGCATTGTAATAAAGCACATAAAATGGCATGTAACTACAAGTCGGACAGGCATTATGTATGTATGTATATAAGATAGAGGAAATTTTTATATATGTATACACTGAGTTTCCCTGCAGTATTTATCAGTTGGAAAACAGCACATATTTCCTACTGAATATTCAGTAGAGATGTAGTTCTAAAATCTGAAATTTCCCTTTCGTTTTTATATAAAGGTGGCGTCGAAAATCAACTACCTAAAAACTGCTGAACGAGAAGGGAGAGTTTCTGTAGGAAAAAAGGCCTGAATACGCAGGGAGAACTTCCATAGCATGTATTTCAGTACACCTGATGTCTTCACTGCGTGTTCAGTTATTTTTTCAGCAATGAATTTTGAACTTAGTTTCAGGGTATTTTTCATAATGAATATTCTACTGAATATGCACCTCCTTACCTCAAATTCTGCTGGGATATGTCTGCATAATGAGAGAACAAAGAACCGAAAAAACTTTAAGCTTTACAACAAAAAATACCTTATGATCAAAGCTAAGCCTCCGATGACATTTAGAGACAAATGGATTACAGAAAGGGAAACAAACTTCATATAAGAAACTAGTATGCTTGAAACAAAGTATCAAAGAACCAAAGAAAAAACTCAAAAACTTTCCCAACTGCAGCCACTTGCTAATGACTTTGCGCGAAGCACACACTCATTTAGAACTATTGGCCTCTATAAAGAAAGCAAAGTATGGCGAAAGCGTGGTTGAGCCTAACTTAACAACTTTCAAGCCATTTATGCACAATTTCTAAGTTCATAAAAACATAGATCTGCAAATAACTTAATATGTACATATGTATATGCAAAAGTTTGTTAGAACGAAAACTGGTTAAAGAAGATATTTTTTTGGCATTTTTTAGTGTGAAATCAATCTGCTTTTATGTTCGTTATGAATAAGAAATGGTACTAAAATTTTTAGCCTCCAAACCCAAATATGATGTGTTTGAATACCAGAAGGAGGAGTGTTAGATCCAGAACTAAGTCATAACCGTTTATATCTTCTGTTTTAACGCACTACTAACTCACTTTCTGAAATATGTATCTGCTTGAAATTCATCATACGCTTGCCTTTGTGTGAATGATCCTTTATAGAAATCAACTAAATCGAAGTACTATAATATAAATTTGTACTGTGTACAACCTGGTCAGATAACGGTCATTCCACGCCTCTGCTCAGATAACGGACATTTCCACTGGTTAGATGTCGATCATTATACTGGTCAGATAACTAGTGATATATTTGTCAGCTCTGACGGGTATGAGCGAGACAACAATATAGTTTCTAGACTTTATCCAAGTACAAAACCAATGAGATAGAATATAATAGAATGGAATTTGAAAATACACAGACTGGATCACGCGGAATGAAACGGTTAGAAAATTTAGCGATACACTTAAGAAGCTGATAGAGGTATTCACAAAACTTTTAGTCAGGCTTCCAAGTCATAGGGCTAGTCAATTGAGCTGGAGCAGTTTCGCGACTACCAAGGCAATAAACTCTTGCCATTCTATATATTGCACCATTCTCGACCGATGCTCTTTCAACTGCAATTCGTAGCTCTACAGCTTCAAGTGCAACGATAGCCCTTTCTGTCCCATGTGTATCGACGTTGTAGAGGACGCAGAACACGTGTTTTTGAAATGCCCTCGTTTGTCGTTTGTGCGATCACGACTAATTGAAATTGCGGGAGCTAGGGTTTCGGTGGAAAACTTGACTGCACTAATGTGGTGTCAGTGCCCTATCATGTGGGAGGCAGTTAGCAACGCGTCACCGTCAATATTAGCCCGACTGAAATACTCTGATCAAGGTAGGCGTTAGTAGTCCTGTGCGTTGAAAGCAGACGTTTAGTCTAACTGCCCGCCTACGAAGTAATATTTACTTGTCCGGTAGCTCCGTAGAAGTGGCCTCTTGCGGGAGTAGGTTAGGTTTAGCGGGTGGAAGTCTCGCACTTTTCGGCTTTCAATGCCTCCCCTCCCCCTACTATAAAAAGGCAACTTAAAATCGATTACTCGAATAGACTATTTGGCGTATAAACTTTCCTTGAACTATAACCAAAATACCAACTGGTTTTCTTGTTTTTTTTTCTTTCTTTGTTTCCTTATTTCTTTTGTCTTCTTGCGCTCATCATTAGCATAACATAAACGTTTGGCATCGCAGTTTGTGTTATAAAAAAATAAAAATAAAAAAAACACTTTTAACTGCCATTCATTTTGGCTACAAATGGCTGATAGTTTAAATTGTTCGCTGCGCTTTATTCTTTTTCATTCTTCTACTTCATTTTTCAGTCTTCAGCAATGCTTATACATATGTATATTCTGACGATATCGTCATGCCGTAAGAGGTACGTTTTTTTGGTGTTTTATATTTTTTTTACACCGCTCAACGCAACAAAAATATTCTTAAGTTGTTTGAAAAAATTCAAAAGCTTATCCGTTAAATTGAAAAAAAGTACAATATGCTTTGTTTTGTACTTCATAAGAAGAGTCAGAGTCATAAAGCGCTGTTTAAAAAAAACAACAACAAGAACACGCCAATAACCCTTCTGATGGCTTGCAACGCGCATATGAATGGATATGAAGCAGAAGCAGTGGAAATAATAAATGGAATTACTACATACTTTTTTATATTTTCTTACTTTATTTTTTTTTTCTCATTCCGCTACACTCGATATGAGCTTTTGACCGGTTTTTAGTTTTTAGTTTTTTATTCTTTTATTTTATTTTTCTTTTTTGCTGTCGCATTGTGCGCTGAGTTATTATACATATTTGCTTATTATTAATTTAGTTGCGTGTGAGTCATTGAAAATTGACGCTTTGGCGCTGTTGAATGAGCATAGATAAGTTTGTATTTAATAATAGATGTTTTTTTTTTTTTTGCTTTTGGCTTGTTGAAAACGAGTGGAATAATCGAGCGGTTAATGTAGAAATTTTAGACTTGAATAAACAAACAAAAATTATCAAGTATGTTTTACTTATAGGAATATCTTTAGTTTCGAGTTGAAGGGTTAGAGCTTCTACAAAAAAAGCTTATAACAAGAGTTAGGCAGTTTTGCAACTCCATTTTAGAACTGTGAAACAACCCCTCAATTCATGAACATTTAGGGAAAACTAATTTTGATACGCCAACTAGACCTTCCGTGCTATTTTATGTAATTTATTTGTTTTAAATTCATATTTTTCTAAAGCTCTGTGTTTTGTATTTTGCTCTTCAATGACATCGAATTTTAATAATTTTTATGCATACAAAATCCCCATTTTACGAAAAAACTGAGTATGAGCTAAAGCTCGATTTTTATGCATTAGGCTCGTTATTTTCGATTTACGATACTCGCTACACTCGAATACATCCGCTTCACTCGAAGAGTGCACTCGCTACAATCAAATGCACTCGCTAGATTAACTAAGAACTAGTAAACGCATGAAGTTTTGTACTCGGTAGGCAATTGGACGCCCACTCGTGCATGGCAGTTGCCGATTGTAGCGTTCTGTGTAACAGTACCAAAGTACAAGGTGAATCAAATGCATATTTTTTTCTTATTAATGCAAATATATGCAATCCTGGTGATTGAAAGAAAAAAATTGTACCTTCCGACCCTTAAAGACAATTTAGGCAAATATGAAGAGGACTCTTCATCAAAGTATAGAAGGTATAGGCAAGGATAAAATATCAGATTTTGCTTTCTAAAAGCAAGCCAAGTGTGCTCTTAATTTTTCAGACAAATCAACAGAAATATGAGGATTGTGAGAAAGCTGCGGAAGACACTTATTATTAGAGGAAAATCATATTTATGCGGCTCTCCCATGTAAAACTACAGGGTGTTTTCTTTTTGGTTTTGAAAAAGGCGCATATAAATCATATTCCCCTTTATGCTTTGGCTTTCAAGCCTTACAACTTTTTTATTATGCAAAAAGCAAATTTCTGCTCCTTTACAGGATATCGACCCACACGTGAAAAACAGATGTATCAATGAAACTACGCAATTTGCATAAAACCAGTGCTGCCAAATTGTCAAAAGCACTTTCATACATACACACATTTTGAGCAAAACGGTGAATAGGGATGAAAAAATATGTGAGAAAGTGTAGCATGATAGGAGAATATCGTGAAAGGACATTAATGTCAAAAAGTTAGATAATAACAAAGGAAAGTCAAAAAGGAGTAACAAAGAAAGAGAGGCTGAAAAATATATACATGTGTACGTGTGGCAGAGAAACAGATACAGGAGGTAGGGTGGTATAAAGGGAGGAAGGGATAGGTTTATCCAAAGATAGATAATTATTGAGGGTGGAAGGTAGGTACATATGTACATACATATATGTATAGGTAGGTAAGTATAATGATAGGGAGGCTATAGGGCAAAACGTAGGGTGCACTCATAACCTAACTATAGAAGGTCCATGCAAGGGAGAGTAGCTCTTCTTACGCGAGTTTGTAGCTTATGTCAAACTATTGTCTTTTGTTTTGATTTTGCATTCTTGCACGTGTTTTTCATGGAAATAGCTTGTGTGTTCGGTTGTGCGTTTGTGTGTTCGGTTGTGTGTTCGCTCGCGTTTTCTCTGCTTTTGACATTCTTGAAAGACGCCATCTAACTGTAATCACCTATTTTGCTTCACATAAGACGACCTGGGCCCTATTCCACAAAACAACTTATCAACTTTTCACTTTGCACTTTGCAAATTTTTCGTCAATTTGCAAAACTTTGTGTTCCACAGAATTGTAAAATTTGATAAGTTATAAGTTGATTTGAAAAGTGTAATTTGAAAAGTCTTTGCAGTTTTTGTACTCTCTTTTCGATTTCTGTTCCACGTACGTTCTCTTGTGCAAAGTGCAAAGCTACTATTGAAAAGTGTAATTTGCAAAGACTTTGCAAATAAATGCGCTCTTTCGTTCCTCAAAAACTGTAAATTCTATGTTTGCAAAGGCGAATTTGATAAGTTTGTCAAAAATTTGCAAGGTAAACGATCGCTTTGCAAATTCACATTTTTATTACTAGTGAAGTTTTTCAAAATGTTAAGACGTGAGTTTTTGTTCGACGTAGTGAAGACGCGGTTATAGGAAGAAATTATAGGGACCGCATTAATTTTTCAGGACTGCAAAGCTTTAATTTTAATGAGTGCTTCCGTTTAAACCAAACACAAGTTGATTTCATTTTAAATAAAGTTGGTGAATATGAAAAAAAGCAAATATATGAAGTTCAAAAGTTTAAAATGTAAACCTTTTTATAGTCAGCTGTACTACTACACAGAGTATTATAGTTTTAATCACATAACGGTGGATTGCAACAGAATGAAATAATCGAGATAGATATAGACTCATATATATCAAAATTATCAGGGTGAAAAGAGAAATCGATTGAGCCATGTCCGTCCGTCCGTCCGTCTGTCCGTCCGTCCGTCTGTAAACACTCTAACTCGCGCAAAAATTGAGATATTTCGATGAAATTTGGAATGCAAGTTGGTACAGAGACTGGGACGGTTGGTATTGAAAATGGGCGAAATCGGACCATGACCACGCCCACTTTTGCTATATAGAAAAAATCGGAAATTTGGTATCTCAGCTATTAATATAGATAGAGCGATGAAATTTCACCCACGTATTGAGCCCAGTCCCTTATGAAGAAATTTGGTGAAATTTTGGAAAATGGGCGGTGCCACGCCCACTTATTAAGCGTCAAACATTGAAAGTTTTATATGTCATAACTCAGAAACCATTGAAGATATATCGATGAAATTTGGTACGCGTGATTTACTTACTTATGCAAACCTTTGGACAGAAAATTGTTAAAATCGGCCGACGGCCACGCCCACTTTTATATATGGGAACTATAGAGTGGCCTAATAAAAACATTTTAAGCCATAACTCTGTCAAATATAAAGATCTATCACTGAAATTTTGTCACATGAGTCCAACTATGGACATAAAACAAAAAACACAAAAGTTTGGAAAATGGGCGTGGCACCGCACTCCTTTTAGAAGTAGGAATATACGAGATTTCTGAGCCCATAACTCGACAAATAATTGATATATAATGACGAAACTTGATGTATACACTTTTACTACTTGTGGTAATACATGTTCAAAATTTTAGTGAAATCGGTTTGACGACCACGCCCACTTTTATGTATGGGAACTATAGAGTGGCCTAATAAAAACATTTTAAGCGATATATAAAGATAATTCATTGAAATTTAAAGATAATTCATTGAAATTTTGTGGCATAAGTTCTACAATAGACCGGAAACAAAAAATATAAAAATTTTGGAAAATGGGCGTGGCACCGCCTCATTTTATAAAAAGGAATCTACAAGATTTCGGAGCCCATAACTCGACAAATAATTGAGATATTATGACAAAACTTGGTTTATACACTTTTACAACTTGTGTTAATAGACACGCAACAATTTATTGAAATCGGTTTATGACCACGCCTATTTTTTAACAAATATTTCTGGAACACTCTTTGGGAATGTGTAACGTGACATCTTTGTAACTATAAGTCATAAAGGAATGACATTTTGCACAAAGAATAATATTCATATGCTTAGTTAGATGACTGATAAAAATTTTGAAAATGGGCGTGGCTACGCCCACTTTGTGCAGCACTCGCTTTATATAAAGTACATCGTGTTTCCATCAAACGCAAACAAACAATGAAAGCATACAGCTGAGTATCTAATGTTCGATTCCACTCGAACTTAGGCTTCCTTACTTGTTTTGGTTTAAATTAAAAAAAAAAATGTCTGCTCCCAAATCCTCTTCATGCTTTTCCCTATTGTATCTTCTTTCCTACCTTATTTTTCTCCTTTTCTTCCATATTGTTCTGCCCCCAACATCCCCTTCATCTTTTCCATATTTCATCTTTTTCCTATCCTCCGTTTCTCCTTTTCTTCCTTCTTCATTTTATCTGTTTCCATAATTATTTGTTTATTTTTTTCTACATTCAAACGCCACACAGTCGTTCATTCAAATTGTCTAATAACTATAATAGGGGCATCAGAATGAATACTTTTCCGGCAATCCAGCTCCGTTTAACTGACACATACTTCAACTTCATAAATTTTTTACCGCAAAGTTGAAGTACTGAATGTGTCGATCGTCATTCAATTACATATAATTCCACTCTGCTGTCTGTTAAACGGATTGCTGGATTGACGGAAAAGTATTCATTCTGACGCCCCTATATGTGAGCCTTTAATATTGTTTATTTCTCGAAAAAGCAAGTTGGAATTTCAAATCAAAAATTAGAAATTTTTCATTGAAATAAAATGTTACGACCAATAAAATTTTAAAATTTAAACCTTAAAAGTTTAAATGAGAAAAAATGTAAGATTTAAACCAAAAAAGTATGAAATTTACTCCAAAAAATACTTAGAAGTATTTAAACTTTTGTAAGTTTGAATTTTAAACCAAAAAAGCATAACAAACTTTTAAACTTTCGAAGGTTCAAAATTTAACCCAAAAAAAGTTTTAAATTTCTTTCAAACCAAATCAAAGCTTTAAAAATATTCCAATATTTATAACAGTGAAGCTATCCCTCGCATAAGTCCATGTTTTTTGGGCCGACGCCAGTTGCAGTGACTGGGCTTTATTTAAAACTTCCTCCCAAGCTGCCTGCTTATCTAATTTATTAACCTTCAAAATGAAATATAAGCTTAAATATGTTCTAAATACTCACAATAATTTTATAAAAACATACTTACTTTATTGTTTCGAAAGTTAGCAAATAAAATATCTTTTTTTTCTTTAATTACATAGCTTTAGTACGGCTAATTTTTTCTCTATTTTTATTTTTCGGCTCATAAACACACAATACAAAGTGAAAAGAATCAAAACAAATGCAAAGACGTGTCAATGCTTTGTGGAACACCTTGCACGCTCACTTTTCAATAGAACGCAAAGACTTTGCAGAGAGTGAAAAGTCTTTGCAAAAATATGTTCCGTTAGCAAAGACTTTGCAAAACTAAGCGCAACGCATAGTGAGATTTGCAAAGAATATTGTGGAACAGAAACACTTTTCACTTTGCAATAAAATCGATAGTGCAAAGTGCAAAGTTGATAAGTTTCTTTGTGGAATAGGGCCCTGGATATAGATTGGTCTTGGGTGCACTCAGCAAGAGCGAACACAAAAGACCAACAATAGCAAGGCCAATTGGAATTATGTATATACTTAAGCACATAGTAGTATGTATGAACATTGCATCGATTTGTTGCCACTCTTCTCTTACTCCCTCTCTCTCTCTCAATCTCTCTCCCTATTTTATCAAAATTTCTGTCGGTGCCTGCTCTCCCTATATGTTAACACTGTGTTAGGGTGCGAACAGAGTGGGCGCTGATGCCGAGCGGAGCCGAGCCGAGCTTATTGACGCTTATTTTCATGCGAGAAGAAAATTTGTCTATAACACAGTGAATGCGAGAATCAGCGCTGAAATTCTGTTTATTCCAAGTGTTTTGCCTTTATGTGATTTAGTCTTATTTTTCATTTGTGTTTATAAAATTGCTGTACACGGTAATGGATTCATCTGATGAAGAGTATTTTGCTTCTCCTAGTGTGGTTAATGCAATTATTATCACAAAAGAATTTGGAAAACATCCAATTACACTAAAAATATATCAATTTGGTGAATTTCATCATTTATATAATGATTTAAGAAAATATCCAGCTAAATTTCTTTAAAAGAACCATTAAAAAACAAGATTTCACGCTAAAAAGTAAACATCAACAATGCAAACAAGCGCGCAAAACGCTTTGAAACTGTTTTTCTCGCACTCATCGGCTTTGCTCTCTGCTCTTGTCGGCGTTCACTGTGTTATGCACAAGCTTATTTGTATTGACTTGTATGTAACCAGTTTTATCGCACTGACAATCTTTATCGCATTGACAATCTCGGCTCGGCTTTCAGCGCCCACTCTGTTCGCAGCCTTAATAACACATGCTCGCTGCCATGACCTTTTTGCGGTCAGCTGACTTGTGCGCATTCGCGGTATAAACACCCCTATGGAAGAACATACATGTTGTTGCATGTATGAACATACACACATACATATGATTTTCATTATTATTTGCTGACTGACTGGTTATTATCATTGTTAGGCAACTACTTTCAACTACACCCCCTCCCCCCCCCCCCCCCCCCCAAAATAGCCACTGTACTTATAAGTATAAGTATATATGTATGTATGCCGACCCTTCTCTTCCTTACATAATTTTGTTGTATAGATAAGTAATACATAAGCCTTTTATTTGTACATTTTTTTCAGTGTGCGGAAATACTCCCCTCGTTATTTAGATAAATTTGTTTTTTTTTTTTGTTTTTGGTTTATTTCTTTTTTACTGTTTTTTTGCATTTTTTTATTTGAAAACCTTATATAAGCAGACCGCTGTGGTGCAGTGGGTAGAGTGCTCGCCTGCTATGCCAGAGGTCTCGGGTTCAAACCACGGTCCGAGCCAAACAAATTTTTCTAATTAGTAAAAATCCAATTATTGGGTTTTTTAAGAGCAGCGGTCACCTCTCGGCAGTGGGCGGCATACCCTCCGAGAGTATTTCTGCCATGAAAAAGCTTCTCACAAAAAATGCATTCGCCGTTCGGAGCCGGCTTAAAACTGTAGGTCCACCCAATTAGAAGGAAAAACAAAAAGGAGCACACCTCGAATTGGGAGAGAAGCTCGGCCATAAAACTCGTCAGAGTTCTAATAGCGCCATTGTATTATTATATATTATATAAGCAGACTTGGGACAAGAGTTTTTCTGCAGGAACTGTGGCACCACTTTTGGATGTCATTCAAAAGAAATTGGGTTACCAAAACAAAAAAGCAAAAAGTGGAAGCCACGGAGACGCGAAAAGCCAATTACATATGTATGTACATGTAAGTATGTCATAGATAAAAAAGCCAACGTTTTGATAAGAATTTTGTTTCTACTATTAAATTTAATTGACTTGAGTGGTGGTTAGTGGGAGGTTGGGCCAAAAATAATAAATACAAAGTAAATAGCGCTACTTATTTTTCTTAAAATCAATAATTATGAACAATAGATACAAATCTTACATTTTCATAATTTCGCCCCTTATTGTATAACTTCAGCCGAGTTTATTTACATACCAATAATAATATCCCAATAATGTAATTCCCATATAATTTTTTCTTTAAACAAATATTTATGGAATTTTGTCTCAGTGGAACTTTGAAGAAAATTTTTATTTTTGCTCATTTTCAATGAATTTCATAAGCTCTATTGAAATAAAGGGTTTCCTTAATTTTTTTCTTCAAAAAAATAAAATTTCTTTTTTGGTACTTCTATGGGAAATTTTTATTTAAGCTTATTTTACTTAGAATTGTTGAAATTAAAGTTTTCATGCATATTTTAAGAATAAGCAAAAATTTCCCTTCTGGGATGTTTGAGGGAAATTTTTATTTAGGCTCTTTTTCGATAAATTTATGTGGATTTCTTGAAATTCAAGTTTTTTTGCATTTTTTCCATGTAAACAAAAATTTCCCTTTTGGAACTTTTGAGGGAAATTTTTATTTTTGCTTATTTTAAATGAATTTCTTACGCTCTATTGAAATAAAAGTTTTTTCTACATTTTCTCCAAGTAAACAAAAATTTCCCTTTTGGAACTTTTGAGGGAAATTTTTATTTTTTCTTATTTTCAATGAAATAAATTTTTTCTGCACTTCCTCCAAGTAAAAAAAAATGTGCTTTTGGCACTTTTGAGGAAAAATTTTATTTATGCACATTTTACTTAGATTTTGTTAAAATTAAAGTCTTTCATGCATTTTTACAATTTAAAAAAAAAATTCCTCTGTGGGATATTTTATGGGAAAATTTTAAAATTTGCAATTTTCGAGTGGTTTTCATTTGTAAGAATATGCAAAGAAAAACTAAACACACACAAAAAAACGTAGGTGTCAAAGGCATTGCATAGAAGAAAGCTTAACCAAAGAAGAAAAAGAAAGAAAGAAATTACAGAAGAAACATGAATTCTGCAATTCAACAAATCACTTAATCATACGGAACGGATTACGCGTTTACGAAAAGAAAGGTAGACAAAAAAATATATAAACATAATCACAAATCAAAGCAATTTCTGTTGTAAAAGAAAATTGCTGACTCTGAAATGTCAAGACATTGATTTTTCCACAACCAAAGCCTTTACTTATCTATGTGCATAAATAGTACATAATATTTATATGTATGTATGTAGCTACATACGCCATACAGTCAATCAATTGTTGTAGTTGTATGTACTACGAAAATTGAAAGAGCACACATGAAACAAAGCAAATCGTCAAACAAAAAATGCTATGTGTACAAGGTGGTTGCCGCTAGAGACTCAAATGGCAGGAAGGAAGGAAGACATACATACATACATACATACATAGGTACCAAAATTACATGCACTGGCACATACACATTTGTATATACATGGTTGCGCATGACACCTTTGGCCGCCTCCGTGCTTTTGCAGTGGCAAGATTACTACTGTTCCTCTAATGCTTTGGCGTAAGTCAGATATAGGAAATGCGATACAATGGTATATTAAATCGATGTTGTTAGAGAGTTGCATATTTGATTTGTAGTTGCGGTCATTTTTGAAAGCTGTAGGGCATTCTCTATCACTTGACACAGTTTAACTATTCTAGGACTGGTATATTATACTATAGCCAACCCACACTTCCCATTGGAAGTTAGGTTAGGATTTGGGTTAATTTCGAACTTCAATATGTCAGAGGATGAGTTTTTGCTGTGCTCACTTGGTTTGAGCATTTTCTTAGTAACAACAGTGCCCATCTTCTCTAGTTGACTAAAATTCGAGTGATTCAGACTTGTTTTTTGCTTTTATATTGAGTTAATTGAACAAGGAAATGCCGGCTGCCGTATCGTACATAAAAGAACGCAGCGCAAAGTATGTTGAACCGTGGAGCTACAGCAAGAATCATATGTATGAATGTATGTATATATGTATGTAAATGCAAAAAATTATTAGAAAATAAAATTGATGTATATATTTATGCATGCAATTGCTTATCACATCACACTTACTTGCCAACGAAATTCTCCAATACCGAACTCTTTCCGGCCGATTGACCGCCCACAACTGCAATCTGTGGCAAATCCAATTGCATATGCACGCCCAACTGCGTGAATGCATCTTGCAGCTTATTAACAATTGGAATTAATTGCTCCATGTTTACGAGATGGCTGGATGATGAGGTGCTATGTTGATTATTGGGCTGCTATTGCTGCCCTCAATGATCTCTGTCGCGCTCTCTCTTTCCCGATGGGATTGTGTTTTGGTGGCTGCCTCCTTTACAACAGCCACAAAATTTAAGTATTACGTGCACGGCACGACTTGGAAAATTTTTTGGCAATTTTTTTTTTTTATTAATTTTTCGTTGTTATTTCTTTTTCTTTAATTTGTTCGTGTTTTGTTGTTGTTAACTATTAAATAATAAGTATTTCTAGCTAAAAGATATGTACGTTATTTTATAAGTTTACAAAAATATATGTATAATGAAATTTTTGCTAAATTTTGATGTAGCAACGTTTATAAGTAGTAGGGTGGAGGCATTTTTGTTCAGAAATTCACAAATTTTCGCACACCCACACACACATATAGATACGCACTGCACCCACTTTTTTCTACGGCCACAATTGTTATCTATACACTTTCATTTGTCATTTAGCAAAAAATTAACACACCCCTTCACTGCAACTCTATCTATTACTATTTAAGGAGAATTTTCTTATTTTTTTAATAGGCAAACTACTTTTTTAATTGCACTTTTTCACTTGTCATGGAATTACAATTTTTGGAGAACAAAATTATACGTTCTTTTCTCACATCTATCCTCCTTTGGTATCTATCACGATTTCGATTTGCCCTCGACCATGGAGGAACAATAAAGGAGAATGCATAACGACATACCTTCATACATAGTGGGCCGAGAAGTGTCATGCAAAGAGGAATGTAGAAGAATTTGACAGATGTAGGGCCACACAAATGCTAGGGTGCGTGTGTGTGTGGAATATGTCAACAAAAAAATGCTTGTGTTCGTGTGTGTTTATGAAGATTGAAGAAGAAGTCAGCTGATCTTATGCATTCTCCTTTATTGTTCCTCCATGCCCTCGACTGATTTCGATTTTTTTTTTCATCCACTTGCTTTGTATCGTCTTTTATTTTACCATTCGTTGTGTCCGTCTATTCTATATTTGTTGGCGGCTGCTTGTTCTCTTTCTGTTTTGACATTTTACTACGAATTTGGGAAAGAAAAAAAACAAGAAAGTGTCAAATTACTAGTGATGCCGACAACGTTAAAGTGAAAATCGATATTTCTACTTATCGAAATTGTGAATTTGACGATTCTTAACTAGATTAAAGCTGGGTATCCACATCATAAGAAATTGCTCAAGAAAAAATTGGCATTTATTCCTTAAGTAATTTTGACGTTTGATTTTTTCTTCAAGAAATATATACAATCGTATATATTTCTTGGCAAAACCAGCGTTGCCCACATCATTTTTCGTCAAAAATTGTAATAGATTTTCTTGTGAAGTGGATACTGCCTAAAGAAAATTTGACAAGAAAATTTCTTGACCATTTCTTAAGCGTTTTTTTATATGGAGTTTTAGCATTTCTTGTGATGTGGATACCCGGCTTAAGAGCCTATACACACTTGCGACTCGATTTAGTCGGGCTTTGATTTGCATGGGAATGTATGAAAGCATTCACACTCAGTGATGCCACTAACATATTTTTCCTCGTACCAAAAAACGTACCAAATTGCTTTTTAAAGTACCAACCAGATTTTTTCGTGGTAATAAACGTAGTAGACAAATGTTTTTTTTTCATTTATTATTTTTTAATGGAAAATTAACTTCAATATATCGCACCCTAAATCATAAATTGACACAACTCAAAATTCAAAAATTTTCAGGAGCCAAAAAACTTTTTTTCTTTACAAGCAATGATGTTGAAATGGCTAAGAATAATTGCAATTATTCAGTCAAAACCGATTCAAAAGTTTGTGCTTGCAACCGCTAGAGATATGTTCTGCGTACCCGTTTATGATAAAAACCCGATTTAAAAAAATGTTTAGTTGTGTCACTTAATGATTTGGGTTGGATATTAACGTTAAAAAAGGAAAGAGTATTTAAAAAATTAAAGAAAACGAACCAAAAATTAATAAAATTATCGCGCTTTAAATTAATTTCTATTTAAAACTTGCTTGATACATGTGCTCCATACCAGTGGCCGCTGTGGTGCAGTGGGTAGAGTGTTCTCCTGCTATGCCAGAGGTCTCGGGTTGAAACCCCAGTCCGAACAAACACTAAAGAAAATTATTTTTCTAATTAGTAAAAATCCAATTATTAGGTTTTTTAAGAGCAGCGGTCACCTCTCGGCAGTGGGCGGCATACCCTCCGAGTGTATTTCTGTCATGAAAAAGCTTCTCGCAAAAAACCATTCGCCGTTCGGAGCCGGCATGAAACTGTAGGTCCACCCAATTGGTAGGAAAAACAAAAGTTAAGGAGCACACCTCGAATTGGGAGAGAAGCTCGGCCATAAAACTCGTCAGAGTTATAATAACGCCATTGTATTATTATATTATTATTGATACATCTGATCAGTGGGCCTATTCTGTAACCAATTTGCGACAATTTTCGGGTCGGTATCGTAAATTTGCGATCATTTTTGCGATTATGCTATTCTGTACGATTTTTCGGTCGAATTCTATAGTATATTTTGACAGATGTTTCCGATAATCATCGCAGAGGTATCGAGGGAAATTTTTGTGTCGGTAGATTTTGCAATTATCGGTCGCGGCTGTAGCATGCCATCAGCTTAGTTTTTCTCTTCGCTAGGAGCAAGTGCCCCAGCACACAAAGGTCAAACTGAGTTACCTTATCCCCTCCATACAATTTGTTTGCTAATTTTGTCAAGTACTTGCCAAAAAGCTCTGGCATAATGACCGGTATAGTTGGGTAATGCTAGTGATCAAGAATTATATCGATTTCATAACATCTGCGGCGTGTTGGCGATGTAATTAATCAACATAATTACTGTTCTTTTAGTGGACGAAAAAAAATAATGTATAGAAAAATAAAAAATAGATGGAAATAAGTAAACATTGTTTTCCCCAAACGTTGCTTTTAAGGAAAAAGTACCAAAATCAAAAGCAACGTACCAACGTACCAAATCATTTTCAAAGTACCAGTTTTGGTACGAAAGTACCAAAAGTGGCAACGCTGTTCACACTACATTCAATTAGTCGAACAACTGAAACAGTTGTATTTGCATACAACAGCCCAATTCGACTAAATCGATTGAATCGCAAGTGTGTATAGGCTCTACGTTTAAATGGTAAAATGACATTTTTCCTTTAAAAAAAAAATGTGGATTTCCTTAATCACTTTAAGACAGCAAATTTATATAAATTACTTTCTACTGGTCTATCGCTAATTGAAAAATTGTTCATTGCATTTCCTAAAGGAATTTATATATTCGATTGATGGTAGCGAAATCGTTAAAACATCCAATGCCTTTTCGCTCACCTGTGTCATCACTAGATCCGTGGCGACAGCGCTGCCAAAAATTCGTAATTGGCAACCAAGAATTATCTAAAGAAGGATATCGCAGTAGATAAGCCAAGAATTATCTAAAGATAAGCCTTGTTGGCAAAACATGAGAACAAATTAAAATTTAAGAAAATGTATTAATTAATTTCGTGCACAGAAAAGGAAAAGCTCAACATTTGTTTATTTTAGTGTCTCGCTACTTTTGTATAGCATCAGAATTGCCAAATTTCATTATGCCACCGCAACATACCTATCTATAGTATATGTCTGTACTTATGCACCACCCTAATTTACGTTATTATGAACGCACGTATTTGCCAACTGCATTTTTGCATACATATTTTATTATACCAATTTTCCAATAAAATTTTTATTTTTCCAAATAAAAACGTTTTCACGGACAATTTACGCAATCACCATTCAAATCTAAAAAAAAAAACAAAAAGTGTATTCGTTGCATGGAGGGCATTGATTGCCGAGGAAGAATAATTGATTTTTTCAATCGCCCTCGTCATTTACCGTTTTCTTCACGCCTTTATTAAACCTTTAATTTAATTGGAATGTAATGATTTGTTAATGTTAATTAATCGTCACATCACTGCAAAATAGTCTTTACTCAGCATTTTTTCATATTTTTTAAAGCTGATCATTGATATCGCCTTATTTTTTTTGCATGAAATAACACTTGCACTACAGAAAATTTTATCAACTACCAACAAATTGATGAATCCATGGAGGAATCAAAGAAATCAAGTGTTGCGACATACCTTCATACATAGTGGGGCGATAAGTGTCATGCAAAGAGGAATGTAGAAGAATTTGACAGATACGGCCCCTATGGAAATGCTAGGGTGCGTGTGTGTGTGGCATATGTCAACAAAAACAAAATGCTTGTGTTCGTGCATGGAGGAACAATAAAGGAGAATGCATAACGACATACCTTCATACATAGTGGGGCCAGAAGTGTCATGCAAAGAGGAATGTAGAAGAATTTGACAGATGTGGCCCCTATGGAAATGCTAGGGTGCGTGTGTGTGTGGAATATGTCAACAAAAAAATGCTTGTGTTCGTGTGTGTTTATGAAGATTGAAGAAGAAGTCAGCTGATCTTATGCATTCTCCTTTATTGTTCCTCCATGCATACAAGCGAACACACAAGCTATTTCCAGGAATAACACGTGCAAGAGGGTAAAATCCATGGAGGAACAATAAAGGAGAATGCATAAGATCAGCTGACTTCTTCTTCAATCTTCATAAACACACACGAACACAAGCATTTTTTTGTTGACATATTCCACACACACACGCACCCTAGCATTTGTGTGGCCCCTACATCTGTCAAATTCTTCTACATTCCTCTTTGCATGACACTTCTCGGCCCACTATGTATGAAGGTATGTCGTTATGCATTCTCCTTTATTGTTCCTCCATGGGTAAAATCAAAACAAAAGACGATAATTTTACAGCTTACTTTTCCAAAAACAAAATAGCCGTCCTCTGCTGCGTCCACCATTTTATTATTGCATCATGCGATGCCCTTAAGAATGTGATAGGAAATATCCCAAAACTTTTGGTCATGCCTGCCGGTCATATGACCGGTCAAATGACCTGCACAGTTCTTGCAGGGTAAAAGTTGGGAAACTCATGTAGTTTTCAAATAGCATAACCAAAATAGGTGTCCATACCGAAACGGGTTAATGACTAAAAGTTACTACAATTCAAAATTTGTTTTTGGTTCTCAAAAAACAAAAAAAAAATTTTCTCCGTGTATAATTTCACATCGATCTTTTATGAAAAAAAATTAAAACCATGAACAGTACAGGAACACAGTTAATTTGTCTTCTCCCACATCTGTTCTCCACTTATAATTGGCAACACTGCGTATAACACAATTTAAAATTGATATTGGCAACACTCATGATGCAATAATAAAATGGTGGACGCAGCAGAGGACGGCTATTTTGTTTTTGGAAAAGTAAGCTGTCAAATTATCGTCTTTTGTTTTGATTTTACCCTCTTGCACGTGTTATTCCTGGAAATAGCTTGTGTGTTCGCTTGTATGCATGGAAGAACAATAAAGGAGAATGCATAACGACATACCTTCATACATAGTGGGGCTAGAAGTGTCATGCAAAGAGGAATGTAGAAGAATTTGACAGATGTGGCCCCTATGGAAATGCTCATGGTATAAAAAATACAGGTATGTGCATTGTCATTTTGACGCTGTCTTTTTGATTAAAAAGCAGATTTTTGAAGTTTGATCTTATGTCAGTTTTGGAGTATAGCGATGCCAGACTTTTATTTTTTGAATGCGTAGATTTTTGTGTGAAAGTTTGGGTATTTCAGGAATCAAAGGACAGAAATAGAAAGGGCACTAGTGAGCAGATTTATGGAACTTCCGGTAGCTCCTCTTCGCTCACTCCACAAATCTTCATCCACTCTCCGCGAATAAAGGGTATCGTCGCCATATTTGGTATTATTGCACCGCGGAAATAAGCAACTCATATTGTTAAAATCTAGGGTACATATATTTTTGTAATTGGATTGGACATATGTACATACATACATATATAGACTGAAATGCTCACTTGGTATGGTGGTGTACATACATATCGTCGTTTAAAGTGCAAAACCGCGTGACATTTTTGCCAAAAATGAGATTTCATCAAAAATACATTCTTGGCGTCCGTCCCCATCCATTCATGCAACAATTTTGAGATTCACACAACGCAATTCCAAATAATGACACAGTTTCAAAACCGCTTTTTTTAAGGAAATTTTTCGAACCAATACCGCGAATAATAGGTGTTATTGCTTTATAACTGTACTGTAATGTACTAAAGTTGATTATACTTTCATAAACACGAAATGGATTATAACTTTGCTTTATTGAAGAAAAGTTTTTACGTACGCCTGCAAAACCGCCTATACGTCACTATTGAACAAAATAAAAGACGCAAAACCGCTTATAAATACATAAGTAAGCTAATAACTGCACATTTAACTGTTTTTCGCCAAAATGATATTTGGATTAAGAATATAATCCAAAAATCTACCTTGGTTTGGATGTGGGTTTGCAAAATTCCGAACCGTTTTGAATTAAAACAGTTTTTACTGTCTCCTGTAAAATTTGGGTGGTAGCGGATACGCGGTATTACACTTTATGCGACGATATGGAGTTATAATAGATCAATCTCCAAAACGTCCCCAAACTATATACCAAAGATCACAAAGCCTAAATTAAGTGATCGTAACTACTAAACTAAATTAAAAACTCACCGAGAATACCGGAAAGGGGCTACTTTGTAGTACGGCTAAACTGATATTCCGCGAAGTAAAAATGCGAAATGAATCTTTTATGAATCACTGATGAAATTCATCTATGACTGAGGAGGCATCAGTGAGTATTTTCAAATAGAGACTGCTGAATTTTTCATATAAATGGTTTGCTTTTTAAAAAAAAAAAAATAATAATAATAATAATAATAAAAATTGTACTCAGAAGACACATTAATGATCATTCAGCAGTGAAACAAATTTACTGCAGGATGTGTAATTTTTTCAAATTGAAAAAATTTCTTTCAATTCAAATTGAAAAAATTCGTTACTATGAATACCATGGTTACAATTTATTTTTAAAACAAAGCAGTGAAAAATACCATTAATGGAGGATTTTTATCATTGAGTATGGCAGTACGAAATGTCATAATCTGCTTAATTGTCAGGTGGTTAATATGGCGACGAAAACTTGACGTTTGTTTTACCTGGTATACTTATACCATGGGAAATGCTAGGGTCATGGAGGAACAATAAAGGAGAATGCATAAGATCAGCTGACTTCTTCTTCAATCTTCATAAACACACACGAACACAAGCATTTTTTTTGTTGACATATTCCACACACACACGCACCCTAGCATTTCCATAGGGGCCGAATCTGTCAAATTCTTCTACATTCCTCTTTGCATGACACTTCTGGCCCCACTATGTATGAATGTATGTCGTTATGCATTCTCCTTTTTTATTCCTCCATGGCTAGGGTGCGTGTGGAATATGTCAACAAAAAAAATGCTTGTGTTCGTGCATGGAGGAACAATAAAGGAGAATGCATAACGACATACCTTCATACATAGTGGGGCCAGAAGTGTCATGCAAAGAGGAATGTAGAAGAATTTGACAGATGTGGCCCCTATGGAAATGCTAGGGTGCGTGTGTGTGTGGAATATGTCAACAAAAAAATGCTTGTGTTCGTGTGTGTTTATGAAGATTGAAGAAGAAGTCAGCTGATCTTATGCATTCTCCTTTATTGTTCCTCCATGCATACAAGCGAACACACAAGCTATTTCCAGGAATAACACGTGCAAGAGGGTAAAATCCATGGAGGAACAATAAAGGAGAATGCATAAGATCAGCTGACTTCTTCTTCAATCTTCATAAACACACACGAACACAAGCATTTTTTTGTTGACATATTCCACACACACACGCACCCTAGCATTTGTGTGGCCCCTACATCTGTCAAATTCTTCTACATTCCTCTTTGCATGACACTTCTCGGCCCACTATGTATGAAGGTATGTCGTTATGCATTCTCCTTTATTGTTCCTCCATGGGTAAAATCAAAACAAAAGACGATAATTTTACAGCTTACTTTTCCAAAAACAAAATAGCCGTCCTCTGCTGCGTCCACCATTTTATTATTGCATCATGCGATGCCCTTAAGAATGTGATAGGAAATATCCCAAAACTTTTGGTCATGCCTGCCGGTCATATGACCGGTCAAATGACCTGCACAGTTCTTGCAGGGTAAAAGTTGGGAAACTCATGTAGTTTTCAAATAGCATAACCAAAATAGGTGTCCATACCGAAACGGGTTAATGACTAAAAGTTACTACAATTCAAAATTTGTTTTTGGTTCTCAAAAAACAAAAAAAAAATTTTCTCCGTGTATAATTTCACATCGATCTTTTATGAAAAAAAATTAAAACCATGAACAGTACAGGAACACAGTTAATTTGTCTTCTCCCACATCTGTTCTCCACTTATAATTGGCAACACTGCGTATAACACAATTTAAAATTGATATTGGCAACACTCATGATGCAATAATAAAATGGTGGACGCAGCAGAGGACGGCTATTTTGTTTTTGGAAAAGTAAGCTGTCAAATTATCGTCTTTTGTTTTGATTTTACCCTCTTGCACGTGTTATTCCTGGAAATAGCTTGTGTGTTCGCTTGTATGCATGGAAGAACAATAAAGGAGAATGCATAACGACATACCTTCATACATAGTGGGGCTAGAAGTGTCATGCAAAGAGGAATGTAGAAGAATTTGACAGATGTAGGGGCCACACAAATGCTAGGGTGCGTGTGTGTGTGGAATATGTCAACAAAAAAATGCTTGTGTTCGTGTGTGTTTATGAAGATTGAAGAAGAAGTCAGCTGATCTTATGCATTCTCCTTTATTGTTCCTCCATGTGTTCGTGTGTGTTTATGAAGATTGAAGAAGAAGTCAGCTGATCTTATGCATTCTCCTTTATTGTTCCTCCATGGCTTGTATGTTCGCTGGCGTTTTTTCTGTTTTTGACAGTTTTATCTACGGCCGTTCAACGGTAATCGCCTATTCCCTTTTCAGTGAAAAGACCATATTATTATTTGGTCATGGGGCATCGGTAACTTTTGTGACCGTTTCATTCATCACGTTCCCGTATGTGTATTTTCAAATTCCATTCTATCCTTATTTATCTCATTGGTTTTGAACTTGGCTAGAAACACATACGAGTGCAAATGTGTTGGTAATATTATATTTTTGTAATAGTGTTAGTACTTTCGGTCACACAATTCTAGCAGGGTTATATCATAACCCATTACCGTATGTATTTATTAGCCATGGGTAATGGCGCAATTTTTTTGGCGCTGATACAATAACGCCAGCGCCAACCGTGGCGCCCACTCACAGTACTGGCGCAATAACACCTTTAGCGCAATTGTCATCGAATAATCGATAAATAACATTTTTGGGGAAACTTTCCAATAATGTCACACGCCCCCAAAAAAACGCCTTCTACCGGGTGGTAGGGGAAGGGAAGGGTGTTCTGAATCCGTAAATTTTAGGCGCCGGACGTACCTCATTTTCGATAAATTTATGGTTAAAGTTTAGTAACTCCATATAAATTCGATAGATAAAGAAAAAACTTTTGCGCAGAACACTTTTCTGCGTTGGCGGCCTTCGGCCGCGCTTATAAAAAATAACCCTGGGCTACGCCATCCGTCCGGACGTGTGCCCTAACCGTGGCTACCGCCACGGTGATGTCCTTCTGCGTAGTACACCCTGTGAAGTCGCTATTGGCAACATTTTTAATAAAAGTGATTTTAACGCAATATTGTAAAATTTATTAAATATATTAGTAATATTCGTGTTGTGACTAAAATAAAGAGTGAAATTTGTTTTGTAAATGAGGAAATGGGGTTGTTATTGGTAAAAACTTAACAACTTTAACAAATTCCGGGAAAACTACGTACGTCCGGCGCCTAAATTTAACTGATTCAGAACCTACTCCACCTCCCCTACAACCCAGTAAAAGTCGTTTTTCTCGGGGTGTGTGACATTATTGGAAAGCCAACCCACATTTTTTCGCTTGTTACTGTTTACCATCACCGTTTTATTTCTTTTGGCGCAATTCTGTTTACATATACGCGGGCACAATTAATTTTAATTTTCATAATCATTTGGAAAAATATTCCGTATATGTATATGTGAAAATATGCTGGAAATTAGAGTCACTTAGATCACTATCAAGCACACATAATTGTGACGTTGTCATACGTATACATATACTATGATGCTGTTATTGGCGTTGTGGTTGCGCCATTTTACACTAGCGCTATATTGGAGCTGGTGTTAGCGCACGAAATTGAGTCAGTGTTATATTGCAATAGCGCATCATTGAGTTGGCGCTATACTGAGTTGGCGCTACATTGAGTTGGCGCTATATTGAGTTGGCGCTATACTGAGTTGGCGCTACATTGAGTTGGCGCTACATTGAGTTGGCGCTACATTGAGTTGGCGCTATACTGAGTTGGCGCTACATTGAGTTGGCGCTACATTGAGTTGGCGCTATATTGAGTTGGCGCATTTCCCAAATCGGAGTTAGCGCAATAACACCAGGGTTGGTGTCAGCGCAATTGCGCCGCGCAGCGCAGTGTTACCCATGCCTAGTATTTATATAAAGGCGGATTCATCGTTCGAGTTCAGAACTAAAGTTGAGTTTCAGTGAAATAATAAAAATAGTTCAGAAATTTTCGGAACTCCTCTCACACTCCGAAAACACACAACAACCACATGGCAAAAAAGTTCTGAACTCGAACGATGAATCCGCCTTAAGAGACAATTAAATTTATATTAGCAAACATATATTTTATTTATCCGTCAGATAGCCACAAATGTGTAATTGATGTTAACATTTGCTTAATTACAGAAATATGATTCTTAATACTTATTATAACCATTTCATCGTCAACATAACGTTAAATCCATACGATACGCATATTATACATAAATCTACCATCAAGTAACTATTATTGTTTTGCTATTGACTTATATGACATTAGAAACATTTTTTAATAAAGGTCCCCACAAACAGGAGCGATACGATACAGCCCATAGCAAAATCGTGTAGGACGCGATACGATTTGCATATGTGGGCTGTATCGTATCGCTTCTGTTTGTGGGGACCTTAATTCTTCAGCACTTTATTTAAATACTTGTAGTTTTAAAGCAACCACACGCTTTAACTTCTGAAAAATATTTTATTGAATTAAAAAATAATTATAAAGAACAAAAACAAATATGGATTTATTTATCAAAATGTAATGCTTTAGGACATCACGAAATTTGAAAGTGTTTTTGGAACACTTAAACGTGTAAATAATCTTGTTTGTGGCTGCGCTGCGACTTCGTTTCGCCATTGACTTTGTACTTCAGCAACATCATCATTGTAAAAGCAGTTGAACACAATTCAAGGTCCGTAAGTAATTACGGACTACTACAGCCTTCACGTGTAGGACATCGAATACGTATATCCTCGCCGTCAATACAATAAAATCAATGAGCAAACCCCGTGTTTTGTTTTTTTTTTTTAATTCAGACGATATACTTTCCCATATCATATTCATTATGAGGAAGCAAATTTATTTATCGCAATCCCAAATAGCTTCGCGAGTTTCGTAAACTATATATTTTTATGTACTTATTCAATTAAGATTCATTTCATCTTGGAGAGCTTGTAGTATACGCATTTGTAAATGCGATATCTGCGAAATACTGCAATTCGCTTCTTCGACGCTGAGAGCGATACTCTCCAAAAATACCCGAAAAGAAGACTTTCGTTCAATGTGTTCTTTAACTGTTTTCATAGTGTTAAACAGCTCAAACTCCATCGCATTGCTCTTTTCCTTATTTTCTGGCTCAGGACTAGTAGTTGAAGTTGGGTCGCCGCTTAAATCCATAAAAGAATACGATGTTTCAAAGTCTTGATGTAATTCTTCTTCTGGCTCGAAATCCGGATTCCAAGTTGTCCTATTAAGAGAAATGGGGTTGGCTTTCCAATAATGTCACACGCCCCGAGAAAAACGACTTTTACTGGGTTGTAGGGGAGGAGTAGGTTCTGAATCAGTTAAATTTAGGCGCCGGACGTACCTAGTTTTCCCGGAAATTGGTAAAGTTTTTAAATTTTTACCAATAACAACCCCAATTCCTCATTTACAAAACAAATTTCACTCTTTATTTTAGTCACAACACGTATCTATATATATAAAAATGGTGTAAAAAATGTTACTAACCTCATCAGGTGAGAACGGCTGGACCGATTTCTGTAAAATTTTTTGTTAGTTGTTCGTATTCTCGAGGAGAAGGTTCGTACGGAAGAAAATTTTGGAAAATCTCTTCGGAAAAGTCCGAAAATTGGAAAAATCGGTGTGTATGTGTGCATGTGTGGATGTGTGTCCTTTGTAGACTCCCAAAGTAACCAACCGATCTTTATGAAATTTTGACAGCAGATTCATGTGGTGTTAGCGCGCACAATAGGGTATATAGAATTTCGAAAAAGGGGGAGCTTCCCGGAAAACATTCCTAAATGTGGACCCAGATCGACCCAGCAAGTCTTCGAGCAAAATTGGTATCAAATGAAAGGTATTTAACAGGCCTTCAACGCAAAGTTATTTTCATTGCAATGCCTAGGCCGGGTCCCCAGATATGGATCAAAACGTTGGACCGAGTGACCCTGGAAAGTTTCTGAGCGATATTGGTATCAAATGAAAGCTGTTGAGGAGGACTTCAATAAAGAGCTCTTTAAATAGTGATACCTAGGCCGGGTTCCAAGATTTGGATCAAAGCGTGGACCCGGATAACCTCTGAATGTTTTCGAGCGCTATTGGTAGAAAATGAAAGGCGTTGAGCAGGGCTTCCATATACAGCTATTTTCATTGTGATTTCTAAGGCTGTTTCCCAGAGATGGCTAAAGTAGTGGGCCCGGATTGTGATGGACGGCTCCGGTAAGGTAAAGGTAGATATGTATAGGGATAGGGATAGGAATATGGATAGGGATAGGGATTGAGATATAGATTGAGATTGAGATTGAGATTAAGATTGAGATTGAAATAGAGATAGGGATTGAGATAGAGATAGAGATCGGGGGCAGTAGGTTTGTCGCGGCGAATATAACTATAACTTTTATTCAGAGAATAGACAATTTTTTTATTATTCGCAGTAATTTAGATGGACTCTAAGATAATGGTTAGCAATACGGTAATCAAAGACTTTTCTTTAGGCTTCATAGGAATAGATTTTAGCAGAACAACGTCTGCCGGGTCAGCTAGTATTTAATAAATTTTACAATATTGCGTTAAAATCACTTTTAATAAAAATGTTGGTAATAGCGACTTCACAGGGTGTACTACGCAGAAGGACATCACCGTGGCGGTAGCCACGGTTAGGGCACACGTCCGGACGGATGGCGTAGCCCAGGGTTATATTTTATAAGCGCGGCCGAAGGCCGCCAACGCGGAAAAGTCTTCTGCGCAAAAGTTGTTTCTTTATCTATCGAATTTATATGGAGTTACTAAACTTTAACCATAAATTCCTCGAAAACGAGGTACGTCCGGCGTCCAAATTTTACGGATTCAGAACACCCTTCCCCTCCCCTACCGCCGTCAGAAGTCGTTTTTTTGGGGGCGTGTGACATTTTTGGAAAGTTTCCCCAAGAAATGTTATATTAAATATATAAAAAGTTTTCCAATAATTGAAATACAATTTTTTTTATCAGACGATTGCAAATTGAGTTATAACTTACTTGTCGTTTGATGAATCGACGTCCATCAAAAATAACAGGCTACTGTAATATTTGTATAGTCTGGTGGTGTCTGGCTTGTGTGTGGATGATGATGCAGTCTCTTTATTCTTTGTCTTATACAACCGACAGAAGCGGTCGCGGATGCATTTCCATCTTTTCTTTAATGAATCAACTGAAAAAATGCGAAAGAAGTGTACGAAAGATATTAAAAAAATATTCTTTTACGCACTATTGGCTTACCTGGCATTTTTATTTCCTTCGAAAATTGTAACCACAAACGATCTTTGTATTCTTTGTTTTTGTAAGCTATGTGCTTTTTATCATATACACATTGGTGGCTTCTAACAAATTCTATTAATTTTTTATCCATCCTGTGAAAGATTAATTCAAAAAGTAAGAAAATAAAATAAATCCGCTGATATATAGGGATGGCAACTATCATAGTGTAAATCCGTTCACAATGGCAACTATAACCGGAAAAACGATTATAATCGGTTAATTTCTTTCGGTTAACGGTTAAAATGTATCGGTTTTTTCCTTTTGATAATTTTTTCGATTAACCTTTTTCCTCTCAAGTCGAAAATAATCTAAGTTGAGAATTACTGTGTAACCTAATACAAACGCAAGTCGTCAATTAACGCACGCACGCAAATTTTTCATATGCGTTGAACCGAAATTGACTTTAGTGCGTGTACAGATAAAGAAATAGAAAAATATAGAAAATCAGAGAAAATCTTATTTTGTGGAATATGTATCTAACACACGCGATATCAAAAGCAAGTGTCATTTTTTTTTTGCAAACAATCACCCACAATGCTTAATTTCAACTGTCACGCAAAACAAAAATTGGGCGTCGAGTTTGCTTTTTACGCACGCCGTTCAATTTCGGTTACTCCCATACAAGTTGTATGCGCATGAGAAATGTTTGACAGTAAATTGACGGCGTGCGTTTGTATTAGGTTACACAGTTACCGCCTTTTCATTCGCAATAAACGTTCCCTCCAGCCAGCGTTGCCGAATTGACGATTTTATCGTCCTTTTGACGATTTTTCTAAGCAATGATTTGACGATTTTTCCCAATAAATGACGATTTTTTCGTTTATTATATATTTTTTTTAAGGAAAGTGGCATTATTAAAAATTTAAACCATCTCAGTACAATAATTAAATGGTTATCTTCATGAAATAAATCCTTATATTTTGTAAATTATTTTTCAAGGCAAAATGTTATGAATTAGTATTAATGATGATTGATGATGTTATTTATTTATTTTATCATATACATAAGTAAGCGCATTGTGTAGATAAATGTGCACAGCTTTTTTAAATATGATTTCATTTATATACGAATTTGTATGAATTCGCACCTCTTTAAAATTGTTTTTGGGAAAATTTTCCATTAACCCGCCGTTACTCGCGCGGGGTGTAAATTGCACCCCAACACTATTAATTACCGTCATACATTTTTTTCTGGTTGTACCAGAGCCGCAATTTTTCCAATAGCTGAGTATATTTACACACTTTATTAGTAGGTTAATGCTGGTTAGTTTCACTTTTACCGTTTAGCTAAACGGAGCATCTAAATTTAAATTGGGGTGTCTGTTGCACCCCGCGAGTAAACGCGTAAAAAAAGTGTTCAATAGTTCATATATGCAATATCTGCAAGGATTGCACTACCTTGGAGTGAGTTACCGTTCTACTTCTTTTTATTAATAAATAACTTATGTTCATTATTATTACTTGCTAAGAAGGCGAAAATCAGTTAATTTTTCACTCAGTTGAGGGTTTTTATAAAATGAAGTCTTATTTCTTAATTTTTTGTACCTTGTTTTATGTCTAAAATTGTTCAATAAAAATCAATCCTTATTTATTAAAAACATATTAATTCGTATTTTCGTGACCTTATATACAACATGTATTAGTTATCGATCCGTAAGTTTTCACAATTATAAGAAATAATACATTTTAGCTTGGGGTGTATATGACATATATGTGTAACGACGTCCTAAAATAAGTGCGCGAGTAACGGCGGGTTAAGGAACAATGCCCCGAAATAAATGACTATTTCAGGGGGGTAGAGGGGCTCTCACAGGACTTGGAACTGAAATCAAAAATTTCCGGAGGCTTGTATTTTACAAGATATTTGTTGTTAAAATTTTAAAATTTACCAAACAAAACACGAAAACTGCGATCTATTGCTGAGATAAAAGCACGTATTAAAACGAGCAAATGCATATATGTATGTGTGTAGAACAACATTTTGCGTTGGCCGCCTTCAGCCGCGCTTTAAAAAAATAATCCTCAGCGGACATAATTCTCTTTCTGGGGTAATTATCTCGTAAACTGTAAACTTCCTGCAAGTTTTGATTTCAGTTTTGAAATATCTGAGAGCCCCTGAAAAAGTAATTTTTTTTCGTGGTGCGCTTTCTTAGTGGACACTTTTTTTGTTTATAACGTGTTTTTAGTAAAGATGAGATAGCAACAAAATATTGACGATTTTTTCGCTGAAATGACGATTTTTTATTATTATAATAAAAAAGAACACACATACATATTATGTATAAAAAATTAGCTTGTTTGTCCTCTTGGGGTACTACGTATTAATTTATCAATAATTGTAATCGAAAAACGGTTATAATCGGTTAGTTCCCTACGATTATTCGCGATTAATAATCGAACCCTTTCGATTAACCTAAAAAACGGTTAATCGATTATTAAATTTTTTTGCCATCCCTACTGATATATAGCAAAATGTACGAATCAGAATCTGCCGACAAAGTAGAGTTTGCAAACTATCGATGGCATTATCGATACTATCGATAGTTTTACACTATCGCGACTATCGATGGCTGGAGACAGACTATCGATAGTATATTTATATAAATAGCTGAGTTCCCGTGGCAGGGATCCAGATCCGGATACGAATTTTGCAAGCAAATGCACCATCAATTTTGTGATCCTGACATTTATCTGTATCAAAAATATCTATTACAACCTATACGGATCCGAAATTGATCCAGATAAATATCAGGATCATAAAATTTTTGTTGCATTTGCTTGCAAAATTCGTATCCGGATCTGGATTACTGCCACGGGAACTCAGCTAATATTTTTTATCCTTGAAATCGACTTTCAATATTTATTTTAGAAACAAATTGATTTATTTAAACAAGTCTGTTCGGCGAGTGCACTGAAAATGTAGATCAGTGTAGGCTAGAACAACGAATTTGAACATGCTAATAATTTGCAATGGTTTCCAATGGCTTGATTTTAAATAAAGAATAGTTGTTTTTATCAATTCTGTTGAAAAGCATACTATCGATACTATCGATAGTGAGCGGACAAACTATCGCTTACTATCGATGGTGGCGACTATCGATAGTTTGCGAACTCTACAGGGGCATTTCAGTTATTACATCTGGGTCTGGGTTAAGATAAATTTTTACTGAAACAATCCGGCTCATAATAAAAATTGGCTGCACTTGAAAAGAACTAAAAAGAAGAAGAAACATATACAACATATACCCAGCAGCAGGATCCACCAACACAGGTCGGCTCTTCAAATCAGCTGACTTCTTCTTTTTCTTCAACAGCTATCCAATTTCTCTGCTTCTGCATATTCTATACATACATTCGTGTTTACTATTGGTCAAATTCTTCGTTCTCTGAGTTTCTCCATCATTCGCTCGTGAGCTGAATGTCAAATTATTTCGTTCTCCTTTCAGTTTTGACATTCCGTTTGACATTCAGCTCACGGCATGTTTGTGTGTATGTACCATGAGAGCCTATACACACTTGCGACTCAATCGATTTAGTCGAATGTTGATTTGCATGGGAATGTATGGAAGCATTCACACTACATTCAATTAGTTGTACAACTGAAACAGTTGGATTTGCAGCCCAATTTCATTCCAACTGAAACAGTTGTACAACTGCTTGATCAGCAAGGCGCCCTTCTACGTATTCACACTTCAGACAATTTAGTCGAACGACTACAACAACAACAGTGATATTCGTAGTGGAAAGAGTTGCCATGCTGACAGCACTACTTTTATTTCACTTTTGGTAAATTGTAGAGATTGAATATTTCAATTAATATTTTCAAAATGTTTAAAAACAAAAGGTTCGTTTCTTATTAACTACACCATTTCCAGATGGATTTTAGAAAGCGTTAACTGGATTTTAGAAAGGGGAAATTGGATTTTAGAAATGTCAATTGGATTTTAGAAAGCGTTAAAAGGATTTTAGAAAACAAAATTGGATTTTTGAAAGCTTGAATTGGATTTCAGAATGTGCGTTTAAAATAAATTTTACACAGAATTTTTCGAATAGAAATTCTTTATTGCGTATGAAAGTATAAATTAATAATTATATAAATTTTCGAAAATCCAATTTACAGTTTCTAAAGTCCAATTTCCCTTTTCTAAAATCAAATCGACATTTCTAAAATCCAATTTTCCCTTTCTAAAATCCATTTGGCTATTCTAAAATCTAATTTCCCCTTTCTAAAATCCAATTGACATTTCTAAAATCTAATTTCCCCTTTCTAAAATCCAATTGACATTTCTAAAATCCAATTTCCCCTTTCTAAAATCCAATTGACAATTATAAGATCCAATTTCCCCTTTCTAAAATCCAGTTGACGCTTTCTAAAATCCATCTGGAAATGGTGTAGTTATAGACAAGAATTATCTAACTAAGGATATTTACTTCCGTTTTCATATGTTTCTTGATATTGTTGTTCTCTTCAAATGTCATTAATCGCATTTTAAAATAGAAATAATGAAAATGAAATTTCATGAAAATTATTAATGGCTGATTTTTACTATTTTTCCGTTTCTTGTACTTCTGTTCGTTTCGCCTTTATGAGCGTAATTCCTTCCGTTTTTCTCTTTTCATTTACTTGACAGCTAGTTGCTAGTTTAATAAGAAACAAAGCCGAACAATGTATGCACTTTTTGTTTATTTTATTGTTTTTTATTTATTAATCAAGTTGACAGCTGACAAGAAGGTGCTTTCGTTTAAGAATGCAGATAAACTTTAACAATTTAATACTTCATCACTTTATATGAAGACCACTAATGTAAAATTTGCTGAGTAAAATGTGAACATTGGCAACACTATGTCATTGTCAATCGCACGACTATTTAGAGCCTATACACACTTGCGACTCAATCGATTTGGTCGAATTGGACTGTTGTATTCACACTACTCCAACTATTTAGTCGAATCGGTGGCAGCTATTCACACTTGAGACTAAATAGTCGTGCGATTGACAATGACATAGTGTTGCCAATGTTCACATTTTACTCAGCAAATTTTACATTAGTGGTCTTCATATAAAGTGATGAAGTATTAAATTGTTAAAGTTTATCTGCATTCTTACATGAAAGCACCTTCTTGTCAGCTGTCAACTTGATTAATAAATAAAAAACAATAAAATAAACAAAAAGTGCATACATTGTTTGGCTTTGTTTCTTATTAAACTAGCAACTAGCTGTCAAGTAAATGAAAAGAGAAAAACGGAAGGAATTACGCTCATAAAGGTGAAACGAACAGAAGTACAAGAAACGGAAAAATAGTAAAAATCAGCCATTAATAATTTTCATGAAATTTCATTTTCATTATTTCTATTTTAAAATGCGATTAATGACATTTGAAGAGAACAACAATATCAAGAAACATATGAAAACGGAAGTAAATATCCTTAGTTAGATAATTCTTGTCTATAACTACACCATTTCCAGATGGATTTTAGAAAGCGTCAACTGGATTTTAGAAAGGGGAAATTGGATTTTAGAAATGTCGATTTGATTTTAGAAAAGGGAAATTGGACTTTAGAAACTGTAAATTGGATTTTCGAAAATTTATATAATTATTAATTTATACTTTCATACACAATAAAGAATTTCTATTCGAAAAATTCTGTGTAAAATTTATTATAAACGCACATTCTGAATTCCAATTCACGCTTTCAAAAATCCAATTTTGTTTTCTAAAATCCTTTTAACGCTTTCTAAAATCCAATTGACATTTCTAAAATCCAATTTCCCCTTTCTAAAATCCAATTGACATTTCTAAAATCCAATTTCCCCTTTCTAAAATCCAGTTAACGCTTTCTAAAATCCATCTGGAAATGGTGTAGTTAATAAGAAACGAACCTTTTGTTTTTAAACATTTTGAAAATATTAATTGAAATATTCAATCTCTACAATTTACCAAAAGTGAAATAAAAGTAGTTCTGTCAGCATGGCAACTCTTTCCACTACGAATATCACTGTTGTTGTTGTAGTCGTTCGACTAAATTGTCTCAAGTGTGAATACGTAGAAGGGCGCCTTGCTGATCAAGCAGTTGTACAACTGTTTCAGTTGGAATGAAATTGGGCTGCAAATCCAACTGTTTCAGTTGTACAACTAATTGAATGTAGTGTGAATGCTTCCATACATTCCCATGCAAATCAACATTCGACTAAATCGATTGAGTCGCAAGTGTGTATAGGCTCTTAGTCTCAAGTGTGAATAGCTGCCACCGATTCGACTAAATAGTTGGAGAAGTGTGAATACAACAGTCCAATTCGACCAAATCGATTGAGTCGCAAGTGTGTATAGGCTCTGAACCGACCTGGTAATTGGATCATGCCCAGCAGTAAAAATATGAAATGAATCCTTTATGAACCACTGATGAAATTCATCATGAGGAGGCATCAGTGAATACTTTCATATAAAGGCTGCTGAATTTTCAAATAAATGGTTTGCTTTCCTCATGCCTATATGACTCCGTTCGGAGCCGGCATAAAACTGTCCAATGGTAGGAAAAACAAAAGGAACACACCTCGAATTGGGAGAGAAGCTCGGCCATAAAACTCGTCAGAGTTATAATATCGCAAAAACAATTCTTGTGTACGTTGAAAAGAGACAAATACTCCCTCAAAAACAATTTGATTGACTTTAAACTTCAAACTAAATGAAAATAACTATTTCAAAAATTATTTTTTTGGAAATTTGAATTTAAATTACTGAAATAAATTATAAAACTCAAATGGCGGGATAGATATGTATTCCATGTTATAGGCCTCTCCGCAGCTCTCAAGAAAACGCTCAAGAAAAAATTTGCATTATTTCCGCACAAGAAATCGTAGTAGGAAAGTCATTATATTTTCAAAAGAAATGTCACATTTGAGTTTATTCACCTCTTCTGTAAAATTTTCTTGAAGAAATAATAGTAAATTCATTATTTATTGGTACAACCAGAGTTCAGTTGTGCACTTTTTCTAAAAAATCTTAAAAAAATAGTAGTAGAATTTCTTTAGAACTGCGTACAGCAAAAGAAAATATGACAAAAGAAATTTTTCTTGAGCATTTCTTGTACGTCAAATTACATAGATTTTTTGGTTTTCTTGAGAGCTGCGTATATGCCTTATAAGGAGAAGCCAGTGCGCAGTATAATTTTTCTTCCGGACTTCTTCTTTCCCCCTACGGCCAAAGCAGAAGCTTACAAGAGGCAAATTTGAAATTTGTATTTCCATATATTTTTATATTAAATATAATTTGTTTTATAGTTGTCAAATTGAAAAATTTTTCAGAAAAGGTGCCGAATGTCAAAAAACCTACCTAAATACAAGCTGGCTCGTTGGTTTTTAACCGCCTAGATGGTATTTCGTTTGGTTTTTTCAATATAGCTTGCTCGCTTGCACCAACGCAAAACGATAGTGATGAATATTCAACAAAGAATCACCAATGATCATTTAGCAGTGAAACAAATTTACTGCAGGGTATATCTATGTCACTTTTCAGTTCTGCCAAATCAAAAAAGCACTGTGTTGCCAAATCAGCACGGAAAAAACAAATCGAACAGGGCGGATCAGAAATTGAACCAGCAATTTATCTGGTTTAATCGAGCTGAAATCTTTGTTGTTGCATTTACATGCTAAAATTTTTATCTGGGTTAGGATCACCGTATGTGAAACACGGCTTACGACAAAGTTGATTATTTTCACATCAATGATGCTAACACATGTTGGCTGCGATGCAAATCTGTCAAAATCACCACTTGAACTTTGCTGCAAATCAAAGCAGTGCCGGTCAGGCTGTTCGTTGAAATAATGAAAACGTACGGAACACAATGAGAAAATGGAACTAGAGCAAGGAAAGGCACCATGGGCTCTCCGGCGAAATGAAAAATGTCCCGTATATTTTGTTATTGTAATTGGTGGAGTGGAAGCATAATCAAACTATACATGATCGTAGTAGTTAAAAGAGAATACGCAATTATCATCCGACGGTCGTTTTTATGAATGTAAAAAGCAGATGCTTTATTTTTGTTTCACATGAAAAACGCCAGCGAACACTCAAGCCAAGGCTGATCAATAATGTTGTCTTATTTGAAACAGCGGACTATTTCTTTTTTCATTATCTAAATTGACAAGCTTTATGTATGTGTTGTTTTTCTTGTATGCATGTGTTGCTTGGTCAATTGACAATGGTAGTTTGACAATTCAGTTTGCAAAATGGGCAAAAACAAAATGTATTGCAGGGATGCTTTTCCGAACTGCGATAACCTTATTGATCAACCTTGACTCAACAAATTACATGAAAACACGTGAAAGAATGTATAGTCAATAATCTGACAGCCTATAAAACAGAAAGAAGAGTGGCAGGAGAAGAATTTTCCATTGCTTTACCCATTCTTATGGACATGAGTGTAATGTGTAATATCATTCGCCTTGGTTAAAATCTGAATTCTCTTGGAACTCGCCTTTGATGTCTAGTTGGATGAATGTCAGCCAGGCAGGCAAAATGAAATTTAATTTTAAAATAAGATACTTCAGTTAGTTAAATAAATAAGCTTATATTATAAAATATTAACAAATAAATTAAAGCATTGTGCATTGTTAAAATATATAGCGATTTGAAGCGCGATAAATGGCCGTAGCATGTACAATTAACAATATTTGAGTTTTAAAACACCATAATTATCACTTTTTTGTCCCAATCCAAATTTAATTGTCTTTTTAATTTAATTTTGCGCACTTTCCTACTCACACGTTTGTTTACATTTGAAATTTGATCAAATGGTTGCAACACACGTCAAATGCTAATTTGGCACTGAAATTTGATCAAACAGCACCTTACACGCATCCACAACGCACGTCAAATAGCCATCCAATTTGATGGAAAACAAAAATTTTTGATTTCGGTCAAATCGGCATCAAACACGTATACGTGTGAAAAACACATAGACAATTTTACTACCACAGATACACGATTTGATCAAAAAACATTTCAAACTGTCCCAATTTTCAGTTTGGTAAATATGAGAATATGTCGACGTCCAAACACGGAGACACGAAGTTGAGCAACCCGCTGCTTTTGTTCGTTTGTTGGTGAGAAGGCGACGAGGAAAGGAGGGGGGCACCAAGTCGTCGGTGCTCGGACAACACGCTTTGTGCAGCAATTCTTATCGCCAGTGACCAATCAGAGCGTTCGAAGAATGCCAGAACAAAACATAATGAACAAAAGTTGGCCAGCGACGAGTTGATGTGTTTGGACAAATGGAAGACAGAACAGCGGCACAAAAGAGAATCGTTGGATAATTTCGCGGCAGAGTTGCTGTGTTTGGACACGGACTATGGCATCTCTGTCCGATTTTAACGCCGAAACTCCACAAAACAAAAATTATGTTAATTTTGTCTACCAGAATCATGTCTAAAATCCATGTTTGCATATGCGTGGGCACTTCATTATGTTAGACATAATTTGCAAAATGGCGCCGAATTGGCATGCCGTGTACGCAGAAGCACTTAGAAAGTTAAAAAAAATTGTTTAAAATTGGCGATGATGCTCGCAAACTGTATATATGCACTTAATGTTCTTTTTATTTATTTTTTAAGCCCAAACACTCAAGCCAAATGGACGCCGTGCGAAATTTCACGTTCAATGTGGAGATGTTGCCACTGTGAATTTTTCGTTGAAATGAAAAATTAGCTGTCAAATCACCAAACTGACAGCTCATGTTAAGGCAATCTTGTTAAAGCAATTGCCTTGGCATCTCTGTTATACCAGAAGACAGAGGCGGTCTCCATTTGAAATCTATGTTATAATGGTGCTTGTGATGACAGAATTCTGTTTTGAGGAGACGCCGGGTAATGGCTGCCGGAACGGAACGGAAGTGGCGAGCGGCTGACATTTCGCTGACAGATTTCTTTTCGTTCTAAACTTTTTAAAACGAAAGTTGTGTTTTCTTGTGCTGTACACGTTTCGTGTCGAAAAAAAGGACTTAAAAGTAAGTTAAAATATTAAATATACAAAATAAAGCAAATACCAATAATTACGCAAAGCATATTACAGAATTTAGTACATTGTCGCAAGGGATGCTAAAGATTTCAAGTGATAAAAAGATTCCTATCACGAGCACTTCTTTAGCAAACATTGCACAATTGCTTGCTGGTGCTTACCAATGAATTTCTTACAAATTATTAAATTGTTTGCATACAGCAATTAAATAGTTTCCTTTCTTCATTTTACCAACTTTTCAGAATGCGTTACGTGGCTGCATACCTTTTGGCTGCTCTGGGCGGTTCCGAAAACCCCAAAAATGCCGATATCGAAAAAATTCTCAGCTCTGTGGGTATTGAAGCTGATGCCGAACGTCTCAGCAAAGTAGTCAAGGAATTAAATGGCAAATCCATTGAAGAATTGATTGCTCAGGGTCGTGAGAAACTCTCCAGCATGCCTGTTGGTGGTGCTGTTGCTGCTGCCGCTGCGCCCGCAGCTGGTGCTGCTGATGCTGGCACCGACAAGAAGGAGGCCAAGAAAGAGGAGAAGAAGGAAGAATCAGAATCTGAAGATGATGATATGGGCTTCGGTCTCTTCGAATAAACTTGCAAGTGTTGGAGGGAAATTCGAATTTGGCGGATGTGTGGGCATTTGCTGGCAAATCGCCAGTGGGTGTTTTTTTTGTTAAACGTGCAAAAACTTTTTTCGGTGAGTCAATCAAAAGGGCAATTAAATGCGTTTTAGTTAAATATTTGTATCTTGTATGTATTTTTTTCCTTCATTACTTTTTATTAGTTTACTTACTATTTTTGGTTTATTATGATGAATAAAACTTCTCACCATCTTTCGACTGAGAACTAGCGTTGATGTCAAATAAGTTTTTTACTGATTAAATGTATTCACTTTTATATCTTTTGTTTATTTCCATATTATATTTATTTATAAAACTTTTCTCATTTTACTTACAGGTTACTGTTCCGGAGCATAAGCCAAAAGCGCCGGCATGGGAGGGTTTGAAAATCATGGATTTTTCCTACAAGGAAATAGCTATAGTTTAATTTTAAAAGAAAAACCTCAACACAAAGCATTTTTATTTCTATGAAATAAACGAAAGCATAAAGTTTTTACACGTTTAAAATAACAACTTTTATTATTTACTACCGACTTAGACGACCATAAGTGCAAGTCTTGTACTACATACGTAGGTACTTATTGACATGCACAGTTTATTAATTTAATATTTATTTCTCATTTCAATTTTCTTTTATCACTTTCCTGCTCTTCATCCAAATAATCTTCTGCCTCCAGCAGTCGTCGCTGAGTGGCTGTTAGCGCTGCTGCGTCTAAAGCCGTTTGTTCTGCTGCAGCATTAGCAATATTTGTCCAATCCGCCGCGCGATCATGCCGCTTACGTTCGGGCGTGTTTTTGCGGTCACGCCGCAGTGCCAAAAAACGTTCAAAGCGTTCTGCTTTCTCCGCTGCCTCAGAAAGCCTTTGCTGCACTTGCTCTAAAGTTTCGGCGGGTTTTGGCGCCTGTTTATTATCCCCATTTGCTTGCGCTACCGCCATCCTTTGCGTGTGCTCTTCCCAAGCTTGCCGTGACAGGCGCATTTTTGCCAGTAACTTGAACATGATTTGTTGATGATCTAAGCCGAGCACATCGTGTCGCATTTCTGGGAATTGTTCATCCTGTTTTTCAGCGCCGACTTGTATGTGCGCTTTGACTGCATTTAAAGAACTTTTACCACAAAATTCATTTTGCAACATATTTGCTACCAAATTGTATTGCGTACGTTGTTGTGGTTCACCATCCGTTCGGCCATCTGTGCCATCGGTTGGTTGCTCAGCTTCATCTGCTGCTGCAAAATCAATGTTGCGCAATATTGCCTCCACTTCATTAATATTTGTAAATTTTTTCTCCTTGGCAAATGTTATCCTTGGCACTTCACCCATTAGCATTAGCTGCGACAGCTCATGCCGCAACACGCCACTACAGCGTCGCAATTCAGTCTCTAGCGCTGCATCCTCCATCAGCTCGCCCTTACCCAACCAATAAACGTTGATGCTGGTGAAATCTGGTGATATTTGTACGCGCGTCACTTGCAAACCACGTCCCACAATCGCTTCGGATGCTTCGCCGGTGGCCAGCAAGTCGGTAATGTGTTGCATAAATAATTTATTTAGTACTATCATACGGCGCGTTGTATTTTTGCCGCCAACACCGCCGCCGCTGCCGCCTCCTTTCACAACATTCTTGCCGCTGAATAGAGCTGCATTTTTTTCGTTTGTGTTAGCGGCAGTATCAGGAAACCAACGTTTTTTGCTACCTGCTACGCGCTGGCCAAGCAGCTTACCCATAACTCTGCTTTGGAAGTTCTTAATGTTGGCTTTGGTGTAGCTGATGCCGCCGCCGCATGCGCCAGCACAACAAGCGGTCGAGATGTTGGCCGCCGCACATCCTTTGGCGACGCTCCACCATTCCAGTTGTCTGTGTCTGATTTGTTGTTTATTGCGTTGCACATTTCGTAACATTGTTGCGGCAGCAGCAGCTGCGGGCGCAGTAGCAGCAGGAGGTGTATTAGCACTTGTTTAACGCAATAAAAATTTAATTAAATTTTTTAGCAAGCTGCTTGACATTAGGCTTGGGTAACTCAGCACTGAGTCATAACTCTGTGTCAACTCTCATCAGTGAGCTGCATGCTCAAGCTCACCTCACGATAAAATGATAACTCAGCAGCACACTTGACTCCGTTGGCACGTTTATAGCACGTCAACTCAGTAGCACACTTGACTCCGCTGGCACGTCAACTCAGTAGCATACTCGACTCCTCTGGCCATAGTGTATAGCAAAGATGACTTGATACGAAACTCTTTTTTACTCTCTCACTTTTACGATTTTCCCACGGGTCTAATGTGGCTTTGTTGCCAGCATCAACACAACATAAAACCCGGCCGATCAGCTGTTTGTGCAAATTGCAGGTGCCAGAAAGGAAAACGGCCCAAAATAAATTGTCACTTTCGGTGGATTTTAATGTTTTGTTTTATGTGCCCAATTTTGTTGAAATAATAAAGAATTATAAGAAATACAGAGGTAACTGTATTGCTTGTGTGTAATATTCAGTGAAGTTTATTGTTTTAAGTGGAAAAAATTGTGTTTCAGTTAAAATTATAAAAAATATGTTAATGAGATGGAACGCGGGCAGCGATCTTCAGTAGATTTTTATATATATCCTGTTAAAAATTATCCCAACAAACACTGAGGTTAGTTATCGATTTGAGAATGACTCGAGAACTAGCCTCATTCTCAAACCTCTAACGTTAGAGGACGACTCGAAAATCTATCGAGAATCATAGCGTTCTCAAAGAAAAGGGTACCTAATTCTCAAATCGAGAAAATTATAATTCTCGAATCGAATTCTAATGTAGTTCTCTAATGAGATACTAATCAGAATTTGCAAATACTTCCAATTGAAATGAAAAACAAAGCTTTGTCTCCTTTTACATGATTTTTTCATTGGTTAGATTTTATTAACGCAATATGTGCCTAAATTGCATATGATTATATATATTGACATGTATATGTTTACCACATTTATAAGAACTGAAATTTAAACAAAATTCAGTCTTATTATTTAAATTAAAGGTACTTCTTGTACTTTTTAATGGAAAACATTGTACTACGGTGATATTAACTTTACCATTTTTTAGTATCTAATTTCAATATATGTATGTATATTCAATATATCACAGAAATATATTGAGAATTGATAAAAGGCGTGAGATTTGGCTCCTTCTCTAATCACTCGCTAATCGAATTCTAGTGTAGTTTTCAACCCTAGTTAGCGATTTGAGAATATATAGAGAATTACACTAGTTATCTAAGGTAATCTCGACAAAATTTCTAACGTTAGAGACTGTGTTTGCTGGGATTATATTTCAATTCTAATATATTCACATTTTAATAGAATTGCAAAATAGAGTAAAATATTTCTTAAAAAATACCACCCAACTACATGTATTATCGTTCACCACTTTTTGTGCGTTATTCTTAATTTGTCTGAGATTGGGTTTCGAACACGAATATTCGGAATGTGGGAAAATCATTCTATCCTGTGTATCACTTTTGTGGTTATATCCTTATCTTAATTTGGTATAAACAAAATTTTATTATTGCTATAGTCTTCAATAACATAAGGAAGCCGAAAAATCCCCAGAAATAATATGTAAAATACCCATTTTCAGTTTTCGAACAGAGTGGCACCAATGAAAAATGTTATAAAAAATGCGCATTTTGACAGCGCTCTCACGAAATGAAGAGTTTCGTATCTAGTTATCTATGGTGTATAGCATACAGTGAAATGGCTCTGGGATGCGTAGTCGAAATTCGATAAAAAAAAAGACGATAAGTCATCGAAAAATATCAAAATCGGGGACAGATTGGTATGGCGGCGACTTCCGGGGGTACAGATTGGTATGGCGGCCGGATGTGGTTGTTGTAAGAAAAGGGACCATAATGACAAGGTCGTAGCAATCAAGACAGAAACGCAATTCCGGAATTGGGAATTGAAAAAACCAATTCATAATTTCGAAAAGAAATTAAGGCTGAGTTCCTAAAACGCAATTCCCGGGGAGGGCGTAAACGCCAGCTATTCCACGAATAACATGTGCAAGAATGTAAAATCAACAACCTACAGAACAGAAAGAAGAAGAGCAATTTATATTGCATTCACGATCGGCATTGGGCCATAACAGCAACCCTGAAATCAGCTGAGCACAGCTGTTCGACCTTTTTAACACACATCCCAGAGTCAAGTCACTTGTATCCATTCACAATGCCTCTGGCACGTTCGATTTCGCCTCTTATTTAGCGTCATCTTGTGCATGCTTACTTTATATGGCACTTGGTGTATTTTGGTGGTTTTTGGTATTGGGGTGGTCACCTATTTATGCATTTTTTCATTTATTCCAGGTGATTTAGGCAAATTTGGTGTATGTAGGTGTATTCTGCATGAATTGTACTAACTTTCGGACACTAACCCATTTTTGTATGGACACTTGTTTTGGGTTTTTTTCGGTTGTTCCCCTTAATTTTGGTAAATTTGGTTATGATATTCAGAAACTAGATGATTTTTCCCAACTTTTGGACTTTAACCCATTATCGTATGTATGTGCATATATAAAAAGATACATTCATTTGAAATATTAGCTTTGTTCGTTTACGGATATTTTTTGATGTTTTTCGAAAACTTTTAAAAACAAACACTTTGTCGCCGTTCTTTTACGCCAAATCTCCAACAGAAGAGAACCAACTGAGAGAGAAAACTGACATTTCATTTTGTGAGAAGCTGTTGAATTCTGTTGGACAAATTTTTGCCAACAGCAATAAGCCGTGCACAATTGACTTCTACCTCGCTTTGCTTCAGAGTTTTGCTTTGACAGTTCTGTTCAGCATGTGCTTTTTAAAGGGACATGTTCACAATTGAGGTGAAGCGAGTAAAGCAAAGTATAAAGTTAGCCATCTTTCAACTTTTTTCCACTTTGACAAACATCTCCCCTTGTGTGTGTGTGTGTATGTTTGTATATCTACACTTATTTTAGCGATTTCGCGCAATTTCGTGAGAAGTGAGCAGAGAAAAGTAAAAAATAACATTCGAATAAGCAGAAAAAAGCAAATTCCCCAAATATATTACCAAAAATCAGGTTTATAAATTAAAGCAAAGAAGTGAAGTGGAAATTGTCAAAGTGTTAATTGTAGCAAGCATCTGGAATTTCGCTTTGCTTTAAGGTTTTTTCTATCAAAGTTGGAGCAGACAAAGCCAATTGTGCACGGGCTCCAATTTTCCAACAGGAAAACAGCTGATCAAACAACAGCTGACTTGAATTTTTGCAAGTAACAAGATTTGCAAAATATACAAATCAATTATAAAATTGGAAAAATACACTAAATTGGCAACAAATATGGATAAATTAAATATGCTAAATAAGTTACATACTTTTTGCGAAGTATTTATATGCATATTATGTACCTTAGTAAATTGTAATCTCCTTTGCGGGAATATATTATAACGGGGCCGCTGTGGTGCAGTGGGGAGTGTTGTGGCCACTGTGGTGTGGCGGACAGTGGCTAGTCTGCCATACCAGAGGTCATGGGTTGGATCCCCAGCCTGGATAGAGGAAAATTTGTATATAATGATCCACGATCCGATAACAATTAATTTTCCAGAGGGTAGGGGTGGTCTCACAGATCACAAACAACGTACTACAAAGTACTACCCTCCGGACGCTTATAGTTCAGGAGACATTCCTTGTTAAATTAATGTATGTATGTGTAGAACATCTTTCTGCGTTGGCGGCTTTTGGCAGCGCTTCAATAAAATTACCCTCAGCCGGCAGAATTTTCTTTCTGGATTAATATCCATGGAGCAATCCACAGTTGTTTTGTATAGAACACCTTTTGCCTTCAGCCGCGCTTTACACAAATAACCCTCAGCCGGGAGAATTCTATTTCTAGAGAACTTTAATATTATAATTTAATAATAGTTGAAAGTGTTAAGATAAGATGAATTATCATCTACGGAATATTTCCTGAAAGTTTCACTGAGCCTGGATAGACAACAAATTCTAACTAAAACCCAATTATCCGGATTTTAAAAATAGCAGCCACTCTAGGCAGTGGGTGGCACACCCTCCGAGAGTAGTTCTGCAGTGGGTCGGCTTCAGTATAATGCGCCCGCCGTATTTATTTTCAAACCACAGGAAATTTCGGGAAATCTTCTATGGATGTTAATTTTACTAATTTTAACACTCCCGATCGCTCCGCAGATATAATTCGAGAAAGGAAATTTTGCTGGCTGGGGCTATTTTTTTTAAAGCGCGGCCAAATACCGCCAACGCAAAAGTTTGTTCTACTCAAAAGTACTGTGGATCGGTCCATAGTGGGTTATTTTTTTAAAGCATGGCCAGGGCCGGGTGCATTAAATTGAAATCTCTTCTGCGGAGCAGCAGACGCAAAGACGTACTGCGGTGGAAAACACTATGGATATGGGTACAATGAAATCCTATTTATCAGATAGTAACAGCGAACCCAGCGGGTTTGGGGTCTAGAATATACCCATTGTAAAGAATGCATGTGGTAAAACGCGACTAAAATCCACCGGTCTAGAAGGTTGATTATACAGTCGGGCTAGTGTCAGAAGGGACTAGTACCCGAGCGTAGCGGATTTATCCGACAAACGACTGTCACAACCCCTACACTCCCAAAAACCTTCGGGGAGTGTCTTGGTGGCTACAACAACAACATGCAGTTAATTGTATTGCAGATACATACATATGTGCATATATCCCCACTGTTTTCAGGCAGAATTGTAACTCCATTAGCATTTATATAGAACAAACAGTGCCGATTTATTGTAAAAGAGAGTTCCGGATGCATTTCCGAATTTCAAAAAACCTTTTTGCGAGCCTATGCGAACGATTTTTAGATTGAGGAGCTTATCGCGAGGTGACAAAAGGCGAAAAGACGAAACCCAAAACGAATCAAAAGAAATTAAATAAGAAAAAAACTATGTTTTATTTTATTATTTTTATGTTATATGTACATATATACATAATTAACAGCAATAATTTCCACCAATTTTATTATCATTTTAATTTTAATCTTTTTATCCTTTGAATTTGGGGCTTGTGAATGTAAATAAAAATCAGCTGTTTGCCAAAGCTGTTGAACTCTGCAAATTTTGTGTTCGTTTACCTCTTACGATATTTTTCTCTTGTGAGAGGATAGGTGAAATGTTTCTCCAACACCTGGCTGTTGGAGGCTGCTGAGTAAATGCTGTTGGAGAAAGTACGCGAACAAAACTATTGTAATTGATCTTATCAACTAAGTTTATATTGGCACACATATGTATATTTTATTTATCCATCTGATAGCCCAATATGTGTACTTCATGAAGATCTCAAAAATCCCTAAATACCCTATATCTCAGAGCTACATAGGTCTAAATCAATAATCAACAACAAAAACGACATTAATTAATTAATTAATTAATTTTCCGTACATTTGCCCACTCACACCTATCACTTCAATTATATTATTGATTTATATCCCATTCTCGTACAAATATCAATTCATCATCGGAGCGACTCTTTCACTGACACAGTCTCTGATAGCACACAGTAACACTTTTTAGTTGACAATAGCACGAAAGTAATAGGGCCCTTCCACGATCAAATATTTGATCAAATCGTGTATATGTGGTAGTAAAATTGTCTATGTGTTTTTCACACGTACGTGTTTGATGCCGATTTGACCGAAATCAAAAATTTTTGTTTTCCATCAAATTGGATGGCTATTTGACGTGCGTTGTGGATGCGTGTAAGGTGCTGTTTGATCAAATTTCAATGCCAAATTAGCATTTGACGTGTGTTGCAACCATTTGATCAAATTTCAAATGTAAATAAACGTGTGTTGCATTATATGCTAACGCAATACATGCAATGCAATCGTCAGTGTCACTCATTTTGTTCTCCAAAATTTAATTCTATAAACAAATTAAAAGAAATATCAGCATTAATACGTGATAAAATATCTATTGTAAATAATAGAAAGCTAGAATGAAATTTGATGGGCTATTTGATGAGCTATTTGACAACGATTTGATCAAATTACACAGACACGCGATTTGATCGTGTAAGGGCCCTATTATATGTGCTGTAGCACAATCGTGCTGTAACTAGGGATGGCAACTATAACCGGAAAAACGATTATAATCGGTTAATTTCTTTCGGTTAACGGTTAAAATGTATCGGTTTTTTTCTTTTGATTATTTTTTCGATTAACCGTTTTCCTCTCAAGTCGAAAATAGTTGAGAATTACCGCCTTTTCATTTGAGTGAGTTTGTAAATTATTTTTCAAGGCAAAATGTTATGAATTAGTATTACTGAATGATTGATGATGTTATTTATTTATTTTTTCATATAAGTAAGCGCAATGTGTAGATAAATGTGCACAGCTTTTTTAAATATGGTTTCATTTATATACGAATTTGTATGAATTCGTACCTCTATAAAATTGTTTTTGGGAAAATTTTCCATGAAGGAACAACGCCCCGAAATAAATGACTATTTCAGGGGGGTAGAGTAGCTCTCACAGGACTTGGAACTGAAATCAAAAATTTCCGGAGGCTTGTAGTTTACAAGATATTTGTTGTTAAAATTTTGAAATTTACCAAACAAAACACGAAAATTGCGATCTATTGCCGAGATAAAAGCACGTATTAAACGAGCAAATGCATATATGTATGTGTGTAGAACAACATTTTGCGTTGGCGGCCTTCAGCCGCGCTTTAAAAAAATAATCCTCAGCCGACATAATTCTCTTCCTGGTGTAATATCTATGGACCCATCCAACCTTAACGACAATTATCTCGTAAACTGTAAACTTCCTGCAAGTTTTGATTTCAGTTTTGAGATATCTGTGAGCCCCTGAAAAAGTAATTTTTTTCGTGGTGCGCTTTCTTAGTGGAAAGCCGACACTTTTTTGTTTATAACGTGTTTTTTGTAAAGATGAGATAGTAACAAAATATTGACGATTTTTTCGCTGAAATTACGATTTTTTATTATTATAATAAAAACGAACACACATACATAGTATGTATAAAAAATTAGCTTGTTTGTCCTCTTGGGGTACTACGTATTAATTTATCAATAATTGTAATCGAAAAACGGTTATAATCGGTTAGTTCCCTACGATTATTCGCGATTAATAATCGAACCCTTTCGATTAACCTAAAAAACGGTTAATCGATTATTAAATTTTTTTTGCCATCCCTAGCTGTAACACAAACGTGTTGTAGCACAATCGTGCCAACTCAGTGAGTCGACTCTTTTTAGTGAGTCAGTGCTTATTTGTCAACTCCCAAAAAATCACCCCTACTTGACATAACTGCAGTTTTCTTTGTTCAGTGCTCAGCTGTTTTTTGCTTATTTTTGTTTGTGTGGAATGTGGATTGCAGTAGTACAGGGTTGCATGGTGTAATTTTCGTAAGACAGTATTAGGGTTGTTATTCTGTATTTAAATGTTGCGGAAACTTTTTATATATGTAAATGTATAAATTTATATAATTTTTTAAAAAACCATTTATACATATGTAAAATGTTATTGACTGCCCAAGTTTACATCCATAGCCTTATGCACGTTCCTACCCACCCAAGTTCAAGTTAATAGTAGGTATCACTTTTCATATTTTCAAAATTGCATTTCATTTTATTTTACACATTTTTCTTATAATTATAATATACATACATATTTTCTCCTTTTTTACAATTTATGCATGAAATATATACATATGGTTTGCTTGTATTCAGATTACAACCAATTAAGTTTATTCTAAGGTGATTTTATTTTAACATGCAACTGTTCACTAGTTCACTAACTAGTGCTAAAATGCTTAACTTCAAATAGCGCCTAAATTGAAATTTAATAAATTTTTTTGACAAAAAAAATGATTCGAAAATTACGAAAAATGTTTTTAAGTAATTTTTTTAATTGTCGAACATTCCATATATGGCGCTTTGTAGTTATTTCTACATAAATATTTCTATTCTTTTCTTAACGTCTTTTTTTATAACTTACTATAGCTAGCTTAAAATCTATATATATGTTTGTAAAGGAGTAAGCTTATCTTACAGCGGCAAAGCGGTTTTTACAGTTATATATTATTTTTTCTTATAACCTATTTTTAATTTTAACTTATTCTAAGAAAATATCAAAAATTAAGTAAGCAGTTCAAGTTAATTTTTGCGAAAAATGCAAAGGTTGTATTTTTTTTTAATTTAAAAAAAGAATGCAAGCATATATATATATATTTTATTTATAAAAAAACAAACTTTCTTCTTCCATTAAAGCATATTTGCTGACTAAATAATGTTCATTAAATATGACGGACTTGTGTATATGTTTATATAATGTATTTAATTGTGGAAGTGTTTAAGCATAAAATCAGTACTTTTTATTGTTTTTGTAACATTTACATATCTATGTATGTACATATATGGCAATGAAAATGAGGAAAGCATTAAACACTAATTAATTGATTAATTACTAAAGCTTATATTAAGATTTACCAAAAAAATTATACAAACCAGAAAACTAAATGAATGTGTGTATTTCAATTGAATTTTTAGTAACATTTTCTACTTATTTTGACAACTGCTTTGTAGCTGTCAATTTGACAGCAGAAACGTCACAAAAAAACTATTTCCATTTATGTATTTAAAGCTACAGCGTTGCTTAGGCAACAAACTGTTTAATACTTGTACATAAAACAGAAAAGTAAGTTAATAAATTAAAAAAAAAAAAACCTGCAATTTTTCTTGCTTACAAAAAATTTTAATTTTAAGTATATCCGTTACACGTTGTTGCACATCAAAGTTTTTTTGTTTATAATTTTAGACATATGTATGTAGACATACATAACTGTACATACATTTATGAAAATGCGAACATCTATACATATTAAATACTATTTAGTTGTCAATTTTCATGCATAAATACAATATACATACATATGTAGGAAACCCATGAAACTGAAGCATATGAGATAGCTAAACTAGCTTTGAAAGCGCACGTGCGTGTGTGTGTGATGCATGAGAGTGAAGTAAGGCGGACCAAGTAATAAAAGTTAAAAATAAGTAAAAAAATAAAAAGAAAAATAAATAACTAAGAAAAAAATAAAAACAAAACAAAAAAATAAAATAAAACAAATAAAACAAAAAAAAAAAACAAATAAAAAATAAAAAAAAGAAAAGGATAAAAAATAAAAATAAATAATTTGAAACGAAAACCAATAAAAAAAAAAACAAAAAAAAACAAAAAAAAATAAAAACAAAAATAATTAAAAATACTAAAAACAAAAAAAAATTATTAAAAAAATAGAATTACTTAAAAAGAAATTATAAAAAGCCCTAACAACAAAGAAAAAAGTAAATAAGAATTAAAAAATAATACCAAAAAAAAAATAAATTGACCTTTTGGTCACTTCAGCCAACGCATACAAACAAGTTTACAAGCTTTTAAAAATTCATAGTAATTCTTGTGTACTTTAGGCTTAACCTAAAGGCCAATAAGCACCCTTTAGCATATCTGCGATTATAGTTAGTGGCAAAAGTGTACTGACAGCAGCTGCTAATGCAAAAACGAACACCTCTCAACTAAAAATCAGCTATCAAGTAAAAAGAAAAAATTGTCATCAATAAACTACTTAAATAAATTTGCAATGCTTCTATCAAATTTAACAAGTTTTTTCTAAAAAAAAAAATTTTTTTTTGCCATTTCTTCACATTCACACTTCACACACACAAATTTTGTGCGCGCTTCTAAACTTTAGCGCTAAGTTGTCGTGTAATTTAATGCTTAAAACTACGCTAAACTTAAAACTAATTATATGCAGACTACACATGAGCATTATTTAAGCAAATTATATGTATGTAAATGCAATTGTTTGTATGTTTGACTTTTACGCGTAAAGGAAGATAATATTTTTTTTTGCTTAAATTAAATATGTATGTATTAATATTTACAGCTAAAGGAATATTTATTTTAAATACAATGACTGTAATTATGCGTTTACATATTTTTAATACAATTTTTTGTAAAAAAAAAATAATAATCGAATTTTTTTTAAGTTGCTTTTTACTTTTATATCGTAAAATTTCTCAGACAAACAAAAAAATTATAATATTTGACATAAGAATCCATGAGCCATAGACAAAAGTAAATAAAAGTCAGCTGTTGTTCCTTCTGACATCACCTACTAGCAATGCTTTGTTAACTGCTGCCTGTTGAATGCCAGTTTTGCTGTCAAATGGCGCCGCTCTCGAGGCATAAGCAACGTCAATGCTACAACTAGAGGTGTCGTATAAGTTTATTTTTATGCTGAATCTGGCAGTTGCTGACACAAAATTTTCAACTCATGCTTAAATAAGATTATTTAATTTTATAAAAAAATCAGGGACCGATTTTAATCGTTATTTTCATTTCTTCGGATGAAAAAATCATTATGAAAACTTCGTTAACAATAAAATGCAAGTATGCCGATATAATGATTTTAGCACATTCTATCCAAATATGACCTCATCTTTATTCTGAAGACTTTTATTTTTTAAATTTTTAAATAACCATTATTTACGATTTTTATTTTTTCGATCAAAAATAATTTTTATTATTGGATTTAAATTTTTCCGATGAAAATTGATCGATATTTTATTTTTATTTTTTCGATCAAAAATAATTTTTATTATTGGATTTCAATTTTTCCGATCAACTTTAATAAATATTTATTTATTCCTTTTTCCGATCATAATAAACTCTAAAAACTTGTTTCTTTTGTACCATACGCTATATTATTAATACGCTAACATAAATTTTGTTTTCAAATAGAACTGCGACAATTTTCATTAAAATTGGTTGGAAAATGCGTCCATAATCGCCGTTGGAAAATTACTGTATGAATGCTTTTGAACAGAAAGGAACAGAGCTATGGCAATGTGCACGCATAGGTATTCCAAACTTACCAAGCAATTCTGAACACAACATGCACAATGTTGGCAATCGTCAACTTCAGGCCATCAGATATGGGATTCACTAACGTTTGAAAAAGTTTATTATGATCGGAGAAAAATAAAAAAATATTGATTAAAGTTGATCGGAAAAATTTAAATCCAATTATAACAATTATTTTTGATCGAAAAAATAAAAATCATAAAATATCGATCAAGTTTCATCGGAAAAATTTAAATCCAATAATAAGAATTCTTTTTGATCGAAAAAATAAAAATCATAAAATATCAATCAAATTTCATCGAAAAAATAAAAATCAAGTTATAACGATTAAAAATGATTTTTTTTATAAAAATGATAATCTTTACGGTCCCTGATAGAATGATTAGTCAAAATATATTACACGAAGTAAATGCCTTAGAAAACAGTTAAATAAAGTTCAAATTTGTTCGTTTTGTGGCAATTTTGCCATATTGCTTGAAATATGAAAATATTTTTTTATAGAAAAATATATTTATTTTCTAAAAAACTAACGAATATAATTAATTAAAAAAAAACATATATATACATATGTATATGTGTTTATACCGAAGCACAGTAGTACAGCTAATCTCAAAATAAAACAAAAAAAATCGTTATTTATATGAAAATCTGCCAAAAACATGTATTGGGTATTTTTTCGCTTAACTTTGGTTTTCGGCTTAGAATTAAAAGCAAAAATAAAAAATAAGTCTTTATAAACAAAAAAAAAAAGAAATAAAAAAATAAATAAATAAAAAAAAAACCGAAAAAAAACCGAAAATAAAAAATTAACAAAAAAAAATTAAAAAAGAAAAAAAAATTATTTAACAGCTCGCCATTTGACTTACGTCAACTTAACCACAGATGATAAAAACGACGCTAAACGGCTTGCATCATCCATGAACAAGTAGTAATAAGACCTAATCCACATCAGAAATGTCATAGAAACGTGTATGCAAAAGAATTTGACAGTTGGGATTCGGACTGAGAGTGATGCAAACAAAAATAAAGTGCTTGTGTGTGACACACGTTTTGAGGAAGAGAAAGAAATAAATTGATCGGATGAGCTCTGCTTATAATTGTTTCACGACATAATTACTGTTTGTTATGGCATATGCGTCAAATATGCCTAATTGGTTGCTGTCAGTTGTTTTTGGCGTTCAACAACAAACAAAATACACATGCCAATTTCCTTGTTGCCGCCGCAGATAGCATAACGTGTAACTAAAGCTGAGTTCCCGTGGCAGTGATCCAGATCCGGATACAAATTTTGCAAGCAAATGCGACAACAATTTTGTGATCCTGGTATTTATCTGGATCAAAACAACCTATTACAATCTATACGGATCCGAAATTGATACAGATAAACGCCAGGATCACAGAATTCTTGTTGCATTTGCATGCAAACTTCTTATCCTGATCTGGATCACTGCCACGGGAACTCGCCTTTAGACCTTATGCAGGGTATAGCAAATAAACAAAAAAAAACTTGCTTATACAGGGTGTAGCAAATAAACAAAAAAAACTTGCTTATACAGGGTGTAGCAAATAAGCAAAAAACTTGCTTAGCAAATAAAAAAATTCTGCTTTGTACAATAAAAAAATATAAAGAACTAAAGCTAGTTGTTACTTATTAAATGTAAATTAATGCTAAACAAATACAAACAGGTTTTGTACATTTTAAGCTTATGTAATATAAGTTTTAAACTTATTTAATATGCAAATATGTCAAAATGTAGTACTTATGTGTAAATAAAATAAGTAAATTGGCGTTTTGGGCATATTCTCTTTTTTTGTTCTAAAGTTAATACTACTTGTTTTTTAAATATACTTAACTACGCTGCTTCTCTTACTTATGGCGCGCTTATTTGTAGTTGTAATAAATTTTCTTGCATAGAATCTCACTCGTAACCGTTTTGAAAGCTTTAATGTGTGTGTGTTTTTTTTTTTTGTTATACAACTTTACATACATACAAGTTTAAAATTTCATCTCACTTTCGTTTTCCAAATTAAATATGCGCTTTAGCGCCAACACTAGCGTTCGCGCCGGCGGCGACGCCACCGCTCACCGCCAAATGATGCGCCTGATAACCGCCAGCCGTCGTAGGCGGCAGCGTTGGACTATCCGAACGTTTGATTTGTGTTAGAGCTTGTGTCATTGCAGCGGATGCATTGGGCGACATTAAACCAACGGCATTAACGGCAATACCGCCGCCGCCGCCGCCCATGCCACCACCACCACCACCACTGCCACCGCCAATATTATTCACCGCCGATGTAGCGCCACGTCCGCGCTTGCGTTGCGGCAATATACCCTTGCGCGCCATATAGAAACGTATCGTCGAAACGGGTATATTAAACATATTGCTAACCGTTTGAAAGGTTTGCCCCTTCGATACACATTTGGCGGCTTGCGCCAGCGATGCTTCCGAACGGCGTATGCGTTTGAGTGAGCCGGCTGAATCAGCGGCATTGTTCATTGAGCTTTCGTGTTCGGTCGTGTCGCCTGCACTGGCGCTGGCGCCAAAGCTGCTGTCCTCCTCATCATGCGCCCCGCCGCCCACATAATTATGATCGTCTTCGATGGTGGAGTCGAGATGGTGGAGCGGCGGTAGTGGTAGTTGTTGGCCTGCAACACCTGCAGCCATGCCTGCCTTGAGCTTGCCGCTTGCCAAATTCTGTTGCAGCGCGTACTTGTAATCTTCATAGGCCAAATTGGAATTGGAATCTTCGGCGGATTCTTCATCATCTTCGCTGGCGGCATTCGAGTTGGGCGCTGTGCCTGCGGCGGCGGCTGCTGCTGCTGCGGCAGCCATGGCAGCAGCGGCGTTGGCTACATGCGCCAGCGTCGCTTTCGGCACGCGCTGTTGTTGTTGTTGTTGCTGTTGCTGCTGCTGATGTTGTTGTGCCTGTAGTTGTTGCAGCTGCTGTTGTTGGTGGGCTAGTTGTTGTTGTTTTTGTTGTTCAAGGTGATTTAGCTGTGCTTGCCGTGTATTGTGCATCGCAATTGTGCCGCCATTGCTTTGTTGTTGCTGTTGCTGCTGCTGCTGTTGTTGCAACAATTGCTGTTGCTGCTGGATAATTTGTTTCTCTTGCTCCAGCATTTCCTGCATCGTTGGCAATTCCTTTTTAATCGCATATGACGTTTGCCGTGGCCGGTATTTGTATGGTTTTTGCTGTGGCTGTGGCTGGTGCTGTTGTTGCTGTGGTGGTTGTTGTTGTTGCTGCTGCTGCTGCTGTTGCTGCATCTGCTCTAACTGCTGTTGTGCTGCCAACTGTTGTTGGTGCTGCTGCTGCAGGTGTAGTTCCTGCGCCATCATGCCGCCGCTTGCGTGCAGCTGCTGTAATGCGCTCGCCGCTGTCGCTGTTGTTGTTGTTGTCGAATTTGTACCAGTATCTGTGTCGGTATCCATACCATCCACATGCTGCTGTTGCTGTGCCGCCGCCACAGCCGCTTTACCGGAGAGCGCCTTCAGCTGATTCAAATTCAACGCCGCATCCGAGCCGTACAAGCCGCGTATGCGCAATTGTTCGGCGCAACGCAACAGCTGCGGCAAACCGGCTTGTGTGACATTCACCTCACCTTTGTACATGAAATCCACCAACGCTTGGATCTCCCACAGTTTGATTTCGCTGGGCAATATGATGACGGGATGTTTGCAGGGATTCTCAGCCAAAATGCTATCGAAATATGCTGAGCAGGCGGCCAAGACCAACCGGTGACAATGCACCTGATGACCCTCGCATGCCAATGTCACATCCACATACCGTTGGCCGGCTAGCAGTTGGGGAAAGGCGGCGCCAATACTACCCAAATGGCTGTTCCAGCGTACACAGAACTCCTGCCGCTGCGACGCGTTCATTGTGGTGGCGGCAGTGTGTGTTGTTGATGCTGCTGCTACTGCTGCAGTTGGTGTGCTTCAGTTTCAGGTACTGCTTGATGTTGCAACAATAACAACTGAACTGGAAAGTAACGGAGTAGGTGAGGTGAATTTATTTTAATTGTAGTTTGGTGCTTTTAAATTTCGTCACTTGGGTAGAAAATGCGTTTTCCTGTTAATCACGTAGGGAAGCGCTTTTTTTTTGTTGTTGCGGCACGCAGGCCGTATCACAACTCTAACAGAGGATTAAGTGTGGTGAGAAGCTGGAAAGACGAGAGAAAAACTATAATTGTGTATATTTGTTTATGGCAGAACGAGAAAATAAAGGCAATAAATTCAACACATAAAAATCGTATAAAATTGTAAAAATTTGTAAATAAAATAGGTACTATTTTAGTCTGGCACAAATATTATAAATTTTATTTATTTTATATATTAATTTAATCGAAATTTTTAAACAGATGGCAACACTACAAAATAGCAGAAAAGGGTTGACACTTATTTTGGAGTAAATATAACCTTAAAGTTTTAAAACATTACTAAAGTGTTAGACGTTACATAATTTGTTTATTAATTCATAAAGCTTAGTAAAAAAATTAAAACAGCTGGCAACGCTCAAAATATTTTTGGTTGTAAGCATTTTTATAGTAAATACTGTTATTATAAAATTTTATTTATTTTATGTAATAGTTTAATAGAAATTTTTAAATAAGTGGCAAGGCTACAACATAAAATTTAATATTTATTTATTTTGTACCTTTATTTCAATACATATTTATAGCTCTTTAAAAATTTAATGTATTGAAAATTTGAAATAGTGGCAACCCTCAAACGCAGCAGCTAAAAATTATTAAAACTACTTTTTAAGCCCCTATTTAAATATTTACTTTATTTTAACAATTTTGTGGATTGAAATTTTTCAAAATGTGGCAACCCTTAAAATGAAAAAAATTACTAAAATCTTTTCTTATTTCCACATTTTAATATTCACTTTTCTCTAGTAAGTTATTATATTAAAAATTTGAATAAGTGGCAACCCTGAACACCAAAAAAATTATTAAAACCCTCTTTTATACCAATATTTCAGTATTTACTTTACTTTAAAAATTTTATGGATTGAAGATTTTCAAAAGTGGCAACCCTTAACAAGAAAAAATTATTAAAATCTTCTTATGCCCACATTTTGATATTTACTTTAATTTAACAATTTTGTGGATTACAATTTTTCAAAAAGTGGCAACCCTTAACATGAAAAAATTACTAAAATCTTTTCTTATGCCCACATTTTAATATTCACTTTTCTCTAGCAACTTATTATGTATATTAAAAATTTGAAAAAGCGGCAACCCTCCAAACAAAAAAATTACTAAAACTCTGTTTTATGCCCATATTTCAGTATTTACTATACTTTAACAATTTTATGGATTGAAAATTTTCAAAAAGTGGCAACCCTTTACATACAAAAACTTTCTTATGCCCATAGTTTAATACATACATATTAACTTTTATTTTTTAAATTAATGCAATGAAAATTTTGAAAAGCTGGCAACCCTCATTATTATTAAAACCCGTTTTTTTTTAATTTGTATTTTTTGATAGTAAATAATAATTTCTGCAAACACATCTTTTTTCTTTTTCCTATAGCGCCGTTTTTTTGAAACTATGTACGTAGTTTAAGGTTAGGTTGAATCACTTAAAAAATAGATGAATTCAAAATTTTATGTGAGTCGCTTATGTACACAAAATCTTTATAATCTTTGCCATCAATCGCACACACAAATAACAAAAAGGCGCAATACAGACACAAATTAAAAAAATTGCCAACAAAATTTAAAAAAAATATCTGCGCATTCCAAGGACAAAGGCAAAGCGCTCAAATTTAAAAATATAAGCTTTTAACCACAAGCTGAGACAAGTAGGTATAATGTGTATGTATTATGTGCATATGCATGTATGAATGTACATATACACACATACATATATGTATATACATATATAAATTAAAAATTTGCAACATTTTTTCTATTTCCTTTTTAAATTTTATTAACTCACTTTATAACACTTTTTGCAATAAAAAAAAATTATTATTTTCCATCCAAATTCTTTGATGAACTAGAAAATTTGCTTTGCAGAAAAAATCCTTATGCAAGTGAAGAGCGCAACATCAATTTTGCATTAAACAGAAAACGGCAAAAGACAAAGAAATACTAAAATGGAAAAGTTAAAATAAAATACATAAAAGTGGCAGCAACAAAATATCCAGACAAATAATTATACACACACACAGGCAAGGAGGCACACATCCCCAGATAAATGTATGCACGTATAAGGAACAAACAGTCGCAGCAGCATAAGACAGCAACAACAAAAACAACAGAGAGAAATCATTAAATAATAATAAAACAACCACACATACTAGATATACATACATACAAGCATAGAAATATGCAATGCAAAATTTCTGGAACACTGTACTTTAGAGTATTTTTTTTACACCAACGAACAAATACAAATAAACCAAAAAAGGTATAAAAATAAAAATAATAAGGATGTAGATATGTATGTATGTTTGCATATCACTACATATTCACATACATACATTTGTGCAATAAAAGGAGAATCGGACAGGCAAGCCAAACCTGACAGGCCAAAAGTATAGCCTTGCTGTTAAAAACAAGCGAAGAATCAACCAACCAACCAACCAACCAGACAGCCAGCCAGCCAACAACCAAAACAGTGTGAGAACCAAACAAATATACAGCAGAGGAGCACAGGCGCATCATGAACGCACATGTGGCAGCATGTTTAACCATAACGTGCTATGCAGCGAGTACACGTGTACCCATTGAAAAAATTGTGTGTGCACGAAAAGAACGAAGAAACCGATATAAAAACAGTATCATGGAGGAACAATAAAGGAGAATGCATAAGATCAGCTGACTTCTTCTTCAATCTTCATAAACACACGAACCCAAACATTTTTTTTTGTTGACATATGCCACACACACACGTACCCTAGCAATTCCATAGGGGCCGAATCTGTCAAATTCTTCTACATTCCTCTTTGCATGACACTTCTCGCCCCACTATGTATGAAGGTATGTCGTCATGCGTAAACCTTTATTGTTGAATCATGAACAGTATTCAAGACGACTTTCTTCAATACGACCTTATTCCGGCGAGGTAACATATATAATTTCCCAACAAAAAATCTAAGCCTTATTTAAGAATTAAAACAGCAGATTTAAAGCCTTCCGAAATAAGGCCTGAAAATTATAAGGTTTGCAAATTTGTATGGCGTAAGGCTTAAAATAAGGCTGATTTTTCAATTCAATAATAAGCAACACTTTTTTGCAGGGTTACTTTACCGGTAAAGTGAAGAATGTGGAACTTTCAACACCCTTTTCGTATTCTGGCAGCAGGAAAATTATGTTGCCACCACCTCAATATGTGGTAACATTTTGTTACCATTTTCAGTCCGATTCCATTCCGTTCGTATAGAACCGCTTTGACATCGTTACCATTTGTGTCAGAATTCCGATTAAAAAGATGGTAACGATTTTAAGAAAAGTAAGTTGCCAGTAAAGTAATTTTGTGGTAACGCACAGAGTTGGGCTGATAGTGTAACAGTAAGGAACTTGTTTCTTATACTTTCATCATTTTATACAGGGTGTAATATGAAGGAACATGTTTCTTATACTTTCTTCAATTTCTACAGGGTGTAACAGGAATGAAGTTATTTCTTATACTGTGGTTATGCTTACAATCTTGCTGGTCGAGCACCGTGAAATTGTTGTTGTGCACTCCGACGGTGAGAGAATTTTCGGACTCTCACATCCAGCAAGTTTGCTGTGTGAAACAGGCAGCCAGCAAACGAGGTTTCAGGGGTAATAATGTGTTATGTTGTGTATGTGCGCAGTAATTATCATGTGTTATGTTGTGTATGTGCGCTCCAATCATCAATGTAAGCATAACCACCTCTCACCAATCACGAAATGTTTCCGATTTTGATTGGCAATGTTGATTGGTACCATAACCACAGCATTATACCTACGTACTAGAACAAAGAATTTGTTTCAATAAGCGATTACTTATAAGTCTTCCACGGACCACTTCAATGTTGCAGGCATTAAGTTGCCTTGCCTCAGCCATGCTTTTCTAAAGGTTAAAATAGCATCAGCAGAAGCAGCGCAAAAGGAAGAGGCAAGTAACCGAGGCTGAAAATACATAATACAAGTCGTTGAAAAGCTGAGAGACGCGCCGCAAAGAACAAAATGCCAAACGAGAAGAAAAAAAAACCAAAGAATATTTTTGTACAAATATATGTACATAAGTAAGTGAGGACAGACAGTCAACGAGCTAGTTCAAATAAATTAAACAAATGCGGAGCAGACCATACCAAAGAAGAGCTGCGAGAAAGTTAGAGAGAACGCCTGCTTACCATTGCAAGACTTACTACCAACACAAAAAAAAAAAATGGAGGAGAGCGAGCGAGCAGAAGTAAAATGTTAACATACAGTCAAAGGTGGTTAAACAATTTTGAATGAATATGAAAAAAATGTAGTAGGTACCAGCGTTGCCACTTTGGTTACTTTTTACCAAAATTGGTTACCATTTTTTCGTTTGGTTACGTGGTTACTTTCGGCCGATTTTGGTTACCATCAAGGTCCATGAATTCAGTGAGTACACCATGGTTACATTCAACTTTTAGGAATACGCTTTTAATTTTTCCAAACTATAAAATATGTTTTTTTTCCCCCCGGTGCATCCACTTCCGAAAAGAGTGCTGATGATCGAAAATGGTTTTTCGTGAAATAGCTATACACTCAACCTTCGCTGTAAATAGTTGTTGAATTTTTTTCCACTTACCCCAACAACAAAAGTGGGAAAAATTCAACAGCTTTGACAGAGTATGAGTGGTCGAGCTTGTAAAAGCTTTCGCATATTGCGGCTGAAGATGGAATGTATCACGGGTTCGATCCCCGTGAAGAGCATCCACTTCCGAAAAGGGTTCTAATGATCGAAAATGGTTTTTCGTGAAATAGCTATAGGTACTCAACCTTCGTTGGAAATAGTTGTTGAAATTTTTCCATTTACCCCCAAAAATAAAAAATCAAATTAAATAATTTTCGTGCTAAGCATTAAAAAGCTTTTAAGTCCAAATAATTTAATTGACAGGAGTCAGCGACCACATTAGAAATAAATCTATTCTGGAGAATGTTCGTCGGGCGATTTTCGTCAGCTGTTAATTCTCATGTCTGGCCGTGTTTTTAAATGTTGATAGAACGCTACGATCGGGCGATATTTCGCTCGACGTTGGATCTGCTTAAGGCATAAAGATGTAAAACAATTAATATATTTTAGTTTTTTAACCGTATATATTGTTTTGCTTCCAAATAAATAGCCCTAAGGTTAATGGGACATATCGCTAGCTTAGAGTGCAAATTGTGTAAGTCCTTTAGCCAAACTATGTAGGAGAAAAAAACAAAAAATAAAAAAAAATTCGAAATTAAAAAAATTACTGTTCATGTAAATATTTTGGACTTACAGTATTTTCTTCGCCTTTTGGACTTACACAATTTGCATATCACTGAATAACAACGAGTAGAAATATAACAAGTGTGACATACTTGTTTAGCGTGGTGCGTATTTGATTTCTCTAGCATTCTACATAAAAATACACTTTTTTTTATAAAAGTGGACTTACACAGTTTGCACTCTAAGCTAGCGATATGCTTATATTAGCCGCTTTCGATTCACAATTTCTCTGCTGGCTATAAATTTCCTTCTGTCAAATTTATATGTGAATGCTAGCGAGCAGAGGGAAATTTTTATCGACCAGTAAGCGAGTATGGCTACTACTCATTATGGGTTCAAACATTTTTGTTCGACCCGACCTCGCTTGTGTGATGGCGAATCGAAAACGACAATTATTAATTTTGGTTACCTGTTTCTAGTTTTGGTTACTTTTATTTTGTATTTTGGTAAATTTAAAATTTTTTAAGTGGCAACGCTGGTAGGTACATACAAACATACATATAAAATAATACACTGGCACTATTATAACTCTGTCGACTTTTATGGCCGAGCTTCTCTCCCAATTCGAGCTGTGCTCCTTAACTTTGGGTTTTCCTCCTAATTGCGTGGACCTACTGTTTTATGCCGGCTCCGAACGGCGAATGCATTTTTGATGAGAAGCTTTTTCATGGCAGAAATACACGCAGAGGGTATGTCGCCCACTGCCGAGATGTGATCGCTATTTCTAAAAAATAATTAAAAAATTTGTTTGGTGTTTGTCCGCACTGGGGTTTGAACCCGAGACCTCTGGTATAGCAGGCGAGCACTCTACCCACTACACCACAGCGGCCACAAACATAGATATGTACATATTTACATAAAGAAAAAAACTTTAGATTTTTGTTAATCAAAAACCAAGGGGGAGATATGAAATGGCAGATAGTAAGAAGAGAAAAAAGAACAGACAACAAGAATACAACGAAAAAAATCTGCATGTTAGCGCAGTTTTTTTTATGAATTTTATGAAAAACTAAATCCGAAGACAAGAACAAAATTACACTAAAAACAAAAAAAATGTTTACAATAAATAAAAAATTACACTCAACACTAACATAAAATTATGCACTTCAAAATCGTACCGTGAATGAAGTTCCAATTTCAAAAAAAAAAAAACAAAAAAAATCATCTTCAAACGCCTCCATTTTGAGTTTCAGCGAAGGCAACATTTTTTTTTGTTTTTTTTTTGTAATTTTGTTATTATGTAAATTCACTTCAATTTAAAGTAAAATAAAAAATCGAGTCCATGCGGCCTAAATGTATGCTATAAAAAATGCTGCTATGCGACACAGGTACAGACTAATGGGCCCGTCAGAATGAATACTTTTCCGGCAATCCAGCAGCGTTTAACTGACACATACTTCAATTTCATATATTTGTTACGGCAAAGTTGAAGTACTGATTGTGTCGATCTTCATTCAAATACATTAAATTCCACTCTGCTGTCAGTTAAACGGATTGCTGGATTGACGGAAAAGTATTCATTCTGACGCCCCTTTTAGGCATCGAATCCCGAAGCTTTTTGGCAATCCCGGGTTTTCGGGATTTGAAAATGACAATCCCGGGATCCCGGGATTTTTCCGGATTACCTAAGAGACTGTTACCTTTGAAATTTTGTTTAAAAAACATACACATATGAGTACTTTAAAACATACCATTTATTTCATTTCAATCTTTTGTAGAAAAAATTAAAGCTTATTGAATTCAACTTTTGAAAAGAAAAAAAAAAAGATTTGTATTGTATACTTTAACACAAATGTTATTTAAATATATAATATAAAGGTACATATTTATTTCAAAAAGTATCTTAAAAATATAAAGCATAGCAGTTGAGCAATTTTAAATACAGGGGGTGTCTTGTGATTTAATATTCACCCTTATTACGGTTGTCGTCGTCGACGTCGTTGTCACTTTTCAGTTGACATCACATCGCCTCGACGTCGTCGTCACATCGACGCAAAATCGGTATTAGCTAAGCGTATTGAGACGACGTCGACTGTTTATCGGTAAACCGAAAGACGAAAGTACCATCCCTATAATTTCTGCACTAGCTGTTTGATTTTATTTACAATCTGTGCACAATTTTTCCGTATTTTTTATTTGTGCTATTTTGTTAATTTATTTCTTTATTATAAATGTATTTTGCATATGATTCATCAAGTTTTAGCGATGAACATAGCAATGAAGTGCTCGAGTAATTAATAAATAAAAGAAAAATTATTTTAGTTGAAATACATATGTATGTATGTATGTACATAAATATTTAAAAAGTTTTCTCCTCAATCTTTCTTAAAGGAGGTGTCAAGGCATTCAATTTAATGGTGATTGGTTCTCAATGTTGTAAAAAATTTATTGGTAGCGTACCCCATTGAAAACCTTTGGGTCGGCTTCGGTATGTGTGCTCACCGAATTTATTTTTAAACTAGTGGAAATTTTTCAATGAAACTAGCAGGAAATATTCTGCGGATGTTAGTTCTACTAATTTTAACACTCCCGTAATAAAATTTTAAAAACAAAAATGCATACATACTAAATTTTCTTCTTGTCACCATTAAACACAGCGTCGACGAAAATGGCAACGAGTGACCGTCGACGTCGACTTAGCTGATACCAAATATGTTTCGATAATTGTCACAAGTTATCGACTTTACCATACGTAATACCGATTTTGATAAGTCGTCGCCGACAGCGTCGAGTGAGTGTCGACGACGACAACCGTAATAAGGGTGATTGTAACTTTAAAAATAATATGGCAGAAACAACTTCATCAAAAACATTGAATAATTTTTTTAAATTACTACATATACGCAAAATCCCGAAATCCCGGGATTCGAATAAAAACTATCCCGGGATTTCGGGATGAAAAAATTGTACGTGAGGCCCGGGATTCGGGATCGGGATTTCCCGGGCTCGATGCCTTAGTACAGACACATGCATGTATACAGCAAACCACAGGGTGAGTCATCCAACTCAAAAATTAACTGCAATGTTTATGTTATGTTTGCCGCTTTATGTTGTTGTTGCAACAGCTTAGCGCTTAAATTAGAGCTGGTTGCTGGAAAATTAACTGCTGACTTACTAGGCATAAAAATTTGAAAGATTGTAATCAAGTAAAGCCTCCTTGCGTATACTCACCATACATAGAAACATATACATACATATGGTGGAATCACTTCTAACACTATTTACATATTATTAAAAAAAGAAATATTTTTCTTCCTTTACACACTCACTAATTCCGCGACAATTTTTCGTGTTCTTTAAAATATGAACTCTAAAATATAACTAAAGTGCTGCCGTTGACTGCGCAACTTTTTTTAAACGAATCCTGTAATTATTAACTTAAGTTTTTTTTTCGTTGCAAAGAGCCCAAAAAGATAAAAAAAAAACAAAGTAAAATCAAAGCACAAACAGCCAAACACATAAATATATACATACATATGTATGTATGTATAGAGAGAATTGGGGCTGAAAATAGAATTTGACAGAAGATGGTGAAGGTGGTGCAGGTTTTGGTGGTGGTGGTTGAACGGTGTGGCTAGTAAAAGCAGCTAGGAACAAAAGCAAAATAAAAGCAAAACGACGAATTGCTGCTTTTAACAAAAAAAAAAAAATAAATAAAACAAGAACAAGCCAAAATCTCAACTTAAAAGTTTAATTTTCTCTGAGTGGGAGATTACGAAAATCAAAAACATGCGCATATATACAAAAAGCTATGAGTAGGTACATGTGTTACAAAGAGAAGACGACGAAAATGCGCGAAGTTTGGTTATTAATGCGCTTTAAGGGTTAAATGTTGGGTGGTTGATAAACTAAAAGGTAGATGATGTTAAGCATTAAAATTGAGCGATGACAAGCTGGTAGAAATTTTGAACAAATTTAAAAAAAAAAAAAACAATTAAAAAATGTTAAAAATTATTAAATAAAAAATATAATAATAAAGAGAATTTTTAATAAAGCGAAAAATTATTAGATAACGGAAAAAAATTTAAAACCACAAACAAGTTATTTAAAACCATAAAAATTCTTTCGATTACAAAAATTAAAAAAAAAAAAGAAAAAATATGGCTCTATAAAATTCACATAAAAAAAAATAAATAAAATTATAATTTTATTAGAATTAAACGGTCATGTAAAAATAAAAACAATATGTTTTTTAACTATAAAAATAATTTTTTATATCAGAAAAATTAAAAAAAAAAACATTTCACAAAAAAAAAACAAGCACTAGTAACGCCCTAATGTATTAAATCAAAAATTAATAACGCCAGCAAGGACTTAAAAACAAACAAAAAAATTTTGCAAACAGCATTGGAGTGGGTCGAAACTTTGTTGTTAATGAAAAATATGAAAAAAAATAAAGAGCAAGAGAGGAATGTTCTCAGAACAACAACAACAGAGCAGGGTTGCGTGATTTTGATTTGACTGAATCACTAATCAAAAATATTTTCTGATTCTTGATTTAAAATATTTTCAAATAAAAGATAATTTTTATTTGTGATTCGTTTCAAAAAAAAATCACGAAATACCCTTTGATTCGTGATTCAAACTATTTTCAAATCAAAGATAAATTTTATTTGTGATTCGTTTCACAAAAGAATCAGAAATACCCTTTGATTCGTGATTCAAAATATTTTCAAATCAAAGATAAAATTGATTTGTGATTCATTTCTCAAAAGAATCAAAAATCTTTTTTGATTCTTGATTCAAACTTGATTTCGAATCAAGATTCTTAATAAATTTTTGATTCGAATCAAATTTTTGATTCGAATAAAATTTTTGATTCGAATAAAATTTTTGATTCGAATCAAATTTTTGATTATTTTGAATCAAAACTTTATTTCATATAAAAAATACTTTAGTACGTGATCCCACCACCCCCGCGAGTTGAAATGCAAAAAATCTAAAATTTCAACAAACGTCTGCGTTGTATGGGAGGAAATGCAAGCAGATTTTCGCAGTTGCTTTAGCCAAGCACTTGCGCATACATATGTATGTATATACTTACATACATATATATAACGAATAAATGAATGAAAGGATGAATGAATTATAGTTGGGTGTATGCATACAAAAGAATCCCTGCAAAAAAGCCGAGTACTCCATGCACGCGTGTATAGAGTACTCGCTATGGACCAACCGAGTACTCCTCAACCTGCCACATATCATATAAAAAATATGGTCCATTTAACATGGCATTATTTATTATCTAGGCCTTATTTCGCATGGCGGATAAGCATTAGGAATAAGGTGTGCTCTCAGAGAGAGAGTACTCCTTATGGCGTGATGACATCAACACAGGAAAATCAGCCTTATTTTAAGCCTTACGCCATACAAATTTGCTACCTTTATAATTTTCAGGCCTGATTTCGGAAGCCTTAAAATCTGCGGTTTTAATTCTTAAAAAGGCTTAGATTTTTTGGTGGGAATATACATACATATGTACGCGCAAATGGCTGGCTAAGGCAACTGCGAAAATCTGCTTGTATGTATGTATATCCTTCCCTACAACGTAGCTGAAAAATGTTCGTGATAAACTGTTTTCGCGAATGCTTTGTTAGTTTTCGCGATCAGTTTGTCTCACATGTGAGTGGCGCCATGCTGCACGAAACAGAAACAATTGCCGCACTCTATTGTATTCCGCCAGAATCGTCAAGACGGTTACGTGCCAATTAAGGAAGGAAGGAAGGAGAAATATTGTTTTGTTATTTTTCGCGCACAAGTGGAAAAACTGGATTTTTTTTTTGATCGCTTCTTGCGAGAGAGGAGCATATTTTTTTGCATTTCTCTCTCGTGATAAAAGAACGAAAAAATATTAGTGAAAATTCTCACCTCCTGACTTCATTTCCATATAAAATACAGATGTAATCTAACACATATATACATACTTATGTAAGATGCATGTACATATGTACTTACCAATTAATATGTAAATGTATATACATACATATGTAAATTTCTCTTATACATATCCACACATATGTACTTACCCACCCAGCCAGCAAGGTACCGTACATTTAACGAACATTGCGATTTACGAGCTGTTCTCGAATAAGAAAACAATAACAAAATAAACTTTTTTCTATCATGTCAAAAAAAAAAAGAAAACGAAAAATTTCAAACTCAATATTTTAAAAGTATGTATGTTTGTAAAATTTCTACATTTACGATAAAAAAAAACGGACGTAAAAAGATTCATATACGAGCGCTTTTTCGATACATTTACGACACTCGTAGGCACTGAACATTTTAAAGCGAAACAGTATTCGTAGGCGAATCGTAAACGGCTATCATAAACGATATTTTATTAGAGTTTTCTGCGAGAAAACATCCGTTTACGAGCTCGTTTACGATGATTTTGCTGGCTGGGTACTTATGTACTTATAATTTATATATTTTACATACATTGAATGAACCCAATAAAAGAATAAAATAACAGAATTTAAAAATAAATAATAATAATGCATTTACCCAAAATGATCTCGTACTAAAAGTATCTTTTAATTGAAATATATTTAGGATTCACTATAGGTACATACATACATATGTATATTTTAAACCCGTTCAAATTAAACGAAAGTGGTTTGTTGTATTTCTTTACGAACAGCAATTCAATCAGGGAATTTATTGGTAAAATTGATTCTTATTTACCTATACACAAAATTTCTTATGTACATACTACTTATTTACTATAATACATGTATATCTACTCTAATTCTTACTTCTATGACATAGAATCTATGTAGATATGTACATATATGTATATGTTCGGCTAACTACGAACCGATGCAGATACACGAATCGGTCGCTTGGGCTATGTTAGTGGTCACTTTGAAAGTACTCCAACCTACCACAAATGGGGCATATAATCCAATGATTTTTGCAGGGCATATGTACATATAATACATATGTATGTATGCATACCCTGCAAAAATTCCGAGTACTCCATTCGCTAATCCATGGAGTGCTCGCTATGGACCAACCGCTTACTCCAGAACTTGCCACATTTCATACAAAAAATATGGTCCATTTAACATTGCATGTCATTGCAATGGAGTATATACTCCAGTCCCGCTTAACAATCATATTAATCCATGGAGTACCTACATTGGATTAATTGATGGAGTACCTAACAGTTAGCCGAACTTAACAACAAAAACCAAATGTTTATCGCGACGACGACGAATGACGTGTATACATTCAAACATATGTATGTATGTAGCTATGTATGGATACACATATCGTCTTCGTCGCGATAAAAATTTGGTTTTTGTTATGTTCGGCTAACTACGAACCGATGCAGATACACGAATCGGTCGCTTGGGCTATGTTAGTGGTCACTTTGAAAGTACTCCAACTTACCACAAATGGAGCATATAATCCAATGATTTTTGCAGGGTATGCACCCAAGTGCCTATGCACATACATACATATGTATGTATGCATGTACGTACGGCGTAGCACAAACGTAAATACGACAATCAGAAATACATATGTATATATGTACATACATATCTACATATTTGGCGTCAGCATACAATTTGGCTGTTGTTGCACTTTTGGTGCATTTTATACATTTTTGTGTTTTAAGTTACCGAGAATGTACTTGAATATTTCTGATATGCTACAGTATTTTTGATTCTAAATAAATTTTTGATTCGAATAAAATTTTTGATTCGAATCAAAAATTTGATTCGAATCAAAGATATTTTTTGAATCAAGAATCAAAAAAGATTTTTGAGAAATGAATCACAAATCAAATTTATCTTTGATTTGAAAATGGTTTGAATCACGAATCAAAGGGTATTTTTGATTCTTTTGAGAAAAGAATCACAAATCAAATTTATCTTTGATTTGAAAACAGTTTGAATCACCAATCAGAGGGTATTTTTGATTCTTTTGAGAAATGAATCACAAATAAAAATTATCTTTGATTTGAAAATAATTTGAATCACGAATCAAGTTGATTCTTTATTTGAAAGTTGATTTTAAATCAAAATTGATTCGAATCACGCAACGCTGCAACAGAGCAATAAAATTAAATAAAGCGAATTTTAAGCATAAAACCCGAACGTGCGAGCATACAAGCCTACACACATGCATGCATACATATATACCCACCAAAACATCTAAGCCTTAGTTAAGAATAAAAAAAGCAAACTTAAAGGCTTCCGAAATAAGGCCTGAAAATTTATAAGTCTACCAAATTTGTATGGCGTTAGGCTTAAAATAAGGCTGATTTTCCTGTGTTGATGCCAGCAGGCAATAAGCAGTACTCTCTCACTCTGAGCGCACACCTTATTCCAAAGGCTTATCTGCCATGCGAAATAAGGCCTAGATAAGTATTAGAGAATTAGGAGCAGACAGAGTGAGTGCATAACGGAGGCAGCGCTACCAGCGTACTCCTTTTTTAGACCTGATTTGTCAATAATAAGCAAACCTTTTTTGTAGGGTATGTATGTACATACATATATGTATGTACGTATGTACACATATGGACACTGAAATAGGTGTAAAAGTTTTTCTTTCACAGCCTTACAGCATTCGCAATTAAAACGAAGTTTTGCTTAGTTATATGAATAATGTACGTTACTAAGACGAATTATGTTAAAATTATTTAATTTCATTTATTTAAAGGAAAGTTATATCAGATAAACAAAAATCTCCTGGACACTGAAATAGGTGTGCAGCAATTTTTTTTCAAAATCTCAAAAATAATTCAGTTAAAACTGCTTTATTCAATTGGTTTTTATTAGATAGTATGTCTGTCATTGTTTTGTATAACTTTGGCTAATCTATTGGTTATGGATGTAGTTAATTTGTGGCAGTTTTCTAATGGAGTAGTAGTAGGAGTAGTTCCCGCGCTTTCTGCCAAAATGGAGCTTTCTTTGGAAATGAAAAGTCTGTCAATCATCTCTGAATATTACTACGCAAGTTCTAAGTTGGTTTTGGATCAGGAAATTCGCTTAGCCATTCCATACAGGTGACATTTGCATCGTGGAAAAATTCAAACCCCAATCACCCAAACGTGCTTTGGGTCGTTTTCTTGTTGAAAAATCCTTTTATGTGACATGGTTCCTTGGCAATATGACAGCTTAATATTCCGCTAAATATCCTTGTACTTTATAATGGTCAATGTGTCCTTTACCGAAAATAACAGACCAAGACTTTACCAAGTGGGACATTATGTTTCCACCCACTTGCCTAATCCTCTTTTAGATGTAGAATGGTGCAAATCCTTTGCCGTTTGGGCGACGTAATGAATTTCTGGAATCATGTCCACAAATATTACAACAAAGAATTCGATCTGTGATGCATTAAATGGACTATATAGTTTGGGGTGGAAACATGATGGTTTAAGGATGTGCAACTTGGAAAAGTGTTGGTCTGTTATTTTCGCTAAAGGAGACATTGACCGTTATAAAGTACAGGGATATTTAGCAGAATCTTAAGCTGTCATATTGCCAAGGAAACATGTCACATAAAAGGATTTTTCAACAAGAAAACGACCCAAAGCACGTTTGGGTGATTGGGATTTGAATTTTTCCACGATGCAAATGTCACCTGTATGGAATGGCTAAGCGAATTGCCTGATCCAAAACCAATTTAGACCCTGCGTAGTGATATTCAGAGATGATTGACAGCCTTTTCATTTCCAAAGAAAGCTCCATTTTGGCAGAAAGCGCGGGAACTACTCCTACTACTACTCCATTAGAAAACTGCCACAAATTAACTATATCCATAACCAATAGATTAGCCAAAGTTATACAAAACAATGACAGATATACTATCTAATAAAAATCAATTGAATAAAGCAGTTTTAACTGAATTATTTTTGAGATTTTGAAAAAAAATTGCTGCACACCTATTTCAGTGTCCAGGAGATTTTTGTTTATCTGATATAACTTTCCTTTAAATAAATGAAATTAAATAATTTTAACGTAATTCGTCTTAGTAACGTACATTATTCATATAACTAAGCAAAACTTCGTTTTAATTGCGAATGCTGTAAGGCTGTGAAAGAAAAACTTTTACACTTATTTCAGTGTCCATATGTGTACATATGTACATATTCACTCTCAATTTTAAAAAAAAGGTACATATGTATGTAGGTACATATATTTCTTAATGGTAGGTATACAAGTTGTACGGAAATAAAAAAAATTAACTCGATTAAATTGACGAGTATAAAGAAGCAGAAGAAGAAAAGCAAGGGGCAAGGTTTACACGAAAAAAGTAAAAAATAAACGTTAATTGTCGAATGACGAATTTTCTTTATGCATACATACATACATATGCTTGAACCCTCCTAAGAGTATAAGCTGAAGGCCTAAGAAAGACACTAAAAAAAATTACTCATATTATGGAAAAATGGGAATGAATCGGAGCTAAGGATATATTTTCATTGTTTTGAGTACAGTTTTGTGTAAAACGTGGTTGTTATGCCTTGGTTTGAAGAAAATTGTACATCAAAACAATGAAAATATCTCTTTAGCGCCGAAGCATTCACACTTTTCCATAATCTGAGTAAGTGGTTTTTTCAGTGTATATCTAAAATAGAGAGAGAGAGAGAGAGAGCGGAGATCGTGTTCTATTAGCAAAGGCAATGTGCTGCGAGCGCAAAGAATATTGTATGTACATATGTAATCCTTTATTTAAGCCTTATTATAAGGTAATTAAAGTCCATATAATCCCTTATTATAAGGAATGAAATAAGCCTTATTTCCTATGGCGAATAAGCCTTGGGACTAAAGTTTCCTCTCAGAGAGGGTGTTGGCGCGCGACAAATCGTCGAGTCTTAAATGAACCGAAAACCGAATCCCTCTTAAAAATAAATACAACCATGTGGCCGTACGTCCCGCTAACCGCCTATTGTCAAATATCTTTGATTTCTCTCTATCTATTTTTTTTTGAATCGTTGGCGAATCGGTACGTACAACTACAAAAGGCACAAGTATTTTAGCAAAATCAATATTGAATTATGTATAATATTATCCATTTTTACATGTACCATCGTAAACCGAAATAAAATCATTGAATTATAAATATTGGCTGAAAATACGTGTTCAATTTACTGATCGCCAACAGAGGGAGAGAGAGAGAGAGCTCCTTATGGCCTTTTGACCTCAACACAGAAAAATAAACCTTTTGTAAGCCATGTATTGAGGAATGAATTTCCCCCATCCCTTTCAAGTTTATTTGGTTATAAACCGGTTTCAACGATGGGCCTAGAGGGTTGATAACGGCCAAAAAAAATCGTTCGCACGACAGTCGGGCTAGTCTCAGAAGAGACTAGTACCCGAGCGTTCCGAATTTATCCGGCAAAGAACTGTCACTTCCCCTACACTCCCCAAAACCTTCGGGGAGTGTCTTGGTGGCTACAACAACATTAACATGTGCCAATTTCAGTATCGTTTTTCGTTCTTCTTCTCGTTATATGTAAGCCTTAGTTCATACACATGAAGGAACTAGGAAGAAGCATGCAAGTGGTAACCGGAATGTCGTAGAATCATGTAAAAGAATTTGACAGGACTTAATCCACGGTGTTCGTGTATTTTTGAAGAAGTCAGCTGATCACTTGTATTCTCCTTCCAAGTCCCTCATGGTACATACGACTCACCCATGTATGTATGTCCCCTAGAATTTTGAGGCATTATTTTTAAGCCTTATTATCTCTCGAAAAAAGCCTTAAATAAGGAGTAGATTTTTGGGGGGGGGTATATATGTATATACATATATACCGTCATACTATGTACATATATGTATGTATGTACACACTAAATCTTAAAGTGACACAACTCTACTTTTTGGAAATCGGATTTTTCCATAAACTGTTAGGTACATAAAACATATGTATGTATGTATGTAGGTATCCCTAGCTATTGCCAAAAAATCTTTTCTATCAATATCCTTTTGACTGAAAAGTAACCATTATAGGTACCGACGTGGCCTTTTGCTTATAAAAAAAAATCAGTTGTTTGACTCACTTAATTTTTTTTTTAATTTTGAGTTGTGTCACTTTATGATTTAGTGTGCGATAAGTTAATTTTTATGTTGAAGCAAGCAAATGCTTAAATTCGCTCACGAAGACGCTGTGGTAAGAGCCGATGGATGAGGCCGTTAGTGAAAAGAAGTGTAAAAAGCACAAATGTATGTATGCTTGTAGAAGCTAATTAATTCATTAAATAAAAATTGTTTGTAGTCGATGAGAAACGAAATCGTTTTCTTTTTTTTTGTTGGTTTCGTTAGCAGCCTTTTCTTTTTTCTGATCTAATTTTTAAATTTGTATACCTACCTAATAATTTTAGGTTATTTTGTTGAATTTTAGGTATGCATGTAGGTACAATGTACCTGGTACATACATATGTATGTGCATGCCCTGCAAAACGGGTTTGCTTATTGTTGACAAAGCAGGTCTAAAAGAGGAGTACGCTGTCAGCGCTGCTTCTGTTATGCACTCACTCTGTCTGCTCCTAACTTTCTAATACTTTTCTAGGCCTAATTTCGCACGGCGGATAAGCCTTTGGAATAAGGTGTGCTCTCAGAGAGAGAGTACTCCTTATGGCCTGATGACAACACCACAGGAAAATCAGCCTTATTTTAAACCTTACGCCATACAAATTTGCTACCCTTATAATTTTCAGGCCTATTTCGTAAGCCTTTAAATCTGCTGTTTTAATTCATAATTAAGGGTTAGATTTTTTGCTGGGTAGATACATCCCTGCAAAAAATGCGATTAATCCGGGACGTGTCCGGATCAATCGCAAGGGAGCATGCGACTAATACAATTTTACATCGCTTTATATGGAGCGAATTGATTGCATTTGTTCGAGCATGTCCTATGAAGAGACTAATTGTTCAATTTATATACTCGAATGGGTACAAATGTAGATTAATCGCTTTCATCCAAAGTTATAAGCCAAGGCTTGAATATTTTTGTAAAATTTCTACATTTAATAAATCTAGATTTGTACCCGTTCGTGGTGAAAGCGATAAATCTACATTTATAGCCGTTCTGGAACAATTGGTCAACAATTATTCTACATTTATACCCATGCGCGAAGAATCGGGGGCTAATTGTGGACCGATTGTTCCCGAAAGAGATCAATCCGGGACAAATCTCTTTCGGGATTAATCGCACATTTTTTTGCAGGGATACTATGTTCATATATGCATATGTATTTACTTACATACATATCGCACCCTAAATCAAAAAGTGGCACAACTCAAAATTTTTCGAAATCGAGTTTTTTTCATAAACGGGTATACGGAACATATCTCTAGCGATTGCCAAAAAAAAACTTTTGAATAACTGTCTCTTTCGACCGAAAAATAACCATTATACCTGGCCCTTTGCCATACGATTGCTTGTAATGAAAAAAAGTTTTTTGGCTCTCCTCACAATTTTGAATTTTGAATTGTGCCACTTTATAATTTAGGGTGCGATATATGTACGTATGTATATGCAACTTGAAATAAGAAGAAAAAAGTGTCCGCCAACTCAGCTTCACTTCCTGTCATTATTTTATGCATAATAACGCGTTTTTGCATTAATTTATAAATGCATACCTACCTATCTACATATGTACTTGCAAATTTATGTATGCATGCGCATATACCCAGCAAAAAATCTAAGCCTTATTTAAGAGTTAAAACAGTAGATTTAAAGGCTGCCAAAATGAGGCCTAAAAATTATAAGGGTAGCAAATTTGTATGGCGTAAGGCTTAAAATAAGGCTGATTTTCCTGTTTTGATGTCATCAAGTCATAAGGACTACTCTCTATCTCTGAGAGCACACCTTATTCTAAAGGCTTATACGCCATGCGAAATAAGGCCTAGATAAGTATTAGAGAATTAGGAGCAGACAGAGTGAGTGCATAACAGAAGCAGCGCTGCCAGCGTAGATACTCCTTTTTTAGAACTGATTTGTCAACAATAAGCAAAACTTTTTTGCAGGGTATCTATGTACATACATACAAATTTATGTATGCATGCTCAAAATTAAACACACAAAGCCAAGCAAACAAGTATGATGTGTATGTAGTAGGCACTGTAGAAGTAGTATATAATTTTATTTTTGAGCACATTTAAAACTTTTCGTTAAAAAATATCGTTGAGTTGGTTATATTTTTGTGCAAATGAATGTACATATGTATGCATGTCTAGCTACGGATATCATGCCTTCTCCTTTTTCGCTTAATTTCATTTTGGAATAAAGAAATATGTACATATGTATGGATAGAGTATTTGCTTGAATACATCACGGAATAACAGCCGCCAACAACAACCAACATACAGAGGCGGCTGGCTGACAGAAATAACAAAATAACAAAGTCAAACAAAAAGAAATCATTTATAGTTGAAAATAAATAGCAACAACAGCGCCAATAAAGAGGGAGTTCATACTTGCATACATACATACATACATTTGTAGTTGTGGGAAAGGAATATGTATACAGCGCAAAACCAGTAAAAGAACAATCAAATCGTGTGGCACGAATAAAAGAAAAAAACAATAAACTTAAAGAAAAGGCGAAAACAGCACAAAGCCAAGTGCAAGGCACTGCAGGAGATGTGCTGTGTAGCCTAGCAAACAGCACATGGACAGACACTGTATTTACAGTGGGTGTCGCTAGAAGCAAGTACATAATTACACAAGTGGAGGAACAAAAATGTCACATGGAAGCTAGTACTCCAATGAGTTTCATGTTTAGCAAAAAATAGCAAGCGATATCTATCGTTTTTTATTCGTCGAAAGCAATTTCGCTACAAAAGAATTGTTACATTTTCGTTATGCCGGTTTCTATAAAATTTTAACGATACGACACCACATGCGATCAATCGCACACTAACGATTTCTTTTTACGATCATACATTGCACGATATTCAAATTATTGATACGTTTTCTACTGATTGGTACTGTATTCAGCCATACTTCTGTAAATAAAAAAGCATGTGTATGCCATAATGTATACATATGTATGTCATATATGTAAGAAAGTAAGCATAAAATTGAAGCAAAAGCCGCAAATTAGAATTTAATGAAGAAAAAAACTACTTATTAACATAGAGTGTAGGCTATTTTTAGTTACACACTAAATTTATGTACATATGCAAGTATGTATTTTAAAGAATTTTCTTATACTTTTCAACTTACCGCAAATTTTAGCCACCGCGTCCTGTTTTACTGTCTTTTATAATTGCATATTGCCAAAGGCACACACGCGCACAAATTATTATAAATTAAATTTGGGTATACACACAATTTTTACTAGTTTTTCTTCTTTCAAGTTATACTATTATGCCCATTTGCAAAATATATACATATATATATGTATACATATTATGTACATATGTATGTATAAGCAAACTCGTCAATTTTTAATTTTATTGATTTTTCTCAAACGAAAAATACATACGATGGAGCTGCGACGCTGTTGTTTTTGGCACTCACAAAATACATTTAAATTTTTATTCACAAATTTTGTTGCGTCTGCTTCGCCGAACATTAAAAACGTACATATGTATATACACACATTTCCTTCGCATGTTTTTTTGCACAATTACAATTGTTTACATGCCTTGTTTGCTTTGTATTTTTGTTCGCACGCGGCATAACAGTGTTGTATTTACAGTGGAGTGTATACAGCGACCATGTGGTGAATTGAAAATGGAGTATACGATGTATTAAAATTTTTACATTTTAAACTTTTTTTGCGCATTCAATTTTCGAATTCTCATGGGTAGTGCTAAGTGTTTGTTGTGGTTTTATTCGTTTGTGTTTATAGAGGTATTAACCACATTCTTTTATCGACAAACTACTATTTGAATACACAAGAGTTTTCCTACTCCATTTATAATTGTGGCATGACAACACTCGCAGCAATTAGCTCAAAAGTCACAGCACTGTTGAGGTCACCAGACGTTTGGTTCACAGCTAACTTCAATTGCTGGTGGCGAAGTAGTACACTGGAAAAAATTGTACCAAATCGTGGTGTAACGGCTAAACTAATTTCACATCGGCGGTTAATGGAGTAATTATCCACGTTTTCTTCATTAAGTTGATAATAGCCCTGTTTTTATTTAAGCGCAGATGTATATGCGCTTAAATAAAAACAGGGATAATGGAGCTCGATTTTCCATACAGAAATTAAATTATTAATGGCTTCACTCTACACCCAATTAGCCGGTCGAATGGAACATAGTACAGCCCAGCCCGACTAAATGGATTTGGTCGCAGGCATGAATAATGAATGAACAAATAACCAGATACTCTATAATATAGAATTTCCCAAATATTTTACAAAAAATCAGTTTTATTAACCAAAACAAAAAAGTGAAGTGGAAATTGTCAAAGTGTTAATTGTAGCAAGCATCTGGAATTTCGCTTTGCTTTAAAGTTTTTTCTATCAAAGTTGGAGCAGACAATTTGCTTTTTTCTGCTTATTCGAATGTTATTTTTTACTTTTCTCTGTTCACTTCTCACGAAATTGCGCGAAATCGCTAAAATAAGTGTAGATATAGAAACACACACACACACACACACACACACAATCACACACACACACACACACACACACAAGGGGAGATGTTTGTCAAAGTGTAAAAAAGTTGAGACATGGCTAACTTTATACTTTGCTTTACTCGCTTCACCTCAGTTGTGAACATGTCCCTTTGAAAAGCACATGCTGAACGAAACTATCAAAGCAAAACTCTGAAGCAAAGCGAGGTAGAAGTCAATTGTGCACGGGCTCTAAGAGCGAAGGCGAAGCATTAAGATGCTCATCTGCCAATTCTATATAGACTCTTGAAGCATATTCAAATGAGACGTGATTTTGGAAGAGATGATATTAAACACTTAAAGCCTCTGCACACGGGCATGATTTAAGGGTGATTTAGGCAAAAATCGTGTTTTCGGCGTTAATTACCCTTAAAAAACGCTGTTTTGCCATACAAAAATGCCAGCTGAAATTACCCTTGAAATTCGCATTTCGGCGAAAATACTCACGAAATTACTCTAGAATCGGTCTCTTCTCTAAATTTTATCGATTATAATCGAAAACATCTTTACCCATCGCTAATATTTCACATTAGCTAAGTTTTATTTTAGCGCATATACATCTGCGCTAAAATAAAAACGGCTATTAAATTTGTTCGCGACGGTTTCTTAGGGCCTTTTCACATTACTCGGTACGACATCGGATCGACATTTTTTGCTCGGTATTTCCAGCTTACCGAAACGATTCCGCGTTGCTGTGTTTTTCACACTTGTGGGAATACTTTCGGTGCGTTATCGGCAGAAAATAGGAAAACAAACATCGAAATTTGCAAAACAAAATTTTTAACTTCAACAAATCACTCAATAATAACAATAATGTCTTCTAGCGAAGACGAAGACATTATAACTTGTTACATTTATAGCCGAAACGAGTTTTTTACTGACTTTGTTGTTCTTCTTTTATTACGCCGCAAAAATGTATGCAGTAATTCCTCAAATTTTACTGACCGGTCTTACCGCGCTGCGGTATACCGAAATTAATCCGCTCCGATTTCATGTATGCAACACTAATGTGAAAGTGCTAATTGAAATACATGTGGTCGGTAAGGTTTCGGTATACTTTCGGTAAAAACCAAAAATGTCGATCTGATACCGCACCGAGTAATGTGAAAGCGCTCTTAGAAATATTCTCATTGTATATTGCATTAGCGATTCTTTAATTATAAAAAATTTAATTTGGTGGGAGTATTTTATTAATGATATTTTCATTTAAGTTGACCATGTACAAATTTTTATTTGGCGCAGGAACAGCGTAACTGAAACCCGACTAAATGAAATTACTCAAAAACGTGTGTGAATACGCGTGATTTCGGAAAGTAATTTCGGCTAATCAACGTAATTTCAAATGCCGTGTGCAGAGTCTTTTAAGCATAATGACTCATATTTTTTTTCGTTTTCGTTTTTGTACAAGGCGAGCCAACTTAGGCACGAAAAACGTGATTTAGAGGATATTAGGTATTTCAGAATTCTGGAAAACAGTAAAGAATTTTTAATGCTTTAATGTCATTGCCTCATAGCTCTGCAGCTGCGGAAAGAAACATTTTTTATCTAAGCCCTATTAAAACCAAACTTAAAAATAAAATTCAAATAAAAATGCTTAATAATATAATGCGTGCCAAAGAACTAAATAACCAAATAAATGTCCATAGTGTTTGGTTAGCCAACATTATTTTCGGAATAATGTAAATAAGTGACTTTAATTTTTTTTATATAATAAAAGCAATTCTCAATTCATATATAAGAGTATGTATGTTAAGATTTTGTTTTGAACATTAATGGACAAAAATTAATTGTTATAAGTTAGACTACTACTCTATCAATTTATTTTCCAAATTCATATATAAATATATGTATGTATGGTTAAATTAATCTCAGTTTTAAGATATTGTACAATAAGGGATAAACGTGTATATATTCATAAAAAATATGAAAGGTTTATAGAGCTTTCTAAAATGACATTTCCATAAAAATTTTCAATTATAAGAGTTTAATAAACCAATTTTATTTTTTTATGAATAAGGGTGATAGTATATTCGAGTTATATTTTAGCATTCGTTTACATATAAAATGTGTTCTAATTAGGTTGGTACATTTTTCTCTAATTAGGTACATTACAATTTTAAAATTGGTACAAATTGCTTGTGGCAAGCCTGGGCCCAACCCATGATTCAACAATGAAGGTTTACGCATGACGACATACCTTCATACATAGTGGGGCCAGAAGTGTCATGCAAAGAGGAATGTAGAAGAATTTGACAGATTTGGCCCCTATGGAAATGCTAGGGTGCGTGTGTGTGTGGAATATGTCAACAAAAAAAATGCTTGTGTTCGTGTGTTTATGAAAATTGAAGAAGAACTCAGCTGATCTTATGCATTCTCCTTTATTGTTCCTCCATGGCCCAACCTAAATCGAACAGTACAAAAGACAAATTTACCATAGAAATTTCAACGTCGCTGTCGCCGCACAAGCATTTGACGTCATTTGTCAAATAAATTTTCTTGTAGGGGTGAGTAATGACACGATTTTTTGGGAGTTGACACATAAGCTCTGACTCACTAAAAAGAGTCGACTCACTGAGTTGGCACGATTGTGCTACAACACGTTTGTGTTAGGCACTCTGCACACGGAGCGTACTGCTTTAGACGCGTATTAGATACTACAGACGAAAGCTGTACGCTTTGATGTCGCGCACGTATATTTCAATTGAGGGCTGCACACGAGTCGTCAGCTTCATGCATTCGTCAAAGTATGCTGGCTACATGTCACTTGGCGTAAAGCAGTGCTGGTAGCTAGGCGTACTACGCTTAGAAAACAGGAAGAAGAAGATGTTTGTTTACATTTTTCCACTTGGTGGAATTTATGAAAGCAGTAAAATTTGTGTAAAAAATCGGAAAAAATTTGTGTATAATGAAAGAAAATGGAAGATTCCGTAAAATTTTTCATCTTTTCTATTTAAATCTTCGTAATTTAAAGTAAATACCGTATTATTAATTTGTTTGTTTGTTTTGTGCAGCGAAGTTTCATGTCGCTTCGTGTGCAGATCTTGAGGCGTAGAGAAATCGACGCTACATGAAATGTCTCGTACGCGTCTACGACAATACGCCTCGTGTGCAGAGTGCCTTACAGCACGATAAATGGATGCGCTACTGAATAAATGGATGCGCTACTGAGAGCAATCCATACATGCCCACCATGTTTATTAAGTTATTATTAATTGCTAATCAACTTTTAACGAACCACAAAATTGTTAGATGTATTTTACTTATACAGTTGGCAAAATGTATTGGATGCTAAAAAAAAAAAAAAAATCTGATGGATAAATAAAATATACATATGTGTGCCAATATAAACTTAGTTGATAAGGTCAATTACAAATTTCAAATGAATGTATCTTTTTATATATGCACGATATATGATAATGGGTTAAAGTCCAAAAGTTGGGAAAAATCATCTAGTTTCTGAATATCATAACCAAATTTACCAAAATTAAGGGGAACAACCGAAAAAAACCCAAAATAAGTGTCCATACAAAAACGGGTTAGTGTCCGAAAGTTAGTACAATTCATGCAGAATACACCTACATAAACCAAATTTGCCTAAATCACCTGGAACAAATGAAAAAATGCATAAATAGGTGACCACCCCAATACCAAAAACCACCTAAATACAACAAGTGCCATATAAAGTAAGCATGCACAGGATGACACTTAAATAAGAGGCGAAATAGAACGTGCCAGCGGAGTCGAGTGAGCTACTGAGTTAATATGCTATAAACCAAGGCAGATCTAGGAAGGTAAGCTCGGTGGCGAATTCAGAAATTTCCCATGTATTTTGTTATTGTAATTGGTAGAGTGTAATGTCAAAATGATATTTCGCCGTAGTTAAAATCTGAATTCGCTTGGGGATCGTCCATTCCTATTGGCCATGATGTGAATTCGCTTGGATTTTGACATTACACTCTACCTTTGCGTATAAAAAAAGTAGTTTCTGAATTCGCCACAGGGCCTACCTTCCTAGATCTGCCTTGCTATAAACGTGCCAGCGGAGTCAAGTTTGCTACTGAGTTGACGTGCTATAAACGTGCCAACGGAGTCAAGTGTGCTACTGAGTTATCATTTTATCGTGAGGTGAGCTTGAGCGTGCAGCTCACTGATGGGAGTTGACACAGATTCATGACTCAGTGCTGAGTTACCCAAGCCTATTTTCTTGTCATTTTCGCTTTTCGGTGGTAGAGAAATCAATATGATTAAAACGAGTTTTAAGTGCAATTTAAATGAATTTTAAATGCGTTTTGAAACATATATCTGAAAACAGTAAATGGTAAAGGAATGCAAAGCAATAAAATATAATAATTTATTAATTGTGTGCATGTGTGCCTGTAACTTTTACTGTGCGTAAAGAAAAAGTGGAAATTTTTCAGTGGTGTCCGGGTGAGAGGTTGAAGACGTAAAAGGCGAGGGAGGAAGACGATAGATAGCAGTGAAAAAAGTGACCACCATTCACACAACAGTTCATGGTGTTTATTCCACCATGACAACAGTTAACAAATATGTATGTAGTGTATGACAGTTATCTCTTTCATACTATCGTAAAATAATCACAGAAATGATGTGGTAGCACCTATATTCGTTGCATTCTAAGGTGGCGGCAGTGGACGGTTTTCGGAGAATTTACGTGCTTCGCCGTGCTTGTGCCTACATACATACATATATGTTTTTTGTTTATGTGGCATATGTGGTGATTTTTATCGGTTTTTTCGCTTTTCATAATTAAAATGCCGTAGAAGAAATTCATAAATGTAGCAGTAGAAAATATATATATCACGGAATTTTTGTGCTTCTATTTATTGCATTAATCTTGTATTCGCTGGTATTAGATCATACTCAACACAGCCCCAACCTTCATTAAATTCACCACTTCTTTCATACTGCATTTCATATCCCCATGACATATTCCCCAGCGCTATCAGTAGGTTCTTTTCTTTACTTTCCAGCAAAACATTAACTAACATTTCTTGCTAATCTCTTTTAACGAAATTTGTGAGTAAAGTGACATTTGCTCTCAGTGAGAGATATTAGCAAAATAGATTAGGAAACTTGAATTAGCAAATGTTAGTGACATATCACCGTTTACACTTCGTAACCACCCAAGTGAGACTTTCATAACCGCCCAACTCTCCGACTTCAGAGGTGAAAACATTAGAAGGAAATATAGAGCTTTCCAAAGGCCAAATCTATGGTATAAATCCATAGAGCTGAACACCAGGAGTTAAAGTTTGGAAAATCTCAATATTGACATAGGCGGTTATGAAAGTTTCACTTAAGCGGTTATGCAGTTTAAACGACGATATGGTTGTTTGGCGCATGAAAAAAGAAAAAAGACACGCCCGAAAATTTAAGAAAAAATAAAAAATTGAAATCATCATCAGAAAAGAAAAATATGGATTTTAGTATATCCCTTTAAGTGTTCTATTGCCTTAGAAAAACAAATTTCGACTGACATACTCGCTCGAAAACGCTTTCAAGCAAGCTTCTGGAAATTCGAAAATTATGACGATAGCTCGGAACTACAATTTCAATGTACTGAAGTAAACAATTCCTGGTATTTCGATTGGTTAGAAACAAGCCGATGTCGACTGACCTTAAACTTTCTACAGCTACCTGTTCAATCTCATCATCGCTTTCAATAGGCTCCATAAGCATTGCTACAATTCTTAAAAATCTCTGTATGTACATATGTATGAAGATGGATTTGTCTAATAGCAAAGAGTGAATTGTAAGAATAATTTTTCTTACTTCTTCCATTACAGCCGATCCGGCGGAAGATGCACTCTCATCTTGTTTTGAGCCGCTGTCTAATGTATATATGTACATATATTTCAATATAGGATTAGTTTGACAGCATCCATACATTATAAATAACTTCCCGTGTCGATATTAAACCTTTTTTTAAATAAAAATAGCTATATAACTTGATTTACTACGTATATATTTACTTTTGTATTTTCAAATACAAATTTGAATTCCCTTTTCCACATTTGACATTTCTTCTTCTTCTTGCTAGTGTCTTGCTAGTGGAAATTTGTCCAGTAAAAAAGTTAGTAGAACTATCATTGCCGTTCTCACCACTTTCGTTCAGTGCTCTCTCAATTTTCGTTCAGTTCGCTCTCTTTTACTGGAGAGAAACCAAAGAAACACAAATTATATGTCAAATCTAAAAATTAGTGTTTATTAACGTTAATTAGTGGATAAAGAAACAAAGCTAGTGTTGCGCTTTCATATTTTTTCTCGTTTTTTTTTGTTCTTCAACTGCAAGGCAGATTTAACAGGTAGGCTCGCTGGCGAATTCAGAAATTTCCCATGTATTTTGTTATCTGCCTTTGTAGAGTGTAATGTAAAAATTATGGTCAAAATAATATTTCGCCTTGGTTAAAATCGGAACTCGCTTGGGACTCACCATTCTTATTGGCCATGAGGGTTGGCTTTCCAATAATGTCACACGCCCCGAAGAAAATGACTTTTACTGGGTTGTAGGGGAGGTGGAGTAGGTTCTGAATCAGTTAAATTTAGGCGCCGGACGTACCTAGTTTTCCCGGAATTTGTTAAAGTTGTTAAATTTTTACCAATAACTACCCCATTTCCTCATTTACAAAACAAATTTCACTCTTTATTTTAGTCACAACACGTATATTACTAATATATTTAATACATTTTACAATATTGCGTTAAAATCACTTTTATTAAAAATGTTGCCAATAGCGACTTCACAGGGTGTACTACGCAGAAGGACATCACCGTGGCGGTAGCCACGGTTAGGGCACACGTCCGGACGGATGGCGTAGCCCAGGGTTATTTTTTATAAGCGCGGCCGAAGGCCGCCAACGCAGAAAAGTGTTCTGCGCAAAAGTTTTTTCTTTATCTATCGAATTTATATGGAGTTACTAAACTATAACCATAAATGCCTCGAAAACGAGGTACGTCCGGCGCCTAAAATTTACGGATTCAGAACACCCTTCCCTTCCCCTACCACCCGGTAGAAGTCGTTTTTTTGGGGGCGTGTGACATTATTGGAAAGTTTCCCCGGCCATGACGTTAATTCGCTTTGATTTTGACGTTAGGGTGTAAACCGAATCGAATCGTAACGACACGACGTTACGACGACAAGTTACCACTGCATTATGAAATATTTTAAAAATTTTGACTTCGCTGCGAGCGTTTTACGTCAAGGTATTGTCGTAACGTCGTGTTGTTACGCTTCGATTCTGTTTTCACCCTACCCTAACTTTTGTAAATTATAAAAGTAGTTTCTGAATTCGCCACCGAGGCTACCTTTGCAAATCTGCCTTGGTTCAACTGTCAAACAGCAAGGCAGATTTATCAGGTTGGCCACAGGGAATTCACAATCTACTTTTTTTTTATTTGCAAAGGTAGAGTGTAATGTCAAAATCAAAGCGAATTTACATAATGGCCAATAGAAATGGGCGAGCCCCAAGCGAATTCAGAGTTTAACCACGTCGAAATATCATTTTGACATTACACTCTACCAATTACAAAAGCCGCTTTCGATTCACAATTTCTCTGCTCGCCATAAATTCCTATCTGCCAATTGTTGGGGGTAAATTTATATATGAATGATAGCGAGCAGAGGGAAATTTTCATCGACCAGTTAGCGAGATGGGTCCGAAAATTTTTGTTCGATCCGATCTCGCTTATTCGATGGCGAATCGATAACCCTAAATAACAAAATTCATGGGAAATTTCTGAAGTCGCTGGTGCGCCTACCTTTCAAGATCTGCCTTGGCCAAACGTCACACAAAAATAAAAACGACAACTACGACGACGAACAGCAAACGAGTTCGAGTGCAAAGTAGCAGCAGGTCCGCTATAATTTCTGATACATTTTTTAAATAATTACTGAATTTTTTTCGTTTATAAAGTGATTTCCATGTACATACATACATATGAAAATTAATTGTGAATAAAAAGTGTGGTGTATAAATTTGTGTACAGGCATTTATTAACTTCATTATGACTTTTAATTTTTCTTTTTTTGAGAGGCGGTGACGTTCCGTGGTGAATCAGAGGTGTTTCCGCGATCTACCCACTTTACATACATATCTGCTACCCTGCAAAAAAATGTGCGATTAATCTCGAAAGAGATTTGTCCCGGATTGATCTCTTTCGAGAACAATCGGTCCACAATTAGTCCCCGATTGTTCCCGTACGGGTATAAATGTAGACTAATTGTAGACCAATTGTTCCCGAACGGGTATAAATGTAGACTAATTTATTTATTTATTTATTTATTTATTGATGTCTAAAATAGTTCATATTTACACAGACATTTAAGCGTAATTTAATATAACAAATAAGTATAAATTTATGATCTGAATAGATACATAGTAAAAATATAGCAGAAAACGAAAAATTCAATGAGATATGCGTATACATACTTATACAAAAGTTTCACTTAAATATAAAGGTAAACCGGAAGTTAAGTGCGCGCAAGATATGAGTTCAGTTCAAGAGCAGTCTGTATCGGATCAGTAAAGTCAATATCTAAGAAACCTGAGAAATAGTTAAACTCAGACATAGTTCTATTTAATGGTGCATTTGCGCTGTATACCGTTCTGCTTAAGCCAACTCTGAAAACATTAAAATTACGGAAATTCCGACTGGGAATATAGAAATGTATATTCTCAAGAATTGAGGGACAGTCAACATTCCCTATCACTATGGCCATTAAAAACGAGATAGCCTGAATAACTGCTCTATTACGCAAAGTAGGTAGACTGATTAGTTGACACCGAGAAGAATAAGAGGGCAAGGGTTCATTAAAGTTTAAAGAGCGCAAGGCAAATCGTATGAATACCCTCTGTACTTTTTCCAAACGATTTATATGAATTAAATGATGGGGTCTCCATATAAAAGATGCATAATCTACTTTAGAGCGAACAAATGCTGAATATAAAACCTTTAGTGTGTAAGGATCAGTAAAATTTTTAGAATTTCGTCTCACAAATGCAAGCATAGCAAATGCGTCCGCTATCACTCTATTTAAGTGCGTAATAAAAGTGAGTTTCGAATCAAAATGTACTCCCAAATCCTTTATCTCATTAACCGAGTCCAAGCAGATATTATTTATTGAATAAGTTGACATAATAGGGTTTTTTAACTTTGAAAAGGTTACTTTGTGACACTTTTTGATGTTGATAAAAATACTATTATTTGCAGACCAGGCATTAAGCTTATTGATGTCGGATTGTAATTTTGATGCGTCATCATAATTTTTGATTTCCAAATAAATTTTCAGATCATCAGCATAAAGAAGAAATTGAGCGTATTTAAAGCAGGAATTAATATCATTTATAAAAAGAATGAAGAATAATGGGCCCAAAATACTACCTTGAGGAACCCCTGAAGTCGCAATAAATGATTTAGACGAAACACCATCAATGACCACATCACTACTTCTGCGATGTAGGTATGACTTAATCCAATCAAGAAATACTGAATGGATACCCATAGAGGCCAGTTTTTTTAACAGTATTTTATGCGAAATCTTATCAAATGCTTTAGAAAAATCCGTGTAGATAACATCTAGTTGGTATCCATTACGGAATGTTGAGAAACAATCCTCAGTAAAGACAGCAAGATTAGTAATTGTGGATTTACCCGTAACAAACCCATGCTGATTTGGACATATCAAATGTTTGACATTAAAATAAAGTTTGGTCTTAATTATATTTTCGAAAATCTTAGCCACCGAAGACAGCTTGCTGATCGGTCTATAATTTTCGACATCGCATTTATTACCACTTTTATAGGTTGGCGTGATTGATGTACGTTTCCAGTCATCTATAAATAGGCCTGCAGAAAGGGATTTGTTAAAGATGTGCGTTAGTGGCTTGGCCAATGATAGGCAATTTTTGAATAAAGCAGCCGAGAATGCATCAATATCAGTCTGATAAGAACATTTTATATTTTTAATACTTACAATGATATCATCTTCAGTAAGCACTAGGGAACCAAAATCTAAGGTGGAAATTATATTTGAAAGGTTTTCACGTCCCAAACTGTCATCCACATCATCATCCGATACAAAATTGGATGAAAAGAATTCCGCAAATAGATTGGCAGCTTCAGACACCGATGCAGCGCATGCACTTTTATAAAAAACCGACTTAGGTATATTTGAACAAATTCTTCTAGATTTTATATAAGACCAAAATTGTTTGGGATTCAGCTTAATGTTATTCTCAAAGTCCCGAATATAGCTCTTATAACGCAACTTATTTAAGTTACAAAATTCCTTTCTATAATGACAGTACTTAAGGAAGAAGCAATGACGATTTGTTGACTTGAACCTCTTATGAAACTTATTTCTCAGATTTTTCAGACGCTTTAGGTTTTTCGAGAACCAAGGAAGCTTATACCTTTTGGGCTTTAGAACTGGTACATACGAACATAATAAGTCATATACATGCGCTTTAAATATACTAAAGCATCCCTCAACTTCAATATCACGGAACATATGATCCCAATTTAATTCACTCATCAATATATCTAAAGCATTAAAATCACAGCATTTATAATTAAAAGAAATTTTACTGTCTATTGATGCGTCATCAAAAAACTCATAAAATTCGAAATCCAACTCCAACGGTGAATGATGCGAATTCGGGCGAGATATTGAAGAAGAGGGTTGTGCTATATTAAATTTGACATTATAGGAAATGAAAACCAAATCTAGAAAACGACCAAAATTGTTGCAAACATGGTTAATTTGGGTTAAACCAATGCTTAAGAAATTATCAATAACATAGGACTCAGCGAAACTAATTACATTATTAGGTGTTAAAAATAAATTATTGTCAAAAGCTGACCAACTCAAACTACTTAAGTTGAAATCACCAAGTACACATACTTGGTTGTCTCCAATGTTTTTGTGAAGTGTTATTAAATTATCAACATGCATCTTATATATGTTATCACCACTATTTGGAGGAATATAGGATGCGCAGATATATAGCAAGCCGAGCGAACCACGAACTCGTACACATAATTGATCGATCACAGTATCATTATCATGTAGCATAAAGAGTGAGGCTTGAAGATAGTTTCGAGCAGCAATTAACACACCGCCTCCTCTACTGCATCCAGTTTTTATAGGATCCCGGTCTTTGCGGAATACATCATATTGGGTTAGGTCAAATAATTCCGCATCGAAGAAATTCGCATTGAGCCAAGTCTCAACAATAACAATAACATCAAACTCTAAATGCGAACTGAACATACGCACAATATCAGACTTTCCACGTAGTCCAGAAGCGTTTTCATAATAAATTTTTACATGTTTACGAGAAGAAGTTGCTTGTTTTAGGCTACGTGGAACAGCTAGTCTTGGGAAAGCTGCTCCCCTTCCTTTTGAAAAAACCGAAAACGCCGTATATTTACATTACTCGGCCAAAATTCCGACTTCATAAGATTAGCACATAGATGCTCAGGAACCTTCAATTTGAAGTTAATGTAATTTAGGGAATCCGGATTTGTATCTTTTTTCACTAACTTCATGCAAATAATATCTTTTTTCACAACAGAGGTGCGTTTCGTGATATAGTCAATTATAGCACCTGATGTAACTGAAGGCTTAAATGATGATAAATGAAGCCACCTATAGCGAGTAAATACCTCAAGCTCATTATTTTCACAGCGCCCAACCACTGCATTTCTTTGTCTAGGAACTTTTTTATTAGTCACTGTAATCCAATTATTAGCAGCCATAGGCAGTTGCATCGGCGACGTCACAGTCAACGTCTGTTTAGAAGTAGTTGGCAGAACATTATCATTTTTATCAGCAGCCGGAGAGCAAGGTGGTGTACTTTTGCCTCCAACACAGCACAAATTTACTGCCGGGCGAGAAGGCGGCAAACCGCCTGTAGATATACCAACAACAGCAACAGAATTATTTTCAGCAGCAGGAGAGCAAAGTGGTAGATTATCACCACCACTCACAGAGCACGTTTCAGCCAATAGGCGAGCAGGCCGTCGATCAGCTATGTTACCAACAATATTAGCCATACTCTCAGTGTCAGTTGAGGGAGAAATATTTACCACAGGGGTCGATGACTTTGCAAGCTTCTTTTTATTTGTATTAGCTAAATCACTACGCTTTGTATTTGAATTTACAGTTTTAGCAACAACGTCTTTTAAAGCACAAAAGTCTGATTTTAGAGAATTTATTTGAGTTGCTACACTGTTGTTGTTGTCGCAACTCAGATGACAAATTTTTTGAATATCAGCAACCTCTTTTTTTATTTCACCAAATTGACCCATAATTGTAGTTATGATGGAGTCTAAGCCATTTTTTTGCACCAACATTCGCCTAATTTAGTACATACATACATACAAAATAAAAGAAATATTTAATTATTTTTCATACATCTGTGTTTAACCAAAATATGGGGACATTTTGATATAATGAACCACTCCCACAAAAATTGGCTTTTTCGAGGGTAGAGGGGATCTCACAGAACACGTATGTAAAAAAGGGTCCAACCAACCGGAAGCTTATATGTAGTTTCAGGAGATATTACGGTAAAATTTTCCAATAAGCTGACATGCTGACATTGGCTAAAATGTGTGAGATGTTTCTAATTTACTCACATGAGTGAAAATGCCTGGTTCTGTTCTAAATCCATAAGTCCACGCCCCCCTGAAAAACGGTTTTTACGCTCCCCTGGATCGGTAAAGGAAAGCGTGACCACCGGAAATGTTTGTAAGTTGTAAAACTTACCGCGCTTTAAAAAAATAACTCTCAGCCGACAGGATTCTCTTTCTGGGCTAATATGTATATGGATCCATCCAGCTACCAACAAATTACCAACAAATATATGAACTATAAGCCTCCGGCAAATTTTGATTTCAGTTTTGAGATCTGTGAGAGCCGCTGCATCCCTCTGACAAAGTAATTTTTCTCGGACCGTGGTTTCTTAATGTAAAGCCGGCCCGTTATTTATATCAAATTTGAACCCATCATATAATTTTTCATTTAATTTTTAATCTTCCATCCTCCATTCACTGTACTCATTGTTTATCTTTTTTAATTTTTCCTTATGTTTTCTCAACACCCAAGAAAGCTTACATACAAACATACATACATATATCTATGAATGAAGAAAAAGTGATTTAAATAAAGTGCTTAGCATGTCCATATAAAAACGCCTAACAAAACTCGAGAAACGAACGAAAAAGCGAAACAACGAGCGAAGAAAAATTAAGAAAAGACCTGCACCTGAACTATTTGTATATAAAACAGAAAAAAATAGACAGGAAAAAAACATTTATTCAACATTAGCAACAGAAAGCAGTCAGTCAATCAGTGCGAACGCATCTTGAAATTGCTCTCATTGTTGTTGTACTAATAAATTGTGTGAAGAAGGTGTAACAGCTAGAACAGCAAAATGACACAAGTTTTGCCAATACGCTTTCAGGAGCATTTACAGGTAAGCAAATTTTTAATCACATTAAATTTTATTATTATTTTTATTAAATATCTTTATGTAACTATTTCGCAGGCATATGGAATTTTCGAAAACAGTTACGCTAACGGCCTACAAAGCCTTAAAAGTTACACATCGTTGGCTTCGTGAGCAAATGTGCTAAGTCCATTTCTGGTAACTTTTCAGGAGAGACAAAAAACCTCCTAACTTTTTTTGTTGTTACTATTTTAAAAATCTGAAAATGCAGTTTTCTTCCTCAGATGGTGGTGCTAAAATACCAGTTATCGGCACATTTTAATATAAAGCTTGTACAAAGTTATGAGCTTCTTTAGGACTTAGCACATTTGCTTTCTATGATTTTGTTTTTTTTAGGTGGACTTAGCACATTTTCTCACAAATTATTATACTCAACTGTACGTAGTAAAATTTAAATATTTTGATGAAATTTGGTACAGAGGCTCCTAACTAGACAGGAAAGGTTGGTATTGAAAATGGGCGAAATTGGATTATGACCACGCCCACTTTCCCTATATAGTATATATCGAAAAATACGCAAAAAGTGATATTGGATGAAATTCCATACATGCAATGAGCTTACGCTTTATAAAGAAATAAATTAAAATTCTCGAAAATGGGCGGTGCCACACCCACTTATGACAGGATAAATTCTAAAAGTTTTATAAGTCATCAATAACTCAGAAACGTAGTAGATATATAGCTGAAATTTGGAAAGCCTGATTTACTTGCTAAGGCACACGATTGGACGAAAAATTGTCCAAGTCGGTGGACGACCACGCCCACTTTTATATATGGGAACTATAAAGTGGCCTAATAAAAACATTTTAAGCGACTTCTTTGTCAAATATGAAGATAATTCATTGAAAGTTTGCGGCATGAGTCCAACTATGGACAAAAAGAGAAACCATACATGTTTTTGAAAATGGGCGTGGCATCGTGAATCTAAGAGATTTCGGAGCCCATAACTCGACAAATAATTGAGATATTACGGCGGAACTTGGTGTAGGTACATATGTAATTTTATTACTTGTAGTAAAATTTTACCAAAATCGGTTTGTAACCACGCCTACTTAAAAAAAAATTGTAAAACTCCCTTTGGAAACTTGTGACGTGTAACGTGGCATCTTATAAAGGGATGAAATTTTGCACTAACGAGAATATTTTAGGCTTGGTCTGATGAGAGATAACACTGTTGATAATGGGTGTGGTCACGCCCACATTATGCTGTACCCTCTCTATAGAAAATACAATAAAATGTAAAAATGTATAATAAAAATGTAAAAAGTACCGCAAACTAGTTTGCATATCAAATTGGTGGGAAAGCTAGCCACTCCCACAAATTATTAACGTTTACAGTCCCAAGCCATGCTTATTAAAGCAAAGTAGTAATAATTCTTTATCATTCTACAAAACAAATTAAAAAAAATTTATAATTCCTCATTTTCACCTGGACTTAGCACGTAGATTTTTGAAAAAAAAAATTTTTTATGGACTTAGCACATTTGCTTAACACTGCATTACACCATGAAAAACAGACATTATGGTAACTTTTTTTTTGGCAGACGATGTATTTTTAGTTGTACTATCTTACTGCATTAAAATCTCAATTTTGAAAAAAATTGGACTTAGCACATTTGCTGACGAAGCCAACGACATGTGTGTTCTTAGTATGTACATATGTATATGTATGTACATATGTACATACCCTGCAGGCAAAATTAAACTAGTATGAAAATAAACTAGTTGATCAATTGGTAGGTAAAGGAAAAAATTTAACTAGTTGGTTTTCTACTACTTGATCATCGGGTATGAAACGGACAAAATTATACTAGTTAGCTATCTACTAGTTAATCAACCGATTTTAAAAGGACAAAATCATACTAGTTGTATTCTACTAGTAAAATACCAATTTATTTATTAACTGAATATAGCAGTTTGTGCAATTCTATCACAAACTAAGCTTTATTGACGATTTTGAAGTAAATTTACGCTTTATTTAACAAAAGGGTCAGAATAGTTATTACTTACTTTCATTTGCCAAAAAGAAACACTACCATTTCTCACAAAATAAATATTTTTAAGGCTTTTCATTTATTTTTGTGCAAGGGCACACAAGAACAATTACACACATACATATATGTTTGTAGCGGGTGGTAAGAAGAGTTTCAGAGTTCATCCAAATTGGAGATTCTATCACCCAACTGCTAATATGTACTTACATTTAGTAAAAATACTGAGCTAATTAAAGTGAGCTTTATTAAATGAACTAAAATGGTTTTTTCACCTAGTAGATGAACTGGCATTTTTCTAGTATTATTCTGACTGGTATTCTTCTGGTATACCCTTAACTGGTATTTTTCTAGTATGAAGCTGGTGTGTTGTCTACTGGTATGACACTGACTGGTATTTTACTAGTATGAAGCTTATGCAAGGGAAGACAATTGCCATCTCGTAGGCAATCGCCACGTTAAAACTACCAGTTGCTTTCAAGTAAAATGGATAGTTGGGCAACTAGATGCCGACATTTTCAAACTGGTAGAATTGTAGTATGCAACTAGTTGTTTTGCCTGCAGGGTATATTCAGCATCAGACGCATATGTACTTAATTTCATTATTGTTCTGATAAGAAATCGCCGCCCAAATTCCGTTGAATCAAATATTTGCGTAGATATGCATCCATACATACATACATGCACATGTACATAGAAATGTAGCACAGAAATAGAACATCGTTTAAGCTTGAGATTCCTCATTTAGCATTTGCTGTCTGATAAAGCGTAACGAAATTGTAATTTGAGCGAAAGCAAAATCATAGCCAACGAGTGTGCCGGTGACTGGCGCGACCGGTCGCCGGCTTGTCCACCAGAACTTGTACATACAATCTCACTTACGATAATGTAGCGTTCTTTGCTTTATTCTGAGCAGGGTACACATTCTGAGCTTCTCAGCTGCTCTGCGGCTGTCATTCATGGAAGCATTGAAAGTGTTACTGTTTGTTTGTATGTACATACATACATATGATGTTGTTTTCTGTATTGAGTGCTGCCTGTTATAGTGAGACTTTAATGTGTGACTCATCAACGTTCGCTGGCATTTTACTAACTTGTTGGGTGCTTTAGTTTTGAGGTTAAAAGGTTTCAAATGTTTTTTTTTTTTACTTTTTGCTGTTGTAATGTTTTATTATAAAAAAAAAAACATTCTGCAGCTCGTACTTTGCTTAGAGATAGACAAAAAAAGCAGTATTTTCGGGTATAATGTCTTCGGTTTTTACTAAAAGGCTCAATTTTGTCTTAATTCATCAAAAAAAAACCCACTAGAAGTCCATTAACATTTCTCAGCTCTTGTACCCATCATCAAAAACTCAACTCAACTTACATAACGTCAATGCAATTGTGCTTACAGCAAGCAATTTCTCAACACCTTTGCTTTTTTGTTGGTTATTCTCTTTGTTTTATGTTTGATATTTTCTTTTTTTTTTCGTAATTTTCGTTTTTAACCTCAGATTCTAACCGAACCGGTTCCGTTTGCTGCATGACTTCGCCTCTGTCATTAGAGTCGGCTTTTACAATACGTGATTACTCATGCGCAACAGCGCCACACATTGTTAATACATGAAAAACTAGTTAACAATTTGTCGTTGTTGTTGTTAAGCTCTGTACGTTGATTTTGTATTTCATTGCCATTTATTGCTCAATGTTTTGTTACTCAGTCGCAATTTTTATACCTATTGTTTTTTTGGTAAAGCTACATACCTATAAAGTTTTTCTTTTCTTTTACTTCCAAACACGTAACTTTGCTCTACCCCTTGGCTCTTCTACATTATCTAGTATGTATCTTACCTCATCGTTAGTGCAAATCATTTGTACGCCCATAATTTCGCCAAAAAAAAAATATTGGTCAATTGCGTTTAGCGGCGTTACTTCTTTCCCAATTTTGGTTTCATAATTAAGTTATTAGGTGTCTGTGTGTGTTTTTATGAAAATGAGAGCACTGTGGCTGTGTCTGGCTCATACGGCTTGATTTATTGTTGATTTGATTTGACTTTCCAATTTTTTTTAGCATAAAATATGGCAAAATAACAATAAAATTGCTTAAATATTCTAGAAAATTGCATTAAACTTTAATGAGGCATATTTGGAAAAAAATTTGAATTTCGAAAAATATTCGAAGTTGATTTTTTGCGCGAAAAAACATTTTTTGGAAAACATTTGTTCTTTTTTCGAAATTGTTAGTTTTCTAATTTTCGATGTTAATTTTTTTTTCAAAAATAATGTTTTTAGTATTAATTTGTATGTTTTAACTGTTTTTTTCGAAATTGTTAGTATTTCTGTCTTAAGCCGGGTATCCACATCACAAGAAATGCTAAAACTCCATATAAAAAAACGCTTAAGAAATGGTCAAGAAATTTTCTTGTGTCAAATTTTCTTTTGGCAGTATCCACTTCACAAGAAAATCTATTACAATTTTTGACGAAAAATGAGGTTGGCAACGCTGGTTTTGCCAAGAAATATATACGATTGTATATCGTCGGTGATACTGCAAGACGTTCTATGTCGCCGTGAATAAATTTTTGAAGAAGGAGAAAAAACTATATATATTTTCACTTTTCGCGGTGTTTTTTACATTTTTATAGTATTTATAAAAGCGAAGTTATATATAAAAGCAAAATCTATGTGATTGACAAAAGTGTAAAAAGGTTATTTAGGTGTATTCAGGAAGAAGTGAAAAGTGACATGGAACGTATTGCAGTATCACCGACGATATATTTCTTGAAGAAAAAGCAAACGTCAAAATTACTTAAGAAATAAATGCCAATTTTTTCTTGAGCAATTTCTTATGATGTGGATACCCAGCTTTAACTGTAAAAGGTATTATAGGGGCGTCAGAATGAATACTTTTCCGTCAATCCAGCAATCCGTTTAACTGACAGCAGAGTGGAATTACATGTATTTGAATGAAGATCGACACAATCAGTACTTCAACTTTGCCGTAACAAATATATGAAATTGAAGTATGTGTCAGTTAAACGGTGCTGGATTGCTGGAAAAGTATTCATTCTGACGGGCCCATTAATTTTTTTTATTTTCGAAATTGACAGCTAGAGACCAAAAACAGTAACTTCGAAATAAGGCAAACCTCGAAAGAATTCGAAATTCATATTTTTGTACACTTTTTTTAATTGCAAAATGTATTTTTTTCGAAATTGTTTGTTGTCGAAATGCTCATTTTCGAAATTGACAGCTTTTACTATTGTTTCTAACAAAAATTTGTAGCTATCAGTTGAAAAGATCTTAAATTAAATCCATGCATTAAAGACCAAAAACAATAATTTCAAAAAAAATTCGACTCGAAATTTTCAAAGTTGATTTACTATTTTGTGCGAAAACACATTCTTAACACACATTTGTACAAGTATTAATTGTAGTGGGAATTAATTTTTTATTTTCGAAACTACGAATTGCTTATTTTCGAAGCTGTTTACGAATTGCATATTTTCGAAATTCACAGCTCATCGTGTGAGTGTTTTAAAAAAAGCTGAAATCAGATCCATGCGTTTAAAGACCAAAAATATTAACTTTTGAAAAATTCGAATTTCAAAAAATTTTCGAAGTTGATTTTTTTTGTCCAAAAACTTTTTTAGGAAACATGTCTAGTAATTTTAATTGCAAAAGTTATCAATTTGTCTTTTTTGCGAAAAATTCAAATTTCGAAAAAAATCGATATTATTTTTTATTATGTATTTTTTTTTTCGAAGAACAGTTTATTGAAAAAATAACCTAAAACACTAGTTAAAGTTTTTTTTTTATTAAATGAAAAGCGTAAATAACCTTTTCATATTCAATACAAAGTGATTTCCATCAAACATGCTTTCCGTATTACCACTTTGAAATTGTAGCAATTTCACACAAAAAAGGTAAAACAAAAAATTACACTACACATTAACAAAGCGCTTCTTGCAACAAAAGCTTCATATTGCCTATTCAGCAATAATGTTGCCCCATTTCGACGCTATTTGTTCATTTATTGCATAAATGTGTGTATTTATGTATGTATCTGTATCTATATACATACATCAACGTTTGTTCAACTTTAATATAGCTACATGAAGATATCAATAGTTGACCCACTAAAAAGACACCCACTATCTACTAAAATGGGAGTATACTTAAGTATTGTTCATACGAATTCGTAAATGCAAATGCATGCAGATACGAATATATGTATGTACTCAAGTCCAGGCATGCATGATTCGTTGAAGATTTGTACCTACATACATACTTCAATTTGTATATTAATATATTTTACAATGGCTATGGTTAATTTTATGTACATTTGTAATTGGTTAATATGTAGTTTTGTACTTTTTTTGCGCTTTTTTTTCTTTTTCTATTGCCTCCTACCCTCATTGCTTCCACTCATATGTACATACATATAAACTTTCTTCCTACGCTCTAATGCCCATCGTTTGCAGTTCCGCTTTCGCTCACCTTGTTCAACTCTCATTTGAACTATGTATTTTAGCTGGGCAGTTAAACCCAGCAAGAACGGACTAACGCATTCACCAACACATACGCAAAATAATCAGCTGTCCACTAACCCAATAAGTTATATAATGCATTAAACTATCCGTAGTACTACAAAAACTCACACGTACAGAACAGAATACGTTATATTTTGTCACCAAGCCTGTACAAACTCATGGAAAGTTTTCAGGTTTATAACGCATAGTATGTGTAGTACTACGGATGGTTTAACGCATTATATAACATATAGTGTTCTAACTGGGAAAGGTTATATTTTCAAGTACATACATACATACATGTGTATTCGTGTATTTTTTATCGTCATCTTTACTTAAATTTTCATCGTCCACTTAAAAATTGAAACAAAGAAAACTCGCCGCTGCCTTATCTCGCTTGGCCAAACGGATGCTTTACTGTGTAACCTAAATCAAACGCAAGTCGTCAATTTAACGCACGCACGCAAATTTTTCATATGCGTGGAACCGGAATTGACTTGCGTGCGTGTTCAGATAAAGAAATAGAAAACTACAGAAAATCAGAGAAAATCTTGTTATTTTGTGGAATATGTACCTAACAGACACGATATCAAAAGCAAGTGTCAATTTTTTTGCAAACAATCACCCACAATGCTTAATTTCAACTGTCACGCAAAACAAAAATTGGGCGTCGAATTTGCTTTTTACGCACGCCGTTCAATTTCGGTTACTCCCATACAAGTTGTATGGGCATGAGAAATTTTTGACAGTAAATTGACGGCGTGCGTTTGATTTAGGTTACACAGTTAGCTTTATCAACAACAAAAACAATGTACAAAAAAATAAGAAAAAGTGCAAGTACTCTTGGCATTTTGGCCTTTTTTGCGCTTCCGTTTTATTGGCGGCAGCGAAAGCCGCAACAACAGTTTATTGAACTCGCTGGAAAAAAAATATTTTGACTTTTGTCAAATTGATTGCTTCTGGTTCGCTGGTTTGTTTTTTTGTGCGTCAATTTCTGGGTTTCTTCTGCGAGAAGGTAGTGCCATCAAAAGGCCGCGAGATGCTAATGAAAAGTGATTTTAAATACCTTTTTCTATTTTTTTATTCTATTTATTTTATTGTTTTTACTTTTTTGCTTGCTTTATTTTAGTTCTTCGTTTTAATATTTTTCTTTAATTTAGTTTATTGCGTTATATGTTTTGTTGCTTTTAATTGAATTTGCCGGGGAGTCTGCCGCTGAAAAGTCTTGGTTTTGTTTTTTGCTTTTGCTTGTTCTTTTTTTTGTTTTTTGTTTTTGTTTTTGCTTTTGCTTTTTGTTTTTGTTTTTTTTTCTTTTTTGGCGTCTTAATTTAGGCGCCGACGTCAATCATTAATGGGTGCGGCGCTCTGGTGCTCGCTCGGCCATTGGCGTCAAACGGATAAACAAGAAAAGTTGGCCTTGAACCTGAAAATAAGTAAATCTTTTCATTTACATACAAAAAATCAACAAAATAATAAAATAAAATTTACTATACATACTTACATATGTATGTATGTAAATAGAAATTGCAAAATTGCACCGCCCTTTTTGTTTTGAAAATAACCTAACCTAAAAATATATGAATATTGTTTTTTTTTTTTAATAGACATAAGTTAATACTGCAATTTTTTAAAAACTTTTTAAACAAAATTAAATCAATTTTAATATTTTTTAAATACATATAATATAATAATATAATACAATGGCGCTATTATAACTCTGACGAGTTTTATGGCCGAGCTTCTCTCCCAATTCGAGGTGTGCTCCTTTTTGTTTTTCCTACTAATTGGGTGGACCTACAGTTTTATGCCGGCTCCGAACGGCGAATGCATTTTTTGTGAGAAGCTTTTTCATGGCAGAAATACTCTCGGAGGGTATGCCGCCCACTGCCGAGAGGTGACCGCTGCTCTTAAAAAACCCAATAATTGGATTTTTACTAATTAGAAAAATTTGTTTGGCTCGGACCGTGGTTTGAACCCGAGACCTCTGGCATAGCAGGCGAGCACTCTACCCACTGCACCACAGCGGCCACTAAATACATATATTTTTCCTTTTTTGAGCTCCAGGCCACAAATTAAATTAAAAACAATTTTTAATTTTAATTTTTATTTTTAATTTCGATATTTCGATCTCAGCCTGAGATCATCATCAGGACTGGAAAAACAAACACAATGATTATATTTATATACATATATGTATGTATTGATACATATGCTTAAATATAAACATAACAGAGAAGCGAAACTTACACAAATCTCTTGTTTTAATCGACTGACTAGAAAATCAACCTTTTGTGGCCTGGAGCTCAAAAAAGGAAAATATATATATTCGATTACACGGCCAAAAAACTTCATAAAAATTTTTTAAATACTTTAAAAAAAATATCCATGTGTTTACTAATTTAAACTAATAACAATTTTTCACTTTTCCACTTTTTATTTCATTTCATTTTTCAACAGCTCACAAATGTCGGCATCAATCTCAATTCGATATCGTTTAGCACGCTCACCATGGAGTCGGATAAATTCATTTGTGTGCGCGAAAAGGTCAACGATACCGCACAAGTGGTTATCATCGACATGAACGATGTCACCAATCCAACTAGACGTCCCATTTCCGCCGATTCGGCTATCATGAATCCGGCCAGCAAAGTAATTGCGCTTAAAGGTGTGCATTTAAAATTTGTTTAAAACATTTTTTATAAATTTTTTCTTCAAAACTTTTTTCTCCAATTTTTTTTGTATTTAAATGCGTTAAAAAATTGTTTTTTCCTTTTTTTTCATTTTTTTTCCAAATTTTCAATTTTTTTAAATTTGCTTCAATAATTTTCCCCAAATTTGTTTCCGAAAATTTTTTTGTTTACTTAAAACTTGTCTAAAAACATTTTTTATATTTTTTTCAGTTTTTTTTTTCTAAAAATTTTTTTTCCAATTTTTTTCGATTTTTTTTATTTTTTTCTAAAATTTGTTTCGATATATCTAAAACTTGTTTAAAAAATCATTGTTTATATTTTTTTCAAAAAGTTTGTTTTATTTTTTTCAAATTTTTTTTCGTTTTTTTTTCTAAAATTGTTTCGATTTTTTTTTTCTCGAAATTTTTTTTTGTTCTTAAAATTTGTTTAAAAAACATTTTTTATATTTTTTTAAATTTTTTTCCCTTCTAAAAATTTTTTTCCAAATTTTTTTCTAATTTTTTGTATAATTTTCTAAAATTTGTTTCGATATTTTTTTTTCGTCACGAAAAGTTTTTTTTTGTACTTAAAACTTGTTTAAAAACATTTTTTTATAATTTTTTTCACATTTTTTTAGTTTTTCTCTTTTCTAAAAATTTTCATCCAAATTTTTTTTCGAATTTTTTCATTTTTTCTAAAATTTGTTTCGGTTTCGGTTTTTTCAATTTTTTTTTTTAATTTTTCGTATAAAGATTTTTTTCTAAAATTTGTTTCGATATTTTTTCCAAATTTTTCTCTCAATTTTTTTTCTAATTAAAACTTGTTTAAAAAACCTTTTTTATATTTTTTTCAGTTTTTTCTATTTTTTTCCAAATCTTTTTTCGAATTTTTTTGTATTTTTTTCTAAAATTTGTTTCTAATTTTTTTTTTCATTTTTTTCTCGAAAATTTTTTTTTGTACTTAAAACTTGTTTTCTATTTTTTCCAAATTTTTTTCCAATTTTTTGTATTTTTTTCTATTTTCTAAAATTTGTTTCGATTTCTTTCCATTTTTTTCTAGAACATTTTTTTGTACTTAAAACTTTTTAAAAACTTTTTTTTATAATTTTTTAAATTTTTTTTCTAATTTTTTTTTTTTTCAAATTTTTTTTTCGCATTTTGTGTAGATTTTTTTCTAAAATTTGTATGGTATTTTTTTCCAAATTTTTTTTTCGAAATTTTTTTTGTACTTGCTCGAAAAACATTTTATAATTTTTTTCAAAAAGTTTTTTCTAATTTTTTTTTTAACTTTTTCCCAATTCCTTTCAAAATTTTTTTTCTTAAAAATTTTTCGAAGATTTTTTTTATAAAATTTTCAAAACTTTTTTTCTAAAAAATTGTCTTTTCTGCTCACTCTTGCACAGCACAAAAAACCTTGCAAATCTTCAATATTGAAATGAAATCCAAAATGAAGGCACACACCATGACCGAAGATGTTGTCTTTTGGAAATGGATCTCCTTGAACACTTTGGCTTTGGTTACCGAAACCTCTGTCTATCATTGGTCCATGGAGGGCGATTCTACGCCGCAAAAAATGTTTGATCGTCATTCATCATTGAATGGTTGTCAGATAATTAATTATCGTTGCAATCCCACGCAACAATGGTTGCTGTTGGTGGGCATATCGGCATTGCCAAATCGTGTTGCAGGCGCTATGCAGCTTTATTCGGTGGAGCGTAAGGTGTCGCAGGCAATTGAAGGTGGGTGGTTTGTGAACAAATGCATTTTTGTGTAAATTCCTGCGCATTTTACTGTTCAGATATTTTACTTACTTTCTTTCTTTCTTTCCTCTTTCCTGCCATTTTGCGCATTTTACTGTTCAAATATTTTACTCCCTTTCTTTCTTTCCTCTTTCCTGATATTTTGCGCATTTTACTGTTCAAATATTTTACTTACTTTCTTTCTTTCTTTATTCTTTCCTTTGCTGCCACAGGTCACGCCGCCTCCTTTGCCAGCTTCAAAATGGAGGGCAACAAGGAACCCTCTACTTTGTTCTGCTTTGCTGTGCGCACCGCTAGCGGTGGCAAATTGCACATCATCGAAGTTGGCGCTGCACCCGCAGGCAATCAACCATTTCCCAAAAAGTCGGTAGATGTTTTCTTTCCACCCGAGGCGCAAAGCGATTTCCCCGTCGCCATGCAAGTGTCTGCCAAATATGATACCATCTATTTGATCACCAAATATGGCTATATTCATTTGTATGACATGGAAACTGCCACGTGCATCTACATGAATCGTATCTCGGCTGATACAATTTTTGTGACAGCACCGCACGAGGCCAGCGGCGGCATTATTGGTGTAAATCGCAAAGGACAAGTACTCTCGGTTACAGTGGATGAGGAGCAGATTATACCCTACATCAATACGGTACTACAAAATCCCGATTTGGCTTTACGCATGGCTGTCCGCAATAATTTATCGGGCGCTGAAGATTTATTTGTGCGCAAATTCAATAAACTCTTTACGGCGGGGCAATACGCCGAGGCGGCCAAGGTTGCTGCGCTGGCGCCCAAGGGTATTTTACGTACACCACAAACTATACAACGTTTTCAGCAAGTGCAATCGCCTGCCGGTTCTACTACGCCACCGCTGTTGCAATACTTTGGCATACTGCTCGATCAGGGCAAATTGAATAAATATGAATCGTTGGAGTTGTGCCGTCCCGTGCTGGTGCAAGGCAAGAAACAATTGTGCGAGAAATGGTTGAAAGAGGAAAAGCTCGAGTGCAGCGAAGAGTTGGGCGATTTGGTAAAAGCATCCGATTTGACTTTAGCGCTCTCCATTTACTTGCGCGCCAATGTACCCAATAAGGTTATACAATGCTTCGCTGAAACTGGCCAATTCCAGAAGATAGTGCTCTATGCCAAAAAGGTCAACTATACGCCCGATTACATTTTCTTGTTGCGTTCGGTGATGCGCACCAATCCGGAACAAGGCGCCGGCTTTGCTTCTATGCTCGTTGCGGAAGAGGAGGAACCGCTCGCCGATATCAATCAAATTGTTGACATTTTCATGGAACATTCAATGGTGCAACAATGCACCGCTTTTCTGCTTGATGCGCTCAAACACAATCGCCCCAATGAGGGCGCTTTGCAAACACGCCTGCTGGAGATGAATTTGATTTCAGCGCCACAAGTGGCTGATGCCATACTCGGCAATGCTATGTTCACGCACTACGATCGCGCGCACATTGCACAACTGTGCGAGAAGGCTGGTCTGCTGCAACGCGCTTTGGAGCATTATACCGATTTGTATGACATAAAACGCGCTGTGGTGCATACGCATTTGCTGAATGCCGATTGGTTGGTCAGCTATTTTGGCACATTGTCTGTGGAGGATTCGCTGGAGTGTTTGAAGGCTATGCTGACGGCGAATATTAGACAAAATTTGCAGATTTGCGTGCAAATTGCTACCAAGTATCATGAACAATTGACAACCAAAGCGTTGATTGATCTCTTTGAGAGTTTCAAATCGTATGAGGGTCTCTTCTATTTTTTGGGTTCGATTGTTAATTACTCGCAGGACCCCGAGGTGCATTTCAAGTATATACAGGCAGCATGCAAAACCAATCAAATCAAGGAAGTGGAGCGCATTTGTCGCGAATCGAATTGTTATAATGCGGAACGTGTTAAGAATTTCTTGAAGGAGGCCAAGCTGACAGATCAATTGCCCTTAATTATTGTTTGCGATCGTTTTGATTTTGTGCACGATTTGGTTTTGTATTTGTATCGCAATAATTTACAAAAATACATAGAAATTTATGTGCAAAAAGTGAATCCATCACGTTTGCCTGTGGTCGTAGGCGGCCTCTTGGATGTTGATTGCTCTGAGGATATTATCAAAAATTTGATATTGGTCGTCAAAGGACAATTCTCCACCGATGAACTTGTCGCCGAGGTGGAGAAACGTAATCGTTTGAAATTGTTGTTGCCGTGGTTGGAATCGCGCGTGCATGACGGTTGTGTAGAGCCGGCAACACATAATGCGCTTGCTAAAATCTATATTGATTCCAATAATAATCCGGAACGTTTCCTGAAAGAGAATCAATACTATGATAGTCGCGTGGTTGGACGCTATTGCGAGAAACGTGATCCACATTTGGCTTGTGTTGCCTACGAACGTGGTCAGTGTGATCGTGAGTTGATTGCTGTTTGCAATGAGAATTCGCTGTTTAAGAGTGAAGCGCGTTATTTGGTGCGTCGACGCGATCCCGCTTTGTGGGTGGAAGTGTTGTCCGAAGCAAATCCATACAAGCGCCAGCTCATCGATCAAGTGGTGCAGACCGCCTTGTCAGAGACGCAAGATCCCGATGATATTTCTGTAACTGTGAAAGCATTCATGACCGCCGATTTGCCCAATGAGTTGATTGAGCTGTTGGAGAAGATCATTTTAGATTCATCGGTCTTCTCGGATCATCGTAATTTGCAGAATTTGCTGATTTTAACCGCCATCAAAGCGGATCGTACACGTGTCATGGACTACATTAATCGTTTGGACAATTATGATGCGCCCGATATAGCCAACATAGCCATCTCAAATCAGTTGTATGAGGAGGCATTTGCCATCTTCAAGAAATTCGATGTCAACACCTCGGCCATACAAGTGCTCATTGAGCAGGTGAATAATTTGGAACGCGCCTATGAATTTGCCGAACGTTGTAATGAGCCAGCCGTTTGGTCACAACTTGCTAAAGCGCAACTGCAGCAAGGGCTGGTCAAAGAGGCCATTGATTCTTACATAAAAGCTGATGATCCGAGCGCTTACATGGATGTGGTGGATGTTGCCAGCAAAGCCGACTCTTGGGATGATTTGGTGCGTTATTTGCAAATGGCGCGCAAGAAGGCGCGTGAATCGTACATTGAAAGTGAGCTGATTTATGCTTATGCGCGCACCGGCCGCCTCGCCGATTTGGAGGAATTCATTTCGGGGCCCAATCATGCGGACATACAAAAGATTGGCGATCGTTGCTTCAACGATGGCATGTACGATGCCGCCAAGTTGTTGTACAACAACGTCAGCAATTTTGCGCGTCTCGCCATCACATTGGTATACTTGAAGGAGTTTCAGGGCGCCGTAGACTCAGCACGCAAAGCGAATTCGACACGCACTTGGAAGGAGGTGTGCTTTGCTTGCGTTGACGCCGAGGAATTCCGCTTGGCGCAAATGTGTGGCCTGCATATTGTTGTGCATGCCGATGAGTTGGAGGATTTAATAAATTACTATCAAGATCGTGGTTATTTTGAGGAATTGATTGCTTTGCTGGAGTCTGCATTGGGTTTGGAGCGCGCCCACATGGGCATGTTTACCGAGTTGGCTATTTTATATTCGAAATTTAAGCCATCAAAGATGCGCGAACATTTGGAGCTGTTTTGGTCGCGCGTCAATATACCGAAGGTGTTGCGCGCTGCCGAATCGGCACATTTGTGGTCGGAGCTGGTGTTTCTTTACGACAAGTATGAAGAGTATGATAATGCTGTGCTGGCAATGATGGCCCATCCGACGGAGGCTTGGCGTGAGGGTCATTTCAAGGATATCATCACCAAAGTCGCCAATATCGAATTGTATTATAAGGCAATACAATTTTATTTGGATTATAAGCCGTTGTTGTTGAATGATATGTTGTTGGTGTTGGCACCGCGCATGGATCATACACGCGCCGTTAGTTTCTTTACGAAAACGGGTCATTTGCAGTTGGTGAAACCGTATTTGCGTTCGGTGCAATCGTTGAATAATAAGGCGATCAATGAGGCGTTGAATGGTCTGTTGATTGAGGAGGAAGATTATCAGGGTTTGCGTAATTCGATTGATGGCTTTGATAATTTCGATACAATTGCTTTGGCACAAAAGTTGGAGAAGCACGAGTTGACGGAGTTTCGACGCATCGCTGCCTATTTGTATAAAGGTGAGTGTACGAGCAGTGAGGGAGTGAGTGAGTGTAAAAGCAGTGAGAGTAAGAGATGGAGTAAGAGAGTGACTTAGAGAGTGAGTAAGAGAATCAATAAGAGAGTTGATGAGTAAGAGAGTGAGTAAGAAATGGAGTGAGTAATAAATGGAGTGAATAAGAAGGTGAGTGAGTAAAGGCGTAATTTAATGCGAGAGCGAGAAAGAGAGTGACTAAGAAAATAAGAGGGAGAATAAGTAAGTGAGTGCGAGAATAACTGCTGAACGCCGCCAAAGTTCAGTTGAAAGGCACCACCATTTCATTTTTCATTTTTTTTTAATAATTTAAGTTTTCGCATAAATTTCCTTTAGGCAACAATCGCTGGAAGCAGAGCGTCGAATTGTGCAAAAAGGATAAACTCTACAAGGATGCTATGGAATATGCGGCCGAATCAGGAAAACAGGAAATTGCTGAAGAGTTATTGGGTTGGTTCCTGGAACGTAATGCTCATGACTGTTTTGCAGCCTGCCTATTTCAGGTGAGTACAAAAGAAAAGAGAGGGCGGTTAGGGAGAGAGAGATGAACATAGAAAGAGAGAGAGAAAGAGAAAGACAGAAATACGATAGAGAGAGGGGGAGAAAAGAGCAGGAGAGAGATAGAGAGAGAGCGAGAGAGAGAAAGAGAATCAGAGGAAGAGAATCAAGAGAGATGTAGATAGAGAAAGCGATAGCAGGTGGAGAGGTAGAGAGGGAGAGTCATACTGAGCAAAATATGTAGAGAGAGAGATGGAGTGAGGAGGAGATAGGGAAAAGAAGAGTGAGGATCAAATTCAGTCTATGAAAGTGAGGTGGAGAGCGGATGGTGGAAGAGGAGGTTACAGATATATGTAGAAATAGAGATTATTAGAACTATAGAGAGAATAAAGAGATAGTTATATAAAAATTGAGGGAGGGGCACAGTGGATTTGGCCTGTGGGAGTGCTATAAAGAGGGAGGGGAGCGATGTAGGAGTGAAAGAGAGGTGTATTGAGAGGAAGAGAGGAAAGAGAAGGATTGAGGGTGAAATAGCTATAGAAAGAGCAAGTGAATAAGAGCGAGAACGAGAGAGATGTGAAGAGAAATAGCTAAAGAGACGGAGCAAGAGAGATAGTGATATGAAGAGAGGAAGGGAGAGAGATAGTGAAAGATGGAGAGAGAGTGAGAGGAAAAAAAAGTAAGAAAAATGTGAAGAGAAAGAACAAGATAGTGAATAGAGAGAGATAGGTATGTAGAGAAGAGAGGGAAAGAGAATAAATAAGCACATCTCACACTGAAAAACCCCCATTCAGTGTATGAATACACACGCTTTTGCGTTAACTTATGCTACATAATGCGTACAAGCAAACATACAGTGAACTACACTGCGTATACGTAACTTGTTTACATACATACATACATACATACATACATACATACAGGTGAAACTAAAAAAAAAGCGTGTTAAAAAGAGAGAGTTTCATAACTAGAGGAAGATAGGGGGAGAGTAAGGAGGAAGAAAAAAAAGAGATAGAAAGAGCAAGAAGGAGAGATACAAGATATTTAAAAGGCGAAAATGATTTTTTTAGAGAAAGATCTAGAAAGAGCGATGGAGCAGAAGACATACGTAGATATATGAAGAGGGGAAGAGAAAGAGAAATGGATGGAAGAGAGATGGACGGAATAGAGAGAAAAGTGAAAGAGAAGAAGATATAGAAAGAGATGGAAGGGAGGAAGTGAGAGAGAAAGAAGTAGAGAAAGAGCGAGGAGAGAGAAAGATAGTGAAGGCGTAAACGAAAAAAAAAGAAAATAGATGGGAGAGATAGAAAGTAGGAGAGGCTTTGACGTTTAGATTAATGAGGACAAAGAAGTTTAATAGAGCGAGGGAGAGAGAAATATGGATGGAAAGAGGGATATAAGGAAAAATGTAAATATATAAAAGAGGGGAAGAGAGATTTTGGAGAAAAATTGAGAAGAAAAGGGAAGGAAAGAAAAACAAAGGATAAAGAAATTGAAACAGATATATTAAAAAAAAAAAAAATTAAATAACAATTCAAAAATTTATTGCCTCTTTTATTTTCCTTGCCGTATGCAGTGCTACGATTTACTGCGGCCCGATGTTATAGTGGAATTGGCATGGAAACACAATATTATGGACTTTGCTATGCCGTATTTAATACAGGTAGGCGAAATTTTAACTTTATGTATATGGCTTTGTTCAGAAACTCAGTTTGAAGCGCAACCTGATTTTGTAGTACAAGCAGAGCGTTCATAAACGTAAATTTCGCATGAAGCGTCGCTCATCACAATCATCAAAATAATAATTACTGCCGCTGTTGCGCTTCATGCTGCGTTTCTGAACATAGCCTATGTACTTATACTTGATAACTAATTAAATATTTCTTAACATTACAGGTAATACGTGAATACACAACAAAAGTGGATAAATTGGAGCAAAACGAAGCGCAACGCGAAAAGGAAGATGAAACTGTCGAACACAAGAATATCATCACAATGGAGCCACAATTGATGATAACAGCGGGTCCCGCCATGGGCATACCACCACAATATGCGCAAAATTATGCAGCCGCAGCAGCAGCGGCGACGGCGGGAGCGCCTGCCTATGCGCCAAATATGGCATATCCCGGCTATGGCATGTAGGCAACAACATCAAATGCAATTGTGTGTGTGAGCAACAACAACAACAACTATAACTAAAAACAACACCAACACAATATTAATATTAAAAAATTATAATTACCAAAAAAAAATAATTTAAAAAATATTTCATTAAAAAATGAAATTTAATTTAAAAAAATTAATTTCAAAAAAATTATTTAAAAAAATTGTTTTGAAAAAAATTGCTTAAGAAAATTTAATTTAAAAAAAATTTCTTTAAAAAAGGATAAATACAAAATTAAGCATGTACTTTCCCCAAACTTTACACTGTGGTAAAAAAAGATAAATACAAAATTAAGCATGTACTTTCCCCAAACTTTACACTGTGGCACAAAAAAATACATACATACATGCCTACATGCTACATAGACACACACATACACAAGTAGCACACAATTTGCGAAAAAATTTAAAAACGAAAAATTAAAAATAAAATGTTATGTTATGTAATTGTAAATGTGGCAGTTGTTGTTGTTGCCTTACACAAAAACTGCATGCTATACATATATACAATTAGTATATACATACATAGCATACATATATATGTAGCTAATATCTGATTATAGTATACATATATACATAAGTACGACCAACACTACTGCTACTGTACATTGGCCTACAAAACAACAACAACAAGAATAAAAAAAATAAATGTTATGCGTATTGTGTTCCGCCTAAATTTTGCGTATACATACATACATACATTTGGAACTAAAACTACGTATTAAATGTATGTATGTATGCATAAATGTATTACAAGTATAACTATATATATATATACAAACTATATATGTATTAATATAAACTCTTACACAAACATACATTACCAATTACCAATTAAAAATTACCATTATCTATTACAACAAAATTATCAAAATTTTAAATTTACATAAATACTATTTAATTTGATATTATCAAGTTATTTGTTCAAATTAATCGATTATGTGCTCTTTAAACTGTCACCATTTTACTCTTAGCTGCGAGAGGGTTTAGTTGTTGCGCTTTGCATTGTTTTTTTATTCTTACATACATTTGTAATATGGCTTATTTTCTTTGTGCCGTTACTACATAAGTACTCAAATGCAAACAAGTTAAAACTTGCGTGTGTGTGCTTGAAACTGTAACTTGAAATAGCAATGCGAAACCAAAATGCAAAGCAAATTTACACTTTCTTTTTTCAGTTAGTATTTTGAACAAATAAAGCGCAAGCGTAATAAAAGAAGCAAAAGCCAAAAGCGTTATAAACAAACAACAACAACAATAAGCAAGCACTACACCAATAAAAGAAAATAAAATAACGTATGTAATTGAAATTAATTGAAATTAATTTAAACAAATTTATGATAATTTCTTTTTTTTTTTTGCGTCTCTTTATCATAAGTGAAAATAATATTTTAAAAAACAAAAATCTATATAAAGCAAAACTTTTTAGTTAATAAAAATATCTATTATAAATAAACGAAAAACAAAAAAAAAAAAACAAAATAGAAAGTTGTTACGAGTTATTTTTTCGAACATTCCAATTGTAAAGGCTTGAAAAATTGTACTAGGTGATAGTTAGAAGCAGGTTTCCTAGTTTATTTTCGCGCTGGCAGTAGGTTTTTCGAACTCGAAAGCGTTTACCGGCTCAGCTGATTTTTCAAACTCGGAAAAATGTTTGACTAGCAATTTTTTTTCGAATTTAACAGATTTATCGATCTTGCCAGTCCTTTTAAACTAGTAAAAATTTTCGAACTAAATGCAATTTGAGAAATTTTTCCAATTCGTAAGGAAGATTTGTCGAACTCGAAAGGTTTTTTCGAGCTCTCTAACTAGATATTATAAATAAAGAGATTCTTAGAACTCGCAAGTTTTTTCGAACTCGGAAATTTATTTTGAACTCGAATTTTTTTCGAACTTGAACGATTTTTCGACTACGAAGAGTTCTCGAACTATAAATTCTAAATTTATATTTGTATTTTGTATTTTTTGAACTCGCAAGTTTTTTCGAACTCGAAAATTTTTTCTCTTCAATTTTTTCCGAATTTGAAAGATTTTTCGAGCTACCAAGATTTTTCAAACCAGATATTAATTAGGAAAAATTTTTTAAATTTGTAAGATTTTTTTCAAACACGGACTTTCTTTCGAAAGATTTTTCTAAATTGGGAAAAATTTGGAATTCGTAGAATTTTTTGAAACTTGGCAGTTTCTTCCAAGTCGGAAGGTTTCTCGTGCTCTGAGGATTTTTTGAACTCGCTAGGTTCTTCAAACTCTAAGCTTTTTTTTTAACTCACTTCGAGTTTGAATAAGAGCAATTTTTTCCAATTTTCGGAATTTTTTTCGAACTAAGATTTTTTTTCCAACTAGAAAGATTTTTCTACTACGAAGAGTTCTCGAACAAAGATTTCTAAATGAAGAAATTTTTTTACACTCGCAAGTTTTTTCGAACTCGCAAATTTTTTCGCATCAAATTTTTGCGAATTTGAAAGATTTTTCTAGCTACCGAGATTTTTCAAACTAGATATTAGAGGAACTCGTTTTTCAAAATTTGTAAGATTTTTTTTTCAAACGGATGTTTTTTCGAACTCGAAAAATTTTTCGAGCTACCTAGATTTTTCAAACTAGATATTCTAAATTAGGAAACTTTTTTCAAAATTTGTAAGATTTTTTTCAAACACGGATGTTTTTCCGAACTCGAAAGATTTTTCTAAATTGAGAAATATTTTGAATTCGCAAGCTTTTTTTGGAACTGCTAAGTTTTTCGGGTTAATAGATAATGTAAATTAAGGAATTTTTGCAATTCGCAGGATTTTTGGAACTTGACAGTTTTTTCGAAGTCGGAAGATTTCTCGAGCTCCAAAGATTTTTCGAACTCGCTAGGTTCCTCGAACTCTAACTTTTTTTTAACTCACTTGGTTCTTCGAGCTTGACAGGAACAATTTTTTCCAATTTTCACTTAAAAATTTTTTTTTTCTATTTTTTTTTAAGAATTTTAATTTTTTTTTAAACCTATAAAAATCTAATTTATTAAAACACGAATTTAGTACATGTACTTTTTATTTCTTTTTTATTTAAAAAAATTTCATTAATGAAAAAAAAAAACAAAAAAAAATTGTTTTCAAAAAAATTTTTTCTACTTTTAAAAACTTAATTAAAAAACGGACATTTAAGATATACATATATATTTTCTTATTTTTAAACTTTTTTTAATTAAAAAACAAGTTATGCTTTTTTATTATTACTTTTTTGTACACACATTTCATAATTATTTTTTTTTTAATTTTTCTCATTTTTTTTTTTAATTTCATTCACAACACCACTTATTAAACTATAAAAAAAACAATAAAATATCATTAAGCCGTAAGCTAATTTTAATACTATACTCTCTTGATCTCTCTCTCTCTTTTACAGTTACAAATAAACCAAAAATCGCTGAAAAAGCATACTAACAACAACTACATACATTTAATTAACTGCCGTTCGTTAACTCGCCCCTCTCTCGACGTCCTAATAGTGTATTATATGTATTACAAGCACGCTCCAATAGCCAGCACCGCCCTCTCTTCCCTATCTGTCTCTACTTCTCGTTGGCTATACTTTAGTGAAAATTAATAATTGAAGTGACTAATACGAATTCGAGTTAATATTAAATGTTACAAACAAAAAAATTTGACTTAAGAAATTTTAAACGTTAAATACAAAAAAAATTAATTAAATTATTTGAATGCTTTAAAAAAAAGAAAAAATTAAAAAAAATTAAATAAATATAAAAAAATCTAATGGCTAGAAATTGAATACCATACAGTTTATGAATTAATAATAAAATTTTAAGTGCTCTGTTGCAGTAAAAAAACGCATTTAAATTAATTCAAAGTAATTTTGTGAATCAAATAAATAGAAAGCAGAAGAAAAAAAATTAATATACATATATTAAAAGTAAAATAATGTTAAAAATTAAAAATAATTTTAGCAATTTTTTTTTTGTTTTTAATTAAAATAATTTTAGCAATTTTTTTTTTGTTTTTAATTAAAACATATTTTTTAAATAATTTTTTAGTAGCCCATATTTTATTTTTTTTTGCAAGTTAGACATTAAATTCAACTGTTTGTTACTACTAAAATTAATATCTACATACATACATAAATTTACGCTGAAAAAATGCAGATGTATTTAAAACAAGTAAGAAAGCCTAAGTTCGAGTGGAATCGAACATTAGATACTCAGCTGTATGCGTTCATTTTTTGTTTGCGTTTGATGGAAACACGGTGTATTTATAAAAAACGGGTGTCGCATAAAGTGGGCGTAGCCACGCCCATTTTCAAAATTTTTATCAGTCATCCAACTAAGCATATGAATATTATTCTTTGTACAAAATTTCATTCTTTTATGACTTCTAATTACAAAGATGTCACGTTTCAAATTCCAAAAGGATGTTCCAGAAATATCTTTGTTAAAAAGTAGGCGTGGTCATAAACCGATTTCAATAAATTTTTGCGTGTCTATTAACACAAGTTATAAAAGTGTATAAACCAAGTTTCGTCATAATATCTCAATTATTTGTCGAGTTATAGGCTAAGATATCTCGTATATTGCTTTGTCTAAAAAGAGGCGGTGCCACGCCCATTTTCCTAAATTTTTATATTTTTTGTTTCCGGTCTATTGTGGAACTCTTGCCACAAAATTTCAATGAATTATCTTTATATTTGACAAAGATATCGCTTAAAATGTTTTTATTAGGCCCCTTTATAGTTCCCATATATAAAAGTGGGCGTGGCCGTCAATCGATTTTGACAATTTTCCGTCAAAACATTTGTCGTAAGTAAGTAACTCACGCATACCAAATTTCATCGATATATATTCAACGGTTTCTGAGTTATGACATATAAAACTTTCAATGTTTGTCTCTTGATAAGTGGGCGTGGCACCAGGGTTGCGTGATTTTGATTTGACTGAATCACTGATCAAAAATATTTTCTGATTCTTGATTTAAAATATTTTCAAATCAAAGATAAAATTGATTTGTGATTCATTTCTCAAAAGAATCAAAAATCTTTTTTGATTCTTGATTCAAGCTTGATTTCGAATCAAGATTCTTAATAAATTTTTGATTCGAATAAAATTTTTGATTCGAATAAATTTTTTGATTCGAATAAAATTTTTGATTCGAATCAAAAAATTATTTTGAATCAAAACTATTTCAAATAAGTGGCTATGCACATACATACATACGTATGTATGTATGTACGTACGGCGTAGCACAAACGTAAATACGACAATCAGAAATATGTATATATGTACATACATATATACACATGTACACATATGGCGTCAGCATACAATTTGGCTGTTGTTGCACTTTTGGTGCATTTTATACATTTTTGTGTTTTAAATTACCGAGAATGTACATACTTGAATATTTCTGATATGCTACAGTATTTTTTATTCTAAATAAATTTTTGATTCGAATCAAATTATAAATTCGAATAACATTTTTGATTCGAATAAAATTTTTGATTCGAATCAAAAATATATTTTGAATCAAGATTCGTAATAAATTGTTGATTCGAATCAAAGATATTTTTTGAATCAAGAATTAAAAAAGATTTTTGATTCTTTTGAGAAATGAATCACAAATCAAATTTATCTTTGATTTGAAAATGGTTTGAATCACGAATCAAAGGGTATTTTTGATTCTAAGGGCCGATTTCATAATCAAATTAAAAGTTCCTTTAAATTCTAAAGGAGCCTTTAATTTGCTGATCGATTTCATAAAGTATTTTTGAAGGAAAAGTTCCTTTAAAATTAAATACCCAAAACGGGCATTTAAGTTATTTAAAGGTTCCTTTTGCCAGAAAAAATTTCATTTCTGTAGTGTGTCAAAATCAAATATCAAAAATTTATTAAAATTTTTGAACCGATTTTGTTTGTTGTTTTGTTTGTTAAGTCCTATAATGCAATATTCATCTTCTTCCTCTTGTGTGATGTTGGATGACCGCTTCCTATTTTTTCTGCACTGGGTTTCCAAATTATGCTTCTTTGTTCTTTTTGTTTTTTCAAAAAAAAAAAAAATAATAATAAAGCCACAATCAAAAAATTTATTTTCAGGAAAAAAACAATATTTTTAAATTTATGACAATCATTTGACGTTAAAGGAGCCTTTTAATATTATATTATTATGAAATCACTCCCACTTTAAAGAACATTTAAATGGCTATTTAACTAAAAGGCTCCTTTAACAAAAGGAGCTTTAAGAATTTCATTATGAAATCGGCCCTAAAAATTAAACTAAATAAAAAAAAAATAAAATTTAAAAAAAAATCGTAAAATTACAACATATTTGAAAATTCATTAGAAAATAGTTGTGCTTTTTAGTGAGCAACAGCTGTTTTTTTTTTGTTTTTGCATTATTAATTTTGCCTTTCTTTAATTATGCTAAACCATAAATACATATACACATACTACATACTAGCTATAACTAACCTTAAACCAAAAACAATAAAAAAAAAATTATAGCGGAAGTAAAAATAAAAATTGCATAAACTTGCAGTATTTAAAATAAATATTGAAGTTTCTTTTATTTACATATTTAATTAAGAAGTCAGGTAAGCATTTAATAATAATAAATAATTTAGATAAAAAATGCAGAAATACGTCCACAATTGCCGCTGGAAAAACGCCATTTGGTTGTTGTTGCATACCTTTGAACAGAAGAGAGCTGTGCCAGAACATGCACCTGCATGCATATTTGTGAATTCGCATTAAAATAAAAAGACCAATATAAAAAGACTAAAATTGGTCCTTGTCTCTCTTCCCCTTTCTTTTTTATTTGCGCTTCCTTTTTCCCTTTATCCCTTTTATTTTCCGTAATCTCTTTCGTTTCCTTTTCCTTCATTTCCGTGCCTTTAACATTCCCTTCCCTTTCTTTTCATTTCTTTTTCTTTTCTTTCCTTTCCTTTAATTTCTTTTTCTTTCCTTCTCTTTCTTTTCATTTCTTGTTCTTTCCTTTTCTATTTATTTCTTTTCCTTTAGTGAAAAAATCCAAGTAAATTTTTTAAATGGGTGGCAACACTTTTTAAATTAGATTTTATTGCATATCTACAAGGCAATCTCTTGCATACGACACTTCAAATTTAAAAATCAAACTGTAGCGTGAAATGAATTTTTGAACAGGTGGCAACCTTTTTTATAAAACTAAAATTTTATTATCCATCTACAGGCCAAGCACTTTCATGTGACACCTGAAATTTAAAAATCAAATAAACTATAGCGTAAAAATTAAAATTTGAACAGGTGGCAACGCTTTGTGTAAAAATTATAATAAATTACTTATTTTCAGGCAAAGTCCGTTCATATGGCACCTGAAATTTAAAAATCAAACATATACAGGGAAATTAAATTTTCAAACAGCTGGCAACCCTTTTTAAAAAATGAAACCTTCCAGCACATTTACAGGCCAACCCTTTCATTTGGTAGCTCGTTTTCGAAAATCGGTGTAACTGGTGTAAATGTTATGACTTGTACTAAAAAACGCTTAGCGTAATATATATAAAGATACCTTAACCCATTTAGTGCCGAATCGAAAGTGTAGAAATGATGCCTATGCACTAAAAATCGCCTCAAGTGCTTGAAATGATCACTGGACAGTAAAAACAAAAATAAACGCATTCCACTTTAACCTATTAAGTGTCAGATTTGAAGTAAAAAGTGGTTGATAATACATGAAATATGGCTCAAACACCCTAAATATTAAAAGGGACACATTAGAAAAAAAAGTGCATTACCTTTAACCCATTGACGCCTGCAACAAATTTTTGTAAAGGGGATTGACAAAACGCTAAACATTTTCTCAACACCTTTAGAGAGCGCTTAGACTGAAAAAAATTTCACACATCTACGCAAAAAGTCTTCACATTAACCCATTAATGGTCGAAACAACAGTTAAACAGGACTGATGAAGCACTCAAAACTCCGCAAAGTCTTTTAAATGGAACTTAAACTGCATAAAAACTTAATATTTCCAAAAAGTCAGATTTTTAACCCACTAACAGCCAAATCGAAAGCGAAAAAGGCATGATAATGTACTAAAAATTCGCCTAAGTCCCTTAGAGAGCGCTTAGACTGAAATAAACTTAACATTCGCAAAAAAAATCTGCACTTAACCCATTAATGACCGATGTACTAAAAAATTTAAAAAAGTCCTCAAAAATGAAATCTGCACTTAAGCCATTAATGGCCGATGTACTAAAAAAAAGTTACAAAGTCCTCAAAAATGAAATCTGCACTTAAGCTATTAATGGCCGATGTACTAAAAAATTTTACAAGGTCCTCAAAAATGAAATCTGCACTTAACCCATTAATGGTCGCTGTACTAAAAAATTTACAAAGTCCTCAAAAATGAAATCTGCATTTAACCCATTAATGGTCGATGTACTAAAAAATTTTACAAGGTCCTCAAAAATGAAATCTGCACTTAAGCCATTAATGTTCGATTTGCTAAAAATTTTTACAAAGTCCTCAAAAATGAAATCTGCACTTAAGCCATTAATGTTCGATTTGCTAAAAATTTTTACAAAGTCCTCAAAAATGAAATCTGCACTTAACCCACTAATGGCCGATGTACTAAAAAATGTTACAAAGTCCTCAAAAATGACTAAGAGCCGAAGTGAAAACAAATGTATAAAAAAGGTGTAATGTGACAAAAATTAATTTAAAAAAGTACAACCCTTTTTCTAAACATGTATTTTTCTTTGTTTTCTTATCACCATCACTGTACATGAAAAATGTCGCCAAGACAACAAAATAAATAAAAACAGAAAAACATGCCAGAAAATTCAAATTGAAAATTCTCAAACAAATAAACATACAAACAAAAAAAAAAAAAAAAAACTAAAAGATGCCACGCCTCAAGCCCACAACGAAAATCGATGTCATCGGTAACTTGGATTTGAGTCCCGAAAAAGCGGTTGGCGATTATATCGAGTCCAAGCAGCAACAGACCTATTTTCAGTAAGTTGACAACGTTAAGGCGACGCTAATGCGCTTGAACTAGATACATATGTACATATATATGTGCATACCAATGGTAAGCATCTCACAAATCTCTTCCTCCAGCAGCAAACCACCCGATTGGGATTCGGCTGGCGATTCCGTGGAATTGCTTTACATACGCAATGAACGCGAACACGACGCCATGTTGCATTTACAAGCCGCCATGTTGGCAAATTCCAAGCGGCAAGCGGCCACAAATGCCCAACGCATTCAGCAGCTCTATCAAATACAAGCCGATTTGCGTAAACGTTTCATTGAGGTGAATAGTTTTGTCAAGGAATGTGATGATAAGAAACGTGCAGCGGAAAAGAAAGTCAACGTGGAGTTGCAGCGGCAAGCGGAGCTCGAGAAGGGTATTGAAAAGTTCAAATCGGCCATTGACGAGTTGAATGAGTTTCGTGTGCAGTTGAAGGCGACCGTCGATGAGTTGGAGCCGTATCAGCGTGTAATTGAAGAGGTGGTGGCGAAAACGGAGTTATTTGATTCGGTGAAGGATTGCATGGATCGCTGTGATGCGTTGAGTGAGTGCGAAGCAGGGGAAGGTTTTTTTTTTTGAGATTTTTTTTCTTTTTAAAGCTTTTGATTTTCTTGTTGTTGTTAACTCACGCTGTATACAACAGCTTTAATGTGTTGGGTTTTTATGCAGCTTTTTTCATTTGAAGCAATAGCTTAAGTGGTGAGTTTTTTATGTTTTGCTTTTAAATTATTTGGGAGAGTGGTGAGTTTTTTTTAATGAAATTTGTTCTCTTTAAAGCCTTCTATTTATTTTAGTAGTGTGGGGAGTTTTCGCTTTGGTAATACTTTTCTTTTTTGTTTTTAGAGCTTTTAAAGTGTTGATTTTTTGTATTTTACGGCTTTTATTTTAATTTAGTAATTGGTGAGTTTTTGTTTTTAGAAAATTTTGTTCCATTTCAAAATTTTTAGTTTAACTTAGTAGTGGTTAATAGAGCTCCAGATTTTTTTTGAACATTTTCGAGTAGCCCGAAAAAATGTTGTTCAAATGCTCGAACAGTCGTTTGTTTGTTTATTACCCGTATGTTTGTACGGGCATTTGAACAATTCGGGCATTTTGAAGTTTGTTTTTTTCTTTTGTTTATTATTTTTTTTTCTTCTTCATATGTAGTTGTTTTTATTTTTGTTTTTTCGATACACATTTTTTTTGTTTGTAAGCTCGAATGCTCGAATGTTTGTACGGGCATTTGAACAACAAACGGGCTTCAAACAAAAACGATCAATTCGATTTGTTCGATACCCGGGTATCTAGAGCTCTAGTGGTTAATTTTTCTCTTCGGAAGTTTTTCCTTTTCGTAGCTTTTACTAAATTAATAGTAATGTATTGTTTTTGAAATTTTTATAATTTTTAAAGCTTTTCATTTAATTTAGTAGTGGTGATTTTTATAGTTGAAAAGTTTTTTTTCTAATTTTTTTTTGTTAAGTTAATTAAGTAGTGTGGTCTTTTTTGAAATTTCTATTATTTTTAAAGCTTCTAAGTTAATTTAGTAGTGTGGTGAATTTTTCTTTTTTGGAAATTATTGCTTTCTCAAAGCTTCTAATTTAATTTAGAAATGTCCTGAGTTTTTGTTTTTAGAAAATTTTGTTCCTTTTCAAAATTATTAGTTTAACCTAGTAGTGGTTAATTTTTCTTTTCGTAAGTTTTTTCTTTTCGTAGCTTTTACTTTAATTTAGTAATGTGGTGTTTTTGAAATTTTTATAATTTTTAAAGCTCTTAATTTAATTTAGTAGTGTGGTGAGCTTTTATATTTGAAAATTTTGTAGACTTTCAAAGCTTTGTTTAATTTAGTAGTGTGGTGAATTTTTCTTGTTGAAAAGTTTTTTCCAAGCTTTTAATTAAGTAATGGTCTTTTTTTTTGAAATTTATTTTTTTTTTATTTTATTTTGAAATTATTTTTAAAGCTTTTGAGGTAATTTAGTAGTGTGGCGAATTTTCCTTTTTGCAAATTATTGCTTTCTCAAAGCTTTTAATTTAATTTAGTAATGTGGTGAGTTTTAGTTTTTCGGATCTTTTTATTTTTAAAGCAATTAATTTAGTTAAGAAGTGTGGTAAGTTCGTGGTTTTGTACGTTTTTCCATTATAAAGCTTTTTATTTAATTTTTCAGTGTGGTGAACTTTTCTTGTTGAAAAGTTTTTTTCTAAGCTTTTAAGTTAATTAAGTAGTGTGATCTTTTTTTTTTGAAATTTCTATTATTTTTAAAGCTTTTACATAAGTTAATTTAGTAGTGTGGTGAATTTTTCTTTTTGCAAATTATTGCTTTCTCAAAGCTTTTAATTTAATTTAGTAATGTGGTGAGATGTTATTTTTGAGATTTTTTAAATGTTTTAAAGCTTTTAAGTTTATTTAGTAGTGTGGTGTGTTTTAATTTTAGGGATCTTTTTTTATTTTCAAAGCACTTAATTTAGTTAAGCAGTGTGGTAAGTTTGTGGTTTTGGATATGTTTTTTTTTTCAATCTAAAGCTTATTTAATTTAGTAGTGTGTTGAATTTTTTTTAGTTTTTTCTCAGTTCAATAGTTTTCAATCTTCTTTTCGCTTTTTAAAGTCTTTGGGCTATTTTTTCCTTTTAAAGCTTTTAATTTCTTGTTAACTGACGCTACATACATACAAACACTAGTGTGGTCAGTTTTTTCTATCTCTATAATGCTTGTAATCTGTTTTTTTTTTGTTTTGCTACCGCGGCATGTTCGCAGTGTTGGCGCAAGTTGAAATTGCACGCTTGGAGCAAGAGAAACTGCTTGAAATCGAAGAGATGCGCAAACGCATGATTAAAGTAACAAACGAAGCGGCGCTCACCGTGTTGGGCTTGAAAAATGATTTAGCCGAATTGGAGCGCGCCTACAAGCAGGCGCACAGTGAATGTTTGCATTGGGAGCGTATACTAGCAAAAGCCAAAGATTGCGTTGCAACCAACGAGTTGAATAAGGAACGTGCGCTGGATGGCATACGTGATGTTTATAGAATGTTGATGCGCAGACAAGGTAATTAAAAGAAAAAAAAATGAAAAAAAAAAAAATGTTATTAAAAGTGTCTTGGAATATGTTTCGTGTCAAAGCTTTGCTTTGATGTGTTTGCTTTTTGCTGTTTTGCAGGTCGTCAGCCCGTTTACCAGCGCCACGAAGTCGAGAAAGAATTGGATTTTATTAAAGATGAGATCGAATTGCTGCAAGAAGTGGTGAAGGAGTGTAAAAAGGCGCGCGCTGCTGCTAGCAACACCATTGGCACTAGCGGCGGCAGCAAACGTGGTGAATTTGTGTTAGAAAAGCCAATGGAGGGAAAATGTTGAAGACCAAACTAAGTTTAATGCGCTTCGGGCGCTTGTAGAAATGTATGTAGATACATATGTATGTATTTCTGACACACTACAGTTGCAATGCAGCGCCAGTCGTCTCCCTTTTATGCTATTACTTGCAGTGCTGCCTTTTTAATAATATATAAACACGCACTTTTAACATTCTTTAGCATGTTTTTTATTTTATTTTATATAAGTATTTTTTATATGAAAAATTTATAAACATAAAATACATCAAATTCAACGTTTAAACGAAACAATATTATAATATGAAATATTTTTTTTTTGTCAAACATTTTCAAATTTTTTAATACTAAGTGAGGTTTTTCGCTCTGGCTTTGGAGCGTCTACATTTTGAATGAATATACATACATATAGCGAATAGTTGATATACAACAAACATACATACATACATATATGGAATGCGTACAGGATGATCCCCAAATGTATGTTGAACAAATTTTATAAGATATTTCCTCAACCTCACCCACTGGGACGATGTTTATATAGTCGAAGATACCACATATATGTACATATGTAGGTGGATGGTTAATTTTAATTTTGGAATTTTTTCAGTTTTAAAGCTTTCAGTTTATTTTAGTAATGTGGTGAGTCATTTTTAAAGCTATTCATTTAATTTAGAAATGTGTTCGAGGTTTTGTTTTTGGAAATTTTTTCGTTGAAAAGCTTTTAATATAGATAATTTTTTTAGTGTAGTGAGTTTCTGTTTTTCGATATTTTTTGAGCTATGATTTTTAATTTAGTAATGTGGTGAGTTTCTGTTTGAGGAAATTTTTAGAGCTTTTAATTAGTTTAGTAGTGTGGTGAATTTTTGTTTTCGGAAATTTTCCTTCCCTTTTAAAGCTCTTAGTACAATTTAGTACTGTGGTGAATTTTTGTGTTTGGAATTTTTTTCGTAGAAAAGCTTTTAATATAATTTTTTTAGTGTAGTGAGTTTCTGTTTTCCGAAATTTTTTGAGCTTTTATTTTTTAATTTAGTAAGGTGGTGAGTTTCTGTTTTAGGAAATTTTTAGAGCCTTTAATTTAATTTAGTTGTGTGGTGAGTTTTTTGTTTTCGCAAATTTTCGTACCCTTTTAAATATTTTAGTTAAATTTAGTATGGTGCATTTTTGTTTCAGGAATTTTTTTTCGTTGAGAAGCTTTTAATATATTTTTTTAGTGTGGTGAGATTTTATAATTGGAATAAGCGCATTTTTGGTTTTCGATATCTCTATGCATTTGATTTAAAATAATAATGTGGTGAATTTTTGTTTTTGGGATTTTCTTTTCATTTTAAAGCTTTTTAATTTAATGAGTATGGTAAATATTTTGTCATGTTTCTTTTAGTTTAAAACTTTAAATTTCTTGTTAACTGACGCTAAATATGTACATAGAAGCTCTAATGTGGTGAGTTTGTTTTTCGACCATTTTTTCCTTTATAATTTAATTTAATAGTGTGGTGAGTTTCTGTCGTGTTCGGGGATGATTAATTGGTATCGCACAAGCATCAAAGTTCAGATACATGAACCTTAACCGTCTCGAAACGCGAAAAAAAAATTTATATATGATATCCTTAACTGTGCTGTTACCGATGGAGGAGTTGAAACCGCAGAAAATCACTAATATGATTTTGGGGAGCACCCTAATGTACATATACTATACATAAAACATACAAATATATATATACTATAGTAATTTCAAAATCTTACACATACATAAATTGTGCATAAATGAAATAAAATTATCAATTTTAATAGTTAGTATATAATGTATGTATAAAGTAAAATACTGAATAACGTTAAATGGCTGTTGTTGCTACGACAACAACAATAACGAAAATATAGTTATTGGTGGTAACCGATAAGGAAACTCAACAAACGAACTACTGCTGCTTTTCGAGCGCATAAGCCAAAAGTTATAAAATGCAAATCAACGAAAAAGGCACAGTTCTTCTTCAGCTGTGGCAGGTACTAGTTACTACGAGCTGGTTCAGCCAAGCTGTAAGTGTAGCAGAAAGAAAATGTATTTTGTTTATAAAATATGCATATCATAAGCCACAACACGAAACACTTACCGATGTATTGTTATATAATCACAAGCGTCAACGCTCATATCTTGCGGTGTTAAAAATACAAATTGTCGATTTGTACGCCTTTTGCCTTCGTTTTGTAGCAAACGTGTCATGTACTCGCGATTAACTTCATCCTTTTAAAGATTACCATAAAATACAACAAAGCATATTAATACAAAATTAAAAAAAGGAAATGCCAACATTCCTTTTCATTTTAACATTTTTCTCACACTCACCGCAAATACATCATATTCGTCCAAAAAGAAAAACGGATGATCCACACAAGCCCACAAGGAAATGAGAAATGCCACCGTTGTATATGAACGTTCACCACCCGACAGGGATTTCGTATTTGTAACAGCATCGGCAATATGATTATCACGCGGCACTACAGATATTTCCATTGTTTGTTCTTTGTGTTGTACCTCAATGGAGCCGGTGAAGCGCCGTTTGGTGAGCACTTTCTGCAAGTGAAATGAAGGAATATTTGAATTTAAACCAAAATAAATAAAATAATTGTCTAGCGAAACTGCTTTCACTCTTTCTGTATATCTCTGTCTTTCCTCTCACACCCATTGTCTCTGGCTGACGTTCTCTCTCTTTTCATCTGTCTCACTCTTGCTTTCTATCACTCTTTGTCACTTCTCCCCCCTATTCTATTTCACTTTCTCTCTCTCTCTTCCACTCTGTTTATTCTCTCTTTCTCTCCCTTTTCATTTTTATCTCCCTTACTTTATTATCTTCCTCTTTCTTCTCTTTCACATTCTCTTTCCTACCTTTCACATTCTCTCTATTCCTATTCCTATTTATTTCTGTCCTTACACCTCTCTTTCTCCATTTCTCTCCATTTTCATACATCTCTCCATTTATTACTCATCTCTATATCTCTACATCGCCCTGTTTCCACTTTTAGTCTCTACGTCGCACTCTCTCCATATCACTCTCATCCAAATATCTCGCTCTCCCTCTGTATTTTTCTTTAGCTCACTATCTATTTCTCGATTACTTTTTTGCCCTCTTCACTTTTTATTTCTCTCTGTTTCTTGTTATCTCGCTCTCTTTATCCCTCTCTTTCTTTCTATCTTTTTATATTTCTCTTTTTATCTATATCTCTCTCTCTCTCGCTCGTAATTTTTCTTTTTCGCTCTCTTTCTCTTAATAACTCTATCTCTTCCCCTTACTCCCTCTCTCCCTTCCACTATCGCTGTTTCTCTATGTCTTCATTTTCCTTTCCACACCCCGCCCACTCACATTAAACGTATACTGCAACATCGTCACCATATGGCCACGAAAATTCTTCACGAAATGCCTTCGCCTCATTTGCGACTGCCGCAGCTGTTCCACCACCAAATGCAACGTCTTAAATGTGCTCCGATCAACGGCCAACGAACGTTTGGAACGTTTAATTTCATCTTCCAATTTTTGTGGATCCTCTTTGACGGGTGTATCTTGTTTCAATTTCGCTTCGCACACTTTAATGTCGTCGAGTATGTCGCTTGGTTGGCGTTCGGTGTCGCAACGTTCGCCGCGTTTTTGGGCGATGCGCAGTTTTTGTTCGAGTTCACGTTGTTTATCGGTTTTTTTGGACTGTGATGGAGGTAGAGAAAATGAGATAAATTAAAAAAAATTTAAATAAAAAAAAATATATTTAAATAAAAAAAATATTTAAATAAAAATTAAAATATTTTAAATTAGAAAAAATTAAATATTTTAAAATTGTGGACATTTTAAATTAAAAAAAAAAAATAATAAATAAAAATATAAAAAAAATAAATTAACGAAATAAGAAAATAATAAAAAAAAAAACGAAACTTCAAAAAAAAAAATATAGAAAATTACAAAAAATAATAAATTAAGTGAAATAATAAAGTAAAAAAAAGATATTTAGATAAATTAAAAAAAAAAATTAAATAAGTAGAAGTAAGAAAGTAAAAACGCAAAAAAATACAAATATATTAAATTTCAAATAAAAATATTTTCACTTGAAAGAGTTTTTCCACTTACCCCAACAATTAAAAATTGAATTAAAAATAAAAATTTCGTGCTAAGCACTAAAAACTCTTTCAAGTAAAATTGTTAACGTTGTTTGGTATATACATAAAATAAATACCAACAACAATGTTCATTGCGAACTGCCTACAACAAAAATTCAGCACGTTTGTGGAGAATATATGCAAAAGCATATACACACTAACGTTAATGTTGAAAATGAAAAAGGCAAAAGTGGGGAAAATCCAACAGCTTGCACAGAGTCTCAATGGCCGAGTGTGTTTATCCGTTGGGTCATTGCGGCTGAAGTTGGAATGGACTCGGGTTCAATCCCCGGTGCATCCACTTCCGAAAAGAGTGCTGATGATCGAAAATGGTTTTTCGTGAAATAGCTATACACTCAACCTTCGCTGTAAATAGTTGTTGAATTTTTTTCCACTTACCCCAACAAAAATATTTTCAATTATAATGAATTAGCAACAAAAAAAAATAAAATAAATAAAAAAATAAAAAATTATAAAAAAAAATAAATATAAAACTACAAAAAAAAAAATAGAAAATTACAAAGAAAACTACAAAAAAAAAAAATAGAAAATAGAAAATTACAATCTTAAAATTCAAATAAAAATATTTAAAAATAGTTTAATTTCAAGAAATAATAAATTAGCTACAAAGAAAAAAATGAGAAAAGTAAATAACGATATAAAAAAATAACTAAAAAAATTAAAAATTATAAAAAAATAAATAGAAAACTACAATATAATTTAACATATTAATAGAAATAATAAATTTAAAAAATTTAAATAAAAAATGAAGTAAAAATATTGTAAAAATATAACTAATTAAAAAATAAAAAAAATAAAAATATTTTTAATTACAAAAAATTATTAATTAAAAGAAATTAATAAAAAAGAAATTATAAGAAAAATAAAAAAAATGTAAATAAGAATTAAGGAAAATTACAATTATTTGTAAATTAAATATAAAAAAGGATTAAAACATAAATAAAAAAAACCATATAAAAAAATAAACAATAAAAAAAATAATAAAAAAAAACATTAAAAAAAAATAAAAAAAAAATTTAAATATTAAAATATTAAATTCCAAAATGTTAAAAAATAAATAATTTTTGATACATGTTTTTCTTATGGATTAACGTTTTTATTTTTACTTTTATTGCTTATATTCACCTCGGTACTCTCAATGCGCTCCTGTAACCGCTGCTTTTTCTCCTCGAATTTATTAAAATTGTCCATCATGCCGCGCAGGCGCATTTGTATGGCATTTGCCTCGTCCTAAAAATTGCATAGAAACGTGTAATTATAAGAAAAATATAAAGGTGAATTGCTAATTCACCACACCTCTTTCTCTCTTATGCTACGCTGTATATCAGCCAATTTATCCGTGCATTTGTTCAACTCAATTTCAACATTTTGTTTTTGTATTTCCGCTTTGGAGCATTCACTCTTCTGTTGCTCCAATTTAGATAAATAATTTTGTAATTTTTGCTCATTTTCGGCGAGTTCCTTTTGCTGCAAAACAGAAGGCAATAAATTATAAAATATTCTCCCACAAACACAAATACACACGCTAACATACCAATATGCACAATTCATTCGTATCGGGATATTCATAATTCTCCAAATCGCCAATACGTTGCTCCAACTGCACCACTTCATCTTTATGCCGTTGCATTAACGCCAACTTCTCTTTCAACTCTTGCATGGCAGCACGCAGCTCACGTTCTGCAGCAGCAAATGCATCATGATATTCCAATTTATCCTGTTCGATCTTGCGATATTCATGTTCGAGTTGACGTATACAATCATCCACATTGACTTGTATTAAACGCGCCGGTTTTATATTAAACGAATACATACGAAAACGTGGATCGGGAAAATATTCCAAGGCGGGTTGTGTGGCCACAATAATTTTACGTAAATTTTGCGGTACTTGCTCTTGTTGTATGGTAAAATGTTCGGCAACATTTTTTGTATCGGTTAACAGTATAGTCTCAATAGACAATTGATCGATTAGGCAATTCATAACGACAGCATCACGACATTTAATGACATCGTAGAGTAGACGAGTGCCAGGTGGTGGACGTACGCTGCCAGAGCGTACATCGTGTATCTGTTGTCGATAAGAAAATAAAGGAAATTAGTTAATAGTGCTGAACCAAAAAGGCAACTGATGAATAAATAGCAACCTTATTTAAAAATTTTGCCGTTATAATGGTCACTTGCAATTGTGGACAACGTTGTCTAATAATCGTATTCAACAATACACGATCGGCCGTGTTATTTACAATGAAAGCGCGCAATAAGCCACCAATTTGATTCTCCACAACATCACGATACTTTTGCTCTGGCACATCCAAATAACTACCGATTGGTCCACGTGGTCGTTCGCTAAATTTGCGTGCACGACAATAACGTTCAATTTCATCTAATAGCGTTTGCATATCTTGTCCATAAATGGAGTAGCGATTCTTTTTATTTGCCTGTAAATTGGCTATCTCACGTTTGAGATTGTCTATAAGAGTTAGAAAGCGTGTATGTTTATAAGTATTTGAGCGCATGCCAAGGTTAAATACATATATGTATAACAACCAAACTCACCCATACGGCGACTGGCGTTTTCAATTTGTTGCTTATTATTTCTGCAATCTTCCTCTTTTTGTGATTTATTTTCAACAAAAATTTCATATTCACGTTTTGAAGATTCGCTCATGGCTTTATTTTCGTGTTGCTTTTTACGTAACGTCTCAAGTTCGGCTTCGTTGCGACGACGTAACTCTTCAACGCCGAGTGATCTACATTTAAGTTGATGTTCATAAGAGAAAAAAAATTGAGTTAGGCTCGACTTTGGTATAATGCGCCCGGCGTATTTATTTACAAAGCACTAAGCCTTTTTCAATGAAACTTTCAGCAAATGTTCTGTGTATGTTAATTTTACAAATTTTAACACTGCCGACTATGCAGAAATGCTGTGCAGCGCTGCACAGATAGATATTCAGAATGGATAGATAACGACATTCAAATTCTGCTACAAATTTAACCACAAATATACATATGTTGTAAACTATAAGCCTCCGGCAAGTTTTGAATTTCGTTTTGAGATCTGTTAAGAGCCCTCTACCCTATCTAAAAAAGTGATTTTCTCGAAGCGTGCTTGCTTAACCCGAATCTGCCCAGCGTGACCATATGGTCACGCAAGCAGTATGTGTTGTTTTATTTCAAAAAAATAATTGTAAGCGGACAGTTTGTACTTAGATATACTTTTTTCGTTAAAATATAAGTATGTGTGTTCAAACAACTGGTCGATTTTAACACGCTTTTATTAGCTTCACCTGTATGTATGTATGTATGTAACTTCATCCCATCCTAAAAGTTGTAACATTTAACTAAATAATTATATCTTTCAAACATTCACTTTTTTGTGTTCTCTCTATTATTTCAGCCCAACGCATCATATAGTAGGACATTCAACATTATACTTTATGCTTCATTGCGGCTTTTATGTTACCTTTCTTCAAAATAGCCTCTTATGAATTTCAATTCACTCACGTATATAAGCCAATAAGTAACAAGCTTTCAGGGTACGGAAAAACTCACTCACGAACGCTCAAAAATACATTCTTCTCAAATCACAAACAAATGTTCAAAGAAAAACGTATAACCACTCAAATAGCGAGCGAACTAACGCACAACAGCCAGCGATCGCTCATAGCGATGGCGATAAACTCAATGCATAAATTCACTCAAAAATGAAGCTTGAAGCTTTCTGTTTTGGGTTTGTTGTATTTGCAATGAAATTAGCCGCATGTACATACATACATGCAAAGCAAGAACTGGTTTTGTTTGTAATTCATTTAATAGTAAGTGCTGAATCAACGAAAAGGAACCCTAATTCTATAATTGCATTTCACGTTTGGAAAGCAATTTTTATAAAATGTTTTGTAAACGTGAGGTGAAAAAAATTTCTCTAAAAAAAAATAAAAAAAAAAATGCGCCACTCGGGACTCGAACCTGAGCTCCTTGGTCCGTAGGCAGCATACCTCACCATTACGCTACAAACGTATTCGGAACTTTGTTGTCTAAATTCGAATTTATTCAATCAGGTTTCTTTTTTTTTTTAGTTCTTTTCAAATGCTCCACCTCAACTTCTCTTCACTTTCTGATTGTAAAATATAACAAAACGTTTGGGAAATTTTGTATTTCCAAACTAAACCTTTTCCAGTTTAAGTTCAGAAAGTTACAATTGAAGTTCAGAAAATTACAATTGAAGTTCAGAATTTCCAATTGAAGTTCAGAAAATTACAATTGAAGTTCAGAATTTCCAATTGAAGTTCCGAAAGTTACAATTGAATTTCAGAAAATTACAATTGAAGTTCAGAAAGTTACAATTGAATTTCAGAAAATTACAATTGAATTTCAGAATTTCCAAATGAACTTCAATTGTAATTTTCTGAACTTCAATTGTAACTTTCTGAACTTCAATTGTAATTTTCTGAAATTCAATTGTAACTTTCTGAACTTCAATTGGAAATTCTGAACTTCAATTGTAATTTTCTGAAATTCAATTGTAACTTTCTGAACTTCAATTGGAAAATCTGAACTTCAATTGTAATTTTCTGAACTTCAATTGTAACTTTCTGAACTTAAACTGGAAAAGGTGTAGTTTGGAAAACCTTGAATAAAAGGGTTTGGAAAATATTGCATAATAAGCTAGTTTACTTCACTGCATATGTGGATTTTTGGTAGAAGTTATAAATACATATGTATGTAGATCTATTTCGGAGAACACCACATCCCATCAGACTTCTTTTTACTTTTATTCTTGCGTCCGCATAAAACATCCTTTAATGAAAAATTTCACAAAAAGTTAAAAATAAATAATAGCTTAAAAAACTAAAAAACACGCTTTAATCTTAAAAATCGTACTAAAAATTGAGAAATAATTTAATTAGAAACAAAATGATGAACGAAAATATAAGTATTTAAGGAAAAGCGTGGGGGTGCTCAAAATATTTGAACATGAAAATATTCGATTCGTACAACTAGTACAAAAATATACCTAGTTGCGAAATTAAAGAGTACGATATATGAAATCTCAAAAAAGTCAAAATAAAATTTTAGTAAAAACACACCGATTTTAAATATTTTTTGAAATACTGAATTTAGTGATGTGGATTCACCAGTTTTACACGTTTTACACGTTTAAAAATGTAATATCTCTGTGAAGAAAAACTATATTTTACCACACACAACGGGTTTGGGAAGAGCAAAACTCATACTTTTAGATAATTTTCACATTTTCTTGGGTGAAAGAAAAACTTTGGTGCTAAATGACTCCAAAAATTGAAATAAAAAAAAAATTCAGTGTTTATATTTTTGGGAGGATATCTCGAAAACTAGAGTGAATTGAAATATTTGGACTTTCGGGAAAGTATACTCTGGTCTCTGCCTTATTTTTTATCAAAAAACGTGCAATCGCTACGGCTTAATTTCACCTTATACATTTTTTTAATTTCCGTTGAGTGAAATCTATGCCATATGGCCATAGTGCCAAAAACCCACTTTTGAAAAAAAAATTTGAAAAATTCCTGTTAATCATTCATAACAGTATAATAAACACTGAATAATAATATTTTTTCATACATATTTTCGCTGTTTATATTATTTTGTATGCTAAAGTAATTTCTTCCATATCATGCCCAGTGTGACCATATGGTCACACCTCATAAGTCAACTTAGGGAAGAAGCAGAAAAAAATAGGCGGTATTTCTATGATCCTTATACTCATAATTGTCAGCCTATAAAATATTTTTAAAATCAGAAAGAAAAAAAATTCTGGGCAGATCCGGGTTAATGGAAAGCCGACCCATTTTTTAAAGCGCGACCCAACGCAAATGGTTGTTCTACTCAAAAGTACTGTGCACCGCTCCATAGATTTTACCCCAGAAAGAGAATTGCTGCGGCTGAGGGTTAATTTATATAAAGCGCTGCCGAAGGTCGCCAGCGCGTAAGCGCGTTCTACGCAAAAATAGGCTTTGTTCAGAAACTCAGTTTGAAGCGCAACCTGATTTTGTAGTACAAGCAGAGCGTTCATAAACGTAAATTTTGCATGAAGCGTCGCTCATCACAATCATCAAAATAATAATTACTGCCGCTGTTGCGCTTCATGCTGCGTTTCTGAACATAGCCATACTGTATTATTAATAAGCTATAAGTTGCAGATTTCGTTTGCAGTTAAGTGATTTATTTGACCGCCACCCTCTCCAAAAAAAAAAAAAAACACGAAAAATTCCGGTACCGGCCGCATTATATCGAAATTTCCCCTTGAGTTAAAATAGGGAAAATTTTTATATACTGAACCAGGATCCGATAAAAATGACTTTTTCCGGAGGTTAGGGGTGGTCTCACAGATCACAAAAAAAAAAGTCCCACCCGCCGGACGCTCATAGTTCAGAAGATATTCCTTGTTAAAGTATTGTGTGTGTAGAACACCTTTTTGCGTTGGCAGCATTCGGCCGCGCTTTAAAAAATAACCCTCAGCCGACAGAACTCTCTTTGTGGATTAATATCCATGGACCTATCCACAGTTGTTTTGTATAGAACACCTTTTGCGTTGGCCGCTTTCGGCCGACAGAATTCTCTTTCTGGAGAACATTAATATTTTATAATAATAATATAATAATACAAAGGCGCTATTATAACTCTGACGAGTTTTATGGCCGAGCTTCTCTCCCAATTCGAGGTGTGCTCCTTTTTGTTTTTCCTACTAATTGGGTGGACCTACAGTTTTATGCCGGCTCCGAACGGCGAATGCATTTTTTGTGAGAAGCTTTTCCATGGCAGAAATACTCTCGGAGGGTATGTCGCCCACTGCCGAGCGGCGACCGCTGCTCTTAAAAAACCCAATAATTGAATTTTTACTAATTAGAAAAATTGTTTTGGTGTTTGCTCGGACCGGAGTTTGAACACGAGACCTCTGGCATAGCAGGCGAGCACTCTACCCCCTGCACCACATTTTTAATTTAATAATAGTTAAGACTGTTAAAATTAGATGAATTATCATTCAAAGAATATTTCCTGAAGGTTTCACTGAAAATTTCAAAGTAGTTTGTAAATAAATGAAATTGGTTCATTATAGGCAAGCTGAGCCTTAAAATAATAAATTATAAAAAAAAAAAAAAAAACTATAAAGCAAACACTAACTTTGAACGTTGCGCTATATTTTGTTGCAAATCTGTTATCAACGTTTCCAAATGTGTTACGCGCTTTGTCCAATTTTCCACATCATATTTCAAGCCATGCACATTTTTGGCTTTCTCCTTCAAACGCGCATTTATTGTTTGACAATGTTCATTCTTTTCGCTGTATTCACGACGTTTCATATTAACGATTTCCATGCACTGGCTGCAGGAAGCAAAAAAAAAGTTGAAACAAAAAAATTAGTTACTTTTTTCTGGTGAAAAAAAAAAATACAAAAATAAAAAACCTTACTTTATTTCCGCTTTGCGTTCATTTTCAATTTCATTTTTACGCTGTGCTTGCTCTTCCAATTTATCATGTTGCTGCACTGTCTCCGCCAATTCATCTTCGAATTCTTGCAGTTCTTGCTCTAATTGCTTAACCAATGACCATTCATATTCTCGCCTTTTTTGAGTGATTTCATGCTTTAATGGAAATTATAGTTGTTTAATAAAAAAAAAAAAAAAGAAACACAAATGTTTGTTATTAACTATTTTTTCGTATGACGCTTACTTTCAATTGTGAATAGGATAAAAGTGTATTATATTCAGTTTCAAGTTCTGCTATTCTTTGTTGATCTTGTTGCAATTTCTGTAAAAAACAAAAAACAAAGAATTTCTATTAGCAAATGTTGTTGTTTTGTTGTTAGTATCATGTAAGTTGTATTGTTGTTGTGTAACGGCAAAAACAAAACCCCTGAAGTTCTTTATCGGACTCCACGACACCCTTTGCTCTAATTCTTTCACAACAAACAACAACAACAACACAAATATTTAATGCTTATAAAATAACCTTTTCAATATGCTTCAAACGTTGCTTGTGATCCAAATAATCATAATGGCATTTATAAAGTTGATCTTGTATCAAGTCGAGTTGTGTGGCTTTTAAAAAAAGTTGATAATTTTTCTTTGGCTCCATTCTAAATTAAAAAAAAAGAGTTATTACAAATAAATTTTTATTATCTACTCTTCTTCTTCAACTTACTCCTTCAAGAACTCTCTTGCACTATCCTGATTCATAACGAATGCCGGATTATCCACTTGTATATTATGTATTTCTATAATACGCTTTAGCTCATCAAATTTCTCCGCGACAATGCGTCCATTTGCATCTTTAATTTTATAATTTGTTGTTGTTTGAGTTATATTGCGTACAATTGTTATTTGATCGCCATACAATTCTGGACGAAAAGCCTCTGGGCCTTCATTGGAAATGGTAATTTCGACGCGACCGCTACTTTGACCATTTTTTATTAAGCCTGAGGGGTGAGAAGTTATATGATATTTTTGTTGTTAAATATATTTTATTAATTTGCACTTACTGTGTAACGAAGTAGAGCGATTTGTTGCCCTCGCACGCCCACCCATACCCACTACGAGTGCAGCGAGTATGGCACTTTTGCCACTGCCATTACGTCCTACCATAAAATTGACACGCGGATGCATTTCAATGCAGTAATGAGCGTGACACATGAAATTCACTAAAACTACTTTCTTGATTTTGCCACAGCGTGGCGCCTCCACGTAGGGTTGGGATTGTGAAATGGACTGCAAAAAATACATATGTATGTACATATAAAACGTGAAGTTGGGGAAATTTTCCAATAATGCCGCACGCCCCCAAAAAAACGACTTGTACCGGGGTTAGGGGAGGGGAAGGGTGTTCTGAATCCGTAAAATTTAGGCGCCGGACGTACCTCGTTTTCGAGGAATTTATAGTTACAGTTTAGTAACTCCATATAAATTCGATAGATAAAGAAAAAACACAGTGCTTTTGCGCAGAACACTTTTCTGCGTTGGCGGCCTTCGGCCGCGCTTATTTAAAATAACCCTGGGCTACGCCACCAAAGTCCGGATATACAACCTAACCGTGGCTACCGCCACGGTGATGTCCTTCTACGTAGTACACCCTTCAGCGTAATATCTATGGCCCGGTCTACAGTACTTTTGCGGCCATTTCAACTCGCAAAATTGTACAAATACTTACCTTGTACCTGTGTCAGTTGTGTGTGTGTGTGTAAAAATAGGTAAAAATTTAACAACTTTAACAAATTCCGGGAAAACCAGGTACGTCCGGCGCCCAAATTTAACAAATTCAGAACCTACTTCCCCTCCCCTACCATCCAGTAAAAGTCATTTTTTTGGGGGCGTGCGGCATTATTGGAAAGCCGACCCGTGAAGTTAAATAAAAGCATGTAAAAAAAAAGAAAAGCACGAAATCAAGAGGCGAGTTCCCGTGGCAGTGATCCAGATCCGGATAAGAAGTTTGCATGCAAATGCAACAAGAATTCTGTGATCCTGGCGTTTATCTGTATCAATTTCGGATCCGTATAGATTGTAATAGGTTGTTTTGATCCAGATAAATACCAGGATCACAAAATTGTTGTCGCATTTGCTTGCAAAATTTGTTTCCGGATCTGGATCACTGCCACGGGAACTCAGCTAAGAACATGTTCATGCATGCACAAAAGCATTTTGTTTATATTGTTGTAACGAGAAAAACACTTCGCCGAAGTATCAGTACCTGACCGCGTATATGTAAATACGGCCCTTTCCGGTACCTACTCGGTTCTGTTTACCATGGGAACGTTATGCACTTTGTTGCTGCAGCTTTTCATCAACTTTCCTCTTCCGTCCACACACTTCTTACCCATCAACTAACTTACCAAATGCACTTCACTCCGCCTCATTCTTTTTGCCTGACTGCATGTTGGCCTTTCCTCCTCCGGTTCCGGCTCCAGCACCACCTCCACATTCTCCAATGGCGTTATGATGGCATCTCCCTTTTCATAGCATTCTGCAAGCTCTTCCCTGTGACGTCGGCCGCTGCTACGATGATTTCCCTGCGTCGCAATTGTTGTTGCGTATGCCGTAGCACAAACGGCGGCTGCAAGCGGATCTTCGCAATTTTCTTTTGCGCTCCGCTTGCGGCAGAGACTCAAACTCATTTTGTTTTGTTAATTTTATTAGTTATTGTTGGTTTTTTGTCAATAAAAGATAAATATTTTTTATTTAATTTGCACAAAATGTGTTTATTTGCGCAGGCAATCAAATTTTTTTTTGCAAAATGCCTTCACTTGGCGCAAACAGCTTTTTCGGTTGGGTTGCCAGATTGCCGGTGAAGAAGCGTTGAGCGTTGTCTGCGGTTAAATTGAAAAATTTTAGCATAAAAAGTGCTAATAAACAGCAAAGCAAAATAAAATGTTTTTTTTTTTTAAATAGTTTTTCAATTGTTTAAATTTGTTAAATTTAATTGAAATAAATGTACATATGTATGTAACTTGTAGCAAATAAATAAAACAAATCGCAGTGTGTTTTGAATTGTGTTATCGAGTTTTCGATAACTAAAATCGATTACTGTAATCTATCCAATTAGAGCGGGAATGTCCGTTGCGCTTCCGGTCGAATGCTATAAAAATGCTATAAACCGCTATTTAAGAAAAAAAAAAACATGAACATGAAAAATAGAAGGCTGTTTTTCTTTATTTTGTACAAGTAAGATTTACTAAAAAAGAAAAGAGGATACACAGGTATGTAATATAAAAGCAAATAATTATGTACATATAAAGTATTTAAATTTAATTTAAGCTCAGATGATATCGTGGCGAATTCGAGGTGGATTCGCAGAAGAAGATTTTCTAGAATGTATTCGCCAATGGGCATAAATCTCGAATCGCCAACGATCCGAGAATATAAAAATGGGCGAATCGCTAATGAGGGGTGACTCGCCTGGGAATTCGGATTCGCCGATCTATCGTCGCGAACTATCGCCGCGATAATATAATCAGAGAAGCGAATTCGTCTCGAATTCGAGGCGAATCCGTTGTGTTTATTGGGAAAAGGCATTACTTCGATGTATTGTGGAACGATTTTCCGTCATCCCTTGTCAAGTTCACTTGACAAGGGATGACGGAAAATCGTTCCACAATACATCATATTCCTACCCTGTCGGAAAAACAAGCAACCAAAAAGCATTACTTCGACTTTATATTAGAGCTCCAGATTTTTTTTGAACATTTTCGAGTAGCCCGAACAAATGTTGTTCAAATGCTCGAACAGTCGTTTGTTTGTTTATTACCCGTATGTTTGTACGGGCATTTGAAGAGTTCGGGCATTGTTTTTTTCTTTTGTTTATTATTTTTTTTCTTCTTCATATGTAGTTGTTTTTATTTTTGTTTTTTCGATACACATTTTTTTTGTTTGTAAGCTCGAATGCTCGAATGTTTGTACGGGCATTTGAACAACAAACGGGCTTCAAACAAAAACGATCAATTCGATTTGTTCGATACCCGGGTATCTAGAGCTCTACTTTATATTAGCAAAAACCAAACTGTTATGTAGGTACATATATTTTTTCAGTTGTACATTTTTATACATACAAAAGTTGATCAAAGAACACATACATACTATATTTTTGCTTTAATTTTTTTTTAACCATTTTAACTAGCTTCTGCGCCAATTCAACTAATAACTAAAAATACATCTGTACATAAAAAAAAATTCTTCTACTTAAATTATCAATTATTATTCGTTATTAAATGTACAATGGTTTTAATGATTTTCAAGCCATTCTCATGATTTAACAAATTCAAACAAGGATCGCTTATTTTCTCCTCCAACAATTTCAACAATTCCAAACGTAAACATTGTATCATTTCCGCCGTTTCATGCGTATGCGCCTTCAATATAATCCAATCTTCCTCGAGCAGAAAAAGGAAATCGCCACCATGTAATTCAATTTTAAAATCACTACCAGCAAAGAGTACCAATGGCACCAGTGGTAACATGGAACATTCACGTATAAAGATGCGTGATGTTTTCACTTTTTCCTGATAGATAAGGAAGGGCGATTGAAATGTACCAACAATGGCATTTACCGAAGACGGATGTATAGCAACGTAACCATCTTGACGTGTTTTGAAACGTAAATCTTTAGCCAAATTAGCTTTGGCCATAGCACCACCCACTGTCGAGACGTAACTGCGTTCGGGTGTGAGTACCTTAACAATATTGGGATAGAGCGCAGCGTAGAGTAGCGAAATGAGTAGACGATTGTTGTCGCCGTTAACATTTAAATCGCTGCCTGCAAGAAATATGTGTGAGTGAGTGACTAGGTTTTTTTTTTCATATTTACTTACCTGTTAACTCTAGTATATTATCGCTAGCATTCTTGCGTTTACGTGGTATATTCAGCGGCACAAAACCAATTGAAACCAACAGCTCTAGGAATTGATATTTCACCTCCGATATGGTTTCTAAAGTTTTTACAGAGAGAAAATGCTCATCGGCATAATTGCGACTGGCAAAGTAGCTGCGACGTGCGACATCAAGCCATTTCTACAATTAAAAAAAATTTAATTTACTTCTTGTCATGCTGCGCCAAGCGGAAGCTTACCTTATATGCCAACAACATCGTCAAATGATCACTATTACAAATAGCAAATTCACGTTTACGCTTCTCCGCCTCAGCGCGTTTACTAAATGGACTGACAAAGGGCGATTTATGACTCAAGCACGCCGCTATTGTCAACACACTATCCAAACATTGGAATATTGCGCCATACAACATCAACTTGCCAATACGCACATCCACCGGCAACGCCGACAAATGATGACCCAACGCTGTGAGATTTTGTGTTTCATCCAAAGCGCCCACATCTTGCAAACGACGCACGGCTGAGAGTATATTTTCTTCAGTGGGTGGTTCCAAAGTGCCGCCCAACACTTCAAGCGTATTTTTCGCACTAAAACAGGCTAAGGTTTTAATGCGCAACACCAACTGTTCCAATGGTACACGATGTATTTCGGGTACTGGTTGTGCCAAAAAATGATGTGCAAAACGATGTCCAGTAAAGAGGTGAATGCATACGCCAGGCATGACACGGCCCGCCCGTCCTTTACGTTGCTGGGCATTTGCGCGTGATACCCAAACTAGTTCGAGTGATTCCATATTCCGATTTGCATCGAAACGTTTCTCCTTCATTAAACCATAGTCGACAACGAAAACGCAATCATCAATGGTAATTGAGGTTTCCGCGATATTTGTGCTAAGTACAATTTTGCGTGCGCCTTTGGGCGCCGGACGGAATATGGCCGATTGTTCTTCGCTGGTGAGTGAGGAGTGTAGCGGTATGACGAGAAAGTTGCCATTTCTGTGTGTGGTATGTAGTTGAATATCACCCCTATTGCGAGTGTCGACTGTGATAGATAATCGACTGTTGATCGATCCAGGAGCATTATATTTACATGCTCGCAATAGGGGTGTATGTGTGTTAAAAAATGTTAGGTTTGGAGAAATTTTAGCTTAGCAAAAATGTTAGGTTAGGAAAAGTGTTGGGTTAGAAAAAATGCTAGGTTAGCAAAAACGTTAGGTTAGGAAAAATGTTAAGTTAGGAAAAACGTTAAGTTAGGAAAAACGTTAGGTTAGGAAAATTGTTAGGTTAGGAAAAGTGTTGAGTTAGAAAAAATGCTAGGTCAGGAAAAATGTTAGGTTAGGAAAAATGTTAGGTTGGCAAAAATGTTAGGTTAGGAAACACGTTAGGTTAGGAAAAATGTTAGGTTAGGAAAAGATGTTGGGTTAGGAAAAATTTTAGGTTAGGAGAAATGTTAGGTTAGGAAAAACGTTCGGTTGGGAAAAATGTTAGGTTAAAAAAAAATTTTAGGTTAGCAAAAATGCTGGGTTAGGAAAAATGTTAGGTTAGAACAAATGTAAGGTTAGCAAAAACGTTAGGTTAGAAAAAATGTTAAGTTAGTTAAAATGTTAGGTTAGGAAAAATGTTAGGTTAGCAAAAACGTTAGGTTAGAAAAAATGTTAGGTTAGCAAAAACGTTAGGTTAGTTCAAATGTTAGGTTAGGAAAAATGTTAGGTTAGAACAAATGTAAGGTTAGCAAAAACGTTAGGGTAGGAAAAATGTTAGGTTAGGAAAAATGTTAGGTTAGGAAAAATGTTAGGTTAGCAAAACTGTTAGGTTAGAAAAAATGTTAGGTTAGCAAAAACGTTAGGTTAGTTCAAATGTTAGGTTAGGAAAAATGTTAGGTTAGAAAAAATGTTAGGTTAGGAAAAATGTTAGGTTAGCAAAAACGTTATATAAGGAAAAATTTTAGGTTGGCAAAAATGTTAGGTTAGGAAAAATTTTAGGTTAGCAAAAACATTAGGTTAGAAAAAATGTTAAGTTAGTTAAAATGTTAGGTTAGGAAAAATGTTAGGTTAGCAAACATTTTAGGTTAGGAAAAATGTTAGCTTAGGAAATAGTTGAAAATTAAATGTAGAAGACACACCTTTTGCCAAATAACGCGCTATCCGACAGCGCTTCATGTATTGTTTGTATCTCCTGCAGGCCAGGCAGAAAAACCAATATTGTACCCTCTTTCGGCCAATCATGTGCGCCTTCTACTATGTATTTCAATACAGATTCCACTAAATCCGGATTGATTTTCATTGGTTCCATCAGATAGATGCTTTTACAAGTTTTCTTTGAATAATCTTAAAAAAAGCAGAAAGAAAAAGTAGTGTATAAATTACACTGTACAACAGCGCTTTTGTTGACGCAATAATTTCCACACAGAGCGAAAAATCACATTTTAGGTTATTTGTAGAAAGATTTTGTCTGGGGAGACCCCTAGTGAAATTTTATGGTGAATAAATTTCTTTAAATATTTTAACCCACTAACGGCCTTCAAAATACACATTCTATGCGCTCTAAGCCGCTGAAAGCATATGGATAGTGTTCCTTCGTTTTGTGTGGGGGAATTATTCCGCCCCAGAGACAACAACCATCAATTTGAGTCACAGAGTTATTTGAATTTAATATTTCTTTCTTCTTCCTCACACTCACCACCATAACGTGCATACATTTGCGCCAACGTCAACTTCTCGTCTTTGATACTCTTGCCCGGCACAGCGACATCCGATTTCACATCGGAATACTCCAGCTCACGCATCAATTCCTCACCCTCTTTTTTGGTTATTTTGCGGCTATACTGTGAATCACATTCCATCACATAATCACACACCTCCAAAATATCTTCCAAAAATAATTGTTCTACAGGGAAAGTACGTCCGGGTATATCTAAGACGGGCGCGCCACCAAAATACTCTGAAAATAATTTAGCATTCAATGTGGCTGACATGAGTATCACCTTGAGTTCGGCGCGCTCTTTGAGCAGATCTTTGAGTATCATAAGTAGAAAATCACTTTCTTCGCTACGCTCATGCACTTCATCAACAATGATGTGCGTCACGCTGCTAAGCAATGGATCGGCAGTTAAGCGACGCAGCAATATGCCGGTTGTGCAGAAGGTTAAACGTGTGCTGGATGAAATTTTATTTTCCAAACGTATTTGATAGCCGACAGTTTGGCCGACACGTTCGGTACGCTCATCGGCAACACGTTCCGCTACGCCAATGGCGGAGAGGCGTCGCGGTTGCGTGCAAACCACTTCGACATGTGGCATTTTTGTGGCATCTTTGAGTTTGGAAGACTGATATAGCCAGTTGTCGAGTATGAATTGAGGCACTTGTGTGGATTTACCGCAACCCGTTTCGCCCGATATCACAATGACCTGTATGTAATGCAATGCTATTAACTTGTCATTAATTCATCATGCATTTAGTTTACCTGCGAGGACTCGATTAAATCCAAAATCTCCAACATTTTACCAAACGCCGGCAAATTACGTCGTCCCTGCATCATCTTACGATATCGTTCGTCGTCTTGTCGTTGCAAAAATCGACGCATCAGCAAACGATCTTCATTTTCTGTTTGTTTGGCCGAGCGTTGCTGTTCGCCGTGTGAGGTCTGACCGCGTTCATAGTGTGTTGGCAGCTCTACGGGCTCGCACACACCATTCGCGTCGATGCCATTTTCTGCATCGCTGGCGAAGAGCGATTTTTCTGCGGCCGGAAAAGGTGTATTATCACCTTTTGGCAGTTGTGAGTAGGCCTCCTCATTTTGTATAGCCTCACATATGCTATAGACACAACCCATACCATCGGCGCATATGTTGCATGCTTCGCGATACAAACGACGTGATACGAGTAGGAGTATATCGTGTGGTAGATCGTGGCATGTGGTTTTTAGATAAATAAATGGTGCCTCAAATGGATATTTGGTATTGGGTGGGAAGCGTATTTCAAGAAAGAACCAATTGTCGTCATCGTCTTCGTTTTGGCAGCCTGAAAAAAAAAAAATAAAATAAATAAGATTGTATTTACAAAAGTGAATGCATTTGCCTCAAATGTAATGGTCACATACCTTCTCTTCTCTTGCGCTGTTCCTCCTCCTCGCTGGGTAGTGGCGCCAAATGCGCAAAACGGCATTTTGGTCCAAACTTGCAAGTGCCGTCACGATCAAAATTACGACAACGCGCCTTGCCTACTGGCTTGACTTTCGCTTTTGGTTTGGTAGCTTCTTGTGCCGCCGCATTCATGCGCTTTTTCCTCTCCGTTGGACTATGCACTAACAAGTGATCGATTTTAAATTTCATGCTCCAAACCGCATTTTTTTCCTTCTCCTCAAATACATTATCGTAAATGGATTCAAGTGCCGCTTTTTCATCTTGACGCATCTCCAGCAATTCGTCCTTACTCAAATCATTGTTTAATAATTCCACGGAGTCCTTTGCCACCTCGGGTATACGCATATATTTGCGATAGAGCAGCAGTAAGGCGGCATCCGTATCACCGTTGCAATGATCATACGCCTCAATGCAGTGCAATGGCGCAAAACCATAATTTTCCAATTTTAATAATGCAAAACGTCTTAGGCGATCCTCAGGAGTTTTGGTATTTTCTGCACTTGTTGCCGAAAAGTTTGTAACACTGTGTACAACCAACGTGCCACGTTCTTGCCAATAGGCTTTCTTCATTTGACCACCACGATCGCTATAAACTGAGGCATCATTAAGACGGAAATCGGGTCCATGTATAGCGCGCAGTGTTTCCATGGTGAGTTTTTGTGAAGCCTCCGAGAGACGTAGCTCCTGAAGTTCGGTTTTGACGGCCACCTTGGGCGCTGCATTTTCAGTGGGTGGTGGTGCATTGCTAGTAAATTACAAGAAAAATGTCATTTCTAATAAGAACAAAAACAACAACGAAAACAATTGCACTTACGTTGTTCTTGGATTGCTTAGTGGGCGTAAATACCAGTTTTCATCTAGTTCAGGATCCATGTTGAAACACACACACGCACCGTTTGACACAAATTAATTAAATTGATAAAAAGTTGGTTATACACTATGTTCGTTTAGAAAATAATGAAATGATAAAGTAAATAAATAGAAAATTGTGGTCAATGAAAAAATTAACCAGCTGTGCTTTGCAATAAAAACGTGTCCGTTGGTGTCATCGCGTTTAAAATCAGCTGATCGTACTGTTGCTATAAAATGCGTTGCCGTATTGTTAAATTAGTGCAAGAATTTGGAAAATCAGGAAATGGAAGACCAAAACGGAAGAAGGCAACAAAAGGCAGTTAATTTGAATTTTAAATAAAAAACTTAAAAATATGCCGAAAAGTTAAGCTGCAGCCTGCTTCTAATAATCCCTTTTCTTTTTTATATACGTGTGCGCAATAACAAAACAATACAAGTCCATAATAAGCGTAGCCACTTCCAAAATACAAAATTGTGCGAGATTGCCAAAAAAATGGATGCGATCGTTCAAAATAGTGCGAGATTTTTGGCAATTATTAAAAACATTTTTCAAGGTTTGCAAATTTATTATTATGTAAGGTAGCAGTGTTCCACGCTATGCTGAATCATAGAGAAAATCATCTGGTGTGAATACAGCTTTACTTTTCGTGTATATAGATATGGAATATAAATTTCGTAGTTATAGTAGATATAGAATCACAAGTAATGTAATGATTATTGATTGCCATCCAGTATAATCTGATTCATACTACTCAAAGTGCTCATATCGAGCGGAGTATGTTAATAGGTCTGTCATAATGAATACTTTTCCGGCAATCCAGCAATCCGTTTAACTAACAACAGAGTAAAATAAACAGTAAGGTTGTTCTCTCTGTGTAATCTTTTTGCCGAGATATCATGATATCTTGAGAAATTTCTCACACAGAGAGAGCGCACGTTTAAGAAAATAAATTTCGAACTGACTTCATTGTGAACTAGCATGTTAACCATATTCTTTCCACACTTTATACGACTGTTGTCGCTTTGCTTTGCTTGCTTCAATTTCGAATTAATTAATTTTTTATCTGAATAAAATAAGATACTTAAAAAAAGAACTAGAAACATAAATTTAAACTCACTTCTCATAGAAGACTATTGTGAATGTAATAACATGGTTGCATTTCGCGTGATATTTTTCTCATGATATCAAATATCACGGGTTGGGGTATGAGAAATTTGCCGAAGCTCCAAATTTGACAAGACGTGTATTTTGTTGTTGTGCTCGGCAAATTTATCACACTTAGGGCCGTTTACTCAACCTCCGGTTAAGCACTTAACCACAGATTTTTGTCCGGTTAAGCAATTTATTTGACAGGTCACCATACAATTTACGTCAAACTAACCAGCGATTAAATTAATCAGATGTTGAGTAAACGGCCCTTAGGGCCTTTTCACATTACTCGGTACGACATCGGATCGACATTTTTTGCTCGGTATTTCCAGCTTACCGAAACGATTCCGCGTTGCTGTGTTTTTCACACTTGTGGGAATACTTTCGGTGCGTTATCGGCAGAAAATAGGAAAACAAACATCGAAATTTGCAAAACAAAATTTTTAACTTCAACAAATCACTCAATAATAACAATAATGTCTTCTAGCGAAGACGAAGACATTATAACTTGCTACATTTATAGCCGAAACGAGTTTTTTACTGGCTTTGTTCTTCTTCTTTTACTACGCCGCAAAAATGTATGCAGTAATTCCTCAAATTTTACTGACCGGTCTTACCGCGTTGCGGTATACCGAAATTAATCCGCTCCGATTTCATGTATGCAACACTAATGTGAAAGTGCCAATTGAAATACATGTGGTCGGTAAGGTTTCGGTATACTTTCGGTAAAAACCAAAAATGTCGATCCGATTCCGCACCGAGTAATGTGAAAGCGCTCTTATAGGCCATTTACATATACGAGATTATCTACTTTTTTCGAGGTTGACACAAAATCTTCGATTGAAATTCGAGGTTTGCCGTACAAAAATCCGCTACCAAAAATTCGCGATTTAAAATGAATATCGAAATTATCACGATAGTTTTCTCAATGTAACCCTGTGTTTTTCGTGTTATCGATATTTTTTTGGCGAATTTGGGAGAAACGTCAAAATGAAAAGTAAACAAAATGGACGCCTGTAAGCATGGCCCAACAAGAATCGTATCGCAATAGTAAGTCGCTCTTCTTCTTTCTGTTTTATAGGTTATGAAATGATCGTCTTTTTTTTTTAATTATACTTTCTTTAACGTGTTAATCGTGCAAAAGCTTGTGTGTTTGCTAGCATTTTTCAAGTTAAATAAAAACAAAATATCTGCTTTTTACATTCGTCAAAACAGCCATCGAACGGTAGTTGCCTATTCTCTTTTGACTGCTACGACCATATTATTATTGGCTCATGCAGGTAGGGAAAATTGACAGTTGACAATCCCTCTCCCAGCAAATCTAGATTTCATGTTATATGTAAACGGGTAGATTGGCGAATCGAGATTTACTGATAATCTCGTTATATGTAAACATGGTATTATGTCATCTCGGCAAATTTGCCAGGCCAAAATTACACAGAGAGAACAACCTTAGTATTTGAATGACGATCAACACATTCAGTGCCTCAAATTTGCCGTAACAGATACATGAAATTGAAGTATGCTGTCACTTAAACGGATCCGATTGTAGAAAAAGTATTAATTCTGACGGATACATAATAAGAATGAGATTTAGCACTAAAGTGCGAAAATGGCTACACTGTCCATAATCACGAAAATAATCGATAATGCTATGTTATGCATATCGTTTTTTTTAACCGTTCTTCATATTTTTGTCATCTTTGGTATTTATTCATCTTTAAAAAATATGTAACGGCGCATAAATTAAATATTTGCTTTTTTTATTCAATAAAATAAACATATTTGAGTGCATATGAATTTCGTTACAGCTTTAAAATGTGGCACAACACCCGAGGTAAGTTCTTAGAAACTTTGTGCAAAAAAATCTTCTATAATGTGCCGCTTATAACAGGTAGTAGCCACGAGATGCATGTATCAGCTGCTCAATCGTTCCAACGAGCAAGGTGAAATTTGTCCATTGCTGATTACAGAATTCATCAATGAGCTATTCAAAGCAATTGGTTTACAAACTAATTTAACCGCTGAACAAATACAAGCTGGCAATGGTTTTGATTGGGAAACGACAGGTTATCGCATCTACATCTTTCATTATAATGCAATATACTTTCGAGCATTTGAACGTTTTCTTATGCAATTGTGTGCAACGGTATTGGAGGAGCAAGACGAGTGCCATCATTACGAAACATTAGAGGCTATGCCAGTTAAACGTTTATTATATTTATTAGCTGTTTGGTGTAATTCTTATACGGATTTATTGTCGCAGGATGTTGGTACGCAGCGACAGTACTTGCAAGAGCCATTAGCACGCATAAGTATGTACATATATACAATTGCATATTATGTATTATGATTACTATTAATATCTATTAATATCTCTATTTGTATAGACTACAAGCTGTTTGTGGGCTTACACGAAATCAGAATAAAATACGCTTCTACATTTCGGCAGTTGGATGAAATATGCACACGCCTGTTCGATAGTGCTTTAGATGGACTACTGTGCGTATGAGCATTACAGTTTTATACATTTGATTATTGTTTTCTTCTATTATTTCACAGCTACAAAGAATGCCATGACAACATCGCGCAAGGTTTAATGCAGCTCGTTGAGAAACATTTTGGTTTATGTGATGCATTTAGCAAGGATTCCTTGAGGTTCTTCTACTGCGCATTTTGTGTGGATGTAATGTTGAAAATCTATATGTTTAAATGACATACAATATTTTTTTAATTTTATCTCCCCATGTTGTTTAACATTTTTACAATTTTTGGCATTGCAGCAACAAAAAGCCACATACTGCAATCTTTTCAAGTGCCTCACACGCATTTTAAATAAATTTGCAACGCTTAAAGACACAGATACATATCGCAATTTCTTAAATTTTCTGATACAAAATAATATGCAAAAAATTTACTTTACAACATTGAAATTAGAGAAAACCAAACGTGTATCACTTGCAGCGCTGCAATTCTTAAGTACTTTGCAGGCGTAAGTGCTCTTTTTTATTTGTTTTAGATTTAGATTTTGTTTATGTTCAGAAACGCAGCATAAAGCGCAAGAGCGGCAGTAAATATTTTTTTGATGATTGTGATGAGCGACGCTTAACGAAAAGTTTACGTTTATGAACGCTCTGCTTGTACTACAAAAGCAGGTTGCGCTTCAAACTGTGTTTCTGAACAAAGTCATTATTTCTTAATTAATTTCAACTATACTTTAGGCAATTACTTGATTTGACATGCTTTTCACAAGCCTTCCTAGAAGCCATAATTTCGTTTGCCTTTCATACGGATCAAAGCATTTCCCAAATGGCCGCTGAACTTTTTTTATGCATGGCCAAACGTAAAGCCGAGACGAATGAGATTTTGCTCAAGTATATAATAGAATATTATTTTATTGAAATGGTGAGTGGCGAAGTATAATTTATTTGCCTTGTATATTTTTCTATAACCTCACTTTTAGCCTTTTTTATATTTCTAATCTCACTTTTAGCCTTTTTTATATTTCTAAGTGCATTTTTAGCCTTCTTTTATATATTTGTAACCACTTTTAAACATTTTTTTTATTATTTCTTACCACTTGCTACACTTTTCGCCATTTTTTATATTCTAACTTAACTTAGCCTTTTTTATATTTCTAACCTCACTTCTAGCCTTTTTTTATATTTCTAACCACACTTTTATCCATTTTTTTATATTTCTAACCTCACTTTTATCCATTTTTTTATATTTCTAACCTCAATTTTAGCCTTTTTTATATTTCTAACCTAACTTTTAACCTTGTTTTATATTTATAACCTCACTTTTGGCCTTTTTATATTTTTAACCTCACTTTTAGCCTTTTTTTATATTTCCAACCCCATCCCTAGTATTTTTTTATATTTCTAACCTCACTTTTAGCCTTTTTTATATTTCTAACCTAACCTTTAGCCTTTTTTATATTTCTAACCTCACTTTTAGCCTAGTTTTATATTTATAATCTCACTTTTAGCCTTTTTTATATTTATATTTTTTTGATCCTTTTTTGTAAATAATTAAATAATTAACTTTTATTTCCTAGAATACCATTGATGCACTGCCCATATACATCAATGCTTTTTGGCCAAATTTTCGATATATGAGATCAATGCAAATCTATTTCGATTTAATACAAATTGAGCATGCACCCACGGCTATAAGAAATTTTATGGCACATTTTGCTGTTGCTATTTATAAAAAAATGTTGGAACATGCTGGTAAATAGAATTTGCAACCACATTGTTTGCAGCGTGTATAATTAACATAGCTATTTGTTGTTTTTTTTTTTTTACAGAACGTTATGCATCAGAAATAAAGCTTGTTTTCAAAACTTTGCCCACCCTGCTGTCGCTACTGCGTCAGCATCAATGCTTGCAAGGCATTTTACTACAACTATATAGCCTTACAGATTTGAAAGTATTGCGCGAATGCTGTGGTGCAACAACTAATGAGCTGCTTATAGACTTTGAAAACTACTTTATTACGCTATTCAAAAGTGTCGACAATTTGCAATACACTTTTCTTTTAAATTTATTTGTGCAATTTGAGCGTTTTGTTGATGAAACGCAAACTTGTTATAAATTAGAAATGTGCGCTTTATATGTTTATGAAGAGTATATGAAAATTGAGCGTAATATGCAGCAGGCGCTGGATGCAGGCGAGGTATGTGCATATATAAGACACATACATATATTTTAGTTTTTGAAATTACATAATTTAATTTTTATACTCACTACATTTTCTATTTCATTACAAACAGTTACCAAATCGTGAGCAATCAATTGCATATACAAATATTTTACAGAAGCTTTGTGTGTTATTAGTACCGAGCTATAATATTTTGGATAATTTGGAGCGTGTTGTACAGATGCTTAGTAAGCATATAACGAGGCAGCCGCCGCTGCTAAAGGAAATTGCTATGAAATATCACATTTTTACTGGTATGAAAACTCAATATTAGCCTGTTTTATATTTCTAACCTCACTTATAGCTTTTTTTTTATTTTTGACTTGAATTTTAGTCTTTTTTATTATATTTCTAATCGTACTTTTAGGATTTTTTATATTTATAAATCCACTTTTTGTCTTTTTTATATTTCTAACCTCACTTTTAGCTTTTTTATATTTTTGACCTCACTTTAAGCCTCTTTTTATTATATTTCCAATCTCATTTTTAACCTCTTTTTTATTATATTTCCAACCTCACTTTGGGGTTTTTATATTTATAAACTCACTTTTCTACTCTTATATTTCTATATTTAATTTTTTTATACATATTTCTAAACTCACTCTTGGTCTTCGATATATTTCTAACCTTACTTTAAGCTTATTTTATATTTCTAACCTCTCTTTCAACATAATTTTATTATATTTCCAATCTCACTTTGGGTGTTGTTTATATTTATAAACACACTTTTAGTCTCTTTTATATTTCTAACCTCACTTTTAAACTTTTTTATATTTCTAACCTCTCTTTTAACATATTTTTATTATATTTCCAATCTCACTTTGGGTGTTGTTTATATTTATAAACACACTTTTAGTCTCTTTTATATTTCTAACCTCACTTTTAAACTTTTTTATATTTCTAACCTCTCTTTTAACATATTTTTATTATATTTCCAATCTCACTTTGGGTGTTGTTTATATTTATAAACACACTTTTAGTCTCTTTTATATTTCTAACCTCACTTTTAAACTTTTTTATATTTCTAACCTCTCTTTTAACATATTTTTATTATATTTCCAATCTCACTTTGGGTGTTGTTTATATTTATAAACACACTTTTAGTCTCTTTTATATTTCTAACCTCACTTTTAAACTTTTTTCTATTTCTAACCTCACTCTTAGAGTTTTATATTTTTAACCTCACTTTAAACTTAATTTATATTTCTAACCTCACTTTTAGCTCTTTTTGTTCTTGTTGTTTTCTAACCTCACTTTTATGCTTTTTTATATTTCTAACCTCACTTTTATGCTTCTTTATATTTCTAACCTCACTTTTATGCTGTTTTATATTTCTAACTTCAATTTTAGGCTTTTTTTATATTAATTTAATTTTTTGTTCATTTTTTCAAGATGTTTACGCAATTGAGGCATTAGTGATTGGCTGCATACATTTATCCACTAGCAAAGACTTAACAAGAAGTGCACAAGAATCGCTTGCCGCACAAATACGCTATTTAGAGTCTTATTTGCTTGATGTTTTGAGTAAAATGGGTGAGGAGGTGAAAACGAATGAGCAAATTTATCGCCTGAAAACGGTATTAAATAACTACACACTTCATTTACATACAAACATCAACTTATAAATTTCTCTCAAAAAATCCTTTCATAGTATTTCATCTGCCTCGTGCGTTTGTATAGTAGCTCTTACAGCATACTAAACGCTGCTGCCACCACCACCAACGACTTTTATAAGCTGCCACAAAAAGCATATCATATATTGATTGAAGTGTTAGTTGCAAGTTGTTTGCGTCGCAAGCCCATTACTACAACTCCAACGCCAAAAACAAAAGAAATTAGATTAAAGCAACGATTCGTTAGCGCGGCAGAGCATAAACAGTTACAGTTACATCCAAACAATATAATGCAATATCAAAAATTTATGTTTCGCTTATTTATACAATTACATGCGTCCAAGTATATTAAGTTGCCATCGCCAGCGGCTTGGAAATTATGCTTGCATTATGGTTTAGTAAGCAAATTGTTTAATTATACTTATATGCAATACGAGTATATGTATGTAGAAAAATATGTTTAACGCTTATACAGTTGCTTGTAGTTTTAACTTAATATTCAGCCTTAAAGTATGCAACACCTTTTATTTTATTTTATTTTATTTTATTTTATTTTATTTTGATTAATTTTATTTTATTTTATTTTATTTTATTTTATTTTGATTAATGTTATTTTATTTTATTTTATTTTATTTTATTTTGATTAATTTAATTTTATTTTATTTTATTTTATTTTATTTTATTTTATTTTATTTTATTTTATTTTATTTTATTTTTTATTTTATTTTATTTACAGCACACGCATAAATTCAATAACGAATTGCGCCTTTTAATGGCAACGCTTAATTTGCATCATTACCAGTTGTTTCCGAAAATTTCCGCTGTTTTGGTACATAATTTGTATAAACAGAAGCCACCGCTGAAAATGGATCACATACAGGTGAGCGATTGAAATGAGAGAGCGAAATGTAGGTAGAATTTAATAATAGAATTCTAATATCAAAAATACCAAACGTAAAGGAATAAGTATACAAATTTAATTTAGTAGGCTACTCTAGCTGTTGATTTATGCACATTTTTTATAGCCGAAATATGGTGACGTCGCATTAAACCGTTGCACACTGGGGCCACTTATATATATGAGGACGCTCAATTTTTTCTGAAATCAACTTTTTTACATCAGAATCGCTTTATCTGCACTAAAGCAGTTAATCTATAGCATCTTAACCCATTGACGGTCATGAGTTAACCCATTGGTGACCTATGTTTTTTATTTTAGTTTCGAGTTTAATTTTCTTGAATCAGAATCGGTATATCGATACTAAAATAGTAAATCCCAAGAATTTTAACCCTTTAACGACCACGCATTAACCCATTTTTAACCAAATTTTTTCACTTAATTCTTAGATTAAAATATTTAAATCATATTAGTTGTATCTACACTAAAACTAGTAATCTTTGGAATCTTAACCCATTAAAACGGTCATGAATTAACCCATTGGTGACCAGTTTTTTTTGAGATCTGTAAACAAATTATTTAAATCACAATTAGTATGTCTGTGGTATGGTGGCCGTTGTGGTGCAGTGGGTAGAGTGCTCGCCTGCTATGCCATAGGTCTCTGGTTCAAACCCCAGTCCAAGCAATAACCAAAAAAATTTTTCTAATTAGTAAAAATCCAATTATTGTTTTCTTAAGAGCAGTGGTCACCTCTCGGCAGTGGGCGGCATACCCTCCGAGAGTATTTCTGCCATGAAAAAGCTTCTCACAAAGAGTGCATTCGCCGGCATAAAACTGTAGGTCCTCCCAATTGGTAGGAAAAACAAAAGGAGCACACTTCGAATTGGGACAGAAGCTCGGCCATAAAACTCGTCAGAGTCATAATAGCGCCATTGTATTATATTATTATTATATTAGTATGTCTGTACAAAAATAGCCAATGTGTATTGTATTAACCCATTAGCGGCTATTTATTAACCCATTGATGAAATATGCAGGTGCAGGTACATATGTATGTATACAAAAATGGTTTTCTCCAATTTTTTGTTTCGAGATATTAAAAATTTTCTGTTGTCACAAGTATGTTTATATGGGAATTAGGAGTTTCACCGTTAGCGTTTTAAGCAGAACACGTATTTCCCCACACATTTTCATGCCTGACATAAAAAAAAAAATAAAATTGCAGTAACACAACTTGTGCTTCAAAGAACTCATTTTGTAATCCAACTTACAAGTCTAAATTAAAGAAACCTGGCTTGGCAAGTAGCCTTAACCACAATTTGTAATTAAAGTAACCAGTAAATAATGGATCAACTAAATTTAAGATAGAACAGAATCAAATTCAACCAGATATAGGCGTTTTTTTTAACTAAAATTGGAATGCAATTTTGAAACTCACTTTTTTTTTAAATGCGCACTTTGCTTTTGGTTCTGAACTCGGATTCTTTGTCACAAAGGACCATATTTTACTGCTGCATTTTTACATTTGCTACTTTTTTGCGCAAATTAAAAAAAATCCATTTTGAAAAAAAAAAATATTTAAAAAAAAGAGGTACGTTTAGTTTTATACTAAAAATTAATTTTTTAAAACATCTAGTTCCAAAAAAAAAACACTCATCGATTATGTAAGCTTCACTTAATGTTATGGAGAAAGCAGAATAATAAAATTTTATATCCTTCTCTTACACCAACTATTTCAAATACACATTCAAATTTCACACTTTGGAAAAAAATTATTTTTTTGAAAATTTGCCATGTTTGTGTATGGATAACTCCCAACTGAAAAACGATAGAAAGCTGAAAATTGGGCCAGAAGTGTGGAATTTTATAGGGAACAATACTGCGTTTTTATTTTGTTGAAAAACTCATTATTCAAAAACTGAATTTTGAGCACGCTCGGCCCCAGTGTGCGTTGATCAATAGGAAAACAATAAATGAGATCCATAATTGAAATAATTTTTAAGCTTTCACTTGGCCAGCTACATGTTATGAGACAACAGTGGCCTTTTGTGGAATGTGTCTTGTCTTGGAATGGAATGGAATGTAATTGTGGTAGGCCGGGAGAACTACATACATATATGTATATCATTCCCAAGCACTCAGGCATATTTGCCCATTGTACTTAAAGCCTTTAGAAAGGTACAGGATGTTGAGGAAAAAGTGGAATAATGCAATCAGAATCCCTCTGCAAACTATCCAGTTTCTTTGATAAATCGTCCTCCCCAGACACGGTAGGCATAATGAGCTCTCGATGATGCCTATGGTCATGCTCATGCTCATGCATTGTGTTCTATAATCAATGCCATAAGGGCCCGAAGTCTTCTGATTCTCTGCTTTAGTGGGAAGTTTGATACCTCCTTGTTAGGTTTTTTCTTTCATAAAGCTTATGCAGCTACTACCTACTTTATATAAACTCAGGTCTCCCTTCCAATACCCTATCATTGACTGCCATAACAGAAGTCGTATGCTGTGTCCTCTGTACGCATTTCCTAATTTGTCTTTTTATACTCAGCTGTACTAGTACACAGAGTATTATAATTTTGATTTCATAACGGTGGATTGTAACATAATGAAATAATCGAGATAGATATGGACTTATATATATCAAAATGATCAGGGTGAAAAGAGAAATCGATTGAGCCATGTCCGTCCGTCCGTCCGTCCGTCCGTCCGTCCGTCCGTCCGTCCGTCCGTCCGTCCGTCCGTCCGTCCGTACGCACGATAACTCGCGTAAAAATTGAGATATTTTGATGAAATTTGAAATGCAAGTTGGTATCGAGACTGGGACGGTTGGTATTGAAAATGGGCGAAATCGGACCATGACCACGCCCACTTTTCCTATATAGAAAAAATCGGAAATTTGGTATCTCAGCCACTAATATAGCTAGAGTGATAAAATTTTACCCACGTATTGAGCTCAGGCCGTTATGAAGAAATTTGATTAAGTTTTGGAAAATGGGCGGTGCCACGCCCACTTATTAAGGGTCAAACATTGAAAGTTTTATATGTCATAACTCAGAAACCGTTGAAGATATATCGATGAAATTTGGTATGCGTAATTTGCTTACCTAGACAAATGTTTTGGCGAAAAATTATCAAAATCGGTTGACGGCCACGCCCACTTTGATATATGGGAACTATAAAGGGGCCTAATAAAAACATTTTAAGCGATATCTCTGTCAAATATAAAGATCTATCACTGAATTTTTGTGGCAGGAGTCCAACTACGGACATAAAACAAAAAGTACAAAAATTTTGGAAAATGGGCGGTGCCACGCCCACTTATTAAGGGGCAAACATTGAAAGTTTTATATGTCATAACTCAGAAACCGTTGAAGATATATCGATGAAATTTGTTTTGCGTAATTTGCTTACTTAGACAAATGTTTTGGCGAAAAATTATCAAAATCGGTTGACGGCCACGCCCACTTTTATATATGGGAACTATAAAGGGGCCTAATAAAAACATTTTAAGCGATATCTCTGTCAAATATAAAGATCTATCACTGAAATTTTGTGGCAGGAGACCAACTAGGGACATAAAACAAAAAATATAAAAATTTTGGAAAATGGGCGGTGCCACGCCCACTTATTAAGGGGCAAATATTGAAAGTTTTATAAGCCATAACTCATAAACCGTTAAAGATATATCGATGAAATTTGGTACGCGTGATATATTTACTTAGCCAAATGTGTGGACGAAAGATTTCCAAAATCGGTTGACGACCACGCCCACTTTTATATATGGGTTTTATAAAGTGACCTAATAAAAACATTTTAAGCGATCTCTCTGTCAAATATAAAGATCTATCACTGAAATTTTGTGACATGAGTTCTACAATAGACCGGAAACAAAATATAAAAAAGTTTGGAAAATGGGCGTGGCACCGCCTCTTTTTATACAAAGGAATCTACGTGCCTATTACTCGACAAATAACTGAGATATTATGACGAAACTTGGTTTATACACTTTTATAACATGTGTTAATAGACACGCAAAAATGTATTGAAATCGGTTTATGACCACGCCTACTTTTTAACAAAGATATTTCTGGAACACCCTTTTGGAATTTGTAACGTGAAGTTTTTGTAACTAAAAGTCATAGAGGGATGCAATTTTGCACTAACAATAATATTTATATGCTTATTTGGATGATTGATACAAATTTTGAAAATGGGCGTGGCTGCGCCCTGTTTATGCAGCACTTGTGTCATATAAAATACACCCTATATCGAACAAACGCAAACAAACAATGAAAGCATACAGCTGAGTATCTAATGTTCGATTCCACTCGAACTTAGGCTTCCTTACTTGTTTCTTTTGTTTTTTTTTGTTCTTTATTTGTTCTATTCTTTTTTGCAGTACGTGATACGCGCTCAAAAAGCCTTCATCGATCAATTGCCAACGAATTATGCACCCAACCTACTGTGCGCCAATGTGGTGTTGCAAGTTTTGCAATTTCTGCAAGAATCTCTAGAAAAAACGCCACCAAACAGCGGCAGCAATCGTTTGTTGGCGCTTAAACATTTAAATCAATTTACGCGCAATTTGAATGTGAATGAGTGGAATGTGTTGCCCGATATGTGAGTTTACTATTGAGATCTACATACATATGCGCTGTTTGTACAAAGCTTATTGAGAATTTTTTTTTATAATTTACTTCTTAGACAAGCCCAAGCGCATGCCCTAAAGCAGCACCAACTTAATAGCGGCGAACAGGCAAGCTTAGATGCCTATTTGAGCGATTTGAGTGGATACACAACAACAAGGCGTAGAGAAAGGGCGAAGGATAACGGAAAGGAAAAAGAAGTGGAAGGGGTAAATGAAAAGAAAAGGCGTAAAGAAGAGGAAAAAGAAAAGGAAAGAGAAAAAGAAAAAGAAAAAGAAAAAGAAAAAGAAAAAGAAGAGGAAGGTGTAAATGAAAAGAAAAGGCGTAAAGAAGAGGAAAAAGAAAAAGAAAAAGAAGAAACAGAAACAGAAATAGAAGAAACAGAAAAGGAAAGAGAAAAAGAAAAAGAAGAGGAAGGAGTAAATGAAAAGGAAAGGCGTAAAGAAGAGTAAACAGAAAATTAAAAAGAAGATACAGAAAAAGAAACAGGAAAAGAAAAAAAAAGAAACAGAAAAGGAAAGAGAAAAAGAAAAATAAGAAAAAGAAGTGGAAGGAGTAAATAAAAAGGAAAGGCGTAAAGAAGAGAAAACAGAAAATGAAAAGGAATTAGAGTAGGAAACGGAAATGGAAAGGAAAGGCGTAAACGAGAAGAAGAAAAGGAAATGGCAAAGGAAACAATAGAAAAATGAAAAGGTAGCAGAAAAAGAGATAACACAAATAAAACAATGATAAAGAAAGAGAAGGCCTAAAGCCAAAGGTAGAGAAAATCCCAAGGAAAAAGAAAAACGAAAGGGAAACATAAGAGCAAGGGCAAGAGCAAAATATCACAAATAATGGAAGTTCGCCATTAAATTGATTACTCTCCATATTCACATAGAATTTTGTTAAAAAAAATGCTGAAAAGCTTATGTTTGTGGATTGATGATACATATATGCATGTATGTATATTATTTGTTTTCATTAATATTTAAATTTGTTTTGTTTTTAAGTAATTTTTGTTATCAATTTAATTTAGCAATGAATTAAAATGCGGTAAATAATAAAATTTTCTGTTGATGTTATTTAAACAATTTGTTTTATTTATTTAACTTTTTTATTTAAGCAAGATTTTTTTATTCAATAATTTTTTTTATTCTAATATTTTTTTTACTATTTTTTTATTTATTAATTTTTTTTTTATACTATCAATATTTTTTTTACTATTTTTTTTTTAATTTTTTTTTATTTATTCCATTTTTTTATTCAATCGAGATTTTTTTACTTATCTATTTTTTTTTTTTATTTATTTAAGATTTTTTTATTTAATCAAAATTTTTTATTCAATAATTTTTTATTTAGTATACTTTTTTTATTTATTAATTTTTTTTATTCTATCAACATTTTTTTTACTATTTTTTTTATTTATTTAAGATTTTTTTTATTTATTCGATTTTTTTTTATTCGATCAGGATTTTTTTTTTACTTATCTAATTTTTTATTTTATTTATTTAAGATTTATTTACATATGTAATTGTTTATTCAACATTTGGTTTTTTTGTTATCGTTCATAGAAATAGGCAGGACTTGCACTTTTCCTTATTTATTATTCATGCTTTATCGAAAATAAAACAACAAAAAAACCAAAGACGAAAGACGCCCAACTTTTTATACACATTTTTTTTTATCAATTTAATTTAATTAAGCAATGAATAGAAATGCGGTGAATAATAAAATTTCCCTTTGAAGCTTGTCTTTTTTTTATTTATTTAAAATATCTTTTGCTCATTTACTCAATTTTGCTTTTTTATCCATTCAACAATTTTTTATTTAATAGGATTTTTTTATTTATTTAAGATTTTTTTATTTATTCAATAATTTTTTATTTAAGCAATATTCGCTTTAGTTTATCCACCTTTTCATTGATGTTATCGTTCTTAGAAATAGGCAGGACTTGGTACTTTTCCTTAATAATCATTTAGCAATCATGTTTTATCAAACCAAAAAAAAAAAAAAAACAACGTCCCACTTTTCATATACATTTCCATTTTATTTATTTAAAATTGACTTTTAGTAATAAATGGAGTTATATGTATGCTAAATGGAGCTCAATTAAGGTTTTAAATTGCTGAAAGGCTCTTAATAGTCTATTAGGAGCATGTCTAAACATGTCTAGTGTGTTTGTTGCAAAGACTGTTCGTTGAAGCTTTGGCCCAAATCTTGATAAGTGTCAAAATGGAGGAAGAGGAGGAAAATACACATGCACTTATTTCAAATTACTGGGAATTTTTGGACTGTTTCGTGCATTTTCATTACTTCAACGATCGGTTTACATACATACATATGTACATCACGCATACACAGTCTGAGCCGTTACAAAATTTACTTTGTTGTTGTAGTTGAATCACTTTTTTTTAGCTTCATTGACTATTTAGTAAATAAATAGTATTTACTTTTAATATTAACAGTTTTTAATGTGTTCATACATACAAACATACATACATATATGTACATAGTATGTACTTAATTACTGAGCACAATAATCTCAGTAAAAAATAATAATAAAAAAAAACTGCAGATGCCGTGAAGATTCAAACAAGCAAATAATTAGCATGACTTAAAAATAAATAAACTGTTATACGGGCCATAGAGCGTTGCCACACATTGACTTTGTTCTACAGCAAATTCGACATATGACTTTTTGTGTCAGCTACTGTTAGCAAGCAGTCAAGGCGATTAAAATGTTTTTTACAGTTAAGAGTTTGAATTTCTTTAAACTTCGCTATTACTTAAATTTCTAACAATTTCAAGTCAAAAGAAAACCTTTGTAAGCGATACTAAATGCTTTCCAATGACACTATAACGTTGTTATTTACTTTCAACGGCTGTCAATGTGGCAAATTCCATTTGTGACATTTAAATACGCTTAATATAGTTAGCTGACGTTAGACGTGGCGACTTTTTGCGGCATTATAGCAAAAACTTATAAGATATTTTAAAGTCAATGCTGATAAATTACGTTTGTTTAGACTTATAGGGCCGTCAGAAAGAATACTTTTGCGGCAATCCAGCAATCTGTTTTACTATGCTGTCACTTAAACGGATCCGGATTTCAGGAGAAGTATTCATTCTGATGGCCCCAGTAGAGCTTTGGAGCTTTCAGGCTTATTATATAATTTTTTTAGTGTTCGTACGGTGGACTTTTTATTTGGTCCATACAAGGCGAGACGGCCTAATGTACATGCTTTCAAATGTGTCATTTAAGCTTAATTAGAACTTAAGTGATTACATGTTTATACAACTTTAAATTTACCAAGTTTTTGCATCTTTGATTGATTAATGTTCGATCAGTCATCAATTTTAATAGCAATTCAAATAGTGTCTAGGAATTTTAAGGCGAATAATTAATTGAATATTGACAAATTTGAAGTGCATGTGCTGGCTTTAAATATTTAAATATTATATGTATGTACATATACATATGCATAATATGTAGATATTTACCTTTATACTTATGTATGTTAACTTCTTTAAAAAAAAAGTATAGTAATTTTTTTGGCGTGTCCAAATTTTCTGCTTTTATTTTACAACTGATAAGCACACTTTACAAAAAAAAAATAATAAAATTTGTTTATTAAATAAAATGATAAGCCAGCGGCAAATGACATTTATTGCAGGCACCCACCCTTCAATTGCCAATACACACATATACATACATACATATATGTATGAATATACATACCCTGCAGGGAACTCAATAACTAGTGAGCAAAATTTCTAGTTCCGAACTAGCGAAAAGGTGTCAAAAGGGAACTAGATTAATTGTAGCTAGACCGTCACCAGTTCAGAAGGAGTGAATTGAGTGACCATTATTAGCACACTTTGATTTGTATGCAAGTGACAAAAATTCTACGAAAATTTTTCGTTCGTTCAATTACCGTCGGCTTTGTATATTTTTGCAATTCTCAGATGTTTAATGAAGCAGTTTATATAAAGAGTTTTCTATTTGCATCTCTTATGAAATGAAATGTTCCCCTAATTATGCTTTTCCGATCCTTCAGGCTTATTTTTAATTTTTTTTTATTTTATTAATTTTTAAATATTATTGTAAATTTTTATTAAATAAATAAATAAAAAAAAATTAGTTTAAAAAAAAATAAAAAAAAAAAAATTATCACCCACCTTGACACCGACAGGATTCGAACGCGCGCCCCTCAGATAGAAAGGCACATGCGTTAGCCAGTCGGCCATCGCGCCACTTGCATGAAGTGTGTCAAAGGCTGCACTTAAGCGGCAGATGTAAAACTGTAGAATTTGTAGGTACTTTATCTAGTTCAGAACTATCGAAATTGTGCCAATAAACGAACTAGTGTAAACTGTAGAATTTAGTACTAGTTCGGAACTATCGAAAATGTAGTGCAGAGGGTGACAATTGACACCGCCTAGGACATCGTCATGTTAAATTCGCCAGTTGATAACATGCAAAAGAGATTTAGCTCGCACTAGCAGTGGGGAAAAATGCACTAGAAAAATGCACTAGTTCGGAACTAGAGATTTTCCCTACAGGGTATGTACATATGTACAAACGTAAAGTAAATAGCGATCCTACATACAATTTGGACATTTTTTTTGATACCTTGTGTCAGACGCATATCTCCATACAATCATACTAACATACTTATATATGTACGTCATAGACAGACGCTCCTTACTGCCAGAATATGCAGTGATGCACAACCGAGCCGTCAAGCTTTTATTTAATGTTTAAAAATTGTAATGATTTTAAAAAATAAAAAAAATGAAAGTACTTTTTTTTTTGAGATTAACATATCACCCGTTTTATGCAATAGGGATTTAACTCGAAATTTTCGATTTCTGGGATTTTGCCATATATTTCAATAACTGGGTCGTGCCTTTGAGTTTAGTCTTATAAAATACTCAAAAAGATAAAAATGGCGGAAATAAAAGTGATTTTGTAGTTAGCCGTAGAAGGAAATTCTTTGAAATTGTAAAAGTTTGTTTGCGTTTTCCCGAAAAAAAAATTTTTTGAGTTAAGCCCCTATTGAATAAAACGTGCGATATGTAGATCTTACAAAGCATACGAAGTCTGCATACTTAGATATTCCAATACACCCCCAAAATCTGTAGTTAGAGGCCAAAAAACCGCTTTTTCATAGCTTAAGTCATGTATTGTACCATGAATTTTTTTCCATTTATGCCATCAATATGATTATGATGTCGTTGAAAAGACGGTATTTTGCGCCTTTTTAACAGTATACGAACTGTTAATATAACTTGATAAAAGTCAGAGAAACTGTAAAAATAATATCGAATTTTATTTTTTTTTTTCTTAATTTTTTCATTTTTAATAACGGCTTTCTCGATAAATTTGTTAACCAGTGTATATGTATGTAAATTATTTTCAAACAATCTTCTGTCAATTCTGTTTTCAACGGCAAATGCTACTACTGCTTTGATGAATCGCAAACTGGTGCTACACGTTCAATATGAATATTGCGATATTTTTCTCGCTCTGAGATTCAAAATATTTTACTTCCGTCCTTTTCCCACTTTCACTTTCAATTCGTTTATTGCCAATATTGCGATCCAGATCACGGATTTTAAAATTTCTAAAAATACACGCATTTTGATGGATCGCAAAATTTTCATGCTATACAGTCAATCCGTATTGTCAATATTGCGATCCGGATCGCGGATTTCTAAATTTCTAAATATACACGCATTTTGATGGATCGCAAAATTTTCATGCTACACAGTCAATCCATATTGCCAATATTGCGATCCGGATCGCGGATTTCTAAATTTCTAAATATACACGCATTTTGATGGATCGCAAAATTTTCATGCTACACAGTCAATCCGTATTGTCAATATTGCGATCCGGATCGCGGATTTCTAAATTTCTAAATATACACGCATTTTGATGGATCGCAAAATTTTCATGCTACACAGTCAATCCATATTGCCAATATTGCGATCCGGATCGCGGATCGCAAAATTTCTAAAAATTCGCGATCCAGGATCGCGATCCATCAATACTCGATGCTACACTGTCAATATGAATCGCGATCCACGGATTTCATCAATATATATGGATAATGTAGCATCTGCCAACGACATACATATGTATTTATGTATAACTTTTTCATATCCGCGTAGGCGTTCCTAGGATATATTACCTACTTTAATCGATTTCTCTGTCTAATTTTGCATGCTAAAATTTCTATATTTGTACTTACCCGGGTTAAGTTAGCATTTAATTAATAGTTAATTTTAATAAATTGTTTTATTTTTTAATGTTACTCATACGCCATGGTGTACCTAGAGTTGTTTCTTAGGGAAAAAATAATTAAAAGTAATCAGAAATAATCGCATAATTGAAAATAATTAAAAGCACTTAAAAACCATCTTAACAATTAAAAATAATTAAAAATAATTAATCAATTTAAAATAATCAAACAATTAAAAATAATCAAACAATTAAAAATAATTATGCAATTAAAATCATCATACAATAAAAAAAATGTTTTTTTTTTTTCTTTTGTAGTGTCAAAATCAGCTGATAGCTAGCTGGCAGAAGAACTCAAAGAATAAACGAAAATAATAACTTTCTTACTCTTCTTTCACATCCCAAACAAAATAGAACGAAATTTTATAAATTTCACTATTTTGAAAAGGTTCTTTTTGTTGGAAGACACAATTTTATTAGTATTTTATATTGTTAGCCCAGATAGCCAATGTTGTGCATCACTTTGTGCTCTAGATTCTTCTGCAATTTGGTTGTACAAATTAGGTACTGATGGCATATCAAACAAGTATCAATTTTTTTTGTATGTTCAACAACGTCAAATCGTAAAGCAACACCTTATTTCGCCTACTTTTCTTTATCTTAAGCCACAAAATATTAATTATCGTTCGTATATCAAATTGGGCAAGTGATAGCTGATGATGATGATGATGATGATGATGATACTTTTTGGCCTTCAATTTCAATCGAAAATTTTGATTATCTATGTATGTATGTAGTATGAATTTTGTTGGAAATTATGTTTGTAGCGATTCAGCTATTAACACTAAAATATTTTTATCAGATTTTAATATAAAATCATTTTATTTTAATTTTATTTTTAAATTTTTCTTTATAATGTTTTTTAGCTACCTTTTTTAGTTTTTCCTTATTTTTATTGCTTTATCCTATCCTTACGTTACTTTGAAATTTCAATATAAACATTTTTTAATCGATTTTATCTCATTTCAGTTTTCCGCTTTGCTTTGCTCACATATTCATTAATATTTTTTCTTTGCTGTTTTTTTTTTTTACTTTAAAGCACGCCATTAAGTTTCAAACTGTTTTACAGCTTTCACGCCAAACTTTGCTTAACTCGCACAAAAACGCTGATGCTGTTGCCGTAATATCGTTTGTTTATACTGCCAATTTACATTTTTTGGTGTTAGATTTGCTCTGCTTCCATCCTTTCATTTTCCTCTTCATACTATTCATACATACAAATTTTCATTATAGTTACTAATGTTAATGTTGTTAAAAAAGGTGTTTCAAATAGTGTTTCCAAAAAATTAAAATAATTTCGCAATATACCTCAGAAGTCAGACGTGTTAAGTATACCTAGAAATTGCGCTCCACAAGACATTCATCATAGCCGTCCTAATGTCTGGCGCAGAATCATGAATGATATCAACATCGGCTTAGATGGCATTTGAAGTATTCGAGAGAAAAGTTCTTTATGAGACTTATGGAGCACTGCGCATTTTTGTTGGCGAGTATCGAAGCAGATGAGCAATCTGTACGAGCTATGGATATACACAGTTCAGCGTATAAAAATTCAGCGGCTACGGTGGCTTGGCCATGTTATGTGCATGGAAAACGTTGCTCCGCTCCAAAAAAGTATTCCTATCGGGTGATATCGGTAGCAGCTGAGGTAGAGGGAGTGCTGGAAAGACCAAGCGGAGAGGGGCCTAGCCTCTGTTGGTGTTACCAATTGGCGCCAACTATCGCAAAGCAAAAACGAGTGGCGCGCTATGTGGGACTCGGCACAAAATCGCCCTGGTGGTTTAACTATTTAAAGCTGGGCCAAATAAGTAAGTACTTAAGTAACATTTTACTTGTTTAACGGAAGCTTACGATTGTTTTTAATGTGTACTTATGTACATGTGTACATACGTATTTAATAAATAGATAAATAAGCTATAGTATACACATACGTAGTTATTGACTTGCAACATTTTTAGTTAACGATTCTTAATAAGCACTTAATTTTTTTAACTTCAAACAAGAAGCAAAACAGGAGCTTCTTGATATGTAAAATGTACTATGTACTTAAACGTAAATATCTGAATACTATTTAATTGCTGGAATAAGTGCTATTTACTATATTTTATTACAGCAATTATTGCTTGTCGAACTAAAATTTATCTGTGCAGTGCAATAATATTATCGTACTATGTATGAATTTTTTTTGTTGATATTTTGTTTAGTGTGTAGATATTTGTTTTGAAATTCTTAATTTTGCTCATTTTTATTTTTTTTTCTTTTACTCTGTTTTAGTCTATTCCAATTAGTAGGAAAAACAAAAAGGAGCACACCTCGAATTGGGAGAGAAGCTCGGCCATAAAACTCGTCAGAGTTATAATAGCGCCATTGTATTATTATTATTATAATTAGTATGATTGCATGTCATTACAGGGTGTTTTTGCACTAAGTAATTAGGAAATTGCGAAGTAAAATCTTCGGCCGATGCAGAACTAGCTCTAGAAGTCATCGTACCTTTCCTGAGGTACCAGCGGAGAAGCATGGACCACAGGACCAAGACCATATCAATATAAGTTGAGTCAATCTGCAATTGATATACTTACCCAACGATGGCAGCAGAGAACTTGGCGGCCCACCAGAGGTTGGGGAAGGCCAGTTGGAGAATGAATTTTTGGCGTTGGAATTGGGTAAGTTACCGAATACCAAATACTCTCATATTTTATTAGAGGCTAACAAAATTTTATAGATAATTAAGAAGCACGAGAAGAAGCAAAGAAAAACGCCTTAGGCAGCTCGAGGGAGTTGCACATTATATAGAAAGTATACTTATGTTGGCAATTTCTGTAGGATCGGTGAGCAGAATGCTATGTAGTTCGTTGATAGGTACACATTAGACAATATAGTGCGCTTTAGGGACCAGTGCATAGAATTATTTAGAGAAAAAAAAAAAAAACCAATAACGTAGGATAAATCCAACTCGAAATTATCAGAAAAACTTTGCTGAAAATTTGTTTGATGAAGTATTTTTCGAGATTAAACTTAATAAGCAAAGCAAACAGCCAATCGGTCTTTAATTATGCATTGCCAGTATGTTCGCCGCGGAATTCCAGAACCCAATGGCAGAAACTCCAGGCCTGCCAAAACATAAGCCTCAGCACAGTCATGGGCAGACTGCTGATGGCGCCGGAACACCACCTACAACATGAGGCACAAATGCCCCTAGTCAAGGAGCACAATGCTATTCTAGGCAAGCAGTTCCTGCTATCATGCCACCGCAGCGACCATCCACTCACCGGAACGTCAGTAGCCAACTATTCGAACCAGGGCCGCCGAGCCCGGGGTCAAAAAAACTACGGGCCCCCATACTAAATGAACAAATTCGGAATTTTCGGCGTATCGCTGTTTACATACATATAGGTACATTTGATAGGGTCGAAAAAAAAGTTGTAAAAGTCCGCCCCTAAATTTGAAGCTAATATTGAGAGGATTAAGGGACTCTCACAACTTTGCATATACTGAATTGCTTAAACAAATGAGTTAAATAATAGTTACGTTAAATATTCGTCGTAACGTAAGTTTTTTGTTTATTAATTTAGTAAAACCGTTTCAAGTCAACATTGTCATGAATTTTGGAGCACGTTTGTTTGGCAAAACAAAGAGGATAATTCATGTACGTAGAGCTAGTTTAGCTGACCCAACTATGTGAAAACGAGTTCAGACTTCAAAAGCACATTAGAAGGAAGTATAGAGCTTCAAAATACGAAAATAATGACGTATCAACTTTAAAAATCGGATGTCAAATAAAAAAGTTACAATAAAAAAACGATTTCGGCGGTATTTCGCGGGGTCAAAAAAATTTTTTGTTTTGTGTCCCTTAACCCTCTTAACAGAAGCTCCAAATTTGGGGGCGGACTTTTCCACCCTTTTTATATCGTATTGGGACCAACTCAGTCTAACGTACATATGTACATTGGCGCACACAAGGGGGGTTTTGGGGTTAAAACCCTCCCCCCCCCAAAATTTGACAACACCATAAAAAAATAATTTTATAAAAGATGGTACATGCACAAATATTTGTGTAAATGCATGTTGTAAAATCTATGAATATTCGTGGATGTACATTGCCAATGTTTGTCAACAACTACTGATTATGTTTATAAACAAGCAGTGTGGAGACATCTGCCTAAAAGTATGCTGTGGATATTAGCTGAGGTTTGTTATACTCAGCTGTACTAGTACACAGAGTATTAAAGTTTTAATCACATAACGGTGGATTGTAACAGAATGAAATAATCGAGATAGATATAGACTTATATATATCAAAATGATCAGGGTGAAAAGAGAAATCGATTGAGCCATGTCCGTCCGTCCGCCCATCTGTAAACACTCTAACTCGCGCAAAAATTTAGATATTTTGATCAAATTTGGAATGCAAGTTGGTATCGAGACTGGGACGGTTAGTATTCAAAATGGGCGAAATCGGACCATTGCCACGTCCACTTTTCCTATATAGAAAAAATCGGAAATTTACTATCTCAGCCACTAATATAGCTAGAGCTATAAAATTTTACCCACGTATTGGGATCAGGCTCTCATGAAGAAATTTGATGAAGTTTTGGAAAATAGGCGGTGCCACGCCCACTTATTAATGGGCAAACATTGAAAGGTTTATAAGCCGTAATTCAGAAACCGTAGCAGATATATCGATGAATTTACTTACTTAGGAAAATGGTTGGGCGAAAAATTGCCAAAATCGGTTGACGACCACGCCCAAATTTATATATGAGAACTATTAAGGAGCCAAATAAAAACATTTTAAGCGATATCTTTGTCAAATATAAAGATATGTCATTGAAATTTTGTGTCATGACTATAGACATAAAACAAAAAGTAGAAAAATTTTGGAAAATCGGCGTGGCACCGCCTCTTTTCAGACAAAGGAATCTAGGAGATTTCGGAACCCATAACTCTACAAATAATTGAGATGTTATGATGAATATCAGTTTGTACACTTTAATAACTTGTGGTAATACATGCTCAAAAATTTGGCGAAATCGGTTTATGACCACGCCTAATTTTTAACAAAGACATTTCTGGAAAACCCTTTGGGAATTTGTAACGTGACATCTTTATAATTAGAAGTTAGAAAGGGTTGCAAATTTGCACTAACAATAATATTTATATGCTTAGTTGAATGATCATCGTTCCAGTCCTCATGTACGGCGCAGAAGCATGGACAATTTCAAAATCAGATGAGATGGCACTTGGAGTATTCGAGAGAAAAGTTCTTCGTAAGATTTATGGACCTTTGCGCGTTGGCGTGGGCGAGTATCGACGGAGATTTAACGATGAGCTGTACGAGCTTTACACAGACATCGACATTGTTCAGCGAATAAAGATCCAGCGGCTGCGTTGGGCAGGTCTTGTCGTAAGAATGGACGAAGGCGCTCCGGCCAAGAAAGCATTTCTATCGAAACCCGCTGAACGCAAAAGAAAAGGGAGACCTCCACTGCGTTGGGAAAATCAGGTGGACAGCGATGCTGCCTCCCTAGGTGTTCCCAAGTGGCGCCATGCTGCACGAAACAGAAGCAATTGGCGCGCTCTGTTGGACTCGGCCAGAATCGTCTAGACGGTTAAGCGCCAATCAAGAAGAGAAGAAGAGTTGAATGATTGATAAAAATTTTGAAAATGGGCGTGGCTGCGCCCACTTTATACGGCACTCGATTCATATAAAATACAGCTTAATCGAACAAACGCAAATATACAATGAAAGCATAGAGCTGAGTATCTAATGTTCGATTCCACTCGAACTTAGGCTTCCTTCTTACTTGTTAGTTTTAGTTTAAATACAGAGAAAATGCAATGAATTGAGATTTAAAAGGTGCCTTTGTTTAATGTGTGCATACGTAGGTCCACTCCCCAAACATAAATTTAAGTAAAAATTGTCTGGACGAGTTTTAAGTATTTTTTTTTTAATTTTCCGTTGGATATTGAAACCCCCCCCCAAATATTTTTCTGTGTGCGCCACTGCATATGTATATCGCTGTATAAGAATTTCCATTATACCGAATTTTTCTGTTGCAACAGAAAATGAATTCAAATTCATGCTGCAAAGCCGACGCCAAAAACCAACAATTCCTTAAGTGGGGTGCAGACACGTTAATAGATTTATAAAATTTGTTGAAATTTAAAATGATTGCTATCTAAGAAAGGTGATTAAAGGTGTTTGTTTATTTTCTGTAAGCAAAAAGCTTAGATATCATTTTGAGATTCCCGGGCCCTCTAAAGCCCGGGCCCGGGATAATTGTGCCCCCTCAGCCCCCCCTCCCGTCGGGCCTGACTCGAACTCTACCCGGCGGTTGAAAAATACATGCATAAAGCAACCCCTTCTATCGAAACACGCTGAACGCAGAGGAAAAGAGAGACCTGCACTGCGTTGGGAAGATCAGGTGGACGGTGTTGCTGACTGCCTAGGTACTCCCATGAGGCGTCATGCTGCACGAAACAGAAATAGCTGGCGCGCTTTATTGGACTCGGCCCGAATTGTCTAGACGGTTATGTGCAAATTAAGTAAGTAAGTAAGTTGACCACCCAGCGGCTTACAGGCGCGCACCGGCACGTCAGCAGACATCTATTCGACCTGTCCTTGGAGCTTGAAAAATACATAAAGTAACTTCTCTATCCAGAAACCATTTCCATCTACGTTTCAGTCCGTCCGTCCGTCCGATGTAATCCCGAGTGTTCAACCACCCCTATATCTGAGGAAGCGTTGAAGTTACCGAGTGAAACCCGTTTTACACTTGCGAAACTAAGATCGGGTTTCTGCAGTTGGCTAAATTTCTATAGGACCAGAATAGACGCCGAAATACCAAATGTATGTCCGGTATGTGAAGAGATGCCGCATGATACAAAGCAACTCTTCATATGCCCACTCATACCCATTCACTTAACAACCCTGTCTCTATGGACAAGCGCAAAAACGCTGTCTCATTAGGTACTGGGCCACCCGTTAAGTGAGTCTGACAATGATCTGATGATCTGTGAATGGAGCATGCCGGCTAAGTAGGGCTTAGTAGGTACTGCTATAACAAAAACAACAACAGCGGCGAAATTTTCTGAAATTCTTGTGCTTAACTAGAACTAAAATTGTCTAGCGGTCTTAATCATGGTTTATTCTAAACGGCAAACAGTTAAATGTTATTTTTTTTTTTATTTTACTATCGTAAATATTTTTCACTTTGAAGCACGCTGTATTTTGTTTGCAAACGTTCAGTGATCGCGCGAAAACCCACTTGCTTGCTGATTTATTTGCATACGCCAATACATATAAGTACAAATGTTTGTGTGCATGTATGCGCCAATTAAATGTTTGTATTAGTAAATTTCCGCTGCATTTTTGTATGTATGTACCCTGCAGCGAAATCAACTAGTTGTAAACTAATTGACAACTAGTTGGCCATACAGCTCAACTAGTCAGCCATTTATCTTTTTTCCATATTAGCAACTGGTATTTTTAACACGGTGATGACCTAGGAAATGGCAATTGTCAGTATCCACACCAGAGTCATACCACTTGAATGACTAGTCAGTGTACACACCAGCATCATACCACTGGACTGACTAGTCAGTATACACACCAGCATCATACCAATTTGCTGACTAGTCAGTGTAGATATCAGAACTATACCAGTTGACTGACTAGTTTTACATGCTACTCCAATGAAAATAAAAATTGCAAAATAAAGTTTCTAATACATTTATTTAGTTATTAGAATATGATATTTAAATTAAAGAATTCAGGCACATTAGATTGTGATCTTGCATATTAAATATTTAGGTAAATTAACATTAACATTGTGAATAAGTAACACGTTGAACACTCTAAGCTTGACATTTATATTGATGATTTTCTGACTTTATACAAACATATCATGTACTTTTTCTATGGCTGAAGTAGTATCTAATATACAGGGCTATATTAACATCCCAAACTATGTTATATTTGTGGCATTCACCTGATTTATTGATCTAACAATTTGCACCCAACTAAATCTACAAGGGGCCTACTACGCAGGGTTCGAATACTACAACAACATTAAAGAAGTTGCTTTACCTTTACTGCATACTTGTTCATTGCAACCTCCAGAAACCCCGGATACATTCGTTTTTAATTTAAAACCCTTTTTTTTGGCAAAACTTCTTGTTTAATAACTAATCTCAATTTGTCCCCTATGAATATAGTTGGGCAACTCCCATAATTTATCTAGTCAGTTAACTGGTAGGTTGACTGACTAGTTTGGACTTTCGCTGCAGGGTATGTACATATACATACATACAGGGCCGTGCGCAGGAATTAGCCTTGGGGGGGTTATTAATTTTGGTTTGCATTCGCATACATTTTTCGCTAAGATAAACATATTTGCTGAAACAGATATCCAGACCCATACACCATAAATTTAAATGTTCTCTAACTTTTCTGAAACTCATTATGATTCTGAAACATATTATCTATATATTAATAGGCTAACATTTTTTCCATACAAACAATTGCCAGGCTGTTTAGCACATTTAACATACTCATATCCACATAAAATTGATATGGATGTGTTCGTATGAGTCAGGAGCAGTGCATAGGCATATAATTTTTTTCATAAATTATTTAATTTGTTTATAATTAATAAATAAAGTTTTTAGTTAAGAGAAAGAGATATCGTAAAAATGTTTTCAAATATCGTAAACACAGTTGAAGAGTTGCTTTAATTTCAAAGCACTCTCTCTCTCTCTTCCTTCTTGATGTGAACATTGGCAGCGTTGCCACTTACAAAATTTAAAATTTACCAAAATACAAAATTAAAGTAACCAAAACCAGAAACAGGTAACCAATATAAATTAGCGCTGCTGTGTCCGTGTGAATCGCTTGGCTTTGTCAGTGGTAGGTAGGTAGATAGACATGTACTTACAAATGCTTGCATGCATAGCCGTGCAAATGCAAATATCTTCACTTCGCTTCGTTGCTGTTGTTGTTGTTGTTGTTTTCTGCAACAATACGACAAATAGGCAAAATAAAAAGGACCAACCTGTTTGAACATGTATGCAAATGTATGGATATGCATACCTACATCTACCTATTTAATTTTCTGAGCAATATTGGTATCAAATGAGGCTCAAGGTTTTGAGCAGGACTTCGATATGAAGCTCTTTTAATTGTGACCTCTAGGCCGGGTTTCCAGATATAGGTCAAAACGAGGACCGGATAATCCTTGAATGTTTCTGAGCAAAATTGGTATCAAATGAAAGGTTTTGAGCAGGCCTTCTATAGGGAGCTCTACTCTTTATGATTCCTAGGTCGGGTCCCGAGATATGGGAAAAAAGAGGACCAGGATGATCCTTGAATGTTTCTGAGCAATATTGGTATCAAATGAAAGGTTTTGAGCAGGGTTTTCACATAGAGATCTATTCATTATGAGTCCTAGGTCGGGTCCCCAAATATGGGTCTAAATGTGACTCCGGATTAACCCGGAATGTTTCTGAGCAATATTGGTATCAAATGAAAGGTGTTGAGCAGGACTTCTGCACGGAGCTCTACTCTTTATGATTCCTAGGCCGGGTCTCCAGATATGGGTCAAACGTGGACTCGGATGATCTTGCATGTTTCTGAGCAATACAAAGCAAAACAAAATAAAAAATCAAAAGTCAAATACCAAAAACCAAAACAAACAAAAACAACAAAATAGTAGCAGTCACAAATGACAACAAAAAATTACAAAAACGATAGTCGCCTTTTAATCCATAGAAAACCAGGAAAAAAAGGAATAAGGAAAAGGGAATAAATATCCCATTCCGAAACTGTTTACACATCAATGTTCATGAATACCCGTTATTCACGCTTTAATTTTTTTATTTTCATTTATTTATTATTTTATTTCTTTTTATTTTTTATTTCCATTTATTTATTATATTATTTCTTTTTATTTAAATATTTTGTTCTTTTTATTTCAATTTTACTCAATTCGTCTTTGTTATACTTTATTACTTTATTTTTATTTGTACCATTTTTGATTTACTTCGTTTTTGCTTCGTTAGCAAATGTGCCCATTATCTATATATTAATAGGCTAACATTTTTTCCATACAAACAATTGCCAGGCTGTTTTGCACATTTAACATACTCATATCCACATAAAATTGATATGGATGTGTTCGTATGAGTGAGGAGCAGTGCATAGGCATATAATTTTTTCTATAAATTATTTAATTTCTTTATAATTAATAAATAAAGTTTTTAGTTTTGTACCATTTTTGATTTACTTCGTTTTTGCTTCGTTGGCAATGTGCCCATTATCTATATATTAATAGGCTAACATTTTTTCCATACAAACAATTGCCAGGCTGTTTTGCACATTTAACATACTCATATCCACATAAAATTGATATGGATGTGTTCGTATGAGTGAGGAGCAGTGCATAGGCATATAATTTTTTCTATAAATTATTTAATTTCTTTATAATTAATAAATAAAGTTTTTAGTTTTGTACCATTTTTGATTTACTTCGTTTTTGCTTCGTTGGCAATGTGCCCATTATCTTCTATGTATATATTAATAGGCTAACATTTTTCCCATACAAACAATTGCCAGGCTGTTTTGCACATTTAACATACTCATATCCACATAAAATTGATATGGATGTGTTCGTATGAGTCAGGAGCAATGCATAGGCATATAATTTTTTCTATTAATTTCTTTATAATTAATAAATAAAGTTTTTAGTTTTGTACCATTTTTGATTTACTTCGTTTTTGCTTCGTTGGCAAATGTGCCCACTATCTATATATTAATAGGCTAACATTTTTCCTATACAAACAATTGCCAGGCTGTTTAGCACATTTAACATACTCATATCCACATAAAATTGATATGGATGTGTTCGTATGGGTCAAGAGCAGTGCATAGGCATATAATTTTTTCTATAAATTATTTAATTTCTTTATAATTAATAAATAAAGTTTTTAGTTTTGTACCATTTTTGATTTACTTCGTTTTTGCTTCGTTGGCAAATGTGCCCACTATCTATATATTAATCTATATATTAATAGGCTAACATTTTTCCCATACAAACAATTGCCAGGCTGTTTTGCACATTTAACATACTCATATCCACATAAAATTGATATGGATGTGTTCGTATGAGTCAGGAGCAGTGCATAGGCATATAATTTTTTCTATAAATTATTTAATTTCTTTATAATTAATAAATAAAATTTTTAGTTAAGATAAATAGATATCGTAAACGTGTTTACAAATATCGTAAACACAGTTGAAGAGTCGCTTTAATTTAAAAGCGCTCACCACCGGGCCTACCTTCCTAGATCTGCCTTGATTTTGACCATGATTTCGCGTCGGACCGTGATCAAAAGGGCAAATCAGTGTTGCGGTACAACTGGAATTTGGAAAGTGTTGCTTATCTCCGCGAAAAGGAATAATTTTTGTACCAATACAAAGTTAAAAAAATAAATTGCATGGTCGAATTTCGACCACCGGCGATACTAGTTATTATTATTCATCAAAACCTAGTTAACCAGGTCCTGAATAGTACTGTTTACAGTACAGTGCACTCGCGAAAACTCGAACACACGATAACTCGAACATTCGGAAACTTGAACTTTTTTTTCTCCATTGACTACTTTAAAACTCGAAAAACTATTTTCTTTTTTCCATGGAAAAATATGTGAGAAACTGTCGTTTTGCATGTGCTGTAACGGCCGATATTCAAATTTTTGTCATTACGTGCGTATTTTGTTTCATTCTAAGGCGCCGCACTGGCTAGGTTTCTTGCTAATTACGGAACTTTTCTTTTAAATTGATTGATATTTGTCAGTGATACACGGGATTTTGCGCGGTAAAGATCAAATTTATTTACGTTTTATAATAGGACGAAAACTAAATGTTTTGAGTTTAGCAAAAAAGGCTGAAATAATTAACGAGGCCAATAATGGCGTTAGTATCACAGCTCTTTCCAAAAAATATAACACTGCAAGTCCTCAATTTGTGGAATTGTGAAAAATGAAAACAAAATTTTGGAATGCGTTAATAAAACGCTATCGGGCCCTGGAAACGTAAAACGCTTCGCGCTTCAGAATTGCCAAAAATGGAAAAAAAAAAAGCTTTACAAGTGGTTTTTATTACAACGCAGCAAGAATTATCCTATAAATCGATTAATTTTGAAAGAGAAAGCTAAGGAGTTACATGCCAAATATAGCGATGGATCGCTACAAAATTAAAAAAAACGGCATGGCATAGGATTGATTTCAATCTCAGGTGGAAATGAACAAGAACGCATAAGTTCATCCGAAGCCGTAACAATTTTCAACAAAGCTATAGCATGGGCAACTGCTGAAAAAATTAGCCCGAGAAAAGTTAAGTGCTACAATCACTGCGCGAAAAAGCTGTATTGAATGCGCTAGAAAATAAGAAACATCAAACCAAGATCACTGCTTTTTTTCTAATAATTTGTAAGCAACATTCATATTTGATAAAATTTTTTATTAAATAAACTGGCAATGAACTACAAAACATGAAACCAGAGAATATCTTTGATTAACTATGCCATAAAAATGGACAGGGTATGAAAACTGTTAAAACGAATACATACATACATACAATTATATTAAAAATACATAACGTTCGAAAACTCGAACATTTCGATAACTAGGACAGGGTTGGTTTTCATTAGTTCGAATTTTCGCGAGTGCACTGTACTTGTTAATTGAAACTGCTCACTGTTTTCACAAAATGAACATTTTTTGTTATCAGTAAAATTTTTTAAAAATGCCAAACGAACATATGCTACACAACTTTGTAATTTCGGAAAGCTCCAAGTGCAATTCAAAGTGCCGAACTTATGTATTGGCCAATCTTATTTTTTGCAACTTTCACCAATTTCTTCTTCCGTAAAATTATTGTAACTAATTTTGTCAAAAATTATGAGTCAAGATTCAATGCAAAATTTATAAACTGTATTTTGAAAATTTTTGCAAAATCATTGCAACTTAGATTTGGTCATGGGGGGGTTTTAACCCCCAAAACCCCCCCCCCCCTCCCCGTGCGCACGGCCCTGCATACATATATGTATTTGAGGGAACGTCACCTCCACCATCAACGCGCGCTGACGAGCCGCATTTTCGTTTTTTTTTTTTTTATTTTTTTATATTTTTTTTTTTTAATTTTTTTCTTTGTTTTGAGCGCGAGTTCTTAATATTCTAAACGCTTGCGACATTATCGTTTTTTAAAAGCATGCTATAAATTACAAAAAAAAAAATAAAACATCGCCGTATTGCAGATGATCACTAAGAATTTTTTCAACAACAAAATGCACTGCGGCTTTAAACAACAAACAATAACAATAAAACACCAGCAACAATATGCGCTTAGCATTTAAATGCCCACTGTGACGCAACAAACGAATTTAATTCAATTTATGTATGTATTTATTTTATTAAACAAAAAATAGCGAATAAAAAAATAACACAAAAAAAAATAAATGAATGTGTAACAAAGCCGCTAAATCTCAGGCGCGCTTAAATTAACGCAAACGCGCTCGCACACACACAACAAATAAAACGCACAACAACACATAACGTATATGTAAAAGTAAGGCGCGCGCTCTTTAAAGGCGCTGCGACGTAACGCGATGCGCTGCGCCGCGATGCTTAAAGCGCGCTGCTTGGCAAACAGCTGTTGCTAGCAATAATAGCGAGCGCGAGGCTGTGGGCTTTTATGCTAAATACGCGCTTTTGTGCTTTCTTGTGCATGTATGTACATATGTATGCATGAATTAACATCGCATTGCTCGACAATTTTGTATGAACGCGCATGAACGTGCGCGCAGCTCGTTGCTGCCCTACACATGCACACCTACGCGCGCCGTGCATTTTACACACCTGTACGTAGATATGTACATAAGTAGGCTGTGTTTATATGCGCGTCAGCGCAACAACGCGCGCTACCCTTAATGCATTTTGTAGCATAACAAATACAAGTCAATAAATGCGCGTACATGATCGTAGCGAATGAATATGCACGAAGTTAAATATATACATACATATATGTATTTAAATATACGGCAGCGGGGCGCCCGCTCAAACGGTGTGTGAAAAATTAAAAAAAAATTAGCAACAGCAACAAATCACGGCAGTCAGCAACACACAACAACAGAACAACAACCATATACACTAGGCAGGCAGCAACGGCAACTGTAACAGCAATAGCAACATTAGCAGTAAACGTACGTACATATGTATGTATGTAGCGTAGTATGTAGCCAGGGCACTAGACACAGCAAAAAGCAGTCACTTTCAGCAAGAACAACGGTACGGTAGCGCAGTACGAAAACAGCGCGTCAAAGGAAAATACTTGTTGGTTCAGCAAATTTCTTGTTGTTAATTTTTGAGTTGTAAGCGTTGAGTTACTTAAATTAAAAAAAAAAATTGTATTATTACTAAAATGATTTAGTAACTTCTTTTTGTTGTTTGTGTGTGTGAGTGCGCGCAAAGAAAAAAAGGAAATTTTCATTTAACGTTAACGTTGCGCGCTCGCTCACAAAACGGACGACAGTCATATGATGAACGCGCCGATGAGCGCTTGCCGGTGCGCACAGCGATTTTAGTTTTGTTGTTTTTTATACATACGTGTTTACGAAAAAAAAGTAATTTATTTATTTAAAAGCATTCTTAATGAAATTTTAATGCAGTGCAAACGCGTTTAAGTGTTAATTAATGCGTAAGCGCCTCTTAGATTTAAAACGCTGCGCTGCGCTGTTATGAAAAAGCCGGAAAAATAATAAAAATTAATAAAATTCACAAAAAATACATACATACATATGTGTGTATGTAAATCAATAAATTTACAAGACATTTGTAAATAAAAAAAATGCATTATAAAAAAAAATAAAAATGTCAAAATTACAAACGCGCTCATACACTTGAAACCACCTGCGCGGCGCGTTATAAAACAATTTAAAATTTACAATTGCCAAACGTCGAAACTCGATCAATCTTTTGTTTTTTAGTTTTGTATTTTTGTTATTTTAGTTTTAATTTTTGTTAGTTTAGTTTTAATTTTGTTTTTTCAACATATTTGACGGTCAGTAAGATATTCGCGACAGGTATGTATGTATTTATTTGTGGTGGCGTTAGGGCCGGCGGCTACGGCGACGGCGGCTTAAAAGCTGCTAAATCGTGTGTCAAGGCGCGAAATTAACAAGTCAAAATGTGTAAATGAAACTGAGAATAAAAAAAGAAAAAAATATAGGTGCATAAGCAGATTAAAAAAAAAAAAAAATAAGAAAATGAATAAAATAAAAAAATATGAAAAAATACGGAAAAGCTGAACAGCGCATAATAAAAAAACTGAAATAAAAAACATACAAAAGCTGAAAAAAAAAATAAAAAGATGAAAAATGCAGAAAAGCTAAAAAAATTAAAATTTAAATTAATAAATATGGCGAAAAGCGAACAAGTTCAAAGCTACGTATTACCAGCGATGGTAGAAATGATAGCTATTTCGAAGAAAACCAATTCTTCATCATCAGATTTCTTTTCGGGATCAAGCCGGGAATCGAACTTAGACCCACCGTGAGAAGGTGTAAATGTTAGCGACGCGCTAACCCACTCACCCAAACACGGCCTGGTACGCAGTTGAACTTTTTGTCGCTTTTCTTTTGCCACCTTTACTCGCCCAACATTATTGTTGTATTTTTAAGTACTCATGATTTTCATGAGATAAAATTAATTAAAAATCTTCTGTGTCCACACAATAATTCAACAATTAATAAATATGAATAAAAATAAAATAATGAAATATAGAGCGAATTTGATTAAATAACAATTAAGACCGCGTTTGATAACAGCCGCACCGCAAAAAAAAAATAAAAAAATATAAATTAAAAAAAAAAATATATAAAAAGTTGAAAAACTGAAAAGTTAAAAAAAATATAAAATTTTTAAGTAATAATGAAATATAAGAAACATACAAAAGCTGATTAAAAAAAAAAAACAATAAACAAAATAAAAATTAAAAAATAAAAAAAAATAAAATAAAATAAAAAAATATGAAAAATACGGAAATGCTGAAAATCGCATAATAAAAAGCTAAAATAAAAGACATACAAAAGCTGATTAAAAACAAACAATAAAAATTAAAAAAAATGAAAAAAGTAAGATGAAAAATGCAGAAAAGCTAAAAAAATTAAATTTTAAAGTAATAAAAATGTATAAAAAAAATAATGAAATATAAAAAACATACAAAAGCTGATTAAAAAAACAATAAAAAAATAAATAAAAATAAAAATGAAAAATGCAGAAAAGCTAAAAAAATATAAAATTTTAAAGTAATAAAAATTAGTAATAAAAATTAAATAATCAAATATAGAGCGAATTTGAATAAATAACAATTGAAACCGTGTTAGAGACCTCGGCCGCACCGCGAAAAAAAATAAAAAAATAAAAATTAAAAAAAAAATAATAGAATTTTAAAGTAATAAAAATTAATAATAAAAATAAAATAACGAATATAGAGCGAATTTGAATAAATAACAATTTAGACCGCGATTGAGACCTCAGCCGCAACGCAAAAAAAATAGTTATAAAAAATAAAAATAAAATTTAATTAAAAAAAAAAAAATAAAAAAAACTCAAAAATTTAAAAAATATAAAATTTTTAAGTATTAAAAATTACGAATAAAAATAAAATAATGAAATATAGAGCGAATTTTAATAAATAACAATTAAGACCGCATTTAAAACCTCGGCCGCACCGAAAAAAAAAAAAAATTAAAAAATAAAAAATAAAAAAAAAAAATTAAAATTGAAAAAAAAGATGAGAAAAAAACTGAAAAGCTAAAAAAATATACAATTTTAAAGTAATAAAAACGAATAATAAAAACAAAATAATGAAATATACATAGTTCGCATTTGAGTAAATGGGTGAGTTTCTAAGAATAAGCTGCTCCGCAACTGTTGAGCTGAACAGTTGCCAACAGTTGTGTAGCAGTTGAGTTAAACAGCTACGTCTTAGAAACGGTTTGATGAATTTATCAGCTGTTTGGCTTTACACAACATGTTGAGCTCAAGTAGCGAAGAAAATTTGTGATGCAAAAAATGGCGAAAAGTTGCCAACTGTTGAGCTGAGCGGAATTACTCAACAGTGCGTTTCTAAGACAAACACTCAACAGTTGCACAACAGCTCAGTCTTAGAAACTCACCCAATAACAATTAAAACCGCGTTGAGACCTCAGCCGCACCACATACCTTTCATTAATGGTGAAATGTAATTTTAAATGAACCGATTTTAATCAATTTCTCCAAATTTTTGTGTTAAACATTTAAAAAAAATCTTCTTAATAGGAGCGTAACCGTCTAGACGATTTTTGCCGAGTCCAATAAAGCGCGCCAGTTGTTTCTTTTTCGTCCTGCCTGGCGCCAAATGGAAACACCAAGGGAGGCCAAGTCGCTCTCCAACTGATCTTCCCAATGCAGTGGACCGACCCATTGATTTCCCGGACATTATTGAAAAGATAAGCTTAAATTCTGCACTGAGAATCCTACGCTTTAACAATCCATTTAATGCTAAAACATCCAAATGTAATTACTGTAATTTCGCTCACATCAAGAGGACGTTTACTGAATAGAATTGTACATATAGAGCACTTGATATAGATTTTGCTATGCCCAGGACAGCTTATGATACTGATCATATCGACATATGTATATACATATATATTAAAGACATATATATTAAAGACTCTTCGCTCCTTCTGACGCTTACAATATATATTTTTTTTTCACCAAAATTATACCTAACACTATTTCCTGTTCATGAAAGGCTTAAAAAAACGAGAAAATAAAATAAATAACGCAAAAAAAAATAAACAACAAAAATAAAACAAAAAAATAAGATTAAAAGAATTTAAATTTTAAAAGAATTGAAATAAAAAATATATATGTACAAAAAAAATGAAATAAAATACAATAATACATATCACTTAAAATTTCACTGCCTCCGCCGGCAACGCTTACACGAGTACATACACACACACATACATATGTATTTATATGCATAAATGGTGTGCACCGAAAGCATTTAAATTCACAATCGCAGCACACATTTAATGTAAAATGTAAAAATAAAAAAATAAAAGAACAAAAAATAAAAACAAAAGAAAACAACAACACAAACCAAAAACAAAAAAAAAGAAAAGAAACAAAAAAGCAAAGCTCACAGCCAAAACCAAAGTCCAAAACAACACAAAAACAACAAAGAAAAGCAAAACAACACAAAAAGAAAAACTAAACCCAAAACAAATCACAAAAAAAAAAAAAAAACACGCTGAAACGAAACAAGTTTTGCAATTTTTGACACGTCGCTACCGTGTTGAATTACAATATAAATAAATATGTACCTATATGTGTTATGTCCCCAAATGTGCAATAAAAAACCATTAAATATGCCTTTTAAACACTGAATTTGCAAAAAAATAAAAAAAAAAACAAAAAAAAAAATAAAAAATAAAAAATTAATGCACTTTTTTTCTCCACAATTGCCTTAACAGATTTATAAAATACAAACAAAAAAGAAAGCAAAGCCAAAAAGTCTACAGCCAAAGAAATTAACAGCAACAACGGCAGTTCAATCAAGGATCAACAGCATTCCGCCAAAACAGCTGTTGTGGTGAATAAGTATTTTTTTTAATTATTTAATTGTAGGTTGAGTGTAAATTGAAAAAAAAAAAACAATAATAATTTTTAATCAAACAAATCTTTGATAACAAATTTAAATTTTAAATGGAAATCTTTTGAAATTGGGCGCGAAATTTGATGCTTTGGATACATAAGGGTGGTCAAATTAGCGATTTACTTCGGTCTCACCCCATAGATCGGTAACAGGACAGTCAAAGATATCACATCTAAATTTTGGTCTCGATTGGAGACGGTTAAGGGGTGTCGCACAGGGGTTAAAGTTCAGACCAAAGCTCTGCAAAGTAAGAACCACAATTTTTTTTATATCTAATGGCCAAATCGATAGTCCTGTACACGAGGATACCAAATATAAATTTTGGTCCCAATTGGAGACGGTTCAGGGGTATCGCACAGGGGTAACATATGGTAAAATGAACTTTTTCCCATGTGCGACACCCCTTAACCGTCTCAGATCGCAACCAAAATTTATATGTGGTATCTTTGACTATATTAGCATCGACCTAGGGGGTGAGGTTCACGAAATATGATATACAATTTGTCTTCATACATTTGGGAACCACCCTAGGGTACATATGTATATAGGTATGTACATTAGACCCACGAAAGGTTTATTTTTAAAATGTTTCAGAAAATTATTCGTCATAAAATTTCACTAGGGTTCTCCCCAGAAAAAAATTTTGTAAAATGAACCTAAAAAACCACAAGAAGCGAAAAACATATCCCTCGAAATATTGAATGTGTTTTATTTCAGGTTCTACTAAAGCGATAGAAATACTTCTTTAAAATTATTAATGATTTTTGACGACGTTTAACATGCAGGCAGAAAAAAGTTACATTAAGGTGGTATAAACTAAGTACTGGGTGGTAGTGACCCCAATGGTGCACACAGCGTTAATAGGATTAAATAGTATAAACCTTTCTCTCAAGCCTGAGACATTGGTGACAAAACCTTCCTCTCAAGCGAAAGACATTGAACGACATATAGCGGCGTCCAAAGAATAAAATTTTTCCCGGAAATGTTTTCCAAAAAACTTAAAATGGGGGGCATACGGTGGACTTTATTTTTGGTGCATATAAGGCGAGACGGCCTAATGTACATATTTACTATGTCGTGTGATTCCGAAAATTGGGTTTATTTTTAATTCTATGGGAAGGTTTTTGAGATATCGGCAATTTACCGTTATTTGGCCAATGGCTCCACTTAATCCTCTATATCTCTTTAACGCAGTGAGCTATCTTCCTTGGGGTGAAAATTAAATTTACTTTTCATGGCTGCTATAACATTTTTCTCTAACTCTTATAGTTTCTGAAATATTGACGATGCAATTTGAATTTTTTCGATTTTTTACGATTTTTTGAAGAAAAAATTGACTTTGTCGGGAAATATATTTAAAACCAATTTTTTCACCTTCGGTTTTACTCCTTTACGTGCAGCTCTATTCTATTGGGAAAAAGATAAGCTATCAACGATGAAAATCCATGGTAAAATTGAAAAGTTGTAGGCGGTTAAGTAAATACAGCCAAGTCGCGAAATGCTACTACCAGATATAAAGGATTAAGTGGAGCCATTGGCCAAATAACGGTAAATTGCCGATATCTCAAAAACCTTCCCATAGAATTAAAAGTGAACCCCATTTTCGGAATCAGCGACCGATTTAACATATAGATAGTATGGTCGCGTTCAGAGTATTTTTTGGCTGTAGAGCAGTGTTATTAATTAAAGCATGTTTTGGTTTTGTCACCTTCTAATCGTGAATTACGATTACTTGCAGCTTTTTAATGTTTAAATGTTAATTCAATTAAAAATGTATATTAATTAATCGTTTAATAAATTTTTATTGCATGATTGGATTATTTTCAATTTTTTTGCGATATTTTTTAATCGCATGATTAATAAACTACAAAAATATTTTATTAGTTTCAATTATTTCTGATTTTTTAATTGCGTGATTAATTATTATTTCTGATTTTTTTTTTATTACGTGATTAATTAATTGACCGATTATTTATTTTTATTTTTTTGCCGAAAAATGTTACTCATACGTCATGGCGTGCATTTGTTTCGTACGGAAAAAAATAATTAAAAATAATCATATTAAAAGAAATAATCGCATTAATGAAATTAATCAAACAATTAAAAACAATGAAACAATTAAAAATAGGACCAACCCCAATCAGGCCGCATGTGTGCCGTGCCAATGATCCAATGTCCTGTAAAAACCCTAGTTAAGTGGCAAATATCTCTACTGCACAACTTTAGAATGGCTGCAGATCGCATCTCATTGTATGAAGGCCACAAGCTTCTGCACAAGACCCTGCAGGTCTGCAACCGCCTCCATCTGGTTTAGCCGCTTCGAGCAAGTGCCGGCAGATTTGGCACTTGATGTAACCCAGCAGCGCAAGATCAGCCTCCGCCTCTGCGATATCAGAAGCCGAGCCCTGCTTGGTCAGCTCATCGGTCGTTTCGTTGCCCTGGATATCTCGGTGCACGGGCAGCCACACCAGTCATACACTAGCGGTATTTCGACTTGCTAGCCCAATGATTGCACACTCTCTGCACTGCCTGAACAGGCTTGTTGACACCAAAGCACTCAGAGCCGCCTGAGAATGTGCTTAGGCAGGCGAAATGCTATTTTCAGCACTCCCAATTTAACTGAGTGTAAAAAGTTAATGTTTTTTGTTTGAATTTCTGCTAAAAGTATGTAAAGAGAGTACTTAAATATGTACTTATGAAAATTTGCTGTTTCCTTGTTGAATAAGTCTTGCTGCGTTGTTGCGGTTGCAGAATTGCAAATTATTCTTATCCTCACTTGCCTCACTTGCACATGCAGCGTTGCTCATTAATTAATTGAATTTTTAAATTTCGTGTAATAATAACTTCTTAAGTTTCATAAGCGTTTGGCTAATAAATATTAAAGATATAAATATTTAAAATAAGTACATATATGTCATGAATCTTAAGCGTTATTATTCTCGTTATATGCATATTAATACCCAACCTGCAAAAAAGTTTTGCTTATTGTTGACAAATCAGGTATAAAAAAGGAGTACGCTGGCAGCGCTGCTTCTATTATGCTCTCACTCTGTCTGCTCCTAACTTTCTAATGCTAGTTTAAAAGTTTTGGTAATAAAATCAGCAGCTGAACAGCCCACATGCGCATGACAACCAAAGCAAATTGTTATCAATACCAGAGTAGGTAGAATTGTGATTTTATTGTGTTTATATGTACATATATGAATAAGCTCTTACTGTCAACGTATGCAGCAGCGCAATAAATTTAAGTACACACATAGATATTGTCATGTCAAATGATGTTATGAATTTGAAATGTTGAGTTTTACACTTTAATTCCAACATGTCAGCATATAAAACAACAAAATTACCACCACTTTTTGTTATGTGGAGACTTGACGTATCAGTAACGTCAGCGCTTTTTTTGTTTTCTTTTTTTGACGTACAATAATTACCTACAGTGTGCAACAAGATTCTACATAATTGATGAAATCAAAAGAAGAGCAAACTTTATAACTCTCATATCAAAACCTTATGCTGGATTTATGTATGAGTCTGCGGTTAGATCTGGTTTCATTTTTATTTGTATGTATTTAAAATTGGCAACGCTATGTATAGTTAAAAGTGAGCAAAGCTTGATAAAATGAAATATTTGCTTACGAAATTTTTGTTAATTTACTGTTTTTTAGATCGGGGAATTAATTTTTGATGTTTATTTTTACTTAAATCTTACGATAGATGGCGCAGTGCTACAATGGCATGCACATTTTAAGCAACAGAAAAACAATATTGCTAAGACATCATAATGTTGCTGGCAACATGATGCGCGCTGTTTTTTTTTACTGCTCAATTTTGGAGGCGGCGCATTTTTAGTGGCTTTTTGGCTTTGATTGATCAAACAAATAACAAACCAAAAAATATTGCATACTTAGTAAGTGTTTTTGCTTTGCTGCTGTTACTGTTATTGATATTGCTATTACCACTGCAAAGACTAAAGCCGGAATTACAATAGCGCTGTGGCTGTGGCAGCGACTGTTTTTCGAAATCAGCTGATTTTTAGAAACTACGGTTTGCAATGAAGCGGCACATAACACAGCAGAGGCAGCTGGCAGCACGGCTCCGTTTAGCCCAAATTCTAAATTCGCTGCCACTACCTTGAATCGCAGCCAACTTCTAAGTGTTGATGTGAACTTATGTCTGTTTCCGTACTATCCAATGTAATATATTTTTACTAATTTTGTGTTTCCGTACTTTGATGCCAGCAAGCGGGAGAGAATTTAATTTTTACTTAATTGATTTCCACTAGCAAATATAGCTGGCGGGATGCAAAAGCAAAGAAGAAGAAAGAGCAGAGGAAAAAATGAAACAAGATTGATTATTTTAATTGAAAAGAGTGGACATGAAAATGGTAAGTAAATTTATGTCACCACGTGTCCAAGGTAAAAGGAAACAGACCTAATATATAAAGAAGTCACTGCCAAATACTGCGAACGCTCTATTGTGTTTGGTCTGGCAGTCACTGCTCATATTAGACGCATCAGCTGATTTCGAAAACGGTCGCTGCCCGCTGCCACATCGCTGATGCAATTTGGGCTAAAGGCATAAGCATTGGCAAATAAAAATGTACACAGACCTATGGACCAAAAATGCATTACTGTGCTTTGTTACTACACCTTTTCAACAAGTACATATGAACATACAAGGTACTTCGGAAAGTGTTAATTTAACTTCGGAATAGTCAATTGTACTTCCGAAGCAATTTATAAAATAAAAAATTGATTATTCCGAAGTTACAAAGTTAACACTTTCCGAAGTAGGTACTTGTGGAAAAGGTGTAGAGGGGTAAGCTTGTGTTTTCTTTTGCAATCATCAATTACGGAGAGATTAATCCTCATTTTGTAGCACAGTGTTATCTATATATAGCTATACATACATATGTACTATATACTAGAAATTCGACAATTTTTTTAGGTGTTTTTCTAGGACTAAGATCGGTTATAGTTTCTTTTTTTAATTTTTGTTATTGCCACTGATACTATTTTGTTGTTGTACTATGTTGTTGTTGTTGTACTATGTTGTTGTTGTTGTACTATGTTGTTGTTGTTGTTTGGTTGTTTGTTGTCTGGTATTTTGTTGTTGTACTATGGTGTTGTTGTTTGCTTGTCTTCCTAATTCTTCTCCTTCCTTTCCCCCTATTTCTTTCCTACTTATTTTTTATCCTGGTTGTTTTTGTTGTTGTTGTTGTACTATGTTGTTGTGCTATGTTGTTGTACTATGTGGTTGTACTATGTTGTACTATGTTCTACTATGTTGTTGCTGTTGTTGTTGTTTCATTGTTTGTTTGTTTTCGTTGTTGTTTTTGTTGTTGTTGTTGTTGTTTGGTTGTCTGCCTAATTCTTCTCCTTCCTTTCCCCCTATTTCTTTCCTACTTATTTTTTATACTTGTTGTTTTTGTTGTTGTTGTACTATGTTGTACTATGTTGTTGTTGTTGTTTCGTTGTTTGTTTGTTTCGTTGTTGTTTTTGTTGTTGTTGTTTGCTTGTCTTCCTAATTCTTCTCCTTCCATTTCCCCTATTTATTTCCTACTTATTTTTTATACTTGTTGTTTTTGTTGTTGTTGTTGTCCCATGCTGTTATACTATGTTCTTGTGCTATGTTGTACTAAGTTGTTGATGTTGTTGTTGTTGTTTGCTTGTCTTCCTAATTCTTCTCCTTCCATTTCCCCTATTTCTTTCCTACTTATTTTTCCTACTTGTTGTTTTTGTTGTTGTTGTTGTGCTATTTTTTGTACGATGTTGTTGCTGTTGTTGTTGTTGTTGTTGTTTTTTCGTTGTTTGTTCGTTTTCGTTGTTGTTGTTTGCTTGTCTTCTTCTCCTTCCTTTTCCCCTATTTCTTTCCTAATTATTCTTTTTTATCCTGCTAACCTAACCTGCTTATTCCTTGTTGTTTTATTTTTGTTATAGTACTTTTGCTGCTTTTTCTTATGTTTCTTCTTCATTGAAACTTTACATATAAACCCCACTTGCAGCCAAACATGTTCAGAATTACAGGGCAAATTTGGAGAACTCGTACAAACATACCCGAGCATGCACATTGACAGAGTTCTGTTCTGTTCTTTTCTGTTCTCTTCAAAAGCATGCAACAATTCTTGAAACAAATGTGCCGACAACACTTCACTGCCTGCAGAAAAATTTGGCATTCACGAGGAATGATGGTACTTCATATGTATGTATGAACAGATGTACATCTTCCATTGTCTTTGATCAATCATGAAAAGAATGAGAATTTTACATTTCCCGCTGCTACTGCTTTTGCCACTTACATTCATGCGTATTACTTTGCGCAAGTCAAAAAGTAAAGATGTGCATATGTATGTATTATAAAGTAACTTCCGCGTACCAATTATTATTCGAATAGCGTTTAAAATGTACACCTCCTTTTGTGATTCATGTTAATGCCCCACTCAATGAAGGTTGGGGCCAGCAGCGCCAACGTTACACTAAGCAACGTCATTAAATAAATAAAATATACATATTTTTTTGACATAAGCTAAGTATATACATACATATATGTACATAAGCGTGTAATTTTAAAACTTAAGCATATTTTAGCAATAAAGTAATGTGTTGTTTTTTTTTTTTGTATGAACGATTGAAACCGCTAATTAATTGTCATCGTTGAGCATTAAGAATCGATCGATTATTATCGCGCGCTTATTTGTTTAGTGTGTGTGTGTGTGTGTGGCATTAATAATAATTTTGCGTTGACAAATTTAAATAATTTTAAGTCAGGCAAGGCAAGTGTACGTACGCCTAAAGCTATGGTAATCTTTTATACAAAATACTTAATGCAACGCTTTTCAAGTTTTCAACGGCGTAAAACTTTAATGCAAATGTGAATTAAATTTAAATTTTGTTTGTAAACAATTGATCAATTTTCTTGCATAGATACATACATATGAATGTGTTTTGCGCTGCTAATGTGACTTTCAAATGCATTAATTTTTAATTAATTCGTGTTTGAACTTGATTTTGCGCAGATTTTGAGAAAACCATACAAAACAAAACATGTTTAAAATGCCATTTTTTGCATGTTTTGTTTTTTCCTGTGCTGCAACATGGAAAATGGGTGCGTTTGCTGAATTTAAATTTATTACTAACATAAATTTATGCTACATGCCACATTAATAATCGTATTTGAAAATGTATGTATGTATGTACATATGTACCTAAATATGTATTGAACACTTTACGCATAAAATGTGCGAAAAAGTTGTTAAAAGAACAAAAAAAAAAAAAACAGAAATAATATTAATTAAAAAGTTGTTTTTACAATTGTAATTGCATTTATTTTCCAATCGAATTGCATTTGCGTCGTTGCTAACTAGTTATCAGCGCTGACGTTTGACGTCGCTCAGTAGTAAGTTGTGCCGCTGGCGCTGCTACTGTTAGTGCAACTGCTGCTGCTATTAGTGTTGTTGCTGTTGTTGTTGGTGTTGTTGTTGTTATGGTAGCAGTTAACTTACTCTTGCGCAATCTTATCGAAGTTTACACATGTTCAGACACGCATTTTAAAATGACACTTGAAATGAATGTAATGCGATTACGACAATATCTACATATGTATGCATTTTTTTGTTTTTGAATTTTTATTTACACTTGCCTCTTGTGAGTATTGCTAAATGGCCTATGGAGCTAAGTATGTACTGTAAATATAAAATAGAAAATAAAATATTGCTGTGATACAATTCTTAAAACCAGTTCGATATACATACATATACCGCCAAAGTAAAATATAATTTTTCCAATTTTTTTAAGCAACTCTATTCTGCTTTTACGAGTTAGATACTTTTGTGACAAAATTAGTTCGATTGTTAGATTTTTTAAGTTAATTAGTAGGTATTCGTGACACTTTTCCGTGATATCGTATGTCTGGAAAAATTTTCTTAATTGCCTTTTTGGCTGCTTAAGTCGTTAAGGGTTTAGCCATTTATAAAGCTGTAATGCTAGTATATCGTGATGTCAGGTATCAATATATTAAAAAAAAAATTAAAGCGTGAATAACGAGTATTCATGAACATTGATGTGTAAACAGTTTCGAAATCTGATATTTATTCCCTTTTCCTTATTCCTTTTTTTCCTGGTTTTCTATGGATTAAAATGCGACTATCGTTTTTGTAATTTTTGTTGTCATTGTGACTGCTACTATTTTGTTGTTTTTGTTTGTTTTGGTTTTTGGTTTTTAAATTTTGATTTTTTATTTTCCTTTGTTTTGTATTACTCAGAAACATACAAGATCATCAGAGTCCACGTTTGACCCATATCTGGAGACCCGGCCTAGGAATCATAAAGAGTAGAGCTCCGTATAGAAGTCCTGCTCAACACTTTTCATTTGATACCAATATTGCTCAGAAACATTCCGGGTTAATCCGGGGTCACAGTTTGACCCATACTTGGAGACCCGACCTAGGACTCATAAAATGAATAGAGCTCTATGTGAAAGCCCTGCTCAACACCTTTTATTTGATACCAATATTGCTCAGAAACATTCAAGGATCATCCGGTCCTCATTCTGGCCCATATCTCGGGACCCGACCTAGACATCATAAAGAATAGACATCCATGTAGTATCCCTGCTCAACACCTTTCATTTGATACCAATATTGCTCAGAAACATTCAAGGATCATCCAGGTCCTCGTATTTCCCCATATCTCGGGACCCGACATAGGAATCATAAAGAGAAGAGCTCCGTGTAGAAGATCTGCTAAAAACCTTCCATTTGGTACCAATTTTGCTCAGAAACATTCCAGGATCATCAGGGTCATCGTTTTGACCCATATCTGGAGAACCGGCCTAGGAGTCCCAATGAAAAGAGCTTCATATCGAAGTCCTGCTCAAAACCTTTCATTTGATACCAATATTGCTCAGAAAATTAGATAGGTAGATGTAGGTATGCATATCCATACATGTTCAAACAGGTTGGCCCTTTTTATTTTGCCTATTTGTCGCATTGTTGCAGAAAACAACAACAACTTCGCTTCGCTTCGTTGCTGTTGTTGCTGATATTTGCATTTGCACGACTATGCATGCAAGCATTTGTAAGTACATGCCTAGCTACCTACCTACAACTGACAATGCCAAGGTCATTTACGGTTTACGCATTTACATGTTTACTCGTTTACGCATTTACATGTTTACGCGTAAACTTTACCTGTTTTTCGAAATTACTCGTAGCTACAGCAAAGATGTTTACACATCAAAAAGCAAAACTAAAGGTACATACATACATGTGTTAACTTTAACGTGTTATGGGCCAATTTTCAATACTAACTTGAGCCCGGTAACCACTTGCATCCCAGGCGTGCACTCTACTCATGTTATCTATGTATACCTACCTACACGATTTACCTGCTTATAATTTTTTTAGCTTTCAAGTTTAACGATTAATTTCGCCATCAGCAACGATGATAACACCTTCTTGCTTGCGATAAAAGTGATGCATCACAGCTTTGACATTTGATTGCCAATCGTGCATAGTGCTAAATAATGCAAGCGAGAAAGCAATACTATGTACATATGTATGTATGTATGTATGTAGGTATGTATGTATGTATGTAGTTTCGAAATGCAATCAATAATAATAAAATTGCAAATATAACCGTTAATCAGCATAACCGTTAAGCAACAGTTAAAAGACAGCTTCTAGCTGAAACTTGTTGTTGTTCACCACGGTTGAGGGTGAGTTTGAAATGCGTTCGTTTGACATACGATAATCGCTACCTACTATATAGTAGAGCGCCGCCTGCTGTCGAATTTTGACAATTTTTCTGGGAGTTTTCTCAGAACTAGAATGCGACTAAAATTTTTATTTTTTCTCCTTGTTGTTGTTAGTACTGTTGTTGTTGTTGTTCAATTCAATTCAATTTATTAAGTCTATGATTATAAAAATGTTACAGACTAGATCAGTGTTGTTGTTGTTGCTGCTGCTGTTGTTGTTAGTACTGTTGTTTTTGTTGTTGTTGTCATTATTGTTGTTGTTGTTGTTGTTGTTGGTGTTAGTATTATTGTTGTTGTTGTTGGTGTTAGTATTGTTGTTGGTGTTACTATTGTTGGAATTGTTGTTGTTACTATTGTTGGTGTTACTATCGTTGTTGTTATTGTTGTTGTTGTTGTTAGTGTTAGGTGTGTTGTTATTTTGATGTTGTTGGTGCTGTGAACATTGTTGGTTTTGTTGTTGTTGCTTGTCTTCCTAATTTTTTTTTTTTACTTTCCTTTTTGTTTTTCTTTTTTTCTCTTTATTCTATTTTTCCCATTTTTTCTCTATTTCTTTCCTACTTACTCATTTTTATCCTACTTATTATTTGTCTTTTTGGTTTGTTTTTTTTTTTTTGTTATAGTGCTTATCAGGATCCACTTATACAGGTCGGCTCTTCAGATCAGCTGACTTCTTCTTCTTCAGCAGCTATCCAATTTCTTTACTACTGTATATTATTCTATACATGCATTCGTGTTTAATATTGGTCAAATTCCTCGTTCTCTGATTTTTTCCATCATTCGCTCGTGAGCTAAATGTCAAATTATTTCGTTTTCCTTGCAGTTTTGACATTTCGGTCACGAGAGTTTGACATTCAGCTCACTGCGTATATGTGCTTTTTTTATGTTTCTATCTCTTTCAAACTACACACCATTTGCAGCCAAACATGGTCACAGTTGCATATGGTACGTTTGGAGAACTCAACGCACAGACATGCACACTAAAACCATGTCTCGACATAACGATTTTCGCTGCTCTTTTTATCTTCCTTCGATCTCGAAACCGGTGCCAAAACTCGCTAATTTCCATACAAATTTCTGAGAGCGAATGAAGAATGAAACACTTGATTCGTTCTCAATTCTCTTGCCAACCCCGATAATATCAATAATAATAAAAATACAATGGCGCTATTATAACTCTGACGTGTTTTATGGCCGAGCTTCTCTCCCAATTCGAGGTGTGCTCCTTTTTGTTTTTCCTACTAATTGGGTGGACCTACAGTTTTATGCCGGCTCCGAACGGCGAATGCATTTTTTGTGAGAAGCTTTTTCATGGCAGAAATACTCTCGGAGGGTATGCCGCCCACTGCCGAGAGGTGACCGCTGCTTTTAAAAAAACCCAATAATTGGATTTTTACTAATTAGAAAAATTTTGTTGGTGTTTGCTCGGACTGTGGTTTGAACCCGAGACCTCTGGCATAGCAGGCGAGCACTCTACCCACTGCACCACAGCGGCCACCGATAATATCAATGCCTTCTCTAATTTTGTGTTGGAAAATCTATCGACATCTCACGCAGTCCAAAACAAAGACGCAAAGATAAGCAAACATACAAACATTTAAGAAGAACAAGAATGAGAAATGTCAAACTGAATAACGATCAGCTACGTGGAGACCGGCTATTTGGCGAGATGTTTCGCTGCATGTTACGTTGGCAAATCAAATTACATATGTGGAGACGGGCTTTTAACACAGCTTAGTTCTGTTCTGTTCAAAAGCATGCAACAACAAACATACTGCAATTTCAATGAAAATTTATGCATTTCTGTTTGAAAGGAATACATACCTTTCTAAAGGTGTTCTTAGTTTCAAGATCAATTCATTAGAATCAACGAAGAAACGCACCGGCTACACCCCTCAATTCTTACAGGTGTTGGTGGGTATTTTTGCCGTTACAACAAAAACAACCAATATTGTGTTGACGATAACTTTTCGAATAATTATGCCACTTTGCACGGATATGCCATTAAATTAAAAGAAAAAATGTATACTAAGTAGATACTAAGTACTGTTTCTGGGAAAAAATCACGAACCATGCAATTACTTATACATATGTACATATGTATATTTACGTCATGTACATATGTATGTATGTACATTTTTATGTGCTTTAGCTATTACTTTAACAAAAGTTTTATTTACTTGTTTATTTACTAATAATTTTATAAATATGTATGTACATATTTAGGTACATAACTTTATTCGTCAAAAATTCGCTTATTCAAAGTCAAGATGTGACAATTTATCGAAATCACACAACAAAATTGATTTTCGGCATTTTTGGGTGGGTGGCTGTGATGTTATGCAAATATGCAGAAGTAATAATGGCTTTAGAGGTGTCATAGTAAATAAAGTGGCATTTTCATAAAAAAAAGCGAAAAAGCTATAAAAAAATGTAAACATACATAATTGAATAGGAAAATAAGCTGAGAGAAGCAATTTTATACACATATTTTTTAAGCAAGCAAAAAGGAAAAAAAAACGAAAAAAAGCAAAAATGGAAAAACAAAAAAAGGAATAAAGCGAAAAAAGCAGAAAAAAGCAGAAAAGGAGCAACAAAGGAAAAAAAGCAAAAAAGGAAAAGCGAAAAAAAGGAAAAGCGAAAAAAAGAAAAAGGAAAAAAAGGAGAAAAGAAGAAAAGCAAAAACAAAAAAAAAGCAAAATGCCGCAGCTGATTACAAGGCAAAATACATATCATTTTTTTACAAGCTTTTATTTAACTTCACTTTTTGTATGTATGTCGTGGAATTTTGCAACGAACATTTAAGATACTTCTAGTTGAGCTAGGTACTTGAAATTTGGAACATAGTTCAGGACCCGAAGACAATGCAATGTGAAATAAAAAAAAATCCGATAGATGGCGCTGGTGTCGAGATATTTGTAAAATTCGTATTTACCGACCGAATTTGTTCATATTCGGTATATATATTGCCTATGAGAAAGTAAATACATCCGAGGAAAAAAATCGCCGCTAGGTGGCGCTGGTGTCAAGATATTTGTAAAATTCGTATTTACCGACCGAATTTGTTCATATTCGGTATATATATTGCCTATGAGAAAGTAAATACATCTGTGGAAAAAAATCGCCGCTAGGTGGCGCTGGTGTCAAGATATTTGTAAAATTCGTATTTACCGACCGAATTTGTTCATATTCGGTATATATATTGCCTATGAGAAAGTAAATACATCCGAGGAAAAAAATCGCCGCTAGGTGGCGCTGGTGTCAAGATATTTGTAAAATTCGTATTTACCGACCGAATTTGTTCATATTCGGTATATATATTGCCTATGAGAAAGTAAATATATCCGTGGAAATAAATCGCCGCTAGGTGGCGCTAGTGTCAAGATATTTAGAAAATTAGTATTTATGAACCAGATTTGTTCCTATTTTGAACACGTATTACGAAGTAATCTATTCACAAAAGAGTATAGTAAAACCAGATCAGTGGCGGATCCACGGGGGGGTTTTGGGGGTTCAAACCCCCCCCCTTGTGGTTTATCATAGATCCCAAATTAATGCCTTTATAGATTCTGCGCCCAAATTTCCCAAACTGATAAAATCAAATTTGTCAAATGCTATTCGCAAATTGCCAAATCGCAAATTTATTTTCTTTTCTTTCTTATCCCTACTTTTATCGGGATTGTGCAGAATTAATTTGGTTAGAAATGTCTGAATCGTTGGAGAAATTGCCTTTTTCAGAGGCATTTCGCAATACTTGTTTAAATTAATCTTTTAAAAATTTGAGTATATAAACACAAGAACTTCAATAAAGTAAAAATTCTATTAAAAATATAAATATAACCAAAAAGTACTACATACATATATTCTTATTTATTTTGGCTTTAAATGCAAGGGTAAGTGAAATTGAGGATCAATTTGCCACCAATACCATACGATACTCATTCCCACGTACCAATGCAAAAATATACATACATACGTTATACATGTTATTTAGAACTTCAATTGAAATCTCCTGCACTTTATGTGATGACATACATATTGTTAATTTGGAGTGTTTTGAATTTGGTGTTTTTAAGGTGCGGGAAATGGCGCAACTAGTATATAGAATAATAATAGTAGGTGGTATTAGTCCATATTTTCACCAGCGCACATAGCTAGATTTTCAAGTTTTATGCGGCCAAAAATATTTTATTGTCTACATCTATTCCAAATTGCTTGTTTAATGCAAAATTTTTAATAATTTGAGTTAAAAGTCGATTTTATTGAAAAATATATAGAGTGACTCCAAAAAAAAAAATCATACGCCAAAGTTTTTAAATTTATTTCAAAGAGTTCTGTCGAAAATTTTACTTTTTTATTTTAATTTAAAAATATAGAAAATTTTTCAATAAAAATTGTTTTAAGCAGGATTTCTGAGCTTATGGAAAAAATCTGAAAAATCGTAGAAATTTCTGAAAGTGGATTAAAAATTTCAAAGCAAGGCCATAATTTATAGAAGATTTTGAGGAGATTTCTAAGTGTACTGTTATGTAGCCAACCAATTTTAGTGTAAAAAATTAAATTCTCAATGCTGTGAAAAATTCCGTCGATTTTATAAGTTTTTTTCTGTAGGGTGTAGGGTGAGACCGTTCCAATTAAAATTTCCGAAAAGCCAATGAAAATTTTCAAAAAGTTGAATGTTGCATATTATTATATTAAAATTGAATGAGCTGCAAAATTGCATACTCAAAACTCTTCTAAAAAATGTAGCTTTAGGATTCCTAGCCCCTTTTTATGATAAGTATTTCCTTGACTTTGAAAAATTGGAAATACTAAAAATACGAAAGCAGGTAATTTTCCAAATAGGCCAATTTTTAATCCACTCGGTCATATTAATAAAAGCTGAGCATTTGCTTTTACTTAAAATTTGAGACCTTTTACTCAAATTTTGAAATTTGGTTCATACAAATTGATGCCAAATTTCTAAAATCTTGAGTAAAAGTATTTGCTTCGTTTTTATTAATACGACCCATTGTTGATAATTTCTGGCTTTGCATTTTTCCGTAGAGAAATTGACGGGAGGCGATAATATAACTAAAATGCTTTTGAATTAAAAAATTAACAATATTTTTTCAAGAAAGGCCAATATGCTTAAAAGCTTCAAAATGGTGGGTCTTTTATTATGCTAGGTTGACGATTTCTTCAATAAATAATGATATTTACCTGAAGAACTCGAATCCATGATGTTTACTTTGATAACTCTCTTAAAACTGAAAATATTGACGTTTAAAAATGGGTTACTTAAAATACGTAAAAAATAAAAAATCGAAAAAGTGGGAGAATAATAAGTTTCGACTAGCGGCAGAGACACCCCCGTTGTCTATAAAAGCCGAGAAGACCGGTTTTTTATCGCCCGGTCTATTATAAACGCAGAGCGATTTTGGATTTTGTATTTGCACCAATTTTAAAATTTTCAATTTTGGCCGCATAAATTCGTAAAATCTACTTATGTTCAGCGTCTGCCCTTAAAAACATCTTCCAAAAAAAGAAATTTTCAAAACCCCCCCCTTGCCGAAATCCTGGATCCGCGCCTGAACCAGATATTAGATGTAATATGCATTGTAAAACTAAAAAGGCAAAAATAAAACAAAGTAAAAAAATTTTTTTAAAAAAGCTTTTATTTAATATTAATATAACAATTTACTAAAAAGGAAAAAAATAATTTTTTTATATTTTTGAACAAGATTTATATTAGTCCTTAGTTCATTTGGATCTTAATTTCAATCTAAACATACATTTAACGTATTTCTTCAAAGCATTTCTGTATATGTATCAACATAAATAAAAGCGCGGGTACTCATTACATATTCATGTTATAAAACCGTATTGGCGAAATGGAAGGAAGCGATAAAAACTTTAAATTCCAATTACGTAAGATATGCATTACGTAAAGAGCACCCGCGCTTTTATTTATGTTGATACATATACAGAAATGCTTTGAAGAAATACGTTAAATGTATGTTTAGATTGAAATTAAGATCCAAATGAACTAAGGACTAATATAAATCTTGTTCAAAAATATAAAAAAATTATTTTTTTCCTTTTTAGTAAATTGTTATATTAATATTAAATAAAAGCTTTTTTAAAAAAATTTTTTTACTTTGTTTTATTTTAAATCAAACAGCTGCCTTTTAAGCTTTGTTTTATGCAAATATTATTGACGTTAAGTATGATAAAAATAGCATATAGTATTTTTAGCGCGTTTCTAATAGAGTAAATATGTATTGAACACATGTAAAAAAACTGTTGCAATGGCGCTAAATCTTATATACATACTACATCAGTACATATGTATGACGAGCTCAGAGCAAAAACGAACTATCGTATAAACAAAAAAAAAGAAAAGGCGAAAACTCGAAGCGCAAAAACATGCCGGCGAAACATTTGAGTTCCTGTTTTCCCTAAGAAAAAAATCACGAAAAAGAAAAAAGGACAAAAACGAACTAAAATGTTTTGCCGGCATGTTTTTGCGCTTCGAGTTTTCGCGTTCTTTTTTCGTTTGTGCGATAGTTCGTTTTTTTCTGGTACTTAATAATAAAAAGGTGAATGCAAAAAAGCTCGAGCGTGTACAGAGCCTTTCTAGTCTGTGCACAACGGGGGCGCTACGCATAACACCCTCAGCGACGCTGAATAGGATACTCAACCTGTACATCGCGGACCTTGTGGCTAAAAGCGTAGCTGAAAAGACAACGCAAGGCTTACTGTGTAACCTAAATCAAACGCAAGTCGTCAATTAACGCACGCACGCAAATTTTTCATATGCGTTGAACCGAAATTAACTTGCGTGCGTGCACAGATAAAGAAATAGAAAAATATAGAAAATCAGAGAAAATATTGTTATTTTGTGGAATATGTACCTAACACACACGATATCAAAAGCAAGTGTCAATTTTTTTGCAAACAATCACCCACAATGCTTAATTTCAACTGTCACGCAAAACAAAAATTGGGCGTCGAGTTTGCTTTTTACGCACGCCGTTCAATTTCGGTTACTCCAGGCCCGTAGCCAGCTTTTCATTTCAGGGGGGGCTGAAGTAAAAAAATATATAAACTTTAAATTTTCTGTTTATTAAAAAAAAACAATATAAATTCATATATATATTACTTAAATTATTTGGTAGTTGTAACTTAAATAAGTAATATTTTTCTTTTCTTCTTGTTTGCCGTATCATTAATTACTTCATCTGGATCTATTTTAATATCCCAGTGCACTGCAATAACAGCAAGTGCACTCAGCCGCTCATTGCCCATCACACTGCGTGGTAAAGTTTTTATTCTTTTTAAGGTTGAAAAAGTTCTTTCAACGGAAGCGGTCGTCACTGGAAGACTTGCTAAAATTGTAAGCAGGTAGTGAATAGCTCGTTTCAGCAAAATAAGCAACTGTAAGCAAAAATTTACCACTCAACTAATTGCTGGAAGTAAAAGCAACCCTCTCAAATTGAGTTGCTTGGCTTAACTATACATGCAAACACGACTCAGCTGAACACTGAAGCGAATGATTCGTGTTTTCGTTTTTGGCTCGGCTGAATTCAGCAATAAGCAAAATACATCGGCTATTGCTGTTTTGCAGCGAGCAAATTCAAACCCTGATGTATATGCTCAAAATAGCGGTATTTTGTAGTATTACGCCGAATTGCATAGTATGACACTCCAGATTTTGTTGTTGCTTTTTTGTATACATATGTATGCCAATGATCTAAAACAGTCCCCTGCAAAAAATGCGATTAATCCGGGACGTGTCCGGGATCAATCGCAAGGGAGCATGCGACTAATACAATTTTACATCCCTTTATATGGAGTGAATTGATCGCATTTGTTCGAGCATGTCCTATGAAGAGACTAATTGTTCCACTTGTATACCCGAACGGGTACCAATGTAGATTAATCACTAACATACCGAACGGGTACAAATGTAGATTTTTCCTTAAAAAATTGTAAATGTTCATGCATATTTAAATAAAGATAAAGATTATATAATGTTTTACTTTTGTAAAAAAATTTCAATAAATAAATTTAAAAAATTGTAAGTTTTGAGTATGCATTATATCGTCCCCTCAATATAACAATAGCGTATAATTTTTTTGGGTTTTGAGAAAATCGAGTTTAAAGTTTTTGTCAAATCAGATACATATCTATTAAATTTTTTAACAAGAAATAATACACCATTTTTTCCAATGACATTTTGACCCACTTTGTGGAAGTAGAATTTGACGAAATTTTGACCAGACATAGAATCAATGATGGAGATTCTAAATATGCAATAAAAAAATAATGGCGTATGAGCACGTACGCTATTGTTATATTGAGGGGACGATATGAGCGTGATGAAAAGGATTTTTTCATAGGATATTTTAGGCAACATTTTGTTAAAATTGTTATTAAAAAAGGGTGTTCAATTCGTTTTACCGGTTGTTCTGTACCGGCTTCAGCCCTCTACCCCCCCCCCCCCTGGCTACGTGCCTGGGTTACTCCAATACAAGTTGTATGGGCATGAGAAATTTTTGACAGTAAATTGACGGCGTGCGTTTGATTTAGGTTACACAGTTAGCGTACCTAACAGGACATTTTTATCAACGGCCATTTGGATACAGCAACATACGAGGACTAAACGGCAGCTCTGACTACGTTACTCCCTTAACCAACTTCAGCAGGGGACCACATCGTCGTACCATACGAAAACTAACCTACGATTTTTTGTGGCTGACGAAATGTAACAAGTTCGACTTTTGGCCGACGAAAAGTAACAAAATCGAGTTTGGGCTGACGAAAACTATCAATTTCGTTTAAGCAACAACAATTTTAATGTAAAAACAGTATATAATTACTGATACTTTTCGTCAGCCAAAAATCGATTTTGTTAATTTTCGTCAGCCAAAACTCGATTTTGTTACTTTTCGTACAGAATTTTTTTATTGATAGCTTTTGCCAGAAATTTTAAATATGATAGTTTTCGTATGGTACGACGACATGTAATAATAGAACAGGACGGGTGGAAGAAAGGACTACGAGCCAATCGCCAGTCCTTCAACTTTTTTGCAGACTGATCTTAGATGGAGGAAGGGGTGGAAGCTGTAGTATTTTTCTTGGAGCTTGGTATACAAAAATCTTTTAGACTTCCGGACTATTGCAGTATCTTTCAAGCTGAGGTTTAGGCAGCCTCAAAAGCGGCGGAATTTGCAGCTGAACTAACGTCCTCAAAATCTCTAATAAAAAAGGCGAGCATGGCAGCAACAACTACCTCTCGGTGTGTGGAGCAGTGTAAGGCCAATCTACTGAGCACCCGGGCACCAGGTTGAAGGAAACGAGAGGGCGGACGCGCAAGTTAAACCCGGAGCAACACTTGCACAAGTAAATGCGGAAGACGGTTTCCCTTCTCTAAATTATTACAAAAAGCTCAAATAGATCAGGCATTGACGCGTAAAGGCGATTACCAGTGGGAGACCCTGGCATCCTGGAAGATCGCCAAAATCATGCTTCGGTCATACTATAAAGCTAAAACCGCGTACTACCTACTTACACTTCGCAGAGCAGCCCAGTTGGAAAGGTGGTCATGCATGACCTTGCGGACGCATGAAGAGATGTACGAAAAATTTTCTTTATAGTATGTATTCCAAAAAAAAAAAACTATGATTTCATCTAAACTCTATGTTGTGTGGCTGTCAACTTATAGGAAATCGATACACACTAGAATGCAACCCAAGGTAAGCGAATAGGTCAGACATCGGCTCTCAGCTGTACTTTCCAACTTATAGGAAATCGGATACATTCCAGAATGCAACCCAAGGTAAGCGAAGAGTTCAGGTATCGGCTCTCAGAGATAACATTGAATCTAGCAAAAAAAAAAAACAATTAGGAGAATCAAGTTTTCTTTAGTTTTGCTTTTTACAATTACGACAGCAATTCACAGAGTCTATTTCGAACAAACGGACGTATAAAAGGGGCACTGAAGATCAATATAAGAATGCAAGGCTGCACAACGATATCAACAACAAGTAAGGAAGCCTAAGTTCGAGTGGAATCGAACATTAGATACTCAGCTGTATGCTTTCATTGTTTGTTTGCGTTTGATGGAAACACGGATTATTTTATATAAAGCGAGTGCCGCATAAAGGGGGCGTAGCCACGCCCATTTTCAACATTTTTATCAGTCATCCAACTAAGCATATGAATATTATTATTTGTGCAAAATTTCATTCCTTTATGACTTCTCCTTACAGAGATGTCACGTTACAAATTCCCAAAGGGTGTTCCAGAAATATCTTTCTTAAAAAGTAGGCGTGGTCATAAACCGATTTCAATAAATTTTTGCGTGTCTATTAACACAAGTTATAAAAGTGTATAAACCAAGTTTCGTTATAATATCGCCATTATTTGTCGAGTTAAAGGCTAAGAAATCTCGTATATTCCTGTTTCTAAAAAGAGGCGGTGCCACGCCCATTTTCCAAAATTTTTGTGTTTTTCGTTTTATGTCCGCAGTTGGACTCCTGCTATAAAATTTCAATGATATATCTTTATATTTGACAGAGATATCGCTTAAAATGTTTTTATTAGGCCATTTTATAATACACATATATAAAAGTGGGCGTGGTCGTCAACCGATTTTGGAAATTTTTTGTCCAAACATTTGCCTAAGTAAGTATATCACGCGTACCGAATTTCATCGATATATCTTTAACGGTTTCTGAGTTATGACTCATAAAACTTTCAATGTTTGCCCCTTAATAAGTGGGTGTGGCACCGCCCATTATCCAAAATTTTTGTATTTTTTGTTTTATGTCCATAGTTGGACTCATGCGACAAAATTTCAATGATATATCTTTATATTTGACAGAGATATCGCTTAAAATGTTTTTATTAGGTCACTTTATAATATACATATATAAAAGTGGGCGTGGCCGTCAACCGATTTTAACTATTTTCCGTTCAAACGTTTGCCTAAGTAAGTATATCACGCGTACCAAATTTGATCGATATATCTTCAATGGTTTCTGAGTTATGACATAAAACTTTCAAGGTTTGACCTTTAATAAGTGGGCGTGGCACCGCCCATTTTCCAAAATTTCATAAAATTTCTGCCTAGGGGCCTGAGCTCAACACGTGGGTATAATTTCATCGTTCTAGCTATATTAGTGACTGAGATACCAAATTTCCGATTTTTTCTATATAGGAAAAGTGGGCGTGGTCATGGTCCGATTTCGCCCATTTTCAATACCAACCGTCCCAGTCTCGATACCAACTTGCATTTCATATTTCATTGAAATATCTCAATTTTTGCACGACTTAGAGTGTTTACAGACGGACGGACAGACGGACGGACGGACGGACGGACAGACGGACGGACGGACGGACATGGCTCAATCGATTTCTCTTTTCACCCTGATCATTTTGATATATATAAGTCTATATCTATCTCGATTATTTCATTCTGTTACAATCCACCGTTATGTGATTAAAACTATAATACTCTGTGTACTAGTACAGCTGAGTATAAAAATATTTTGTTTTGTTGAATATCAAATAAAAATTAACAAAAAAATTTTGTTTTGTTGAATATCAAATAAAAATTATTGAAATTATTTCGTTTCGTTGATTATGAAAAAAAAAAAAATTATCAAAATTATTTTGTTTCGTTGATTATCAAAAACAAAATAATAATAAAAATTTGTTTCGGGCTGACGGCTTCATTTTACTTTGAATTTTTATTAACGTTATTTTTTTTTTGATAATTTTTTTTGTTGGCTACCGAAACAAAATTTTTTCAATATTTGTTTTTTGATAATCAACAAAACGAAATTTTTTTTCATAATTTTTTTTGATAATTATCAAAACAGTATTTTTTTGTTCAGCACTTAACGTTTAAATTTTTCAAAGTTGAATTGAAAACAAAATATTTTTTCGGTTATTGATAAAAAATAACGTTAATGTGCAGCCCTGTAAGAATGTCCCACTATATGAAGGCGTTGGGTGAAGCAGTGAAGGGGAAGATGGTGCGACAATGAGAGAAGCAGAGGAGAACAAGCTGGAGTGAAGTTACATATTTCTAGTTGGAAACCGTATGAAGAGGATGAAGAGAAAAATGCAAACAATTTTTTTTTATTTTTAAGTGAGAAAATAAACCGACACTGAGATCACGGCAAGAGCGACTCTTATACAAACATTCCTTTTTGCCTTACCTTGGCAGGGAAAAGTGGATGCATGACTTTGCTAGGACATCACCATGAAAAAAATCATGCATTCTGGAATGTATTTATATCCATTTATAGATGACCATACATTACCTTTTCCAACTGGGAGACTGCAGACTGGTAGTCGGCATACTAACACAGGCACAATGCCCTCACACCATCTCATGCGTTCAAAATGGAATTGGTGCAGAGTTAGGCGTGAACGGCATCCAATGAGGACGATGTTGTAGGCACTCTGGAACAGCTTATCTGTAAATGTCCAGCTTTCGGCAGACTACGATTTAACAATCTCGGCTCCGCTTACTTTACATCTCTAGAGAGCACTGCGGACCGGGAAATTAACAAAATATTAAAACTTGCGAAGACCTGCATTGCGAGTGTAATATAATAACATAATGCCTCCGGTATGTTGGCAACACTAAGGATCATATGTGGTCTATGTGAGCGGTCTTCAGACGACCTCAGCCAACGCAACCTAACCTAACCTAGTTTGTTTTTGCTCTGAGAAAAAATGTCTAATTTTTGCTCTGAGCTCGGCATATGTAGGAGTTATGTGTCATTTTCCTTGCAACCTATATACATATATGTATGTACATGTATGTACATGTGTCTGTAAAGTTGTCAAAAAATAAAATAAAAAAAACATACCACTAATAAACACAATTTAGCACTGATCACGTATTTAGATCAAATAAACTCTAACACATTTGACATTTGCGCACACAAGCTGACATATCTATATACTTACATACCTATGTATACTCATGCCAGTGTAAAGTTGACATATGACGCTACAAAATGCTTTTTTTTGTATTTATTTGTTTTGATTTCACGTACATATGTATGTATCTTTGTATGTACTTATTTGCAAAAAATATTCATTTGTTAATTTTTGCGAAATATCTAACAATAAGGGTATTCATTTAAGAGTATAAGTTTATAAAGTGTAAATTTCTATCAGTTTACACACACTGTTATATGAACGCACCTAATAATTTTTTTTCGTAAACTTGTCATCAGCTGTGCTATTGTCAAAATTTATTTAAAACTATATCTACATATATTAAAGACATATATTAAAATATGCCAAAAATAAGTGAGAAATCCAAATTAAAACGACTTTACAAGGAAATTTTTGTAAATGACTTACTGATGCTAGAGGTTTCTGTTGCGCAAGGTTGCTTTTTTCGAGTTTACAGCGTTTACACACTGAAATGTGCGCGTAAATTTCTCAACCATGCGTAAATGATTTTCCATACAAAATTTGACAGTTCGTTTACAAACTTTATAAATTTACAAGTTTACACACTTTACGAGGCATTTATAAGGTTAAATGAATACCCTTAATGTCGTTACTTTAAGTAAATACCACAGTACGTTATTTTGACAAATAAATGTCAATCAATTTGCTAATGAGCAGATAGAAGTGTGGTAGCGGTAGCAACAGCACGTCCAAAGTTGTGGGGGAAATCACAATTCAACACACACAGAGATGTTACACTGTGGAGGAAAAAGGTGTCTGTGACTCTGTGCAGGTGTTTTGCAGTGCCATAACGGATCATTACGACAAAAAGCTTTAAAATTAAAAAAAGTTGTTTGTATGATATAATGTGGACCCAGATCGACCCAGGAAGTATTCGAGCAATATTGACATCAAATGAAAGGTGTTGAACAGGCCTTCAACATAAAGTTATTTTCATTGTGATGCATAGGCCGGGTCCTCAGATATGGGTCAAAACGTAGGACCGAGTGACCCTGGAAAGTTTCTGAGCGATATTGGTACCAAATGAAAGCTGTTGAGGAGGACTGCAACAAAGAGCTCTTTAAATAGTGATGCCTAGGCCTGGTTCCAAGATTTGGGTCAAAGCGTGGACCCGGATAACCCGTGAATGTTTTCGAGCGATATTGGTAGCAAATAAAAGACGTTGAGCAGGGCTATTTTCATTGTGATGTTTCCCAGAGATGGCTCAAGTAATGGGCCCGGATGGTGATGGACGGTCCCGGTAAGGTAAAGGTAAAGGTAAAGGTAAAGGTAAAGGTAAAGGTAAAGGTAAAGGTAAAGGTAAAGGTAAAGGTAAAGGCAAAGGTAAAGATAAAGGTGAAGGTAAAGGTAAAGGTAAAGGTAAAGGTAAAGGAAAAGGAAAAGGTAAAGGTAAAGGTAAAGGTAAAGGTAAAGGTAAAGGTAAAGGTAAAGGTAAAGGTAAAGGTAAAGGTAAAGGTAAAGGTAAAGGTAAAGGTAAAGGTAAAGGTAAAGGTAAAGGTAAAGGTAAAGGTAAAGGTAAAGGTAAAGGTAAAGGTAAAGGTAAAGGTAAAGGTAAAGGTATAGGTAAAGGTAAAGGTAAAGGTAAAGGTAAAGGTAAAGGTAAAGGTAAAGGTAAAGGTAAAGGTAAAGGTAAAGGTAAAGGTAAAGGTAAAGATAAAGGTAAAGGTAAAGGTAAAGGTAAAGGTAAAGGTAAAGGTAAAGGTAAAGGTAAAGGTAAAGGTAAAGGAAAAGGTAAAGGTAAAGGTAATGGTAAAGGTAAGGGTAAAGGTAAAGGTAAAGGTAAAGGTAAAGGTAAAGGTAAAGGGAAAGGTAAAGGTAAAGGTAAAGGAAAAGGTAAAGGTAAAGGTAAAGGTAAAGGTAAAGGTAAAGGTAAAGGTAAAGGTAAAGGTAAAGGAAAAGGTAAAGGTAAAGGTAAAGGTAAAGGTAAAGGTAAAGGAAAAGGTAAAGGTAAAGGTAAAGGTAAAGGTAAAGGTAAAGGTAAAGGTAAAGGTAAAGGTAAAGGTAAAGGTAAAGGTAAAGGTAAAGGTAAAGGTAAAGGTAAAGGTAAAGGTAAAGGTAAAGGTAAAGGTAAAGGTAAAGATAAAGGTAAAGGTAAAGGTAAAGGTAAAGGTAAAGGTAAAGGTAAAGGTAAAGGAAAAGGTAAAGGTAAAGGTAAAGGTAAAGGTAAAGGTAAAGGTAAAGGTAAAGGTAAAGGTAAAGGTAAAGGTAAAGGTAAAGGTAAAGGTAAAGGTAAAGGTAAAGCTAAGGTAAAGGTAAAGGTAAAGGTAAAGGTAAAGGTAAAGGTAAAGGTAAAGGTAAAGGTAAAGGAAAAGGTAAAGGTAATGGTAAAGGTAAAGGTAAAGGTAAAGGTAAGGTAAAGGTAAAGGTAAAGGTAAAGGTAAAGGTAAAGGTAAAGGTAAAGGTAAAGGTAAAGGTATAGGTAAAGGTAAAGGTAAAGGTAAAGGTAAACGTAAAGGTAAAGGTAAAGGTAAAGGTAAAGGTAAAGGTAAAGGTAAAGGTAAAGGTAAAGGTAAAGGTAAAGGTAAAGGTAAAGGTAAAGGTAAAGGTAAAGGTAAAGGTAAAGGTAAAGGTAAAGGTAAAGGTAAAGGTAAAGGTAAAGGTATAGGTAAAGGTAAAGGTAAAGGTAAAGGTAAAGGTAAAGGTAAAGGTAAAGGTAAAGGTAAAGGTAAAGGTAAAGGTAAAGGTAAAGGTAAAGGTAAAGGTAAAGGTAAAGGTAAAGGTAAAGGTAAAGGTAAAGGTAAAGGTAAAGGTATAGGTAAAGGTAAAGGTAAAGGTAAAAGTAAAGGTAAAAAAGGTAAAGGAAAAGGTAAAGGTAAAGGTAAAGGTAAAGGTAAAGGTAAAGGTAAAGGTAAAGGTAAAGGTAAAGGTAAAGGTAAAGGTAAAGGTAAAGGTAAAGGTAAAGGTAAAGGTAAAGGTAAAGGTAAAGGTAAAGGTAAAGGTAAAGGTAAAGGTAAAGGTAAAGGTAAAGGTAAAGGTAAAGGTAAAGGTAAAGGTAAAGGTAAAGGTACAGGTAAGGATAGGGATAGGGATAGGGATCGGGAAAAGTAGGTTTTGTCGCAGCAAATATAACCATATAACTTTTATTCAGAGAAAGAAAATTTTTTTATTATTCGCAGCCATTAAGATGGACTCCAAGATAATGGTGAGCAATACGGTAATCAAAGACTTGTCTTTAGGCTTCATAGGAATAAATTTTAGCAGAACAATGTCTGGCGGGTCTGCTGGTATATGTAGTATGTAAAATCAATTAAAGGAAGTGCTACTTAACTTACTTTTTATCATTCACGTGTTCGAACTGCTAAAGCGTAGAGGGTGCAGAGCAAAATTGATAAGCGCCCAACCAGCACATGTGAGTTGCACTTCAGAAAAACAATGATTTGCCTTGTAAAGCTTGAAATGAGTATGAGTGAACAATTGCAATTTTCACTGAAATAATTCATTTAAAAAAAAAAAAAACAATTACATACATACATATGTATGTAGCGTTAACCTTGAATATTTTTATTAACTTTTTTTTATTAAAAAAAAAAAAATAAAAAAGCAAAATATTTACCTATAAACTTTAAAAGTATTCACCTGCAGCCTTAAACTCTTTTTTGTATCAATTTATTTGTTGTTTTATTTTATTTTTTTGTTTCCTCTGCTCAATGTAATTTTGCTTAACAACATGTTTTGCTAACACTAACGTCATCAACGATTATTTACTTTTACTATCAGCCTATAAATACTTAAGAATATTTTTTTATTATTTATTTTATTTATTGTTTTTTTATTTATTACTTTATTTTTTTTTTATTTATTATTTTATTTTTTTTTATTTATTATTTTATTTTTTCATTTACCATTTTATTTGTTCATTTACTATTTTATTTATTAAATTAAATTAATGACTTTCGTTGTAAAAGCTGTAAACGTTTAACACTCTGGCATTTATCAAACTATCGATAATCGCATGAGAGAAAGACGAGCGAAAGTGGCGATCAATGGGCATGAATGTAAAAGTCGAGCTTGACTTACCAATTTGGTTCACGCATTACTATACTTCAATGCAAGCAAAAACATCCGCATAACTGCAAAAGCTTTAATAGCAAAACATTTTATTCATAAAGCACTCGTTTCATATTAGATAGTACACTTAATTTCATTATGAAATTAATATCTCAGAAGTAAGCGGCTTATCACAAAGCAATTAACTACTTTAATATAAATTTATTAATTGCTTAGATTTTAATCTAATGCCAGTTGCTTTTTACTCACATATACACACATATGTACATACACACATTCAAAACATACATAAAATGCTATCATATTTTTGATATTGTGAATGGTCATGATTTGAATAGTGATAGTAATAATACACTTAGGTTAATATATCGCACCCTAAACAGTGTTGCCACTTTAGCTATTTTGTAGCTAGATTTAGCTATTACTTTCGACGTTTAGCTATAGAAATTTGCGTTTAGCTATTAGCTATTTTCTTTAGCTTATTTGTTTAGCTATTTTAGCTATAATATTTTTTTGTAATTTCCTCACTTTTGTACAAAATATTATGATGTTTATCAGGACTTTATAGAATATACTGTTCCTTACTCGAAGTATGTACGGGCAAGATGAGAAGCAATTTTCAAATTTCCAAAAGATTGCTTCAGATCTTGCCCGTATAGACACGCTTATTGGTACATACCCTGCAGTCAAAAACCAGATGGCAGTTAATTAGAATATTTAAGCAAATTGATTGACCATATTTTTCTTCACTAAATCGAAAAAAGTGATAGTGGAAATTTTATCCACAAAATCATTAAAAAGCATTTGCACTACCACCAATAAAATAAGTGGTTCTTAAATATTTTTTCATAAATAGAATTTAGTGGTAGAGGTAAGTAAGTTCACGAACAAATTACTACACTACACCATTTCCAGATGGATTTTAGAAAGCGTCAACTGGATTTTAGAAAGGGGAAATTGGATTTTAGAAATGTCAATTGGACTTTAGAAAGGGGAAATTGCATTTTAGAAATGTCAATTGGATTTTAGAAAGGGGAAATTGGATTTTAGAATGTGCGTGTAAAATAAATTTTACACAGAATTTTTCGAATAGAAATTCTTTATTGCATATGAAGGTATAATGTATGTACATATACGTAATTATATAAATTTTTTGTAGATGAAAAATTTTTTAAACTTGTAATAAAACTTTCACGTTATTCATGCTAGTGGAACGTATATATATGTTTATGTATGTATGATCCGCTCTGGTAGAGTGCCTATTTTACTTTTATGTCAATTCTGATATTTTTATTTAGTGGAATAAAATGTTGATCCAATAAATTTTCACTACCAGTATTTTGATTTAGTGGAAAAAATTTCGACTACCACTATGTGAATTAATGGTAGTGGACTTTTAAAAGATCCACTCATCCAAAATTTATTGGAGCTAGAAAATTAGTATCGTTTTAAATATGTAAGTAATTATTTAGCTATTTTTGAAGAAACATATTTTTGGCTATTAATTTTAGCTTTGAAAAAAATTGTTTAGCTATTTTTAGCTATTTTCTTCTTTTAATCTAGCTATAAGCTCCAAAATATTCTGGCAACACTGACCCTAAATCAAAAAGTGGCACAACTCAAAATTTTTCGAAATCGAGTTTTTTTCATAAACGGGTATACGGAACATATCTCTAGCGATTGCCAAAAAAAAAACTTTTGAATAACTGTCTCTTTCGACCGAAAAATAACGATTATACCTGGCCCTTTGCCATACGATTGCTTGTAATGAAAAAAAGGTTTTTTGCTCTCCAGAAAATTTTTGAATTTTGAGTTGTGCCACTTTATGATTTAGGGTGCGATATGTATCTCTAACAAATAAATATTTTATTCTGAACTTCTGGTCCGATGCGCCGATGCGCCATTTAGATGATACCACAACTCGTGACTTAACCAGTGAAAAAGTAGAAGTAGAGGAGAATGAGCAGTGCAGGACCCACTCCCTATATCCTGTCGCAGAAAGGTTTGCCAAGAAACTTCATTCTGCCTTGGCAGTGCGAAGGACACTCGCACAGCAGGTGCTTCACCGTCTCCTCCATACCAAAAAGGCCGCAGCTGCGACACATGGTGTTATGGTCCAATTCCAATCTGGCCGCGTGTGCGCTGTGAAAACCGCAGTTAAGCGGAAAATGTCTCTTCTGTTCATCTTTAGAATGGCTGAAGTTCGCATCTCATTGTATGAAGGCCACGAGCTTCTGCATAACCTGCAACCGCCTCCATTTGGTTTTAGCCTCCTCGAACCAGTGCCGAGAGATCCTCCGGCCTTTGATCCAACCCAGTGGCGCAAGAACCTCCTCCGTCTCAGTGACATCCGAGAGCCGAGCCGAGCCCTGCCTGGCCAGCGCATCGGCTATTTATTTGCCCTGGATGTCGCGGTGCCCCGTCACATAATTAAAACTAATGTACGTGCTATTTTTATAAATTATCTTTTGTGTGGCGCCAAAGCGAAAGGTCAGCAAAATATTAGTAGATATGCAACTATGTAATTATTAAAGGAATTTAGCGGAAATTTGTTTAATTAGTACAAAGAAAAAGAATAAAATGTGAGCAAATAAACATAATGAAACAACAACAACATAAGCATAAAAAAAGAAAGTGCAACTACCATTAAGCTTCGCTGAGTTGCTTGTACTTTTGCTCACCTTTTGCTGCTATGCGATACGTACTCCATCACCCCCACCAAAAAAGGTATTTTCAAATTAAATAAACCACTGATTTGTTATCGATAAATTTACACAAGGCAACCGCATGCCGCGCCAGAACGACCGTATGCACAAGCCAAGCCATGTACATATGTATGCGATAACAGCCATGTAAACACGCACTCAAACATGTTTCAGTTAACGAACGGTAAACATTGAAAAAAAAAAAAAAACCACAACAAAACAAACATTGTCAACAAACAATAGGCGTGTTTCTTTGGCCATTTGTTCTGCTCGCTTATAGGTACTGGATTCCGCTCTCTTAGCTGATAGTTTTCATACAAAATGTTAGGGGCCTTAAGGACTGGTTTCGCCATCACCGGTTAAGTTAATCGCTTCTTAGTTTGACGTAAATTGTAAGCTAATCATTTTGCCAATTATTTTTATTGTGAATAAGTAAAATGATTTGAAATTGCCGCTAGATGTCTCATCCATTTCGACACTATCCAAAATTCAATCCCAACGCCGTTCGTTAAAGTAAAGGAATTGGAAACAAGTAAGAGCGTCCGTACCGAAGACTTCATATCCTGCGGTTATATCGGAGCTATATGTTATAGTGCTCCGATATTGAAAATTTTCAGCAACCTTAATTGGGTCAATATGGGTAAAAATACTGCAAAGTTCCATTTCCTTATCTGTTTAAATGGAGAAGTTGTAGCCATTGTGAATAGAGATAAGTGACCTGGCTTTGGGATGTGTAGTCGATAATTCGATTAAAAATATTCGATATGTCATCGGCAAATGTCAAAATCGGGTACAGAAATGGCGGCAATTTCCGGATGTGGTTGTTGTAAGAAAAGGGACCATAATAATATGGGCATACCAATCAAAACAGAAACACAATTCCGGAATTGGGAATGAAAAAAAAAAAAAACCAATTCATAATTCCGAAAAGAAATTAACACAGAAAGATGAAGAGCAACTTCTATTGCTTTCACCATCGTCATTGGGTCATAACAACAACTTTAAAATCAGCTGATCGCAGCTGTTCGACACCCTTTGACACACATCCCAGAGTCAAATCACCTTTATCTATTCACAATGGTGGTAGCCCATAATGCCAATATCTGAACAATCGGTTGTATGGCAGCTATATGTTATAGTGGTCCGATTCGGCCGATTCCGACAAATGATCAGATTCTTCTAAAAATACAGTCACATTCCGAATTTCAAGCAGATATCTCAAAAACTGAGGGACTAGTTTGCGTTCAAACAGACGGACAGACGGACATGGCTTAACCGACTCAGCTCATGATCCTGATCATATTTGTATATATTTTGGTGGGTCTGTCACGCCTCCTTCTGGTACTTTCAAGATTTATATTTCGCCACAAAGTTATATTACCGTTCGACTCAGCTCATTATCCTGATCATATTGGTATATATTTTTGTGGGTCTATCACACATCCTTCTGGTACTGTTAAGATTTATATATCGGCACAAAGTTATAATACCATTTAATTCCAATGAGAGGTATAAAAAAGTGTTGGTGAACGGTGTTGAGATTGAGTCTTGGATAGTGCCGAAATGGAGAAGAGGAGGAAAATACACCCTTTTTTTCCAATTCCCCTACTTTAACGATCGGGCGTATCATCTTCACTTTGTTTTATACCATGTGTAGTTTTTTTTCGAAACTCTCTAAATCTTACCAAAGAGCGTATATGGATAAGAGGCTGCAGTTTGAAAAACTTCACACTAGATGTCACATTTCGCGCGAGATGGGAACCGCCATATACGCTCTTTCATCTTACCCAAACGAATGCAGCTAATGACTGTTGGCTGCTGGCTGTTGGTTGTTGTTGTTGTAGCATTTTTTTCTTGTACAAACATGTATGTAAATATGTGCTGCTAATTTATAGAAAAAAAAATAGAAAGAATTTCTCTTTAAAATTTAATAGACTGGTCGCCGCTATGATGGTAGACGGTGCTAATGGGAATTGGGTGGTATGAGGTTGGGGCGTGCGGCATGCGGTTGTCTAAGGCGCTGATAATGCTGGGCTACTTCAAACAATGCTCAAGTACCTATTTATGTATATATTTTATATATGTACTTTAATGTCTATCAATGACACATTTTATATTGTTTTTCTTGTTGTAATGTTTTTTTTTTACTTTTTTCTTGTCACTCCTGCCCCCGTTAACTGTTACCACTTTCATGTACTATGAAAAAAAGTGCTTTGTTGTTTTTATTATAATAAAAATAGATATCCCATATACATATGTACATGCGCTGATTTAATAAAAAGTAAGCGCCCGCAGTTTGCTTAGTAGATTCTAGGCGATAATGTCGTTAATAGAAACGCGTCGCTTATCAAAAAAAAGTCGTTTATGAATTTTCAAAAAAAAAAAAATGTGTTAATAAGCCTTTAAAAGATTTCCATTTATAAACAAAAAGTTTAAAATTAAAATAAATATTTTGCAAAAAATTACTACAATTTTTTTTTAAATTTAAATCCAACAAAATGCTTTACTTTCTATTTTCTAACACATTTGCCGCCGCTTTTCGACCACAATCGACAACAAACAAAGAGCTTTGCGGAGGGCATCGGTGGCAGCAGCAACAGCAGCAGAATTGCGCCAAAAGTGTGATGTCGCCGCGACGCTTAATTTTGTTGCTTATTTTTTATATTGCATATTTGATGTTTGGCGCGAGCATCTACTATCACATAGAGCATGCGTTGGAGAAGCAAAATCGTGCAGATGATCTCAAGGCGCGCATCGAAATGAATAGTAAGTGCAAAACTATTTTTTAATACATATTTTTTTTATAAGTGGTGGTTAGTGATGGCTGATTTTTTGTTGTTTTATTCGATTGTATCGGTTGTTCAAACCATTGTGAATTGGAGAATACTAGATTTGGATTCGGGAAAATATTCCTTTCGGATTCGGAAAAATATTCAGCTGGTGTTCGTTAAATATTCGAGAAAATTTTTTGTTCCGATTCAGAAGAATATATGTATTGGGCGGATTCGGAAAAATATTCGGTCGTATCGGGAAAATATTCGGTTCGGATTCAGGAAAGTATTCGGTCGAAGCCGAGAAAACATTCGGTCTTATTCAGTTAAGTATTCGGAAAAAATTTCGGTCGGATTCGGGAAAGTATAACGAAAAATATTCGGTTCGGATTTAGGAAGGTATTCGAGATAATATTTTGTTCGGATTCGGAAAAAGATTCGGTCAGAATTGGGTAAGTTTTCGCCAAATACACGTCAGTTCGGATCCGGGAAAATATTTCCATCATCGGAAAATTATTCGGTTCGAATACGGGAACATATTCGGTCGGATTGGGAAAGTATTCGGAAAAATATTCGGGTAGGATTCAGGAAAGAATTCGGTCGGAGTCGAGAAAACAATCGGTCTTATTCAGTTAAGTATTCGGAAAAATTTTCGGTTGGATTCGGGAAAGTATTCTGAAAAATATTCGGTTCGGATTCAGGAAAGTATTGGGTCGGGTTCGAGAAAACATTTAGTCATACTCGATTAAGTATTCGGAAAAATTTTCGGTCGGATTCGGGAAAAGCTTCGGTCGGAATTGGGTAAGTTTTCGCCAAATACACGTTAGTTCGTATCCGGGAAAATATTCCCATCATCGGAAAAACATCCGGTTCGGATTCGGAAAAATATTAGGTCAAGTGCAGAAAAATATCCGGAATAATATTCGGTCAAGTTCAGAAAAATATTCGCCATATTCAGGAAAATATTCGATAATATTCAGGAAAGTATTCAAAAAAATATTCGGTCGAATTCGATTAAGTATTCGGATTCGGTTTCGGTCTTGGGTTTTATTCAGCTTCGTATTCATATTATAATATATTTGAAAAAAAAAAAAAAAAAAAAATCGGTCGGATTGAAGAAAATATCTGGTTTGGATTCGCGAAAATATGCGGCCGTATTCGGGAAAATTATCCAGTCGGATTCGGAAAAATATTCGGGTCGGATTCGGTTAAGTATTCGGTTTCGAATTCGGCCGTGGGTTCATATTGGGCTTTATTTTTTAATTGAAGAATAATTCACTCAAAACCGCCGATACCTGTTGTGAATCAAGTGAAAAAATAATACATATAACTAGTAAACCCGGCCACGTGATGCTGTGGCTTTCAATTACACTGTGCGACAATTTGAGGTTGGAAGACTACTTATTGCCACATTTGAAAATTTTTTGATATACCTTCATAGCTACTGGTTATTTTTTATTTTCTGTTGATCTAGATTTTTTATACATAGATTTTGACCAAGGAGCCCCATAGTGAAGTTTTGTGCCGAATATTTTTCTAGACTATGGTAACCTTAAAGCGATCTACAAAAGGCCATTTGGCGCGCTCCTCCTTTTCTTTCTAGTTCTCTTTCTCTTCCCCTTTCCCCTTTATTTGCGCTTTATTTTCCCTTTATCCATTTTATTTTTCATATTTCCTCTTTCGCTTCCTGTCCTTCGCCATATCCGTCCCTTTCATTTTCGTCTTCCCTTTCCTTTTATTACCCATCTTCAGTGCTAGGCCTTGCATGACATTTCAAATTTAAAAATGAGATAAACTGTAGCGTAAAAATGGATTATTGAACGGTGGCATCCTTTTTGTAAAAATTTTAATAAATTACTCATTTCCATGCCAAGTCCTTTCATATGACACCTCAAATTTAAAAATCAAACAAACTATAGCGTAAAACTGAATTTTTGAACAGGTGGCAACCCTTTTTGAAAAATTTCTATTAAATTGCTCAATATCAGGTCAAGCCCTTTCATCTGACACCACATTTTCGAAAATCGGTATAACGGTGTAACAGTTATGGTGCTTACAAAAAATCGCTTAGCGTAATATATATAAAGATAGTTTGAAAAAAACTAAGAACACTCTAAATATGTACACTGAAGCGCGTCTACAGTGCGTATACGTAATTTGTTTACGCAACAGCTGTTGCACAGAGCACAGATTTGCCGCTATGATTAGAAAATTTACAACAGAAATCCAGATTTTTTCATGAATAAAGAAACATGTTTTTTTTTTTAATTTCGTGTTCATGTGTCTCGTTCAACACCGGATTTGTGATTGCACATTTGTCCGATTCCATTCACAATGGTCAGAAGTTGTCTCACTTGTAATATTTCACAATGGTTCAAATTTGACTTGGCAGTGGTTATTTTTGTAAGGAGCGCTTCTTCCTCTTTTACTTTTTCTTCTTCTTCTTATTTGGCTCTTAAATGATTTTGTTTCACAAAAAAAAATAAAACACGCACGCCTTCGTTTTATTTACCTTGCAAATCATTTAAAAGAAAACACACACGTTTCGCATACACTTAATTATGTAAATGCGTTAATGCAATTAACAAATAAAAAAGCATACCTGCACAATTAAATATGCCAATTTAGTTTATCGATTATCATAGTTAAAAGATTGCACATCACTGTCATTATTTATATGCGCGCGTTGTTCGATATTCGATTAATTAGCAACATAACTTTTTTATATTGTTAATTTCTTGTGTAAATAAACTGCGAAAAAAACGACTAATTGATTTAAGCAAAATGGAGCAGACGCTATATTATATATTATTATATACCTACATACATTTTAATATAATATATGTACATACATACATATATTTCTTGGAGCTTTTTTCAAGCGTTCCAGCGTGATGATATGAAAAGAGAAATTAAAAATGTAAAAAATTTATTTTTAGCAACGTGAGCTGAGTCAGTGTACATACATACATACATACGTTTTGTTTGCGCAAATTTGATTTCTGATTACACATACATATTTTAATTTGATGGACGTTACTAACAACGCGTGTGGTGGAAATGGCAGGGAAGGGAGCACGAATATATTTAGAAAAAAAGAAAGACATGGGCAATAACAAGAACGTCATGTATGTAAGTACTTCACGAATCACCTCAACCTGAAAGAGTCCATATTATTTCCTATGCCGATGACGGTTCAATTATGGCGTAAGCCACCGACATAAGAGCAACGGTTATCTTTCCGAGCTTTCCCAGTTCTTCATATCGCGCTCGCAAGTATTGCAACCATCCAAGTCCTTCGCCAACGTGTTCATGACATGGACGAAGGACGCAAGGCTGGTATAAGGATAGAGAATATACATACCCATACCTACCGTAAAGGACCCAAAAATTTTGGTAGTTACCTACGATCGCCTGATTGGTCACTGGCGATAAGAATAGGGTTGCCAGACGTACTGATTTGATCAGTACAATACTGATTTTTCGTGCCCCGTACTGATGGTTTTAAAAACCATAAGAAATACTGATTTTTTGGATTTTGTACTGATTTGTACTGATTTTTAGCCGATACTAAAAAAATTCATTTTTATCACCCTGCACTGCTTTTAATTTTCCAACTGTTTTCATTTGACGTTTGTAACCATGAAAGAATTAGGAAGGAGGCAGCAACGCGAACGTTAAATGTCATAGAAACATGATGGACAGTTAACGATACGGAAACAAAAACAAAATGCCAGTAATAAAGATGATTTTTTTTTTGTGGAAGACAATGTACTGATTTTTTTGGGAAAGGTATCTGGCAACCCTAGATAAGGATGACAGCACAAAGCGTGTTGCCCGACCACCTTCTCTTCCTTTCATTGTCGCCTTCTCGCTTTCAAATGACGAGTGGCTCAATTTTGATTCTCCTTGTTTGGACGTCGACATTGTGGCGTTAGCCACCGACATAAATAACTTAGGTTCTAAGATCAACGGTTAACTCTCCGACCTTCCCTACCGTAAACTACACAAACATCCTGGTTGTTATCTTCCACCGGCTTGCCTCCTTTTCTGCGCATACGACCGCCAACGCGAAAAGTTTCCGAGTCGTAACAGAATCCTCAAATCGTTAACCGGCAGCACTTGGGGAAAAAGTAAAGAAACTCTTATCGCCACATATGTACATATAGAAATCGGGCGGCCGATCCTAAATTACGCATCGCCAATGTGGTCGCCGGGTACTTGTAGCAAACGGTGGAAAAAAACTCCAAGCCTGCCAAAACTCTGCCTTGCGAATCGCCACGGGAGGAAGTCTACTGATGGCGTCGGAACGCCGCCTATATCACGAGGCACAGGTGCTCCCAGTCGAGAAACATAACACTATGCTCAACAAGCAATTCCTACTGGGATGCCACCGTAGAGGACATGCCAATAACTGCAGTCCAAGCCTACCCTCAGGCACGCCAGAAGTCATCCACACACAGTATCCACCTTTTTCTCGTCCCATCTATCAGTTGTGATTCTAAAGTACCAACCGCCACTAATAGATGAAGTAGAATTGGAATTATCTAAGGAAAATCGCGTCGCTCTGTCGCAACTTAGATCGGTTTGTCGTAGTTGGCTTAACTCCTACAGGGCTAGAATAGATCCCGACATACCAAACGTATGTCCGGAATGTGGAGAGACGCCACATAACACACGACATCTCTTCATATTTCCTCTCACCCCCAAAACACTTAACATCTCTATCGTCTCTCGGGACAAGCCCAATAGAAGCTGCTACATTTTTAGGTTTATAACCAAATCGCACTTGGCAAGGGATGACCGAAATTCGCTGGCGCATGATTTGATTTTAGACTTGATATTTCTAGTTACCGTCATTTGTGAAGTCCTATTTTCCGTAGGATGATTGCTTGCTTTTTGGCTTTGGTTAGCTCGGCAACTAATCTCCATTTTCATCCATCAAGTATCCCCCAAAAAAGGGCCACCAACACTGTCTTTTTCGTATTCGAACATTGCCTACCGTTAGTCAAGTGCATGCAAATCAATCAATCAACGAGTTGTAGCGTTAAATCAATCCCCAAAAAACGACAACGAACTTGACACAAGAAAAGCCAAATAAAGCAAGGAGGAGGAGGAGGAGGTGATTGTAGTTTAGCCTTTGGTATTGTAATCCATATACGCACGTACAAACAAAACATAACACGTTGAATGAACGATATTTGTACATGCATACAAACGTGCACAAATTTACACGCTGAACGCAACACCAACAATAACAACAAGTAGGCTAGGCTAGCTGACGAGTTGCAATCACAGCTAATCCAAAATACTTGTCATTAGCTTTTTTTTTCTACATACATACATACATATATATATAAAATTCTTCTTCCGTAAACGAGCAAAGCCGGCAACAACGGCGACGACGACACCGACGACGATCACGCGAATTAATTTGTATGATAAACACACCTACGATTGTCGTTTTATTTTTATTGCTTTGTTTATTATACCTACTATTATTATTTTTGTTGCTTTTCCTTTTTTGATTTCTTTTTTATTTGCTTATACTTTTGTTTTGTTGATTGAAATTTAGCTGAGAACGGCCGACGGCCAGCCAACCAACAAACAAATTAACTAAATTGCCCAATGAACCAAATAAAAGTGACGAACTAGGTACCTACATACATAAAACAAAGCCATTGAACGGTGCTTGTAAAAACGCAGTCACATGCAAATAAAAACACACATGCAAACACGCTTACACATACTTGACTTTGTTTACAAATGACCGTACATATATGTATGCTGCTGCTTCTTGTTCGCTTTCCGCTTGCCGGTGATGGCGAACAGCCGTGTGCATGCATGAACGTGTGTGGGCAGGTGTATTTACCCTGCAAAAATTCCGAGTACTCCAGTCGCTAATCCATGGAGTGCTCGCTATGGACCAACCGATTACTCCATAACTTGCCACATTTCATACAAAAAATATGGTCCATTTAATATTGCATGTCATTGCAATGGAGTATATACACCAGCCCCGCATAACAAACAAATTAATCCATGGAGTAGCTACATTGGATTAATTGATGGAGTACCTAACAGTTAGCCGAACATAACAACAAAAACAAATGTTTATCGCGACGACGACGAATGACGTGTATACATACAAACATATGTATTTTTCGACACTACTAGTACGAGCTAAATCTCTTTTGCATGTTATCAACTGGCGAATTTAGCACGGCGATGTCCTAGGCGGTGTCAATTGTCACCCTCTGCACTACATTTTCGATAGCTCCGAACTAGTACTAAATTCTACAGTTTACACTAGTTCGTTTATTGGTACATTTTCGATAGTTCTGAACTAGCTACAAGTACCTACAAATTTTACAGTTTTATATCTGCCGCTTAAGTGCAGCCTTTGACACACTTCATGCAAGTGGCGCGATGGCCGACTGGCTAACGCATGTGCCTTTCTATCTGAGGGGCGCGCGTTCGAATCCTGTCGGTGTCAAGGTGGGTGATAATTTTTTTTTTTTATTTTTTTTTAAACTAATATTTTTTTATTTATTTATTTAATAAAAATTTACAATAATATTTAAAAATTAATAAAATAAAAAAAATTAAAAATAAGCCTGAGGGATCGGAAAAGCATAATAGTGATGGGCGAGTCCGAGATGTTTAGACAATCGAGAGAATCGCCATCGTTGCAAAATCACAATCGAGTCAAAAGTTGACTCGCTCCTCGACTACACAATCGAGATGTTTTTGCGATTGTTCCGAGTCGGCGAGTCGGAGGTTGTTTCGATGACATCTCGACTACACAAGCGAGATGTTTTTGAGATTGTTCCGAGTCGGCGAGTCGTAGGTTGTTTCGATGACATTTCGACTACACAAGCGAGATGTTTTTGCGATTGTTCCGAGTCGGCGGGCCGGCTGTTGTTTTGATGATATGTTTTAGTTGATAAAATAAACTGAATGAGGTTTGTTGATAAAGAAAGTAGGATTTTTAATGGAAGTGAGGCAAATACATAAATAAATTAACCAAATTGAAAAATATGCTATACATAGACGCTGCATTATTGCAATCACAACTAAACAGTGTCGTGCATAATAATAATAATTAATTATTTAAACATTAATAAATTTTCTGAAGTGAGACGCTTATGAAACAAATGAATTTTACGAGTAGCAACAACGGCAATAGATTTGTACCACTCTGTATGTTTTGTAAAGCAATTTTAATATTCAAGCGGCAACAATTATTATGTATTTTTTGCAGCGAGTGCGAGATGTTGTAGGGTTGCTTTGAAAACGAGAGGAATCGTTGGCGAGTCCGAGATGTTTTAGCGATTGTTTCGACTGGCCATTTACGACTTGACTCGAATACGAATGAAAACCATCGAGTGCATTCGAGATGTTTCAACAATCGAGAGAATCGAATAAAACATCTCGGACTCGCCCATCACTAAAGCATAATAAGGGGAACATTTCATTTCATACAAGTTAAGATGCAAATAGAAAACTCTTTATATAAAACGCTTCACTAAACATCTGAGAATTGCAGAAATATACAAAGCCGACGGAAATTGAACGAACGAAAAATTTTCATAGAATTTTTGTCACTTCGAAATTGCATACATATCAAAGTGTGGCTTATAATGGTCACTCAATTCACTCCTCCTGAACTGGTGAGGGTCTAACTACAATTGATCTTGTTCCCTTTTGACACCTTTTCGCTAGTTCGGAACTAGAAATTTTGCTCACTAGTTATTGAGTTCTCTGCAGGGTATATATGTATACACATATCGCCGTCGTCGCGATAAAAATTTGGTTTTTGTTATGTTCGGCTAACTACGAACCGATGCAGATACACGAATCGGTCGTTTGGGCTATGTTAGTGGTCACTTTGAAAGTACTCCAACCTACCACAAATGGAGCATATAATCCAATGATTTTTGCAGGGTATGTGTATGCGTATGCATGTGTTTGCGCACGGAAGTATAAATTTCGTTAGATAAATTTCATAGCTTACAATTAAGTAAGTTACAAATAATACTTTGTGTGTGTGTATTTTCGTAAAAAATAAAAAAATAAACAAATAATTAGAAAAGATAGATCCAAATGCCTATTATGCCGCGGCGTTTAAATTGTTATCAAAAGCATTTAAAGTATTTGTTTTTGAACGCCATTTAATAGTGACATCACATTCATTGATTGATATTTTGTACATACGGAAGTAACGGCATTTAAAATGTCAAGGTAAATGTGTCACATTGACAGTGAAATCGCATACAAAAGATCGTGCCTGTTTACGCGCACTTGGTGTGCGATCGATCGATCGATCGATTGCCAGCCGTGACATTTGTTGTAAACGAATTACCTAGATAAATGGAACGCGAAGTTGATTTTACGATTAGAGTCAGTGGTTTATTGCGTTTTTATAGATTTTTTGTTTTTTGTTGCTTTTTTGTTTTTTTTTTTATTGGTTTTTTGCTTTTTTGTTTTTTTGCTTTTTGCTTTTTTCTTTTTTCTTTTTTTTTTCTTTTTTTGCTTTTTTCTTTTTTTGCTTTTTCCCCTCTTTATTTATTTTTTTCTCTCGCTATTTTTTCACTCTTTTTATTTTTTCCTTTTGCTTATTTCATTTCGCTAATTTTTTGTTTCTTCGTTTGTATTTAATAATGCATGTAATCACCAATAATACTACTTTTTCCGCCATAAATACGTTTAATTAGCAAATCAGCGCTATTTCATGCTTTCTTTTGCGTTTCTCTTGTTATTGCTATTTTTCCATATAAATTTATTACGCTACATTCATATGTTCGTTACACTCTATTGACATTTACAACATTTTAATGACATCTTACATAATTTCTTACTCACCTACTAGGTAGTAGACTGTTGTTGTCTGCCGTACAGATAACGCTTTGTTTAGCTTATCAGTAACAAGTTGATAAATGCAATCACTATAAAATTCCTGACATACTAAAAATATTAAATAAATAACAAATAAATTGCAGTTAGATTGTAACTACATACGCAATTACAATTAGCATACAGAATATTATTGCAGAGCGTCGTTTAAATTAAAAAAAAAAAATTAAAGCGTGAATAACGGGTATTCATGAACATTGATGTGTAAACTGTTTCGAAATCGGATATTTATTCCCTTTTCCTTATTCCTTTTTTCCTGGTTTTCTATGGATTAAAAGGCGACTATCGTTTTTGTAATTTTTTGTTGTCATTTTGACTGCTACTATTTTGTTGTTTTTGTTTGTTTTGGTTTTTGGTTTCTGGTTTCTGGTTTTTGACTTTTGATTTTTTATGTTGTTTTGTTTTGTATTTCTCAGAAACATGCAAGATCATCCGAGTCCACGTTTGACCCATATCTGGAGACCCGACCCAGGAATCATAAAGAGTAAAGCTCCGTCTAGAAGGGCTGCTCAACACCTTTCATTTAATACCAATATTGCTCAGAAACATTAAAGGATCATCCAATCCTCATTTTGGCCCATATCTCGGGACCCGACCTAGACATCATAAAGAATAGAGCTCCATGTAGAAGCCCTGTTGAACACCTTTGATACCAATATTGCTCAGAAACATTCAAGGATCATCCGGGTCCTCGTTTTGACTCATATATCGGGACCCGACATTGGAACCATAAAGAGTAGAGCTCCGTGTAGAATCCCCGCTCAGAACCTTTCATTTGATACCAATATTGCTCAGAAACATGCAAGATCATCCGGGTCCTCCTATTGACCCATATCTCCGGACCCGACCTAGGAACCATGAAGAATAGAGCTCCCTGAAGAAGGCCTGCTCCAGATCTTTCATTTGATACCAATTTTGCTCAGAAACATTCAAGGGTCATCCGGGTCCTCGTTTTGACCCATATATCGGGACCCGACATAGGAACCATAAAGAGTAGAGCTCCGTGTAGAATCCCCGCTCAGAACCTTTCATTTGATACCAATATTGCTCAGAAACATTCAAGGGTCATCCGGGTGCTCCTTTTGACCTATATCTGGAGACCCGGCCTAGGGGTCACAATGAAAAGAGCTTCATATCGAAATCCTGCTCAAAACCTTTCATTTGATACCAATATTGCTTAGAAACATTCAAGGATCATCCGGGTCCTCCTTTTGACCCATATCTGGAGACCCGGCCTAGGGGTCACAATGAAAAGAGCTTCATATCGAAGTCCTGCTCAAAACCCTTCATTTGATACGAATATTGCTCAGAAAATTAGATAGGTAGATGTAGGTATGCATATCCATACATTTGCATACATGTTCAAACAGGTTGGTCCTTTTTATTCTGCCTATTTGTCGCATTGTTGCAGAAAACAACAAAAACTTCACTTCGCTTCGTTGCTGTTGTTGTTGATATTTGCATTTGCACGGCTATGCATGCAAGCATTTGTACTACTTACCACTGACAATGCCAAGCGATTCACACGGACGCAGCAGTGCACTAACACAAAGGTCATTTACGTTTACGCGTAAACTTTACCTGTTTTTCGAAATCACTCGTAGCTACAGCAAAGATGTTTACACATCAAATATATATACATACATATATGTATGTATAGAACTTACGGCACTGTTACCGGCTACATATCTAACCATTGGTTGCTGATTTTGCTGTTTTTGTACACACATATGTACATACATACATACCCTGTTAGTTCCGCTATTTACACTTAATTGCAGCGGTAATATTTAGTAGAGTAGACCTTTGCAATCCTTCACTTTCCCTTTCATTTCATCTTTTTCGCACTTCCATACCTACATAGACTTAGTTCCTGTTCAATTAACTATTGTTTTCTTTCTATTGTCTATAAATCAACGAGTAGGGGAGATTATCAATCGTTCGCCACGCATACTAAGAGTGTTACTCATACGACACGCCCTACTGATATAGCAAGCGTATTTGTATTGTATATTCATATTGGATTTTCTAAAATAAAGAAGCTAAATAATAACAATAATAATAATAGCAATAAAATAACAAAATAAAAAAATGGCATTTAAAAAAGACCTTAAATGTTTAAATATATGTATGTATGTAAATAAATTTCCTTAAAGCCTAGTACCTACTAATTTTACGGTCGTGCAATTACGCCAGCAACATGCGTTTATTTTGCCTTGAAATATTGAGAGCAACATTCTTTGTCAAATGTGCCGCCATAATGTTGCTAGCATATGTTGCGCAACGTTTTCACGGCAGGAACTCAGTACAGAATTGTCGTGAAACGTCTGTGAAATTTCATGCAGTTTTTTTTTGGTACAGATTTTAAGCATAGTACTGGATAAGTAGTATAAAATTGTTAAAGAGCTTTTCGCACAAAACACAATCAAGCCACTTGAGGCTCACATGCATTTACACGTGTATGTATAGACATGTGTCTGCATGGCGGCCACAACAAATGATGCAAGCTTGATTGTCAGCAATGCTTATAAGCATAATTTGTTTTTTTTTTTTTATTTTTTTTATCTTCTACAGCGAAAATAATAAACCTAATACATAAACTTAATTTTATACCTTGAATGCAATAAAAAAAAATAATGTCAAATAGTAAATTGCATTTATAGACAAAAACGCCCACAATAAATAAACAATTTTTCTAATTTTCTAATTTACACATATGTACCTACACAAAGTTCTAGGCAATTTTCTGATAAGGAAGTAAGTAAAAATCAAGAAAAGCTAAATAAAGAAAAACAAACCAATCTGCAGCAACAATGCTAAGTAATAATATAAAATTGCTACTAATTTAGGAAAAACGTTTATTTAAGTAAGTAAAGACTTTGCAAGGGCGGGAGGCAAACGAGCGTTTGCTTGTTGCTTATTGTTTCTGTTGCAACTTGCGTTGACATGTAGCGACATGAATATGCGACAATCAAGATGCAGGCACATTTTTTTTTTTTTTTTTTTCTTTTGAGTGTACCCAATAATTTAGATGGATTATTTAGTTTATTACTTTAAATTGTCGCAAATCAACGGCGAGCTTTATTGAATACATACATATTTACAAGGAAGGTGTATTTTCATGTTCACTTATGCATAACCACTTAAATACCCACAGTTGTTGCTTGCCCACAGTAGCTGCTCTTTATTAGTTGCTCTTGGAAGTCACTTCAGTTCATAAAGGTTCATAAGTGCTTTTAAAATATCATGCTTATCACTCAACTAGTACATAATGCAATAAAGAAGCATTTAATTCAGTTGATTGATGATCATACATTACACCACCTGAGTGCGAATGTCAACGCCTGACAAGAGGCGACTTAATCGTTGGTTTTATTTTGCTTAAAAGATGAATTGTCACTGTGATAGTAATTTTTTTTTCACTTTTTCAGTATAATTTGAATGGCTCTAAGGTCCGTTTACTCAACTTCTGATTAACGCTAACCGCGGCTAAAGCAGATAATGTAAATTATAGAGAAGGTGCAAATGTTAAATTTCTCTGCCTTTATCCTCCGGTTAGCGTTAATCAGAGGTTGAGTAAACGGCACTAAGTGCTCGAATTGACATCACATAATATCAAATGACACCATAACACATCGCATCTTATCAAATTACACCACATCAGTTCGCATTACCTATATAAAATGACATCATATCAAATAACATTATATCAAATGATAATATATTACATCACATTATATCAAATGCGATTATTATATTACATCAAATTACATCACAGCATATCAAATACCACCATATGACATGTATACCAAAATGCTGAATGCTTGATTGATTGCGTCTCTGCTGTAGTCGCCTCTGATGCCGCTGTGATCACCTCCGATTCAAGCACATATTTTATCAACTCCTTCATGTTAAAGCGATTTTCTGCATTTCGTACTAATTAATATCAACTATAAAACCTTCTTCTATTATGCATATGTACTCTTACAGAATACCTCGTTGGTGAATTGGCTGGCAAAAATGAAAGCACCATCGAATCAATACTTAACAGCATAACAGATTATTGCGGCAAATCGGTGACCAATTACACCGAAGACGAGTATGAGCCACCGTACAAATGGACATTTTATCACTCCTTTTTCTTTGCTTTCACCGTTTGTTCAACGGTGGGTTATGGCAATTTGTACCCAACAACAGTTGCTGGGCAATTTATTATGATATTTTATTCAATTATTGGCATACCAGTGAATGGTATATTGTTTGCGGGTTTGGGTGAATATTTTGGCAGAACGGTGAGTTGGAGTGAGAGTTTAATTTAATTTAACATAAAAAAAAAATTATTATAAATATTTTTTATTTTTTTATATTTTTTATACATTTTTTTATTTTTTATTTTTTATAATTTTTTAATTTTCTTTTAATTTTTGTTTTTTATACATTTTTTATACATTTTTTTGAATTCTTTGTTTTTTTATTTTTCTTATTTTTTTTTAATTTTAATTTTTAATTATTGTGTACGTTCACAGAAAATTTTTTAATTGGTGAAAAGCGAAAAAAATCGAAAATGTGGCTTGGATTTTTTTTCGCTTCTCACCAATTATTTTTTTTAATTGTTTTTCATACATTTTAGGTTTATATTTTTTATTATTTTTTTATAATTTTTTTATAAAATTTTTTATAATTTTTTTATACATTTTTGTTTTTTTCTAATATTTTTTTTTAATTTTAATTTTTAATTATTGTGCACGTTCACAGAATTTTTTTTAATTAATTGGCGAAAAGCGAAAAAAATCCAAAATGTGTCTGATTTTTTTGGCTTCTCACCAATTATTTTTTTTATAATTTTTTATCATACATTTTAGGTACACATTTTTTATAATTTTTGTTTATAAAATTTATAGTTTTTTTTATAATTTCTTGTTACACATTTTTTAAAATTTTTTATAAATTTTTTTATAATTTTTTTTATACATTTTTTGTTTTTTTTGTTAATATTTTTGATTTTTAATCTTAAGTTTTAATTTTGTGTACGTCCACAGAAAATTTTTTAATTAATTGTTTTTTCGCTTTTCACCAATTATTTTTTTTTTATAATTTTTTTTCATACATTTTAGGTATACATTTTTTATAATTTTTTTTGTAAAATTTATAATTTTTTTATAATTTTTTGTTATACATTTTTTTAAATTTTTCGCTTTTCTCCAATTATTTTTTTTTATAATTTTATATCATACATTTTAGGTATTTTTTATAATTTTTTTTGTGAAATTTATAATTTTTTTATAATTTTTTGTTAAACATTTTTTTAAATTTTTCTATAAATTTTTTTATACCTTTTTTGTACATTTTTTTTTGTTTTTTTTAATATTTTTGTTTTTTTTTTTTTAATTTTTAATTATTGTGTACGTCCACAGAAAATTTTTAAAGTAATTGGATAAAAGCGAAAAGAAAATAACAAATGTGGCTTGGATTTTTTTCACTTTTCACCAATTTTTTTTTTTAATTTTTAGTTTAGATTTTTTATAATTTTTTTTAATAATATTTTTATAAAATTTTTTATAATTTTTTTTATAATTTTTTGTTATACATTTTCTTAAAATTTTGTTTATACATTTTTTATACATTTTTTTTTTTTTATAATTTTTTATACATTTTTTTGTTTTTTTTTCTTAATTTTTTTATACCCTTTTTTGTAAATTTTTTTTTTTTAGTATTTTTGTTTCTTAATTTTAGCTTTTAATTATTGTGTACGTCCACAGAAAATTTTTAAAGTAATTGGATAAAAGCGAAAAGAAAATAACAAATGTGGCTTGGATTTTTTTCACTTTTCACCAATTTTTTTTTTTAATTTTTAGTTTAGATTTTTTATAATTTTTTTAATAATATTTTTATAAAATTTTTTATAATTTTTTTTATAATTTTTTGTTATACATTTTCTTAAAATTTTGTTTATACATTTTTTATACATTTTTTTTTTATAATTTTTTATACATTTTTTTGTTTTTATTCTTAATTTTTTTATACCATTGGCTTAGATTTTTTTCACTTTTCACTAATTATTTTTTTTTTAATTTTTAGTTTAGATTTTTTATATTTTTTTAATAATATTTTTATAAAATTTTTTATAATTTTTTTTATAATTTTTTGTTATACATTTTCTTAAAATTTTGTTTATACATTTTTTTATGCATTTTTTTATAATTTTTTATACAAATTTTTTTTTTTTTTTTAATATTTTTTTTATTTTAATTTTTAATTTTGTATACGTTCACAGAAATTATTTTAATTAATTGGTGAAAAGCGAAAAGAATCGAAAATATGACGGATTTTTTTCGCTTTTATATATTTTATAATTTTATTATGCATTTTTTTTATAAATTTTTTTATGCATTATTTTATAATTTTCTTATGCATGGTTTTATAATTTTTTATGCATTTTTTTATATATATTTTTTTAAATTTTTTTAATAATTTTTTTTTGTAATTTTTTTTTAATTTTTTTATACATTTTATTAAAAAAATTTTATAATTTTTTTTTAATATTTGTTTTTTTTTCTGAATTTTCTCTTCCAGTTCGAATTAATTTATCGCCGCTACAAAGAATATAAAATGTCACAGAATAAACATTATGTGCCACCACAATTGGGCCTAATAACCGCCATACTTATTGCTCTGATACCCGGCATTGCCATATTCATATTATTACCAGCGCTGGTATTTACATATTTAGAAGATTGGTCATATGCTGTGGCAGTATATTTTGCTTATGTCACCACCACTACAATTGGTTTTGGTGATTATGTGCCGACATTTGGTGAAGATCAGGTAATTTGAGAACTTTTTGTTAAATATTTTACGTTTAAATGTCAATTTATTTAATATATTTAATATAATTGTATCTTTTATCTATTTCTATCTTTTTTATACATACATATCTATGTACATATATATTTCCCTATTTCATTTTAGCCACGCAAATTTGGTGCTTGGTTTATTGTTTATGAGATATTCATCATATTCTGGTTTATATTCGCTTTGGGCTATTTGGTAATGATTATGGGCTTCATAACAAGGTAAATATATATACAAATATACGCATGTGCTTACCTACATATTTATGTACTAAAATCATGTTTATTTTCATGTTTATTTTCACACTTGTGAAATAACATTGCTATGTGTGTGTGTGTTTCCATTTTCTATGTTGCATCTTGCATGTTTTGTTTTGTTTGGTTTTGTTTATTTGCATCTTACATGTTCGGTTTTGTTTGCTTTTGTTTGGTTTTGCATATTGCATGTTTGCTTTTGTTTATTTTTGTTTTAAGCGCAAAAGTTTGGTTTGTTGTGTTCAATAATCGATTACTAACAAATGATGGTGGTGTGCATTTGCTGTGGTGGGTTTAAGCTTATGCGACTTTAGGCGCCTACAGTTATTTTCGCTTGCTTTTTAAGGGGTTGTATCCCTGTAGGGAAAATCTCTAGTTCCGAACTAGGTCGCTTCTAGTGCATTTTTCGCCACTACTAGTGCGAGCTAAATCTCTTTTGCATGTTATCAACTGGCGAATTTAACACGGCGATGTCCTAGGCGGTGTCAATTGTCACTCTCTGCACTACATTTTCGATAGTTCCGAACTAGTGCTAAACTCTACAGTTTACACTAGTTCGTTTATTGGCACAATTTCGATAGTTCTGAACTAGCTACAAGTACCTACAAATTCTACAGTTTTACATCTGTCGCTTAAGTGCAGCCTTTGACACACTTCATGCAAGTGGCGCGATGGCCGACTGGCTAACGCATGTGCCTTTCAATCTGAGGGGCGCGGGTTCGAATCCTGTCGGTGACAAGGTGGATGATATTTTTTTTTTAAATTTTTTTTTAACTAATATTTTTTTATTTATTTATTTAATAAAAATTTACAATAATATTTAAAAAGTAATAAAATAAAAAAAAAATTAAAAATAAGCCTGAGGGATCGGAAAAGCATAATTAGGGGAACATTTCATTTCATACAAGATGGAAATAGAAAACTCTTTATATAAAATGCTTCACTAAACATCTGAGAATTGCAGAAATATACAAAGCCGACGGCAATTGAACGAACGAAAAATTTTCATAGAATTTTTGTCACTTCGAAATTACATACAGATCAAAGTGTGTCTTATAATGGTCACTCAATTCACTTCTTCTGAACTGGTGAGGGTCTAACTACAATTGATCTTGTTCCCTTTTGACACCTTTTCGCTAGTTCGGAACTAGAAATTTTGCTCACTATTTATTGAGTTCCCTGCAGGGATTATTAGAAGGAAACAATACATACATACATATATTTGAGGCTTTAATTGTTTAGTTTTTCATATTCTTACATTTACTAGCGTAAGTTGTCAAGCGTTGTGAAATTTTTGAACTCTTTCGAAGCGCACCATATCGCAAAGGCACCGCTTTTCTACTTATTTTGCTGAAATCATTAAAATTGCATGCTTGAAATTTTTGTTTTGGGATAAGGTTGCATGCGATGCATTTTTCGCTACAAAACCATAACAAAAGGTTAACGATTTTAAAATTAGTGTCGTTTTTTTCGCAAACCAAGCAGAAGAAAGTCATCAATTATTTTTAAGTTAGCAAACTTTTTTTTGGTTTAAAGTGGTAATTGAGCTAAAAATTCTATAATTTTCGGTGCTAAGATTGTATGTCGTCTGTTATACCTTCTTTAATTAACTACTTATTCATACATACATATACATACATATATACGTATGTATGTACTACACATTTCACATAAAATATTTATTAAATATCATCTGCGCTTTAAAAATCATACACGACTAAAAATCATTATCACCATTAAAACAAAGCCAATTAAAAAAGAACGTTAACATTTGTTGTTTTTTTTTTTTTTGATATTTCAATATGCACCCTGTATTTGCTAATTTAAATTTACAGAGGCTTACAAAGCAAAAAACTAAGACAATTAGAACAACAACTCTCTACAAATATAAAAACAACACAAAATCGCATTTGGACTGGTGTTACGAAAGATGTTGGACATTTACGTCGGATATTAAACGAGCTGTATATATTGAGAGTGAAGGTAATGATGTTTTATGTGTAAAAATACATAGAAAGTAAAGAGAAGTTAAGCAAAAATTAACTGGAAGATATTTAAAGCAATAAAATGCTAAGCGAAGTTATGAGAAGCAGCGTAAATCTCAGTCTGAAATATGCTGCAGTAAATTGGGAGTAGGTATAAAGTACTATTACATTATTCCCTCTGTTGCTGTTGCATTCCCAGCTTCGAGCAGCAGAATGCTGCAGCGCTCACCGCTTCGTTCATTTTTAAACGGTTTTATTTAGCTCACCCCGTTTGTTTAAACGGTTTTTTTTATTTATTATTTATTATTTATTCTTGGGTCAAATTTAGTAATTCAAATTTCACCCTCTTCCTGTCAACCGATTAATCTGAAATTTTGTACGCATGTATAACCCCGATGACAATGCAATATTATGAAAAAAAATTCCGATAGGTGGCGCGTGGGTCGCTATATTTACAAAAATCGCATTTATGGTCCGATTTGGCTGAAATTCGGAACATGTATTACTACCTTGAAAAGAAATATTTTCTTTAAAAAAAAATTCCGCTAGGTGGCGCGTGGGTCGCTATATTTACAAAAATCGCATTTATGGTCCGATTTGGCTGAAATTCGGAACATGTATTACTACCTTGAAAAGAAATATTTTCTTAAAAAAAAAAATTCCGCTAGGTGGCGCGTGGGTCGCTATATTTACAAAAATCGCATTTATGCTCCGATTTGGCTGAAATTCGGAACATGTATTACTACCCTGAAAGGAAATATTTTCCTAAAAAAAAACTTCCGATAGGTGGCGCGTGGGTCGCTATATTTACAAAAAGCGCATTTATGGTCCGATTTGGCTGAAATTCGGAACATGTATTACTACCTTGAAAAGAATTATTTTCTTAAAAAAAAAATCCGCTAGGTGGAGCTGAGATCGGGGTAATTAAAACTGAAAATCCTAATTAACTGTTTGAAGAAGGTCAAGGCTACGTGGCTCTTAGTAGAGTAAGAACTTTGCAGGGACTACGTATAGAGGCGTTGGACTGCAATAAACTAACGGGCAAGAAACCTTGCAATAATGAAGCACTAAATGAATTAAACAGAATGCGAAATAAAAACTAAAAACTAGAAAATAAAAATAGGTAAAAAAACTTTTTAAGTTAAACGGTTTTATGTTATACATACATTGCAATGTTTAAGATAAATGTACTAAAAACCAAAAAATAATAAAATAGATACAGTCGTGGGAATTATAAACATTTGCATAGACTAGAATAAAATAAAACCGTGGGGCACGTCAATTGTCTACAATCGTTGATTAAAATGTTTGTTTTGTAATGTTACACTACGAGTATAATTAGGCAGTTGTTCAACCGACAACGATGGACGTGTGATAAGTAGGGCTAGAATGTGGAAAAAAGCTAGCAAGCTCGATTATAAGCGAGTTTTAGGGTTTCATAGTGGTGAGCGAGTAGTACTTTTATCATATGTTTTGTCGGTTAAAGACAAACTACGAGCAGTGAAACGATTCCTCGTGTGAATGTCCAACGATAAACTAGTTGAAACATCTCTTTTATTAACATGGAGTGTATAACTATTGGAATTTCCATGAGCAAGAAAATAGTAAGTAATTTCCTCACCGTCTGCGGGCCAACTGCCTAACGACGAATTAAACGATTCTTCTATCGCACATTAAGTCGATAATTTGTAGACAATTGACGTGCCCCCCGGTTTTATTTTAGTCTAGTCTATGCAAATGTTTATAATTCCCACGACTGTATCTATTTTATTATTTTTTGGTTTTTAGTACATTTATCTTAAACATTGCAATGTATGTATAACATAAAACCGTTTAACTTAAAAAGTTTTTTTTACCTATTTTTATTTGATAGTGTGAACTTGGCATTAGCTTGTCACATGATTTGCGCTTATGTGATATTTATCGATTATTTAGTGAAGAGACAAGCTTCAGCTACACTCAGAAGCAAATAAAATTATGATTTTTTATGACATTTTTCTGGGTGTATGTAAATTTATTAATCGATGGAAAAGATCTCAGGTTCAGCTACACTAAAAAAAGGAATAAAATTATGAATTTTTTATGCAATTTTTACACTTACAAAAACTAAAGAATAAAATTAGGAATTTCTTATGTATTTTTTTGAGTGTATGTAAATTAATTTTAAGTTTACTTTGTACAAAAAAAATATTAACAATTTATTATATGTAATTTCTTTTAATGCCTAACGAGTGTGTAAATTATGGTAAGATATTAAATACCTACAGAAAGTAGGTTTTTTCTTAGATTATAAATTTGCTTTGGGTTGTGATTATTTTTATAAAAAATGTTAAACTTTTTTTATTATTTAGATTTTTGTATTAAATTTTACTTGGTTTTTTAATTTTTATTTTACTACTTTTTTTTCAAATACTAAACACTTTTTTTTTAAACCAGATTTTTTTTCAGATAACATTAACTTTTTCAAATAACTAAAAAAAATTTTAAACCTTACTTTCCTTTTCTCAAATAAAAAAAATTTAAAACGATTTTTCACATAATAAAAAATTGTCTTAAAACAAGATTTTTTCAAAATTTTTTCTCAAAACAAAATTTTTTTAAATAAAAAAAATTTAAAGCTATTTTTTCAATTAAAAAAATTAAATTTCAAATAAAAAACTGTTCTTAAAACACGTAATTTTCTTCAAATTAAAAAATCTTAAAACTTAATTTATTTCTTTTCAAATAAAAAATATTTAACCTTTTTTTCAATTAACAAAATTAAATTCCAAATAAAAAAATGTTCTTGAAACTTACGTACTTTTCTTCAAATAAAAAAACAAAACTTTTTTCAAATAAAATGTTTTTTTTACTTAATTAATTATTATTTTTTTTTTCAAATAAAAAAATCTTAGCCATTTTTTTTTCATATACTAAAATATTTGTTTCTTTAAACTGCATTTTTTCAAATAATATTTAAATTTTTTCAAATAATTAAAAAAATTCTTAAAACTTATTTTCCTTTTCTCAAATAAAAAAAAAAAACAAAACTATTTTTCAAATAATAAAAAAATTTTCTTAAAAAGATTTTTTCAAAATTTTTTCTCAAAACTAAATTTTTTTCAAATAAAAAAATCTCAGCTATTGTTTTTCTTTCAAATAATAAAGTTTCTTAAAACTTAATTTATTTCTCTTCAAATAAAAAAATTTTTAAACCTATTTTTTTTTTCAATTAAATGGAACTAAATTTCAAATAAAAAAATTCTTAAAACACGTAATTTTCTTCAAATAAAAAAAAAAATTCTTAAAACTAACATAATTTTCTTCAAATAAAAAAAATTCTTAAAACTTCTTAAAACTTCTTAAAACTTAATTTATTTCTTTTCAAATAAAAAAATTTTACCTATTTTTTATTCAATGAAAAAAAAAATTAAAGTTCAAATAAAACAATTTTCTGAAAACTTACGCAATTTTCTTCAAACAAAAAAAAAACAAAACTTTTTTCAAATAAAATAAATTTTTTTTTAAACTTAATTTTTTTTTTTCAAATAAAAAAAATTTTAAAACCATTTTTTTTTTTTCAATAAAAAAATGTTAAAGCTATTTAATAGTTAAAAAAATATTTATAATAGGCCAGTAAGCTAAAAAAATAAAAGTATTATTTAATTTTTGTTTTTATATAGCTGGCTATTTCTAATAATTACTTAATTTTGTATTTTTGGAGCTATTGGCTAGTTTTTTTTTTAGAGAAAATTTATAACTAATTTGTTTCTCCTACCAAAAACAAAAAAAAAAAATATTTACAAAAAAAAAATAATTTAAAATTTTACTTATTTGGCTAATATGTAGCTCAAAATACAAAAAAAAAACAAGCCCAAAATTAAGTTAATATTATTTAAGTTGTATGCACATAATAAATAATTCAATGTGTTTTGCAGTGAACTTCTTCAAATACTCCCAACCTCCAAAAGTCTACACAATTAACCCTTAACGTACTAAAAATTAAAAACAACACAAATGCAACAGAACGACAAGCAAAGAGAGAATGTTATTTTTTTTTTTTTTGCAAAATTTGTTGTTTCACTGTGTACCACAATTACTAAGCGGGTTAAAAAATAATGTGTTAAGCATAAAAAAACCAAGAAAATTCAGATCATTTTTTTCTAATTTTTTTATAGTTATTTTAATAAAATAATCTCTAATATTGGACGCAAGAAGTTTGCTGTAAGTATGTACAAATATATTTTATGCAAAAATAACGGTAGACAGTACACACAGTGCAAAAGAAATAAAAATATCTATTATTTTTTTTATGTAACTGTATATATACATTTTGGTATGCACTTAACTTTTATTGTAAATTTAAATATTTTTGTATTGGAGACTTGAAATTTATTGATTTTTTAATTTAGAATAAAAAAAAATTTTTCAAATTTGTTTCTCTGAAATTTTTGTTTGAATTTTAATTTTTTTGGAACTTTTTTTGGATTCGATTTTAAATATTTTTATTTTTTTTTTTTTTGTATTTTGTTCAATTATTATTTGAATATTTTTTTCATTTTTTTGAATTAGTTTCTTTAAATTTTTTTTTTTTTGTTGAATTTTGCGTTTGAAGTTTGTTTTTTTTTAATTATTATTTGACTTTTTTCTCATTTCTTTTAATTAATTTTTTTTTAATTTTGTTTTTAATCTTTTTTATTTTTTGTTGAATTTTGTGTTTGAAGTTTATTTTTTAATAATTTTTTTTTAGTTTAATTTAATTTTTTTTTAATTTTAATTGTATTTTTTACTTTAATTTCATAAATTATATGCGCAAATAACGGTAAACACAGTAAACACAGTGTAAAACAAAAAAATTAGATTATTTTTTTTACGTAACTGTATACATTTTGTATGATTTTGGTGTGAATTGTGTGTAAATTAAAATATTTTTGTGTTGGAGACTTTAAATTTGTTGATTTTTTAATTTAGAATTAAAAAAAAAAATTTTAATTTATTTTTTTTTTTTTGGAATATTTTATTTTTTTTTTAATTTGCTTTTAAAATTTGTTTTTTTTTTTTTTAATTTGTTTTGTGTTGGAGACTAAATTTGTTGATTTTTTAAAATAAAATTTTTTTTTTTATTTATTTTTTGGAATATATTAATTTATTAATTTTTAATTTGCTTTTAAAATTTGTTTTTTTTTAATTTGTTTTTTTTTTTAATTATTTTTTGAAATTTTCTTTTAGTTTTTTATTGAATTTTTTTATATTTTTTTAAACTTAATTTTGTTATTATTTACATTTATTTCATATATTATAATGTCTATTCTGCCTCTTTTTTCTTTTATTTCCATCCATTTTTCCAACCACACACGCACACACAACAGCCCGTCTATACCGACGAAGAAGAGGAACAAACGCTTTACCGTTCCAACTCAGCACCCCAACTCACCATGTACCGCAACGAACCGCCGCCGCCAGAGTTGCCACGCAAACGTGCCTTCTCCGAGAGCTATGATGTGGTAGAAGCGCGCGGTGTACTCGAACCGCAACATGCCGCCTCCGATACCGAACTCGATAAGTTGGACAAAGAGAGGACATTTCAGGACGCCGATGCTTTTCTGCAAACCAGCGAACTTTTGGCCAAAGTGGTTAATGCATTGGGCGTCGTACGTGTACCACCGCCCGAGGAGGACGCGGATGAGGCAAGCTTGTATGGCGGTTATCATGGTTTTTCGGACTCGCAAATACTTGCCAGCGAATGGTCGTATCCACCAAGTCTTCACAACGAAGGCGGCGATCTACCAACAAAGCAACGTGGGCGCGCAAATTCCACACAATTCGATTACAACTTGGAGCCGCCATGGCGTCAACAAAAACGCCGACCAACTGCCTTACCAACCGAATGGACATGGAGTGGTGATAATGAGCGCATACAGGAAGCCATCAATAATCGTTATAAGCAAGGTGATATCGAAGATTTGTATCGTTCCAGTTTTGGCTTTCCGCCACGTGATTATGTTGTGAATATGGAGGAGGAGGAGCCACAAAAGCCGCGCTCCAAAAAGTTCTCTGTGCCGGATGGGCTGCGCAAGTTATTCCCCACCTCGACGAAGAAGCGACCCTCGCTGGAGCGCATAACAGGCGGCTCTGGAGGCGCGCTGGATGCCGCCGCCGCCGCCGATGCAACTATGCCAAATGGTGGCGGACGCCGTCGTGCCTCAACTATGAGCGCGCCACGAGATGCCGCGGCTAATGGCAAGCCATCGGCGCTTTCCTTGCCGCCCAGCAGTTATCCATCGGATGGTAGTTTGGGTTCAAAACCAGCGTTGAACGGCATAACGCCGAGTGCACGTCGCGGCAGCATTTTACCTGCCGCTGCAGGCGGTGGACAACGCAAGCGACGCGAATCTTCGATATTTACACAAAATCCAGCGCTGGGCGGCCGACGTGGCAGTCTCTTTCCCAGCGCCAATGCTGCAGCGCTTTCACAGCGGCGTGGCAGTCTTTTCAGTGGCGGCATTGGCGGTGCCGCCGCAGCGACGCAAATGCCCGCCATACCACAGTCACGTCGCGGTAGTCTCTTTCCGCCGAACGGTGGCGCTGCTGCGCGCGTTGATCGCCGCCCAAGCCTATTTTCCGTGGCGTCCGAAGAGGAGCGTGATGTCTTGGAGAATACAACAATTGCCGATTTGATACGCGCATTGGAGGTGTTGCATACGCAAACTACAATGGAGGAGGAGGCGGCGGCGGCGGCGATGGCTGCAGCGGCCAACAGGGAGTCTGTTATAACGCGCGGCGATATGGGTGGCATATTTGGCAGTAAGGAGGAGCGGCGATCACGTAAGAAGAGCAGCGGCGCGGTGCTTGATTTGCCTGATGTGCCGCCGCTATTTTCGTTGCTTGGCAGCGATAATAAACGCGCAATGAGCGCCGCAGCCGCCAATCGCCTATACAGTCGACGCTCCACAGTGGTTGGCGCGTTGCCCACATCATCATTCAATACACCCAGCGGTTCTACAACAGCGCTGGCGCAACCATCGCTATTGGCACCAACGTCGGCTGGTGGACCAACAAGCGTTTTGACGCGTCGGCGCAAATCATCTGCAGCGCAGCAACAGGCGGCTGCTACTGCTACTGCAGCTGCTGCTGGTGCAACCGAGCCGCCACCAAGTTACAGTGAGCGCGATGCAAATGCGTCATCAGCTGTTAACAAATTCAAGCGTCGCTTTAGCGTACGTCCTACTGCAATACAAATACCACCGGGCAAAGCGCCACCCGCTGACAGCAACGCGCTACAGCAACAAGGCGCCAATGCAGCAATAGCAACAGCCACAGCAGCAGCAACAGCATTACCACCACCAACAGCTACGGCACAAAGCGTGCTGGCACGTCGCGGCTCGTTGCGTCCATCGCCGTTGGCGCGCGAACTCAATATATCCACCACGCCATCGTCGTCGTCGTCGTCGGCCTCCATCGGCAGCAACAGCTCAGGCGCTCCCAGCCCGACCAGTCCGACGAGCAGTATTGCCACAGTGTCGAGCACTACGCGCCTACTACCCAATACCAATGCTGGCGGCGCAGCCAACGTTGCCCTAGTGGGGACTTCAACAACGCCTGCGGGCGCGGCGACACGCCCACCCAGCACGGCTAGTACACATTCTCCGTTGTCACGTATTGTACAGATTGCACAGGCGCAACGTAAGGTTAGTAAGTCGGAAGGATTTCCATTGGAGCGTACACCAAAGCCGGATGAGTCTTAGAGTATGTACGTGAGTACAGAAGGCGGAGAGGAAAAAAAAAGGAATGGGAGCAGGATTGAGGAAGGAAAGATAAAAGAAAGAAATTTGAGAAATTTTGGCTGTTATAAATTGCGCCTGTTCGGGCTAATATTTGACGACAGCAGGAAAGGGAACGCGAGCGCATTAAAACTTTATGCCATATGTTTGCCAGCGTTATTCGTGTTTTTAATAGTATTATGCGTTTCCTCAAGTTTAGTATTTACAAAAAAAAAAACATGCTATGTAATGCGAAAAAAATATATTTACGGCCTTATTCCGGTGTGGTAACATAATTTACTTTACTGGTGAAATGAAGAATCTGGTACTTTAAACACCCTTTTCGTATTCTGGCAGGAGAAAATTAAGTTACCACTTCAATATGTGGTAACATTTTGTTACCATTTTCAGCCCGATTCCATTCCGTTCGTATGGAAATGCTTTGACAGCGTTACCATTTGTGCCAGAATACCAATTGAAAAGATGGTAACAATCTTCAGCAACATAAATTACTAGCAAAGTAATTTTCCGGTAACGCTCAGAATAGCACTGTTATTGTCAAGTTTAAGCATTCCAATTTAGCTTAGTAGTTATGTTAACACTTAATTGAGTTCACGCTTCTTCTACAAGCAATTGTGGTTCACAATCACTCACTTCAAGTGTGCTGAGTTTCACAAAGCAGCTCATATCTCAGCGTGTGGCAGCACTGCTTTGAAAGTAAAAAAAGCAACGGACTCACTTTAAGCGTTAATTCCCGAAATTGCCAAAAACAAATTAATGTGATAAGTTTAGTATTAAAAAAATAAAAAATAAAAAAAATCTTGAAATCCTAACTTGATTATAAATTTAAAAGACAAAATTAAATAGCGCTTTTAACAAAAAAATGTATATATATATATATATATATATCATATTTATTCATTTAACCATTTAAAAAAAAATACCTCACAGCTAAATGCATGCTACATACTACATAAATATTTCTACAATGTACACGTTGCACAAAAAAATACAGAAAACAGTGTAATTTCTTACGATTTTGACATTTCTCCTGTTTTTCTTTTTGTATAGATAAATAAGTAGTAATTTTGAAATACATTTTTTTTAGCAAATATCTACTACCTACTATTTTTATTCTCTATGTATGTACATATTTTTTAGAGCAAATATGAACAAAATATAGTGAAATTGATACCAAATAAAGATGCTATGAATGAAATGACAAGGGTACGTTTATGCATTTAATTTGGTACGTTTGCATTTAATTTGGGTGTAATTTAGCATATTGTACCAGGCAAGGAATTTTCTATATAATTTATATGCTAACATAAAGTTTATCTCCGCTTCTGCGTCGATTCTTATAGACCGTTTAGAAAGGTATTCTCCTCAACAACCCTGTAATACATGTTGTTGTTGCCCGTTTTGCTATCTCAATTGTCAAACGTCCATTTTCAATTGGCTAAGCAACACATGCATACAAGAAAATCAACAAACACATAAAGTTTGACAATTTAAGAAATGAAAAAAATAGTCGGCTGTTTCTACCAAGTTAACCTTATGGATCAACCTTGGATACGTACATATATGCATGCACGTCGTGTTGGTGCGTGTTCTCCAAACTTGGCATTCAATTATGATCATGTTTAGCTGCAGGTAGTGTGGACTTTCGAAGAAATGGAGACAAAAATGATGTAAAAGCACTATAACAAAAACAAAATGAGAAAGAATAAATAGAAAAAAAAACAGTAGAAGAATAAGGAAGACTAGTAAACCCGGCCACGCGATGCTGTGGCTTTCAATTACACTGTGCGACAATTTGAGGATGGAAGACCACTTATTCCCACATTTGAAAATTTTTTGATATACCCTCATAGCTACTGGTTATTTTTATTTTCTGTGGACCTAGATTTTTTATACATAGATTTTGACCAAGGAGCCCCATGGTGAAGTTTTGTGCCGAATATTTTTCTAGACTATGGTAACCTTAAAGCGACCTACAAAAAGCCATTTAGCGCGCTGCTCCTTTTCTTTCTAGTTATCTTTCTCTTCCCCTTTCCCCTTTATTTGCGCTTTATTTTCCCTTTATCCATTTTATTTTTCATATTTCCTCTTTCGCTTCCTGTCCTTCGCCATATCCGTCCCTTTCATTTTCCTCTTCCCTTTCCTTTTATTACCCATCTTCAGTGCTAGGCCTTGCATGACACTTCAAATTTAAAAATGAGATAAACTGTAGCGTAAAAATGGATTATTGAACAGGTGGCACCGTTTTTGTAAAAATTTTAATAAATTACTCATTTCCATGCCAAGTCCTTTCATATGACACCTCAAATTTAAAAATCAAACTATAGCGTAAAACTGAATTTTTGAACAGGTGGCAACCCTTTTTGAAAAATTTCTATTAAATTGCTCAATATCAGGTCAAGCCCCTTCATATGGTACCAAAAATTTTAAAATCAACAAACTATACAGTAAAATTAAATTTTCAAACATCTGGCAACCCTTTTCAAAAAAACTAAACCTTCCTGCACATCTACAGGTCAAGCCCTTTCATCTGACACCACATTTTCGAAAATCGGTATAACGGTGTAAAAGTTATGGTGCTTACAAAAAATCGCTTAGCGTAATATATATAAAGATAAGCAACAACAAAAAAAACAACTCCTGACACATTGTACTCTCTACAGAAATATTAAATTAAATTATAGCAATTGAAAATATGCTTCAAACACGGACTCCCCTGGTAGGCTGGTATTGAAATGATTGAATGAATTTTCATTTACCTCCACAATAAGTTTTAGGTTATCCTATGAGCCGCTTATCATTGCGCTGCCAGCAAATTTGACAAAGTTATGCATGATAGAAAAAACCAATCGCCTAAAGTTGCACCTTGATTTTGCGTGATTTTTTCGTAATAATAGGGGCGTCAGAATGAATACTTTTCCGTCAATCCAGCAATCCGTTTAACTGACAGCAGAGTGGAATTATATGTAATTGAATGACGATCGACATATTCAGTACTTCAACTTTGCCGTAACAAATATATGAAATTGAAGTATGTGTCAGTTAAACGTTGCTGGATTGCCGGAAAAGTATTCATTCTGACGGGCCCATAAGCACAAAAATGGCTAAACAAAAGTCCAATTAACAATTTTTCATATATCTATTCAGAGCTCTATGCTATTTCATTACAACAACGAAAACGCTGTCACTGAAATATAGAATAGCCCTGAAAGGCTTACTCGTGAGTTATAATAGCCGTAACGCAACGGATGGAACTGTCACTTTAATATCTATTGTATGTGAAAGACATGTGATTGATTACAATGAACGGAAGAAAACGGCGAGAACCGTAAGCATCTGTTGATTTTAGATTTCTTCCGTATTCTTAGGGTAATTTGACAGTTCTCTTTGCTGTGACAAAACAGAATACCGTTAGCAAAAAATTTATTTAAACATTTTATAAAATAAAAATGTGCGAATTCGAGGAAAGACTTAATAACCGCGTGCGTCGTCATGAAATCACCAACAAATTGAAAGTTTTCTGTTTTAAATTGGTAAACAAAGCACAATATTTACAGCTGTGGCAAATGTCAAAGACGGCAGCTAACGCACTATTATAACTGTCTTATGTTTTACACCGTTCTCTATCGGTACGGCTTCCGTCCCGTTCCGCCTATTATAACCAGCGCATTAATAACGGCGTGCGTCGTTATGGAATCACCAACAAATTGGAAGTTTTCTGTTTTAAATTGGCAAATAAAGCACAATATTTACAGCTGTGGCAAATGTCAAAGACGGCAGTTAACGCACTATTATAACTACCTTATGTTTGTCACCGTTCTATATCGGTACGGCTTCCGTCCCGTCCCGGCTATTATAACCAGCGCATTACACGAAAATATCAAAACGACTGGCAACCCTACTGCACAGCTGACTACTTGACACATTCGCAGCTGTCAATTCATTCATAAATTTCAACGGGATTTTTCACTTGTGCGGATGTGTGTGGGGTTTCCTTGGGGATTTTGTATTCTGCATGGAGGAACAATAAAGGAGGATGCATAACGACATACCTTCATACATAGTGGGGCCAGAAGTGTCATGCAAAGAGGAATGTAGAAGAATTTGACAGATGTGGCCCCTATGGAACATAGTTTATATCTATAAGTTGCGACACTCTTTGACATGTTGTGCCTGTCACCCTGCAGTGCTGTGCAAAAGTTACAGAAAAAAAATTGAAATGAATTTTGAAATCTTTAAAATTATTGTGTGAATTGAATTTCTAATGCTATATTTGTAGCGATAATAACAAAAAATTAACATATTTTTGAGTTTTAGTTGATTTTATTAGCAATTTTTGCTATTTTCTTGTGAAGATTTTACTACGTTTGAATACAACACTGTGGTCGATTCTTCTTTACATTTGGTTTATTTAGTTTCCCATTCTCCCATTGACAGATAATGTGCCTGTCACTTTTTGCAACAACAATTCCCATGGTTGAAGTTTGTTTTGATGGGGATACAGTGAGTCATAGTGAAAGTGAGCCATTATTTATTCAGACATTTTTATTATTAAATATATTAAAACAATTACTTGACTTTCCTAATTTTTTTGCGACGGAAAAGTTTCAACAACATGCCAGAAATGATGAAAAACAAAAGCATACACATATATACGCGTCTTTCTGGCAACTCCAATTTAAATACTTAAACTTTCTCTCTAGAACACAGATGATTATTTTTCTCTTATATATTTTTACAGTTCACATTTTACATTATGTGTTAATTATATAAAAAAAAAACCAGATCAGGCAATTTTTTTCCGTTTTAAAAGGTGTACTTATCATAAAACACACGCTAGAGCGCGTAAAAATCGTGTTTTGTTAGTTGAATAAAACACATTGGTTGCTAATAAAATTTGTATTATATTTAATTCAAGTGCGCCAATAGATGCATTAGTTGTATTTTTGATGTCAATGTGCAAAAATGGGCCGACAAACAAGTTTAGATATTAGGGATAGAGTAATTGAACTGTTGAAACAAGGCAAAAAAGTATTAAAACCGTTTTAGGGCATATTCCTCTTAGTGGCTAACTTTCACTGTGAGCCCGTTTCATGAACTTTTCCGGTTTTAACTATTATTTTTATAACTAAAAAATAATGTTCATCAAATATTTTTTGAAATACTAAATTGTGGTTTATTCTAAAATATACCTAAGTACATAAATTTGTTTTTCAATCTGTTTGTGTATAATTTTTTATTTGCATAAAACTTCGGACGACATAACGTGGGTCATTTTCACTGCGACTTATTGTATGTATCAAAAATATAGATACACATTTATTTTTTCAAAACAAAAATGAAATATCCATGACGCCAATCGTTGCTACCCAATAGGCATTTTTGAATGCATTTGAATTTCATTGAGATCAAATCCATTTTCCAATTTCCAACAATAATTTTTAACTTGAATTCAGAAACAGCCCATTCTCTGTAAAAAGGGTGCTTTTCGATATGAAAATGTTTCTGTTTCTCCACTTGAAAAAAATATTGGAATTTGACTTGAACTTTATCGATATTTTCCAACCAAAATCAAACGTCAGAATAAAGCTTTTGAGCAACAAACTCTCATCCGATTGAAATAAAGGAACAAAAATGTAACAATTATGATTGTCTGCTTGACTTATTTGCTCACTTTTTTGTTATGCATTTAACAATAATAACAATATTTTATACACAAAAATTAGTTGAATTATACATTCCTCTTTAAATTTTATTCTTCACTCACTTTTTAGTTTACTTATTGCTAATATGATTGAATTTAATTAATACTAATTATGCACTCAGTTCAGTTTGGAAAAGTATTGTACCTTAAGTGTAAAAACATTTTGGATATAAACTTGATAATTGAGACTTTTTCCCCACATTGGATTCGTGCTAATTGGGAAATATCCAAATGTAGGAGAATGTAGAGTTTCCAAAGCAACCAAAGCGTTCGAAGGCATCCAGGCATTAATCAAAAAATATGAATTGGTACAGCGTTTTATCAGCGAACACAATCTGAGAGTGTTAGAGAGTTTAATTCTCAAACTTATCTCTAATCCAAAGCGAAGTTAGAAAACCACACTAGAAATCAATTGGAGACTGATTAGAAAAAGGAATATTTGCAAATTCTCATTAGAATCTCATTAGAAAACTACATTGGATTTCAATTCGGAAATTATAATTTTCTCCATTTGAGAGTTATGTCCCATTTTTTTTTGAGATCGATATGATTCTCGACAGCTTCTCGAGTCGTCCTCTAACGTTAGAGATTTGAGAAAAGGGCTAGTTCTCGAGTCATTCTCAAACCGATATCTAACCTAAATGTTTGTTGGGTTTTCACCATCAAAATGGCCGTTTGAATTTAAATTTTTTTCTTTCCTTTTGAACATTTTCGTATAAGCAGGGTTGCACTTTCTCGTACTGTTCTGTTAATACATTTTTCCAGAAATATAGAAAAGGGAATATACGGATACCATTGCCTTTACTACTTCGTTCGCGTATATGCAAATTTTATTTCATGTAAGATTAACATACTCGATCTTTACACATAGAATAGCAACAATTTTTTTCAAATTACACGATTTTTCAAACGTGATTTTAGCTTTTTTAACATCATTTGACATTTTGGTAAATTCAACCAAATTTTAGTGTTGATGCAACATAGAGCAATTTTAAAATATACGCTATGAATCAAATATAAAATTTTAATCTTAAATGTCATTTGGAATTTGGTTTCTTTAACATTATGATACACTCAGAGAAAAGGTGCGGGCTAAAAACAAGCTGTGTCGTACTTGAATTAAGAATTACAGAAATTAATGAAAAATAAATGAAATTTAAGTTTCACCAATTTTGAATCAAGAATGGTATCCTTGAAACAAGATAAAAAACTAAAAAAATCTTGGTTTAAGAATAAAATTCTCAATTTAAGACCACCATATCCAAATGTTTACCAGAAAATATATAATTTTCAATAGTTGTTGATTTTTGTGATATAAACATTAATAAAATAAAAAAAAAAAACTTATATTTTCCCCCGCTGGGATTGCGAATGGAGCTTGGCGTAAAATTGTTTTCTTGGGAAAGGAACAGGTAAGAGTTATCGCATTGATGAGAATTTAGATTATGTTTTAATATAGCTTTTAATAGTTTGAAATAGATGAAGAATTACATCAAATGTGGAGAATGGCATGTACACATGAACTGCGAAAGCCTTTGACTTTTTTAAATCGTGGCAAAAATTGTTGGATTCCAGACCATCGGTGTTGGTAAGAAACGGTTCAAAATAGTTTGCTATAGGGATACTACCACTCAAATTGGGTGGTAAAACTCTGTGTTGGTAGTGGAAATATTGACTGGGTTTTTTAATCGTTACAAAGCTTACGGAAGGATGTATACACTTTTCTAAAATGAGTTCGGTATAAGATATGTATATGTACATATGTAGATCTTTCTTATTTATAAGTATGTATGTAAATACTGAATTATATATAGTGATAATAAGAATTGCATGTCCATATACATGTACATATGACTCATTCATTAAAAAAATATTAAATTAACATGCAAATAAATAAAAAATATTCGTTCTTATTTTTGTTAGGTGGGTTAGATGTTTTCGAATTTTGAATTTCGAAAAAGTGGAAAGCAAGTATAAGTATTCTTAAAATAAAGTTGAACATTCTGAAAATAAGAATGCACTTTCTCAAATCAATCATGAGCAACGCTTAAAATAAATTTATTCAAGTTTGTTTCTTCTAAAAAATGCCGTTCTAAAAATAAGAATATATTCTTGATTTTAGCATTTTCGAGCTTAACAGACTTTCACAACGTTTTCGGCTTGATTCAAGCCCGCTATACTTAAATTTAGCTTGCTTTTTCTCTGAGTGTAGGGTCAATATAAACAAAAAAAAAGTTAAAAAAAGAACTTCAAAACTATGTGGGAGTGACATAATCCCAAATAAAAGGGAGCCAGAATACCAAATCACTCGAGTAGGTACTAGTGCGAAGCAAAATCGCGATTTTGCTTCCAAATTTTTATTTTTTATAGACATACATATGTACATATTTATATACCTATCGATCTATTAAAAAAAAGCGCCGCAGGCGAAACTTTGGAATCAAAAATCACGCGATTCTTTCTTCCAAACTTTTCATCTTTTTATAGACATATATACAATGTACACAAATATTTATATACCTATCGTTTTATTGAAAAAAGTCTGTATATGTAAATATATTTAATTTTAACGTAATTTTTTAGTTTTAAAGTAATTTTTTGAGAACATGTGTATTTAAGTACATACATATTTCATCTTATACATATACTCAATGTATTATTATATAACAACATTAACTTTATTGTCAGCTTTAATTTTTTGCTGAATGTAATAAAATCTAAGAAAGACTACTGAAATGTTTTTTTGGGCTTGAAAATGACATTATCCCAATTGGGATTATGTCACTACGCCTAGGGTGACATAAGCCCAACTAAAAAAGTTGGGATTATGTCACCCTACGGGGAGTGACATAATCCCAAATAAAAAATTTGGGATTATGCCCCTTGGGATTATGTTAGGGTACCGTTATTTTATGCGCACGTGGGCCGATATGCGGAAAAAATTAATATATATCGCATACTAAATCATAAAGTGGCACAACTTAAAATTCAAAAATCTTCAGGAGCCAAAAAACTTTTTCTTGACAACCAATTACATGGCAAAAGGCCACGTATTTTTCAGTCAAAAGAGACTCCGAATGAAAAGTTTTTTTGTTGGCAATCGCTAGAGATATGTTCTGTGTACCGGTTTATGATGAAAAGTCGATTTAAACAAATTTTGAGTTGTGTCACTTTATGATTTTGGGTGCGATATATTTTTTATTAAAATCGTTTTCGTTGTGAAGAAAAAAATTCAGTAAAAACGAAGTAAATCCTAACGACTTTGCTCCCATTTTGGTAGTAACAGCAATTCTACGAAATTGCACAGCATTGATTCCTTCATTCTCTTCATTTTCGCACAAACACATACGCATTTTTTAAATTGAAGAAGAAGAAGACCATTTGAGTGACCAAACTATTTAGTATAAACAATGCTATGGAAATGCTAGGGTGCGTGTGTGTGTGGAATATGTCAACAAAAAAAATGCTTGTGTTCGTGTGTGTATGAAGATTGAAGAAGAAGTCAGCTGATCTTTTGCATTCTCCTTTATTGTTCCTCCATGGTATTCTGGTATACAGACAAAGAAATTAGAAAAGTTGCAATTGCATGAAAATTTTGGTAAAAAGTGCAAAAACAGAAAAATTATAATAATCAATAGCAGAAGAAAGTGAGTACGCTTTGCCTTAAGAGTTTCCTAGAGGAAATATTTGCAATGCGTGCTGTAATTTCATCTTAGCAGCGCGAGAAAAAGCGTGGGCGTGGACTGAATTGTTGCTGAAAAAGCCAACGAATTAAATTTTAAGTTGGCTGCGGAATAAAAAAAAAAAATAAAATTCACTTTGTACGCGTGCACATAAAAACCAGCAAAATAAGTCAACGAAAGCGATTTTATACCTGTAACTCGTTAATGCTGAAGGCTTTGCTCGGCTCAGAGTCAACAGATTCCACCGAAGAGGTAGCAGCTAACAGTAGTGGTAGCGGTACCAGCGCCGCCGGCGTTGGCAGTAGCAGTGGCAGTGCGGGTAGTGGAAGTGGCGGCGGTGGTAACACTGCAAGCGGTACAGGGAGCTGTAATAGCACAGCTGGTAGCAACCCAACATCGGGTGCATTTTCAAGCAATTTAGGCACTGCATGTGGTGCTGGTATTAACGCCACTGCAACGACTACGCAACAAACGGCTTGCGCAAACGGCTGCGGCGCCAGCAGCGGCAGCAGCAGCACAGTTATAGGTAGTGCCGGTAGTGGTGGGAGTGGTGGAGGTGGCGGCAGCGTTAGCGGTGGTGGCTTAAGCGTCAATAGCTTTCCCTGCAATAACTCCTCCTCCGCCAGCGGACATTGCACCAACTGTCAAGCCGTTGCACCCGAGCGTGCCGGCTACAGCAATCACAACAACAGCAGTACAATAACAACGAACAACACGTCGTCCGGTGTTGCTGCGGGTGGTGCAGCTGCAGCGGTGCGTAAAAGTCACAAAAGTTTTACGGCGCGCAGAAAAATGTCACACTCCAATTCGAGTTCGATACGCGGCAGTAGCGGCAGTTCGTGTCGCAGTAGCGGCGCAGTTTGTATGTACAATGATAATGCCAGCTGTAAATCAATATCGCCGGGTAGTTGCAGTTTGAATGCATTGAATATTGATTTTGGTTCGTACACGGCGACGCATCAGTGGACGAAAATGTTGGAGTGTGCCGAATTTGTGGGTGCCAAGTAAGTGGTGACTTTTGAGTTTTTCTTAATTGCTGCTTTTGGCTAAACTTTTCCCCCTTTTCTTTGCTTGCTGTAGACGCAGCAAACATACCGTTGTCGCTTACAAGGATGCCATGTACGTGTTTGGTGGCGATAATGGCAAAACCATGTTGAACGATTTAATACGCTTTGGCGTCAAAGATAAATCATGGGGACGCGCTTGTGCTACGGGCACACCACCAGCGCCACGCTATCATCATTCGGCGGTGGTGTATGGCAGTTCGATGTTCATATTTGGCGGATATACGGGCGATATACATTCGAATTCGAATTTGACGAATAAAAATGATTTGTTCGAGTATAATTTTCAGAATGCCATGTGGGTGGAGTGGAAATTTAATGGGCGGTGAGTTGTGTTGAGCAGTACTTAAATCTTGTTGCAAAATTAATTTTCTTATGCTTTTGCTTGTTTGTTTGTTTAGTGTGCCAGTGCCACGCTCAGCACATGGCGCTGCCGTCTATGATAATAAAATGTGGATTTATGCTGGTTATGATGGCAATGCAAGGCTCAATGATATGTGGACATTAAACTTAACAGTGAGTGGCTCTTTATTATGTTTAAAACTCTTTTACCTAAGAATGCAATTTTTTTCTAATCTTCAATTAGGGCGAAAATCATCAATGGGAGGAGGTGGAACAAAAGGGTGAACGTCCGCCGACTTGCTGTAACTTTCCCGTTGCTGTGGCGCGCGATTGCATGTACGTCTTTTCCGGCCAAAGTGGTTTGCAAATTACAAACTCACTCTTCGAATTCCATTTCAAAACTAAAACGTAAGTGCCTTGGGTAATCCTACTAAGGCTCAGCCTCTTTAACACCCACTCTTATCTTCATCTATTCATCACAGTTGGCGTCGCATCTCCAACGAATCGGTGTTGCGTGGTGCTGCCTCAGCGCCACCCTCACGCCGCTACGGTCACACTATGGTGCATCATGATCGTTTTCTTTACGTATTTGGTGGCTCAGCCGACTCAACCTTACCCAATGATTTACACTGCTTCGATTTGGATTCACAAGTGTGGTCTGTAATCACACCGGAAGCCAATCCGGATATGCCTTCGGGTCGTGTTTTCCATGCTAGCGCTGTCATTGGCGATGCTATGTACATTTTCGGTGGCACCGTAGACAATAGCGTGCGTCGCGGTGACACTTATCGCTTTCAATTCTCCAGCTATCCGAAATGCACGTTACGCGATGATTTTGGTAAATTCTATGCGGCCAAACAATTTTGCGATATACAATTTATTGTGGGCGCCGAAGAGGTGAAAATTTTGGCACATATTGCTTTTGTTGCGGCACGTTCAAAACATTTGCGTACGAAAATTTTGGCAGCACGCGAAGCGCGTCAACAGCAAATTGAGAAGGTATTTGGACCGAGCATAAATATGCAGAGCGCGTTGGTGGGTGGTGGTGGTGCCGTTGGTGCTGTTGCTGGCGGGCTTAGTGCTGTTGGTGGTGGTGGTGGTGGCGCGGATCGTGCACCATTGTTGGAGGTGCGCTTGGCGCAGGCGTCGCCGGAGGCATTCGAAATTATCTTGAACTATATTTATACGGATCGTATTGATTTGAAGGAATCGTATAGCAAGAATATCATTATATTGATAACGGATATATACCAGTTGGCGGGACGATTTCTAATGTCGCGCTTGGCGCAGGGTTGTATACAGTATTTGGATTTCAAGATTAACAAGCAGAATGTGCTGGAGGCGCTGTACAATGCGGATAAGAATAAGTGAGTGGCAAAGAAGGGGGGTTGATAGAGAGTTGGCCCCGATTAAAGAATATTTAATTTAATGAATATTCAGAAAATTTAATTTTTTTTAATTTCGAAATTTTTGAAATTATTATATTTTTAGTTTCGATTTGAAATTTTTCAATTTTTATTTTTTCAAAATTTTTTAATAATTGATACATTTCTTTGATATTTTCGAAATTTTGAAGATTTTCGAAACTTTTAACATTTTTGAAATTTTTAAAAATAATTGATGAGTATGAAATTTTTTTTTTTATAATTTCAAAACGTAATGAAAATTTTCACGTTATTAATTTTTTTTTTTTACAAATTAAGAGCTTTCTGAATGTGTAATTCGTAATTTTTAAACTAGTTATTTTTTTGATAATTTCGAGTTCTGAAATTTTCGAAATTATTTTCTTTTTATATTTTCGAGTTTTTGATTTTTTTTTAATTTGTTGGAAAATTTTCAACATATTAGAAATTTTTAAAAAATTCAATATTTTGAAAGCGATTTTAAATTCAAATTTCGAAAATTTTAAAATATGTATATAGAATCGGGAAGATATTGAGTATGAATTTTTATTTTTTTTTATAATTTCAAATATTCAGAAAATTTTAATTTTTTTTGATAATTTCAAAATTTTAAAAATTTTCTTTTTATTATAATTTTCAGAATTTTTAATTAAAAATTTTGTTTCACAAAATTTTAATTTTTTTTATAATTTTAAATTTTGAAATTTTTTTTTTGAAATATTCTTAATTCTAATTTTTTTAATAATTGACAAACATTCAATCTAAAAATTTCTTTGATATTTTCATAATATTGAAGACTTTCGAAACGTTTTTGAAATTTTTAAAAATAATTGATGAGTGAAAAATTTTTTTTTTATAATTTCAAAACGCAATGAAATTTTCAGGATATTAATTTTTTTTTTTTTATAAATTTAGAGCTTTCTGAATATGTAATTCGCAATTTTTAAACTAGTTAATTTTTTGATAATTTCGAGTTTTGAAATTTTCGAAATTATTTTCTTTTTATATTTTCGAGTTTTTATTTTTTTTTTTAATTTGTTCGAAAAATTTCATAGAATTTTTCGATTTTTTAAAAACTCAATATTTTGAAAAAGCGATTTTAAATTCGTTTCGAAAATTTTAAAATATGTATAGAGAATCGCGAAAATATTGAAAACTTCGAAAAAAGAGAATTAAAATCTGAACATTGATAATCTCGAAAATATTGAAAATTTCCTTAATATTGAAAATATCTTAAGAATTAAAAAAATCGAAAAAATTTTAAATCTAAATATTTTGAAAATTTCAAAAATTCAAACAGAGAATATTGAAAACTTTAATATTTTCTTCGAAATTGCGGAAAATCTCAAAATATTGATTATTTCGAAATATTTAAAGGAAAATTTCTTAAATAATGAAAATTTCGAAATTATTAGAATTCTTAAAAATTAGAAAATTTCTAAAATATTGAAAGCAGAGAATTAAGAATTCAATATTTTCTTAGAAAATAATGAAAATCTCAAAATATTTATAATTTCAAAAATACATATTGAAAATTTTTTTAAGATTAAAAATTAAAAAATATTGAAAATCTCAAAAATTAGAGAATTTTAAAAATATTGAAAGCAGAGAATTAAGAATTCAATATTTTCTTCGGAAATACTGAAAATTTCAAAATATTCATAATTTCGAGAATACATATTGAAAATTGCTTAAAAATTTAAAATTTCCAAAAATTTTGAAAGCAGAGAATTACGAATTCAATATTTTCTTCAAAAATACCGAAAATCTCAAAATATTTATAATTTCGAAAATACCTATTGAAAATTTCTTTAAAATTTTAAAAATATTGAAACCCCAAAAAAGTTGAAAATATCAAAAATTCAAACAAATAGTATTTGTTGCATATTTTCTTCGAAAATACTGAATAATTCAAAATGTTGATAATTTCTAAAATATTGGAAATTTCGAAAATCTCTGAAATATAGAATTTCGAAAGCGCTGAAAATTTCAAAAATATTTAAACTTACGAAAATATTGAAAATACTTATGTATTCAGAAAATTTCGAAAGTATTAAAAATTTCATAAATATAGAGAATTTCGAAAATATAAAGAATTTCTAAAAATATTGAAAATTTAAAAAATTCGAAAATCGCATAAAATACAATTTAAAGCAAAAAAAAAAAGAAAACTCAAAAAATGTTCCTTCCAGAATCCAAATCATCAAAGACCATTGCATGCAATTCATAATCAAAGACGAAAATTACGCCGATGTTGTGATGTCCAGCGAATTTGGCGATTTGGATAAAGCGTTAATTGTTGAAATTGTACGCCGGCGCCTCAATCCAATCAAAATAGTCATGGAGTCGAATGTGGAGAAGAATGATGGTATGTAAACCGTTTTTTTTCAGTTCCTTCGATTCATTTATTAAAACAACTTACTTTCTCGCGCCACACAGGCACGACATTGGAAAGCGACATGGCCGTATTTCTCGAATCAACTGGACGCGAATTCTGCGACATAAATCTCTTGTTGGACGGGCAGGTGGTGACGGCGCATAAATCAATTTTGGCGGCGCGTTGCTCATACTTTCAGGGCATGTTTCGTTCGTTTATGCCACCCGATAATACAGTGAATGTGAGTGTTGATATTAGTTAGAAAAATTGGTATTAATTAAAAAAATTGGTATTAATTTAAAAATAAAAACTTTGTGTTTTCAGATACAAATTGGCGAAATCTTTCCCTCGCAGGAGGCATTCCAATCGCTGCTTCGCTACATTTACTATGGTGAAACGAAAATGCCACCACAAGATGCCTTGTATCTCTTTCAAGCGCCATGCTTTTACGGTTTGGCTAATAATCGTTTGGCTGCCTTTTGCAAATACTCGCTGGAGCACAATATCACCTATGAGAATGTACTGCAAACACTTGAGGCATCGGATATCACCAAAATTTACGATATTAAAGATTATGCATTGCGTTTGATTGTAAAGGATTTCACTAAAGTGGCGCGCATGCCGAAAATTGGTTCGTTGTCGCGTGAATTGTTGTTGGAAATTATACGCGCGGTGGCGGATTCGCAGGGCGAGTTTTTAACGCGCATCAGTTTAAATACAGACATCTGAAATTTGGTATTGCTATGGCCGGCATTACAGTTGCTATTGGCTTGGTTGCAAATTGTGGGTGTGAGTGGTTGTGGTGGCGGTGGTGGTGGTTGCGCAAATGGGAATGATGTAAGTGGAACAGAAGGTGGTTGTGTTGGCACTGGTGTTGCTGCAAATGATGTTGATAGTGCTGCTGAAGGTGATGAAGACGTTCAAGTTGTTGTAAGTGGCTTGCAGAATAGCAATAAAGACTACGGTGCTGCTGTTGTTGGCGATGGCGATGAAGCGAGCGTTGGCGCGTTTGTTGCTGATGATAAATGATGGAGAACGCTGGGAACAAGCATATTTTATAGCAATTTTTATTTTTAACTTTTATTAGAGCACTTTAGCACTATTGAGGAAATTTCGTTATAATGCGCGCGGAACCGGAATTTTCCCGTTTTTTTTTTGGCGAGGGGATCATATAGATCATTAAAATGTAGACGAAAGCATGTGGTAACTTATCGTTGACTAATAATAATAGCTTTTACGTTAGCGACCTTCGGCGGCAGCGCTTTAAGAAAATAACCCTCAGCCGTCAGAATTCTCTTTCTGGAGTTATGTATGTATATCCGTGTAGCGATTCATAGTATTTAATATGTAGTCGGGCGTGTTAAAATTAGTAAAACTAACATCTACAGAACATTTGCTGAAAGTTTCATTGAAAAATTCTTAGTGGTTTGAAAATAAATACGACAGGCGCATTATACCAACGCCGACCCGTACTATTTGCATATTTCATGTTTTGTATTGAAAAAGAAAGTATTTGTGTTTAATTTTAAAAGATAGTCACGTTATTAAAATTTGGACACGATTGCCGTGTGTGTGAACGTCATATGCCAATTACACTATATATATATTTTTTTTTGCACATTTGCACCATACATATATTTTGTTTATACCACATAAGCTTAGTCAATAAGTAAATTGTAATAATTTGTCATTAAAAAAAATTAAAAGTATTCCTTTTTATTTTTATTAAAAAATAAGGACAAAGCATTACGAAATCTCTCAAATCGGTGGCCAAATTTGCACATTATAAACTGTTTTATTATATGTATTAATTACATTCATGTATGTACATATGTATTATATATAAGTATGCATGTATGTAAATTTATTTCGTAAATGTAACTTAAATTTATTCAAGCAGTAGTAGATGGTAGTTTCGCATTCTCTCACAAAAAGCAACTGCAACGAATTGTGCGCAAAGTTTAGCTTCAAGCATAAATAATTTAAATAAATTTAAAAAATACATACATATGTGGTTTTGCTGTTTGGGTTAATGGAGGATTTTAAAGTAAAAGTATTAACACGTTGGCTGCCAGTGTATCACCGGTGATTAAAATTTAAACAACATTTTAAAATAAAAAAGCAGATGTTCGCGGGGTCATCACAGCTTAAAAGCAGGCTCAGATGCGTCGCCAGCATGGCTTTTACTCTGGGTAAAAAATCCCGTTATAATACAAAAAAGCAAAAGTAATTTTTTTCCTGGCACCTGTTAGTGGTTTTTTGTTGTGATCACCGGTGATACACTGGCAGCCAACGTGTTAAAAAGAAAAAAAATCAATGTAAAGTTTACATTGTATACTATACAACGGCAAGTTGAAACAATAAGATTGCAAGCAGCAACAAAGCAGAGCATGTCGCAACTTGTGGCATGTCAATTTGTAACAAAGTAGAGGCCGCGCGGTTTAAGCAGCAGTTAGCGCCGCGATTCACTAACTTTTAACATTTTTCTAATTGTTATTTTTAACAATAAAAAATGTGGTTTACGTTAACGGTTATGCGATGCACTAACTCCGCCTTAAAAATATTAAGGTTGTTCTCTCTCTGTGATTTTGGCCTGGCAAATTTGCCGAGATGACATAAGTGTGATAAATTTGCCGAGCACAACAACAAAATACACGTCTTGTCAAATTTGGAGCTTCGGCAAATTTCTTATACCCCAACCCGTGATATGTGATATCATGAGAAAAATATCACGGGAAATGCAACCATGTTATTACATTCACAATGGTCTTCTATGAGAAGTGAGTTTGAATTTATGTTTCTAGTTCTTTTTTTTTAAGTATTTTATTTTATTCAGATAAAAAATTAATTAATTCGAAATTGAAGCAAGCAATGCAAAGCGACAACAGTTGTATAAAGAGTGGAAAGAATATGACTAACATGCTAGTTCACAATGAAGTCAGTTAGAATTTTATTTTCTTAAAGGTGCGCTCTCTCTGTGTGGCAAATTTCTCAAGATATCATGATATCTCGGCAAAAAAATGAGACACAGAGAACAACCTTATTTTACAGCTGTTGTTTATAATTTATTCACAGTGCGAAAAAGTGGCATCTCTGGCGCTGAACTGTCAAAATTTACGAAAAGCACAATAAAGAAAAAACCGTTCATATTTGCGCGCGCGAACAAGAACAGTGTATTTTGATATTTATTACTTTAATTAATTTTCAATTCAATTTATTTTAATTGTTATTAATTTCAAAATGGTTTCCACCGGCAATGCTGCACTAAGCCGAAGTAGGGCCTCGCCAGAGCAAATGAGAGCGTTGTGTTGGACGTTCTGGGCGAGGATGAAGGGCTACTAGCCTCCGTTAAGTTCAAACGCCTACATGGCAAGCATGATGGATTGTTCCTTCATGGCAGGTTGGAACACCAAAAGAGATGGAAGCAAGTAGCAGCAAAGCTCAACGCGATGGGAGCAGCAACAAAGACGGTTGAGCAGTGATATAATGTGAGTACAGGTACCTACATATGTATATATGCATGCATGGTTATTAATGTTTTGATTTTATGTGCAACCACTATTCATAGCGCGCAGCAAGTTTGGCAGACCGCGCTTAGATCCAACGCATGTTGTAAAAAAAAAAAAAACAACCCAAAAACTCTGACGAGCACACAGTTCTCGGACGAATATACCTTTATTTGTATGTACATATATCTGAATTGTTTCATTGATGAAATTACCATTTTGCAAACAAAAAAGCCGATCAACACGCACTTGCTTTAATAAATCCGTTGTCCTTACGGGCTGTTATCTCCGCTATAATTGCTATATTCTTCTGTCGTTCTTTGATTGGACGAACAAAGGTGTGACAAAATTCTTCGAGTTAAAAGTGTATGTATTTCGGACATAGTTTTCGTGGCATCAATAAGCGGTAGTTGCCTTAGTTGCAATGCAATTGTTTTGCCAAAGGCTATGTAAACATCATCATAATCTCTGGCACTAGCATTGCTGATGGCATTAGCGTTGGTGTTGGCATTAGCGTTGGTATTGGCATTGCTGATAACATTGTAATTGCTGATAACATTATCATTGCTGCTGTCATTGTCATTGTTGCTGGCATTGTCATTCCTGATGGCATTATCATATCTTTCATCATTTTGAAACTTTCGCAAAGAACGCTTCTTACGTTTCTTTGGTACTGGCATTGTTGGTGATGCCGTTGAATGATCAGACTGGTCAGGTGAATTGCTTGGCATATTTTTAGACCACTTTTGACTCCTTTCTAATGGATCATACTCCACCAAAGTATTATTGTCCAACTCATTTTGTGATTCACTACATTCCTGCACCTACATATGTACATAAATAAAAACAATTAATATGATACTCCAATAAAGTACTTGAAAACAATAGGTACTTAACGCACTTCTTGCAAGTCTGAGTATTTACGCAGCACAATCACAGAGCTGAGGAACTTCATCTCCTCATAATAGTACAGTCGAGGTTCGTACGTATTCTTGCTCTTATCAATTTTTTTCTTCTCTACAACGTAGGAGTCTCGCATGTTTTTAATTTTTCTTTTTATTTCATCCACTTCTTTGCCGAATTCCTTGGCCAATTGAATCCACGCATTTCTTCTGAGATCAGTCAGTTTGTACGTTTCACTTTTAAAGTTCCATAGACATTCATACCGTCTATACATTCTTATTAATTTGTAAACATCTTGTGGTCGCCAATCCATTTGTTTAAAAAAATAATAGAGTGTTTGATTTATTTTTAATTTTTTCAATAAGCACAAACAGTCGATGAAACTTGTGTTTCTTTTTCATTTGTAATTTGGCGTCTCCACAAATCAGCTGCTAGCCAATGTGACCAGGGCATCGGAGCAAGTTATTTTTCATAAGCTTTGCTCCTTACCCGCTCCCATATGAAAAAATTAGTGTGGAACCAAGGCAAATTCATTCTTATGGTAATGGTACGTGAACAGCTGACTTCTTCTTCTACTCGTTTTTAATTCACCGTGTACAGAAGAATGTGAAACAAGGAAAAATTTTACTTTGAGTTTGACATATTGATGGACAAAAATTTAAAGCGAATCGAGGCGAATATTGCCGAATTCGCCGTGCCACTACCATAATGAATTTGCCTTGTGTGGAACCTAGCTTGGTAGAAAAAAAATTTCATTAGTGGCAACCCTTGTGATAATGTTTTTATATCGAACGTCAAACAACGAAAACTCTAGCTGAGTTCCCGTGGCAGTGATCCAGATCCGGATACGAATTTTGCAAGCAAATGCAACAACAATTTTCTGATTCTGATATTTATCTGGATCAATTTCGGATCCGTATAGATTGTAATAGATATTTTTGATCCAGATAAATCAGGATCACAAAATTGTTGAATTTGCTTGCAAAATTCGTATCCGGATCTGGATCACTGCCACTCAGCTTCTGTTCAGTAACAAAAACAGTCCTCCATATGAAAATGACACTTTATAGGAAAAAATCGTTAAATTTCTCCTTGAAGACAGGTAATAGATACCTTTTAATCGGATGAAAAATGTTAAACACTGTTTTCGGGTTTGTTCTATTGGGGTTAAGACATGTTGGTTTGTACTCCCTTTCTGAAATTTTGAAGAATTTTAAGTTGATTTGCTCATCATATACATATATGTATATGTATCTACGAATATCTACGAAAGCAAATGATAAAATACTACACCCTTAAATTTATACATAATATAAAGCTAGGAAATCTGCCGACTTATTTAAATGATCGTCTGACTTACAACAATGAGGTTCACACCTATGAAACAAGAAAAAGGTACGATTTTCATTTACCAGCTGTACGAAGTGAATTCGATAAAAAAAGTATATACTATGAAGGGGTAAGAGAGTACAATGAATTGCCAAGCAATATAAAAACCTGTAGTAACATAGATCAGTTCAAGAAATTACTAACCATATATTGCAAATCATTACCAATTCGATAACTAATTCCGTGATATTCCTTTCTTTTCCTCTATCTCTTCGTGTCGGCCGGGTGACGGCTCGTGGTGGAGTGAAAGCCTGTCTGGAGAAATGACGTTCCCTCATGAACGTCGAATTCACGTCCCTTCTGACGAACAAATACATGAGACGTTCTCTTGCGAACGATAAAAAATCCGTCCCTTATGACGGCAGGAAATGGATATGTCTTGTTAAGGACAGCACCACCCGTCCCTAATGACGGGAAGGCATGTAAATGTATCTTATATATATATATATGAATTGTATTCTCGATCTAGGCTAAATAAGCCGTAACAAACAAATAAATAAAAATTTATTTAAGAGCTGTGCTGGGATTCTGTAACTTATTTTGCGACCGATAATCGCAAAATCTACCGACACAAAAATTTTCCTCGATACCTTTGCGATAATTATAGGAAAAAACTGTCAAAATATACTATAGAATTCGACCGAAAAATCGTACAGAATAGCATAATCGCAAAACATATCGCAAATTTACGATATCGATCCGAAAATTGTCGCAAATTGGTTACAGAATACGCGCACTGGTGATTTTGGCTCTAGCTCCCCTCCTTCCATTGACTGAGCACCAATTCCGCTACGGGAAAAAGATTTAGCTCCTTTGGTCTTAGTTCCGCAACTCAATTCCGCTCCGATGCCCTTGCTAGCAGTTAAAGTGACAACTGTTTGCCATAAAACCGCATCTCCATAAGACAAAACCATGTCTACACAAAAAATTGCATATGCGTGGGAACCATGATCCAACAAGGATGGTGAAAGCAATGGAGAATCGCTATTTTGGTTTCGTAATTAATAAGCTGTCAAATTATAGTATTTTATTTTGAATTTACACTACTGCATGCATTATGCGTGGAAGTAGAGTGTTCTATGTAGATCACTAAAATGCAAACGAAATATTGTGGAAGCTTTTAGTTTATTTTAGTAATAAAATCTTTTACGTTGGAGGCCTTCGGCCGCGCTTTAAAAAAATAACTCCCAGCCCGCAGAATTCCATTTCCGCAGTTATTCTGTGGAACGATCCACAGTACTTTTGAGCAGAACCTTTTGCATGGGGGGCAATCGGCCACGCTTTAAAAAAATAACCCCCAGCCGGCAGTATACCCTTTCTGGAGTTATATCGTTGGAGCGATCCACAGTATTTTAGCGTCATCGGGAATGTTTTAATTATTAGAATGAGCATACACAGAACATTTCCTGGAAGTTTCATTGGAAAATTCTCAGTAGTTTGAAAATAAATACGGCGGGCGCGTTATAACGAAGCCAACCCAAGTTCTCTACTTGTAAATAGTTTCAATTTTAGGTATACATAAATGCATACCTATATTAGTCCATAACCATGCACATATTTATATATATATATATATATATATATATTAAAGTAAAAAAATACTTCTTACTACTAAATACGTTTTTGCTTATAAATTTACAATACAAAAAAATATACCTAGTAGGTAATTAAATGCAGTTCCATGAAGTGTTGTTTTTGTAAGGCAAAAACATATTACATAACGGTGTGAATGTAACTGTATAGTTACCACACCAGTATTCGAATGGACATTCAAAATATACCTAAGTATCATTCCATTGCCTCCAACTTATCGCCCTCCTCTTCCTCCTCCTCCGCCTCCGACAACACATCAACCGGCTTCAAATCCACCGCCAGCGTACGATTCTCCAATTGCAATAACTCAACCGAATTTTGTAACATTTCCATTTGATCACGCATTTGTGCCTGCTTATCCTTCAAGGCACGCGTTATTGGTCGTATATTACGTGCGGTTTCTCGTATCTCATTAACAGCCTCTAGCAGTTCCATTAGTTTGAGTGCACCACCCTCTCCGCCACAGCCCCCGTTGCTGCTTTCTTGTTCATTGTGCGCTTTGTTGAGGTTTTGTTCGAAATCGCAGAGATCTTTGTAGATAACATCAAGTCGGCTGTTGATGTGATCAGTCTGTAGGAGCAAGAAGTGTTACAAACTTGACGACAGAAGCTTTGCGTGCATTGCGAAATCACTTACCCAATCTTGAAGCGACATATTGCTGGAAGCGTTTGACATTATGCTACTATCATTGGTGGACATCTTTGTTTATTAAAAGTTTTATTGCTTTTATGCACTTTTCAAAGTTTTATTGTACTTATATTTATTGAGTTAAAAAAATTTCCAATATTTCCAAATCTGCTTTTATAACTTTTTGAATTTTGCAGCAGCTGTTTGTTTGTACGTCAATCAGCTGTTTGTTCGCCTGTTTCTTTACTTTTTTAACTTGGCGTCTCAGCAAGACAAAATTTTGTTTACACAACCCAAAGCAAATCTAAGAAGGTAGGCACAATGGCGAATGCAAAAATTTCTTTTTTTTTTTCAAAGGTAGAGCATAATGTCAAAATCAGAGCGAATTCACATCTTGGCCCAATAGAAGCCGGTCTCCACATAACTTGATGCGCCAACGAAACATGTAGCGAAACATCTCGCGAAATAACCAGTCTCCACGTGGCTGATCGTTATTCAGTTTGACATTTCTCATTCTTCTTCTTCTTAAATGTTTGTATGTTTGCTTATTTTTGCGTCTTTGTTTTGGTCTGTGTGAGATTTCGATAGATTTTCGATACAAAATTAGAGAAGACATCGATATTAACGGGGCTGGCAAGAGGATTGAGAACGAGTCACGCGTTTCTTTCTTCATTTGCTCTCAGAAGTTTGTATGGAAATTAGCGGGTATCGGCACTGGTTTCGAGGTCGAGCGACGATTGAGAGAGCGAATGCAGATAAAAAGAGCAAAACACGTTATGTGGAGACATGATATCGAAATGGTCAGAGATGATAATTGTTCTTCTTTTTGTTTTATACGTTGTCAAATTATCATGCTTTGTTTTGATTTTAAATAAAATATTATTGTTGTTGCTACTACTGCTAATAGCGCAGTTAGTGGAGAACTTGTCGGACCCACGTTTACAGTACCGTTGCGTTAAAAATCAAAACTCAAAATCAAAATTCCGCTCATAAAGAGCGAAACGAACAGAAAATCAAGAAACGGAATAATAGTAAAAATTAGCGATTAGTAATTTCAATGCTATTTTTGACTGTTAGTGGTTATTTTTTCTTTATTTCTATTTCAAAAATTCAGAAAATTTCAAAAGTAAAAAAATCAAAAATGTTCGTTTGTTTATTTTTTCAACAGCTGTTTCTTACTTTGGCAGCAAATAATTTCAGCTAGGGAAAATTTTACTAGCTGAAATTTGGAGCTGTCAGTAGCTCTCTTCTGCTATTTTTTTGACTCAAGAAACGATTTTCCAGCCGAAACTTGGCTAACTATTCATAACTAGCTAATAATAAACGGACCTAATAACTTTTTAATAAGCTTAATAATTCTTTGCGCTCGGTCAGCGTACATATTTTGCCTCTTTTTCCTTTCATATTTATCAGTACAGATGTATGTATGTATATACAAACATTTTCCTTCGCCCTCACAGCCTAAACACCCAAAAATGGCAGCTTCATACTTGTATAAAATTTATGTAGCGCAACAACAACATTGGCGTGAAATTGATAAGGGGACACAAGAAAAAGAAAAGTTAAATAAAGAAAAGGTCAAGTACTTTTCGGTTGGTCATTTTACTTCCCCAACCCATCACTCACACCAAAAATGGTTAGCTGATTTACTTTAGGTACATTTAATAAGAGGGATGATCAACTGTTTACATTGTTACATGAGCATAGCAGCGCGTATCCATATGTATGTACAAAAAGTCCATTTGACCGTAAACTTTTATACGAAACGGATATTAAAAAAAAAAGAAATGCCTAAAACGGAAATTAGTGGTATTAAGTGCTATCTGATTTGACTTGTTTGAGCTACTAAATGGCATTAGCTTACGGTATTAGTTGCTTAAAGGCATTCAACATCTAGCATTTTTAATAATGAGACATATATATGAATGACAGGATAATAAGGGTATTACACTTTTATGGAGGCGATGGAGCTAGGAAATATTGGCAGATGGATACTAAAGACAATTTATGACACTTTTTGGGGGCTTCAATTATTATCACTTTTTTTTTTTAGAATATTTTAAGACGTTAATACCTTCCCCGCTAACTATTTTGCCAGACAATTTCTGATTCAGACAATTCTGAAAATATTCTGAGTAAAAATTTGAGTATCTGGACAAATCTTTCAGATTTCTTAGGTATTTCTATTAGAAATGTCTGGGGAAATTAATTTTTTCTCATCCGATAAATCTTATAGATATCGGACCGATTTCGTGCAGATATATATACCAAAATATTTTCAATTTATTCTTTTCAATTTGTACAAAAAATTTTCTATTTGCAATCAGTACAAGATTACAAAAATTAATAAAATAAAATGTGTAATATAAAATATGCATACATACATAGTATGTACAAACTTGGTATGTATATCTACATGTACGTGAAGATAGCCGGATAAGTCGCGCAAGGCCTTAAAAAAACAAAAGAATAATAGCTGTGGCGATTTAGGTTTGGTTGAACAATCAGTTCTTTATTATGCTGCCTTTGTACAGGTATTGGAAGCTAAAGTAAGCGAATAATCCGGTAATGTGCATATATCGCGGGTTCGCTACAATACTCAAGTTAAGGAAGCTTATTAACGGCTCTGGTGGAGTGCGTGTACATCGTTTTAAATACATGATCTTAGACTAAGCACTCATGTATACATAGTATGTATATGTAAATATGTATGTAAATTAATTTTAATATAATAAATACTTTAATAATTACTTTTCCACTACATTTATGCGAATTTTAATTGAAAATCTGATGGATATCTTAGAGATATCTGAAGAAAATCGTGCAGAATTCTGCAATATTTGCCGACGAATCTGATCGAATTCTAACAGATAACTGAAGAAATATCGTGAGGATTTCTGATTTAAATGCCGAGGAATCTGCTGGATATCTTACAGATATCTAAATAATTTTCAATTAATAATAATAATATCTTACAGATATCTAAATAATTTTCAATTAATATTATTATTATTAATTGAAAATTATTTAGATATCTGTAAGATATCCAGCAGATTCCTCGGCATTTAAATCAGAAATCCTCACGATATTTCTTCAGATATCTGTTAGATATTGATCAGATTCGTCGGCAAATATTGCAGAATTCTGCACGATTTTCTTCAGATATCTCTAAGATATCCATAAGATTCGTCGGAAAACAATAGAATTTCCCCTCATTGTTCCTTCCGAAATCTGTTAGATATCTGTCCGAATCCTCGATAAAAAACACAGAATTTCCCAAGACATGTCTGTAAGAATTCCTGTCAACGTCTTCATACATTTCTCTTGTAGAAGTCGTACAGAAATCTTGATGATTTCGGAGTTTTTTGCCGAAAATCTGATAGATATCTAAAAGATTTCGGGTAAATTTGTTAGCTGGGTTTATAGAGGGGTCCTCTCGCCTACTTTTTTTTTTTGGTTCTGGCAGGGGGCCGACGATATGTAGTATAAAGAAGTGTGTGGTCGTTAGAGTATTAAAATGTTCTGCTAGACAGTTGTGCGCCGTAAAGCATCATGAGTAGTCTTATCAGACTAAATTTTTTTATACAAATAAGTTAAAAGACCAAAGGAAATAAGAAAGGAGTTTATGACGCCTTGAAGTATGCAATAAATTGTAATTGGCTTTCTCTTTTACTTTTTACGATACCAACAAGTGATTTTACTGTTGGTATTACTGCTTCCGGCATCATAATTAGAGCTCGGATAATAGGTAAAATTCAAACGCCTAAAGTTGTGCTACATAGGCCCGGTTTCACCAACGTGACTAAAGCTAAAACTAAGTTTTGACTTAAGTTAGCCCAGATTTGGGGCTAACTTATGTTATGTTCAGACACAACCTTTACCACATTAAGAGCCTTCATTCAATTTTCAAGCCCAATGATTCTCAATTTACCATACAAAAATTGACCAAGTTAATGCTTCATTAGAAGTTAATGAGTTGTTAATGAAGAACAATTCTACATGCAACCCTGTTAAAAGGCTTGTTTCATAAGTAAAATGAAATGTCATGAAAAGAGAAATGTGATTAGCGTCAGTGTCCACTAAACAGGTTGGTTCGTCAGATCAGCTGCATTCTTGTTCTTCTTCATCACCTATCAAATTTGTTTTTATTTCTGCTTATTTTATACATGCATTCGTGTTTACGATTGGTAAAAATTGTGATATGAATGTCAAATTATTTCGTCCTCCTTGCAATTTTGACATTTAGGTCACGAGAGTTTGATATTCAGCTCACGGCGTGTATGTGTGTATGTATCTTGAGCCGACCTGTTAAATGGGCCAAGTAAATTAAATATGTCTGAACACCAAATCTAAAGATGTTCAATCAACCCCACACGGTAGGCAGGAAGCGACGATAGGTTGCATGAAAATGTCGAGAAAAAAGGAAAGTGGGGTTGTGTTATGTGATGTTTATAGATGAAACATCCGTTGAAATTAAAATCCGAGCTGCTCCTTTTTCAAGGATATCCACATTTTTTGTTTTTTTTGAAAGGATCAAATATTGAGGAAATCGAATATTCGCCACCGTCCAAATTTTTCCGATTTCAATACATTATTTGGTCGCTAAGGGATACAAAAAAAGGTATTAAAAAGAAAACAGGACACCTGTAGTGGAAAAATCCAATGTGAACAGGACCTAAAGGATAACCACTAAAATATAAAATAACACAAAAAGTACCCACTTTAATTTGCGTATAACTCCTAAAATGTTAACTCTACGTGAAAATTTCTTATTATATGTTGCATTCAGAATAAATAAAGAAATATTTCTTTAATATACAATTTTGATGTACCTGCAGTGCTTAATGTACTTTTATGCATCTAAAGTGAAAATTTCAAAAAAGTACGTTTTTTTTATGGTGCTATTTTAAGTTCAAATATTTTTCTAGTTTATGTAAATATTTTAATCTAATGATCCAACTCTCATTCCTACATATCTCTACGTTAATACTAAAAAAGAGTTAGAGCTGAGATACGCGCTAGCTGTGCACGGTGGGCGGGAAGCAACAATAGGTTGCATGGGAATATCGTAAAAACGATGGCCCAACGAATATGTGCCTAGCTGTGTGCTGGTACTAATTTTCGTTTAAAAAAAATGTTGGAGATTTTATTCACGCTTGCTGTGTGTTTATGAAGTATATTAGAATATCATTTTACGTAAGTGTTTAGCCGGCGATCGTTTTTTCGATATTTTCATGCAACCTATTGTTGCTTACCGCCCACCGTGCACAGCTAGCGCGTATTTCAGCTCTAATTCTTTTTAATATTAACGTATAGATATGTAAGAATGAGAATTGGATCATTAGATTAAAATATTTACATAAACTAGAAAAATATTTGAACTTAAAATAGCACCATAAAAAAAACGTACCTTTTTTGAAATTTTCACTTTAGATGGACCAAAGTGCATTAACCACTGCAGGTACATCAAAATTGTATATCAAAGAAATATTCCTTTATTTATTCTGAATGAAATATATTATAAGGAATTTTCACGTAGAGTTAACATGTTAGGAGTTATACGCAAATTAAAGTGGGTACTTTTTGTGTTATTTTAAATTTCAGTGGTTATCCTTTAGGTCCTGTTCACATTGGATTTTTCCACTACAGGTGTCCATTTTTCTTTTTAATACCTTTTTTTGTATCCCTTAGCGACCAAATCATGTATTGAAATCGGAAAAATTTGGACGGTGGCGAATTTTCGATTTTCTCAATATTTGATCCTTTCAAAAAAAACAAAAAATGTGGATATCCTTGAAAAAGGAGCAGCTCGGATTTTAATTTCAACGGATGTTCCATCTATAAACATCACATAACACAACCCCACTTTCCTTTTTTCTCGACATTTTCATGCAACCTATCGTCGCTTCCTGCCTACCGTGCCCAATTGACTTAATTAATTTTTATGTCTGAACATGATATTACTTTTGGGTTTCACCAAATAGTCTAAGAAAATAGTTTTGCAACCAGCAACCCTGCCAGCTTTTTTGCCAAATACTGGTTTTTTTTTTTGGTTGTTTTGGTTGCTGTATTTGCTCATTTTTTTTGACATATTCGCTCTTTTGGTTGTTGAATTTGCAAGCGACTCAAATTCTTAGTTTAGTTTTAGTCAAGGCAAAAGCTGACTAACTTGTGACTTAGCTTAGTTGCATGGTGAAACTGAAAACGTAAAAAAATCGGCTTAACTAAGTTGAGACCGGTTGGTGAAACCGGGCCATAATGTTTGTGAGCACATCCAGTGGCAAGTTTAAGGGTGGGATACGTTCGGTTCTAAACCCCCCGTGAATGCAATTGGATTTTTTGCTTACTAGGATGCCAAAAAATAAATTATTAAGATTTTTATGGGTTGCACGTGAAAAATTGCAAAGAAAGCTACAATAAATAAATATAATAATAAAGAATAATAATAAATAAAGTATAATAAATAAATAATAAATAAATATATAATTATAAAGAATAAAAAAAAAAATTAAGAATTTGTAGTGACTCGCTTAAATTTGAGACAAAATTGTGGTGTTCTTCATACTTTTTTTCAGAAAAATGTCAAAGAAACTAAATCCCTCTTTGGCTTTATTTTATCACACACCACTGTATGTTTATTGAAACTGCAAATTTGTGTAACATGATTAAGAACTTTTCTAATAAAATCTTCACCCACCATAGCAATATGCTACCCCTTTATATTTAAATTGTAATACCGCCACTGAAAACAAACAAAATTTACAAAATGTAGCATTTTTTAGGCGCTTGATTTCACCTATGTATTTTTCCGAGCTCTAATCATAATATACATAAATACCAGTGGCGGACCTAGCATAAATTGCCTGGGCAATCCTATGTGTGAAGCATAACCATTAGCCATTTATGTAATTTCCTTTGCTGTATTATCTAGAAGTCTGATTGCGTTCCGTCATTGACTTTGATTTAGAGTTCTCGATTTCTTTTTAACATTTTCGAGTGGCCCGAATAAATTTTTTTTTTTTTTTTTTTTTTTTTTTTAGCATCCAATATATTTTGCCAACTGTATAAATAAAATACATCCAACAATTTTGTGGTTCGTTAAAAGTAATTAGTAATTAATAATGACTTAATAAACATGGTGGGCATGTATGGATTGCTCTCAGTAGCGCATCCATTTATTATAGTGCATCAGCAAAGATCTGTAAATGATTTTCTTTTGAGGCGTACGAAATTGGTTGGTCTTGCCGTCAGGGCTAGAACGAGTGGGTTGGGGTGAGCTAATATTCTCATTTTGTATGATGCAGCATACTTTCTGATTTCTTGAGAGATAGTAGGTATCTTTAGGTCACGATGTAGTTGGTCGTTCGTGACGTAGTAGGGTGCATTTACAATCATTCTAATGGTTTTCGATTGGAATCTTTGGAGAATCTCTATATTTGAGTTTGCTGCGGTTCCCCATAGCTGTATGCCATAGGTCCAGATGGGTTTTAAGATAGCTGAGTAGAGCAGGAGTTTGTTGTCGATTGATAGTTGGGAGTTTCGATTCATGAGCCAATAAAGATTTCTCAGTTTTATACCAAGAGCTTTTCGTTTGGTGAATATGTGGGTTCTCCATGTTAGTTTTCTGTCGAGATGCATACCCAGGTACTTTGTTACGTCACTTTGCGGTATATCAATGCCGTTGAGTTTTACGGGTGGGCAAGTGTTACGTCTAGTGGTAAACGTCACTTGGACAGATTTTGATTCATTTGACTTTATCCGCCAGTCTTTCAGCCAATGGGTAATTTTATTTAAACTTCTTTGAAGCTTGAGTGAAGCCACGTTAGGGTTGAGGTCTGAAGCCAGTACGGCAGTGTCATCGGCAAAAGTGCCGATAGTGACTCCTTCTGCTATTGGGAGGTCGTATGTGTAAAGTAGGTACAGTATTGGGCCCATTACACTACCTTGCGGGACGCCTGCTAAGCTCTCGTAAAGCTCAGACTGCTCTGCTCCTTCTTTGACGAAAAAGTAACGATTTTTTAGATAAGATTGTATAAATAGAAAGTAGCTTGTAGGGAGAGTATTTTTTATTTTATAGAGCAGGCCGTCGTGCCATACGCGATCAAAAGCTTGGGATATATCTAGAAAGGCAGCTGTACAGTATTTTTTTTGCTCAAAGGCAGAGTAGATTTTCTCGGTAAGTCTATGTACTTGTTCAATTGTTCCGTGTCCTCTTCTGAAGCCAAATTGGTGATTAGGTATAATGTTACGCTCTTCTATTTTGGGTAGGAGTCTTTTAAGGAAGAGAACTTCCAAGACTTTTGAGACAATGGGCAGCAGACTAATGGGTCTGTAAGACGCTGCCGTATCAGGGGGCTTTCCTGGTTTCAGAATCATTTTCATCTGAGCGACTTTCCATTGAGGGGGTACGAATGTGATTGTAAAGGCTGCATTGTTCCGCTGCCGGTGTAAAATTTTTATCAATTGTTACCAGGATTGGAGAGTGGTCGGAAGACAATTCACAGCACGATTTGCAATTTATATCTGAAGAATTCACGCCTTTCACCACGCAGAAATCGATTAAGTCGGGTATTTTATTTTTATCTGTTGGCCAATAAGTGGGAGTTCCAGTAGAGAATGGAGTTAAACTGAGATTGCTAATAGCATTATATAGTTGTCTTCCTTTAGGGGTAATGAGACGAGAGCCCCAGAACGTGTGTTTGGCATTGTAATCGCCCCCAGCTAGAAATCGATTTCCAAGAGTTTTGAAGAAATTTTCATATTCTGCAGTGCTGATAGAGTGCCTCGGCGGGCTATAGATAGCAGAGAGTGTAAGCTGGCCGCTCGGGTCTTCAATGACAATATTTGTGGCTTGTATAGCATTTGTACGGAATGAATTCGTGCTGTAATGTTTAATACTTTTCCGTATCAAGATACCTGAGCCAGTGGCGTAGTAACGGGGGGGGTTTTGGGGACAAAACCCCCCCCGAAAGATTCGTTTTGACCATAAAACCATCTTTGACTTTATTAGCATACATTTCTTTTTCAGGAAAAAATCAATGAGAATAGTAATTTTTCGAAATTGGTAATTCGAAATTTAGCGCTTTTTCACGAAGTATTACTTATAATTCTAGCGTTTGTTGAGCCGTAGGAAAGTGCAAGAACCGCAGGAATTTTACCACAATTTACATTCTTTGTACTTATATTCGCTCTTTTGTGGTAAAATTCCTACGGTTCCTGCACTTCCCTACGGCTCAACAAACGCTACAATTATTATACGGTATTGCTTTTATTAACATGCTAATAACAGAAAAGTAACGCCAATTATTTAAATTTCAAGTTTTCTTTCAATTACTTATCATCTTAATCAAATAATATTAGTATAAACTACAATGGGAATAAATATGCAATGTATAAGAGTATCTGAACTTGAGATTTTACTTAATGTCTGTCAAAATGGAATATTAAAAAACTAAATTATATAAGAAAATTATTATTTATAACCGCAGCACATAGGTAGCAGCATTGCTTGCTTAATGCAAAATTTTAATAATTTGTGTTAAAAGTAGAGCTCTCGATTTTTTTTGAACATTTTCGAGTAGCCCGAACAGTTGTTGTTCAAATGCTCGAAGAGTTGTTTGTTTGTTTATTACCCGTATGTTTGTACGGGCATTTGAACAATTCGGGTATTTTGAAGTTTGTTTTTTTCTTTTGTTTATTATTATTTTTCTTTATATGTAGTTTTTTTTATTTTTGTTTTTCCGATACACATTTTTTTTGTTTGTAAGCTCGAATGTTTGTACGGGCATTTGAACAACAAACGGGCTTCAAACAAAAACGATCAGATCGAATTGCTCGATACCCGGGTATCTAGGGCTCTAGTTAAAAGTCGATTTTATTGAAAAATATATACAGTGACTCAAAAAAAAAATCATACGCCAGAGTTTTTAAATTTATTTCAAACAGTTCTGTCGAAAATTTGACTCTCTTATTTTCGTTTAAAAATGTAAACAATTTTTCAATAAAAATCGCCTTAAGCAGGATTTCTAAGCTTATGGAAAAATCCGAAAAATCGTAGAAATTTCTAAAAGTGGATTAAAAATTTCAAAGCGCGGCCAGAATTTATAGAAGATTTTGAGGAGATTTCTAAGTGTACTGTTATGTAGCCAACCAATTTTAGTGTAAAAAGTGCTATTCTCAATGCTGTAAAAATTTTCGTTGATTTTAGTAATTTTTTTCTGTAGGGTGTTTGCGTTATATGTACGTGAGACCGTTCCAATTAAAATTTCCGAAAAGCCAATGAAATTTTTCAAAAAGTTGAATGTTGCATATTATTATATTACCATTGAATGAGCTGCAAAATTGCATACTCAAAAATCTTCTAAAAAATGTAGCTTTATAATTCTTAGCCCCTTTTTATGATAAGTACTTCCTTAACTTTGAAAAATTGGAAATACTAAAAATACTGCCTAAAAAGTTAACAATAATCGCTGCTAAATACCTGGGTTACTTTCGAGCATCACCTACATTAACCAAGATATGCGTTAGAAATATAAACATTAAAATTAAATATAAAGCACAAAAAGAAAATTATTGTAGGTACATATGAAAAACCCTGTATCTAGTAGTGAAGTGCGGCTATGTGCGACGTAATTTTTTGTCGGCTAACTACTAATTGTACTAGATATCATGTCCGAGGGTTAATTTGACTGAGTCTGACAGAGCAACATAACAAAACCAATTTTTAACATGAAAAAGAGTGATAATTTTTTTTTAAATATCCCAACTTTAAAAGCTTAAAACTATAAACTTAGAATTATTGGAAACCAAGGATATTATTGAAAAGTGTTAATAATTACTTGAACCTTTAGGATTCATCACGATTACTTAAATGAAATGCTTTAAATAATAAATATTCAAGTTGAAACTAGCACATAAAAATATGTAAGAAAAAAAACAAAAAAATTAACTTCAGATATGCTAAGTTGCGACCATCTGGGGCAAGCGCAGAGTATGGGGTCGGGAAAAAGCGATGTATTATTGTTCCCCATTCTATTTCCAATATGTGGGTATGTTTTTTTTCTGTAATTGTAACAATTTTACAAAATTCAATTTTAAAGGCCCTTGGCAACTCACAATCTGGCATGTCAAGCAGTGTGTATGTGTGTTTTTTTGTGTGTGTTAGTGCAATCGGCAGTCGTCGTGCTACACGTTCTTGTTCGGGCTCGCGTTGATGAGAATCAAATCTTTTAGATATTTGCGTCAATCACCCGACACTCACACATATGTGTACTCTTCTTAACATTCCAGATTTTAAGTGGCCAAGGGCCTTAAGAGTTTGATATATGTATTATAAGCGATATTTGTATACTAAAATGTTAAATTATTGTCTGAAAAAATTACATTTCGCTAGCCTAGAGTGCAAACTGTGTAAGTCCACTTTTATGAAAAAGTGTATTTTTATGTAGAACGCTAGAAAAATCAAATACGCACCGCGCTAAACAAGTCTGAGATACTTGTCATATTTCTACTCGTTGTTATTCAGTGATACGCAAATTGTGTAAGTCCGAAAAGCGAAAAAAATTGTGTAAGTCTAAAATATTTATATGAACAGAAATTTTTTTTCATTTCGATTTTTTTTTTTCTTTTTTGTTTTTTGTCTCTCCTACAAAGTTTTAAAAAAGGACTTACACAATTTGCATTCTAAGCTAGCGATTTTTATCATTTGTAAAAAAATTTTTTTTTGGTAATTTTAATTTTGGTAAATTTTTTACATTGGCTGTGACCCCCCCCGAAAAATTCTCTAGCTACGCCACTGACCTGAGCCTCCATGAGCGTTGTTACTGGGGTGTTTTGTGTGGTAAAACTTGTAGTTGGGTACTTCAAAGTAGCTTTTGTCAGTAAAGTGGGTCTCAGATATGAGGAGTATATCTATATCGTGGGTCTGAAGTAAAGTTTTAACTTCAAGTAAGTGTTTGGATAGGCCATTGGCATTCCAAATGATAATTTAATAAATTCAATCCTCGAACGCTCGTTTGTTTGTTTATTACGCGTATGTTTGTACAGGCATTTGAACAATTCGGGTATTTGAAGATCGTTTTTTCTCGTTTATTATTTTTTTTTTTCATACATATGTATTTTTTACTTTTGTTTTCCTGATACACATTTTTTTGTTTGTATACTCAGAGAAAAGGAATCAAAAATAAAATTTTTATTTTTATAATGCACGTTTTAAACCAAGTCATTTTTATTTTATAAATGAAAATTTTGAAATTAAAAATTAAATTTTTTAAATTAAAATGTATTTAGGATTTAAAAAGAAACATGTTTAAATTAAAAATTTAAATTAATGGAATAAAAACGAAAGTTTTTCCTTCAAAATCTCATAGTGCTTAAAATAAAAATAAACATTTTTAAATTAAAATTGTTTTTTCTTGATTTTGCAATTTTACTCTGAACATTTTTAAAATAAAAAATTTCGTGCTTACATAATTCTTAAATATAAAAACGTGCGCTAGGGAAATCTTACACGAATGCGCAGAGGTATTTTTAGTTTCCTTATACCGACGGAAATTTTAGCAGTAGCAAGTGTATTTTCTTATTATATAATATCTAAAAAATGGGTGCTTTAGTGTTTGAAAAACTGAGGTCCAATTACACTGGTCGAAAAAATTTCAACAAATTTTTGTTACAGAAATAAAATTCTACTTTTCTAAAGGATTTCGGTGCGCTGAATCCGAATCTGAAGTCAGATTTTCTGTAATACGTACAGATTTTTAGATATTCATGCCCAAATGGGCGAAAAACACGTTTTTTGCCTATTTTCACTCCTAAATATCTTTTAAATTACTTACTTATTTTAAAAATTGATTAAAGCTATTGAAAGCTCGGCCATTTCGCTTGAAGACAACGTTTTAATTTTTCGGATATCTAATTTAGGTATGTAGTAATATATGTTTTTGTACAACAAGGTATTTGTCGTCGAAAACTACGGCAGCATTTGTAGCATTTTATAGGCGCAATCAAATTTTGTAGTTGCTCAGCAGAACAATTTTTTTACGAAGCCACTTACATACGTCCATAATATAATAAACTGCCTAAAAGCGTGCTTCAAAATTTTTAATTATTTTTGTATGGAGAAAATATTGCAAAACTAATGAAGCTTAATATGCAATATTGCAAGTTACAAGAAAGATATATGAAATATTAAAACGGCTTCTTCAAGAGAAATGTCCGCGTTTTCAATAGCTTTAATCAATTTTTAAAATAAGTAAGAAATTTAAAAGATATTGAGGAGTGAATATAGCCAAAAATCGCGTTTTTGGCCGCTTTTCACATGAATATCTCAAAAACTGTACGTATTAGCGAAAATCTGACTTCAGATTCGGATTCAGCGCACCGAAAGCCTTTAGAAAAGTAGAATTTTATTTCTGTAACAAAAACTTGTCGACCAGTGTTACCAAAAGTCGTGAAATTTTATTTGATTTTGATTTCCGTCGATTTTTAAAATTATCTTGATATTGTGCCAATAGTCGCCAAATATCACAATCAACGCTTTTATAATCTGGTATTTAATATTTATATTTGCATGTACATGCACATGTAAGAAATTACCCTGCAAAAAAATGTGCGATTAATACCGAAAGATATTTGTCCCGGATTGATCTCTTTCGAGAACAATCGGTCCACAATTAGTCCCCGATTGTTCCCGTACGGGTATAAATGTACACTAATTGTAGACCAATTGTTCCCGAACGGTTATAAATGTAGACTAATTGTAGACCAATTGTTCCCTAACGGGTATAAATGTAGATTAATTGCTTTCATCCCGAACGGGTATAAATGTAGATTAATCGCTTTCATCCCGAACGGGTATAAATGTATATTAATCGCTTTCATTCCGAACGGCTACAAATCTAGATTCTTTAAATGTAGAAATTTTACAAAAATATGCAATGTATTTAAAAAATTGTAGAGCAACCGGTAAAACGAATTGAACACCCTTTCTTTTAATAACAATGATGAATAATAATTTCAACAAAATGTTGCCTAAAATATTCTATGAAAAAATCCTTTACATTACGCTCATATAATGCATACTCAAAACTTACAATTTTTTAAATTTATTTATTGAGATTTTTTTTCAAAAGTAAAACATTTTTATCTTTATTTATGTATACTATATGCATGAACATTTACAATTTTTTAAACATTGTTATTAAAAATTGCCTTGGCGAACAACTTGGAAAAATCTAAATTTGTACCCGTTCGTGCTGGAAGCGATTGTTCTACATTTGTACCCGTTGGGGATGAAAGCGATTAATCTACATTTGTACCCGTTCGGGTGAAAGCGATTAATCTACATTTGTACCCGTTCAGGATGTAAGCGATTGATCTACATTTGTACCCGTTCGGTATGTTAGTGATTAATCTACATCGGTACCCGTTCGGGTATACAAGTTGAACAATTAGTCTCTTCATAGGACATGCTCGAACAAATGTGAACAATTCACTCCATATAAAGGGATGTAAAATTGTATTAGTCGCATGCTCCCTTGCGATTGATCCCGGACACGTCCCGGATTAATCGCATTTTTTGCAGGGTATGTGCATAAGTATGTACATGCAAACGAAAATCAAATCAAATATGCATATGGCTGTGAATACTGCAGCCGAAGCCAGCTTCACATTCGCATACAAATTTGATGTGAAAAATAAAAAAAGTGCTTTGCTAGTTTTTTCTCAATTTAAGTCTGAAAACAAGCAATTGATTTCTCCTTAGAGAAAGCGAGAAAACAAGCTATGTTATTCTGTTTTGAAAGCCACGTAAAAGCTAATGTGTGGAAACGTTGAAGCATGCTCACTGTGCTGTGATTGGCTGTACAAACAAAATACACATTGTGAGGTGGATTGGTGGTGTATTTGCGCTATTTTCTTAGCAGGCTTTAAGGGGCATGTTACAGCGGGGGCTATATTATTGAGAAAATTAAATAGTAAACACATTTAAAACGTAAAATAACCAGATTTTAAAGAATTTCGTATGAAATGAACGAAAATGTGTACGCAAGCCGGGCTTCTCGGCTTGTATGAAGCGACCGCCTCTGATAAATACTTACCTTCATATGTACATGTATATATATGTATATACGAAGTGTAGATTTACATACATGCGCTTGCTATTTGACCTTTCAAACTTTCCGCATGTCAGCTCCGTTAGCTAAACAGAGCATGTATAATTTAAAAATCCGCTTAAAACTACATACATATACTTATGTATACATACATATATATACTTATATACCTGTGTATGCATGTACTATCCCTGCAGGGAACTCAATAACTAGTGAGCAAAATTTCTAGTTCCGAACTAGCGAATAGGTGTCAAAAGGGAACTAGATTAATTGTAGCTACACCCTCACCAGTTCAGAAGGAGTGAATTGAGTGACCATTTTTAGCACACTTTGATTTGTATGTAAGTGACAAAAATTCTACGAAAATTTTTCGTTCGTTCAATTACCGTCGGCTTTGTATATTTTTGCAATTCTCAGATGTTTAATGAAGCATTTTATATAAAGAGTTTTCTATTTGCATCTCTTATGAAATGAAATGTTCCCCTAATTATGCTTTTCCAATCCCTCAGGCTTATTTTTAATTTATTTTTATTTTATTACTTTTTAAATATTATTGTAAATTTTTATTAAATAAATAAATAAAAAAATATTAGTTAAAAAAAAGATTGAAAAAAAATTATCATCCACCTTGACACCGACAGGATTCGAACCCGCGACCATTAGATTGAAAGGCACATGCGTTAGCCAGTCGGCCATCGCGCCACTTGCATGAAGTGTGTCAAATGCTGAACTTAAGCGGCAGATGTAAAACTGTAGAATTTGTAGGTACTTATAGCTAGTTCAGAGCTATCGAAATTGTGCCAATAAACGAACTAGTGAAAACTGTAGAATTTAGTACTAGTTCGGAACTATCGAAAATGTAGTGCAGAGGGCGACAATTGACACCGCCTAGGACATCGCCGTGTTAAATTCGCCAGTTGATAACATGCAAAAGAGATTTAGCTCGCACTAGTAGTGTCGAAAAATGCACTAGAAGCGACCTAATTCGGAACTAGAGATTTTCCCTACAGGGATGTTTGCGGTTGTTGCGTAACAAATAGACCTCATAACGGTCGCATGCTTCAGCAGTCAAAGAGTGATTTGTTTTAATGTGTTTGTGCAAAACTAAAAATTATGCGTGCTTGCCTTTTTTCCATTTCTTTTTTAGATTTTTCATTAATTCAAGCGTAAAAAAAATATAAGAAGAGAAACAAACAAAAACAAAAAAGCTAATTTCAGCAAAGTTTAAATAACAAAAAATACCTTGTATTTATGTATATGAAAATTGGTAGCTTAGCGCTTAATGTAGTGATGGGCGAGTCCGAGATGTTTTATTCGATTCTCTCGATTGTTGAAACATCTCGAATGCTCTCGATGGTTTTCATTCGTATTCGAGTCAAGTCGTAAATGGCCAGTCGAAACAATCGCTAAAACATCTCGGACTCGCCAACGATTCCTCTCGTTTTCAAAGCAACCCTACAACATCTCGCACTCGCTGCAAAAAATACATAATAATTGTTGCCGCTTGAATATTAAAATTGCTTTACAAAACATACAGAGTGGTACAAATCTATTGCCGTTGTTGCTACTCGTAAAATTCATTTGTTTCATAAGCGTCTCACTTCAGAAAATTTATTAATGTTTAAATAATTAATTATTATTATTATGCACGACACTGTTTAGTTGTGATTGCAATAATGCAGCGTCTATGTATAGCATATTTTTCAATTTGGTTAATTTATTTATGTATTTGCCTCACTTCCATTAAATATCCTACTTTCTTTATCAACAAACCTCATTCAGTTTATTTTATCAACTAAAACATATCATCAAAACAACAGCCGGCCCGCCGACTCGGAACAATCGCAAAAACATCTCGCTTGTGTAGTCGAGGAGCGAGTCAACTTTTGACTCGATTGTGATTTTGCAACGATGGCGATTCTCTCGATTGTCTAAACATCTCGGACTCGCCCATAACTAGCTTAATGCGCGGTTTATACACACGCATAAGCAAAACTGTTCGCATACACCTAATAAGCGTTGATCTTGCTTTTTTAACACGCTTTTATTAGTTTCACCTGTATGTATGTATGTATGTATGTATGTATGTACCCTGTAAAAAAGTGTGCGACGAGTCTCTAAAAAGATTTGTCCGGGAGCGCTCTCTTTCGGGTACAATTAGTCTACAATTGTTCCCAATTGTACCCGAACGGGTACATATGTATACTAATTGTAGACGAATTGTACCCGAAAGGGTATCAAACGTGTACAATTAGTCGCACAAATGGATGTGTCGCATTTGCTACCCGTTCGGGTACAAACTGGGTACAATTAGTCTCTTCATAGGACATGCTCAAACAAAAGAGAACACTTCAACCCATATAAAGAGATACAAATGGGTAGTAATCGCATGCTCCCTTGCGAGTTGTCCCGGATGTATCCCGGAGTGATCGCATTTTTTGCAGGGTATGTATGTATGTATGTATGTATGTATGTAATTTCTAGCTGCTGTCTAAATATATGCAACATATTTACTAATGAGTTTAGGTTATAACTACCGCTATGTACCAACAGATGGCGCGCGTGTATTTATATTTTTAAAATATTCACTTATTAAGCATTTTTTTTAATTTTTTTTGCTTTGAGTTGATGAAATTTAAAGATGTGGAACACTTTATGCGCTTTATGAGGCATGTGACTGCCAGTTGGCAGTTGCAAACGTATGTATGTATGTATGTGTGTACATATGCGTGTGTTTGAATTGTTTTACATGAGGGGGGGGGGGGGGGGGGCGGGTGGTGAACTGAAGTGCTTCACGGTTTGGGTAATTGGTGGGTGGCTGAGAATGGGAGTGGGGTTATTAAATGTGTTTAGTGGATGTTTGGTGCTGTTTAGTTTGACAGTTTTTATGTGAAACCATTTTAAGGAGGGATTATACAAATGAAATAAAGAAAAAAGTTGCTCATACGCCTAGGCACACATTTGTGTAATTACACAGTCCAATAAATTTACGCAAATCTTACTCAACACGAACAAGCGCTAATAATTATGGAAGAGGATGTTTCTCACACCAACTTTGCCGAACAGAGTACTAGTCCAAAGTGTGTGCGCTTTTTTAGAGGGGGGAGGGGGTTAAAGTTTTATAGTTTTTTCATGGAGGTGCAATTACTTTATCGGAAATATCTTATAAAAAATGACTTCAAATGAAGTTTGTGAGCTCGGTCTCTTCTACAGAATTTAATAAGAAATTTCTTTGCTATAGAGGAGGATTTTAACCCTTTTTGGAAATACATGGAGAGTATATTAATTAAAAATGCAGATAGATGGTTAAAATGTTAGAGAAAATTGAAAGAGTTTTTAGTGCTTAGCACGAAATTTATTTAATTCAATTTTTAATTGTTGAGAAAATTATTCGCCATAAAATTTCACTAGGGGTCCGCTCAGACAAAATTTTTGTACAAAGAACATAAACGACAGCTCTATCGTGGTTATTCAAGAACCAGTGTTTCAATTGGTATGAGAATGCTTGAGATTTTCTATGATGTGCATAATCGCCTAAGCGACACCTAAAATCTTACAATAATTGAAAATAATTGTATTAATCATGCGATTAAAAAATCGTAAAATAGTTGAAAGTAATCCAAATAACCATGCAATTAAAATTAATTAATCGTTTAATAAACAAATAATTGTACCAATCATTCAATTAAAAAACTGTAAAAATAAATGATAATAAAAATAATTAATCGATTAATTAATTAATCACACAGAATAAAAAAAAGCGAAATAATTGAAAATAATCCAAGAATAAAAATAAATAACTGATTGATTAATTAATCACGCAATTCAAAAAGTTACAAATAGGTAATTGAAAATAATCAAAATATAATGTAAATAAAATTAAGTAATCGATTAATTGAAAATAATTTAATAATAAAAATTAATAATCGATTAATTAAAAAAAAATCAGAAATAGTTAATTTGAAGATAGTCCAATAATCGTAAAACTAAAATTGATTACTCGATTTATTAATTAATCACACAATTAAAAAAAATCTGAAAATAATCCAATTAATCATACCATAAATCACATAATTAAAAAAATCAGAATTTGGTAATTGAAAATAAAACAAATAATCATGCAACTAAAATCAATTAATCGATTACTTAATTAATCACGTAGTTAAAAAAATCCGAAATATCTAATTTGAAAATAATGTAAATAGTCATGCAATTAATCACGCAATTAAAAAAATCAGAAAATAATCCAAATAATCATGCAATAAATCACATAATTAAAAAATTCAGAATTTGGTAATTGTAAATAAAACAAATAATCATGCAACTAAAATCAATTAATCGATTACTTAATTAATCACGTAATTAAAAAAAATCAGAAATAGGTAATTTGAAAATAATGTAGATAATCATGCAATCAATTAAACAATTAAAAAATTTCAGAAATAGGTAATTGAAAATAATACAAATAATCGTGCAAATAAAATCAATTTACCCATAACTTAATTAATCACGTAATTAAAAAAAATCAGAAATATGTAATTTGAAAAGAATACAAATAATCATGCAATTAAATTAATTAATCATTTAATTAAAGTATTTTTTTTAATTTAATTAACATTTAATCATTAAGAAGCCTAAAGTAATCATAATTAAACATTAATGAGCTACAAAAAAAAACGCTTTAATTAAAAATCACTAAAATTTTTAAGCGTTAAATAACAGCTCTGGTTTCAAGATAAAAACACTAACAATAGAAAATAGTGAAAGCACACACGCTTGACTGTCAAAGTGAAAAAAAAACACGCAACAACTATTTAATTTAATAGATAGATTTTTCTTGTTTTAGTTATCAGTGATTTGACAAAAAAAGAAATATCAAAAAATTCACTCAACAAACTAACCAACCCACTACCAATAACAACAAAATCAAATGTTTTGCAACAAAATACAAACACACGCCATTACTACGATTACATTTGTCTGCGGCGCACATTTTGCACTCCTCCAGCATTGCCAAGCCATATTTATCGCCCAGTAAAGCGCAGCTTGCTGCTTCAGACGCACGCACCGCCATGCAACCCTTATTGATTTTAGTTTTGTTGTCGCCTAAAGAAAAACGAAAAAAATTCATACAAATTTAAAAAAAAATAAAATTTAGAAGGAAAAATTTTTTAAATTCTTTTGGAAATTCTAAACACACCTTTAACGCGCACTGTATAGCATTTGTAGATAACTTTTTGCTCTTGTTTCATTAGCCTGGCGAAGCGACTCATTTGGAAACCGCTTGTTAGCAAGGATGGGGGCTTAACATCTATACCATTTGTTTGCGCGAGTGTGTCCAAAATTTCCGTGGGAGCATTTGCCGAATTGAATGGGTTTGCGGATTCCATTAGGCTTAAGGGTGAGCTTGTTGCCTCTGCGTATTCGCGATTTTGATCCTCGTAATCTTCGGCATCGTCTGTTGTGTTCTCAGCAAGACTATTTGCCATAATATCAGCAAAAGAGCTGGTGTTATTGGTATTTAGATTATCGAAGCTTAACTCGGTATCATTTAAGTTCGTAAGCGTTGTTGCATTGCCCATAACTACATTTGAAAGCTCTAGTGGCGCTGTAGTATTTGTGAGTACGTCCGGAATTATCGATTCAAAATTCGAAAGGCCGGCTGTCAGCTGCGCCTTCTCCTCTGCGCTCTCGTTTGTTGGATTAGTAACGGTAGCCGTTCCAAATAGTGTTGTTCCATTTCCAAGCAGCCCACTAGAAATGCCCATTTCTGCTGTTTGATTGGCTGTAAAAGAACTTGTTATATTATTGATGCCGGCTTCCATAGCAGCAGCTAAATTAAGCACGTCGGTGGCATTCGCTTCGAGCTCCGCCGTGTTTGTTAGATTTTCGATTGCCAAGTCAGCTTCCAATGCGCTTTCATTGCTGCCAACTGTACCAAGTGTATCTGTAGGCATCAGATTGAGTATACTCTCATTGTCAAATGTGGCAATGCCATCTTCAAAGCCTTCAAAAGGCGCTGTGATCGTGGCTGTGGCGTTGATAGCACCTTCTTCTAAAGGGTTAGCTGTATCCAGCAGCTCGTCTGTGACATTTTCCATCAGTGAACCAATATCTTCTTTGTAATCGGCAGTTCCCTCTATCATTTCTGTTGTAGTGTTGCTAAACTCAGTGGTGTAGGTCATCGTTGCAGTTTCAGATGATTCGTTAACATCCTCTGTATTGTTTGTATCCATAAACTCTTGAGTTTCTGTTGTCGCCGGCGCGGTTGTTGTTGTTGTCGTTTCCATTATTTCAATAATTTGCGCATTTTCTTGTGCAATCATTGACGCTGCCGCGTCGATTTCATCCGGTGGCGTACAATATTCTAGAAAACCTTGATGTTCACCGCAATCCTCGCAAACATAACATTGAAGGTAATCAGCTTGGGCTGTGGAAAAGAGCGGAAAACGCATTTGAGTGCAAAAAGAGTGGGCAGAAGAAGCAATAAAATTCAATTTCACAAAAAGTTTGATACAATTGAAATGCATTTTGCCTTTAGCAGAGAATGCGGCGGTAGGGAAATTTTAATATGTACATATGTTTCTTTAGCATTAAAGTGAGTAGAAAGAAGTGAGAAGAAATCAAGGTAAATTAAAAATTTCCCAAAAAAATTTTGCTCAAGGAAAATTATATTAGTAATGTGTTTTTAAGTCAAAATACACGTCAGTTGTGAGCTTTTTCTGTCAAATTAAGTTATACATAAAAAAATTCCCTTCAGTGAAATTTGAAAAAATATATATGTATGTATTTGCAAAAAACGTAACAAGGGAAAATTTTCTGTCAATTCATGTCAAAATAAAAATTTTCCCCAAAACTTCCCCAGGGGAAATTTTGTAAAAAAGGGTTTTAAGCAAAAATAAGTGATTTGAGAACTTTTTCTATGAAACCAAGTTAAAATAAAAAATTTCCCAAAAAATTTCCTTCAAGGGAAATTTTGTAAAAATGCATTTTTAAGCCAAAATAAGTAATTTGAGAACTTTTTCTGTCAAACCAAGTTAAAATAAAAAATTTCCCATAAATTTCCCTCAAGGAAAATTTTGTCAAAATACATTTTTGAGTCAAAATAAGTAATTTCTGCCAGTTCAAGTCAAAATAAAAATTTCCCAACAAACTTCCTGAGGGAAAATTTTATAAAAATACATTTTTAAATAAGAATAAGTAATTTTTGATCCTCTTCGTGAAATCAAGCCAAATAAAAAAAATTTCTCAAAAAAAAAAAAAGTCCCGTAGGGGAAGTTTTGTAAAAATGTGCCTGTAATTCAACGTAAAAGTCACTACAAACTATTTTATGTAAATCTAAGCCAACATAAAAATTTCACAAAAAATTTCTCTCAAGAGAAATTTTGTAAAATGCTAAATTTCAACAAAGATGTTAATCTAGGCAAAGAAAAAAAATCACAAAAAATGTAATTTGGAAAATTTGTTAAAAATTCACATTTAACAAAAAAAGAAAGCTTCTGCAAATTTTGCCTCAAGGGAAATTTTGGCAAAGTGCATTGCAATAAAAACAAACATCACTAACGACAATTTTCTGCTAATTTAAGCCAAAATAAAAAATTTCGTCGATGGAAATTTTGTAAAAAGATATATTTATATAGAGACCGTCACTAGAGACTGGTTTCTCTCAATCTAAGTTAAAATAAAAATGTTCCAAAAAATTTCCCTCATAGGGTAATTTTGTAAAAATACATTTTTAAGCCAAAATAAGCCATTTGAGATCGTTTTCTATCTATACAAGCCAAGATAAAAATTTCCCAAAAAATTTCCCTTAAGGGGAATTTTATAAAAATGTATATTTGAACAAAAAAAAATAGAGATAATTCAGGTTAATCTAAGCCAAAAACAAATTTCAAAAATAATTCCCTCAAAGGAAATTTTGTAAAAATGTATTTTTATGAAAAAATATGTCATTTTGGTTCTTTTTATTTCAATACAAGCCAAAATAAAAATTTCCCAAAAAATTTCCCCAAAGGGAAATTTGTTAAAAATTTACATTTAACAAAATGAAAGCTCCACCAAATTTTTTTTCGCTAAAATCCAGCTAAAATAAAATTTCCCTGCAGAAATATTTTGTAAAAAAATGTGCTATATTTTTCGCAAAAAACAACATGCACGAAACATTTTAATTGTGCTCCTGCTACGGGCGTAATTTAAAAGCAGCAAATTTTTGTATATTATAAAATTTCGCGTTGTTTTAATTTCTTATAGATACTTATTTTTTGACGTATTCTTGTACACATGTACTTATGTATGCATGTATGTACTATTTAGGAATACATATTTCACACTGACTCACCTCTACGCGTAATAAGTAAAACGGAAATAATATATATAAACACATTCATTTTGCAATTTTTTTGTTTTTTCTTTTTAGAACACCAAAATCAATTATTATACATATATTTTTGAATGGAATTTCTTTTCTTCACATTTATAAGTATTAAAATAATAAATCTGCTAATGGCAATTAAAAAATAATCAATATTCCTTTCTTTTGTAATTATTTGGTTTATTATTATTATTCAATAACAAGTACTCATATTTTTTTTCCAAAAGCACCTTCTTCACTTTACTGTCACGGCCAAACTGAAATTTCGCATCAATGCTTTTGCCAACATCATCATCATTAACTTGGCCATTTGCCCATTTTCCTAATTATAATTTTTTATCTTTAAACAGAATATGTCAAGCAAATCATTTTTATCTTATTACTGAAGAAAAATGCGGCTCATAGGAAATTTGACAACTTTGCATTGTTTTTTATATACAGAAAGTGTGTTGTTTTTTTTGTTGTTGATGGCGAAATAAAAAACAAACAAAAAATGCTAAGTGGAGAGGAAGAAGTGGCGCAAACTCTTTTATGTGCTTACATATGTATGTTTTTATACTCAGCTGTACTAGTACACAGAGTATTATAGTTTTAATCACATAACGGTGGATTGTAACAGAGTGAAATAATCGAGATAGATATAAACTTATATATATCAAAATGATCAGGGTGAAAAGAGAAATCGATTGAGCCATGTCCGTCCGTCCGTCCGTCTGTCCGTCCGTCTGTCCGTCCGTCTGTAAACACTCTAACTCGCGCAAAAATTTAGATATTTTGATGAAATTTGAAATGCAAGTTGGTATCGAGACTGGGACGGTTGGTATTGAAAATGGCGAAATCGGACCATGACCACGCCCACTTTTCCTATATAGAAAAAATCGGAAATTTGGTATCTCAGTCACTAATATAGCTGGAGCGATGAAATTTTACCCACGTATTGAGCTCAGACCCCTAGGAAGAAATTTGATGAAATTTTGGAAAATGGGCGGTGCCACGCCCACTTATTAAGGGTCAAACCTTGCAAGTTTTATATGTCATAACTCAGAAACCATTGAAGATACATAGACAAAATTTGGTACGCGTGATTTACTTACTTAGGCAAACGTTTGGACGGAAAATAGTTAAAATCGGTTGACGGCCACGCCCACTTTTATATATTTGTATTATAAAGTGACCTAATAAAAACATTTTAAGCCATATCTCTGTCAAATATAAAGATATATCATTGAAATTTTGTCGCATGAGTCCAACTGTGGACATAAAACAAAAAACATAAAAATTTTGGAAAATGGGCGGTGCCACGCCCACTTATTAAAGGGCTAACATTGAAAGTTTTATGAGTCATAAATCAGAAACCGTTGAAGATATATCGATGAAATTTGGTACGCGTGATATACTTACTTAGTCAAATATTTGGACGAAAAATGTTCGAAATCGGTTGAGGGCCACGCCCACTTTTATATACGTATATTATAAAGTGACCTAATAAAAACATTTTAAGCCATATCTCTGTCAAATATAAAGATATATCATTGAAATTTTATAGCAGGAGTCCAACTGCCGACATAAAACGAAAAACACAAAAATTTTGGCAAATGGGTGTGGCACCGCCTCTTTTTATAAACAGGAATATACGAGATTTCTGAGCTCATAACTCGACAAATTATTTATATATAATGACTAAACTTGGTGTGTACACTTTTATTACTTGTGGTAATACATGTTGAAAATTTTAGCGAAATCGGTTGAAGACCACGCCCACTTTTATATATGGGTATTATAAAGTGGCCTAATAAAAACATTTTAAGCGATATCTTTGTCAAATGTAAATATAATTCATTGAAATTCTGTGGTATGATTTCTACAATAGACCGGAAACAACAAATAGAAAAATTTTGGAAAATGGGCGTGGCACCGCCTCTTTTTACACAAAGGGATATACGAGATTTTTTAGCCTATAACTCGACAAATAATTGAGATATTATGACGAAACTTGGTTTATACACTTTTATAACATGTGTTAATAGCCACGCAGAAATTTTTTGAAATCGGTTTATGACCACGCCTACTTTTTAAGAAAGATATATCTACAATACCCTTTGGGAATTTGTAACGTGAAGTCTTTGTAACTAGAAGTCATAAAGGAATGAAATTTTGCACAAAGAATAATATTCATATGCTTAGTTGGATGACTGATACAAATTTAGAAAATGGGCGTGGCTACGCCCACTTTATGCAGCACTCGCTTTATATTAAGTGCACCGTGTTTCCATCAAACGCAAAGAAACAATGAAAGCATACAGCTGAGTATCTAATGTTCGATTCCACTCGAACTTAGGCTTCCTTACTTGTTTTAAATTCGTTTGCAGTATATTATTTTCAATAATGAGCACCGCAAATTTCCTATTGGGTTGTTTGCAGGCACTTATTCTACATAGAAAACATTTAGTATTGAAAATGCATACACATAAATATGTACATGCATAAATTTCTTCAAAGAACGCAAAGTATCTACATATGTATCTACAACAACCGATAAAATAATTTAATTGTTAGTCACAGTCACTTCGGCCTGAAATCTTGCTCGAACATGCATTTATCGATTTGTGTAGATACGCAAGTGTAAACATGTATTCTTTTAACATTTAACATCCAAAGATAATGCCTGTTTGTTTTTGTAAGTACATAGGTATGTATGTGTGTACTTGTGATGTTATGATAGCGAGTGGGTTCCCCGAACAGAGCCAACCATATTTCTACCAATTCAGCTAAAACAATGAAAATAAATTTTTTTTCCTATAGAATAAGCTATTACATACATGCATACGCCAATGGAAACTATTTTCTGTCAATCTAAGCCAAAATAAAAATTTCCCTTATGGGAAATTTGGTAAAAATAAGTTTTTAAGCCAAAATAAGTAATTCGAGAACTTTTTCTGTCAAATCAAGTTAATATAAAAAATTTCCCAAAAAATTCCCTTAAGGGAAATTCTATAAATATTTATATTTTAAGCAAAAACGTCACTATGGATCAGTTTATGTTAATCTAGGCCAAAACAAAGATATCCCAAATAATTTCCTTCCAGAGAAATTTGGTAAATATTTACATTTCAACAACAAATGTCACTAGGGACCATTTTATGTTAATCTATGCCATAATAAAAATTTCCCGAATAATTTCCCTTAGGGAAATTTGTTAAAAAATAATCTTCTGTCAATCTAAGCCAAAATAAAAATTTCTCAAAAAATTTCCCTGGTGTAAATTTGGTAAAAATGTGTTTTTAAGCCAAAATAAGTAATACGAGAACTTTTTCTGTCAAATCAAGTTAATATAAAAAATTTCACAAAAAAATTCCCTTAAGGGAAATTCTATAAATATTTATATTTTAAGCAAAAACGTCACTAGGGATCAGTTTATGTTAATATAGGCCAAAATAAAGACATCCTAAACAATTTGCTTCAAGGGAAATTTGGTAAATATTTACATTTCAACAACAAATGTCACTAGCGACCATTTTATGTTAATCTATACCATAATAAAAATTTCCCGAATAATTTCCCTTGGGAAAATTTGGAAAAAATAATCTTCTGTCAACCTAAGCCAAAATAAAAATTCCCAAAAATTTTCCCTGGTGCAAATTTGGTAAAAATATGTTTTTAAGCCAAAATAAGTAATTCGAGAACTTTTTCTGTCAAATCAAGTTAAAATAAAAAATTTCCCAAAAAAATTCCCTTAAGGGAAATTCTATTAAAAATTATATTTTAACAAAAAAACATTACTGGGGGCCATTTATGTTAATCGAAGCCAAAAAAAAATTTCCCAAAAAATTTTCTTCAGGGAAATTTGGTTAAAATGTGTTTTTAAGTCAAACTAATTCATTTGCGAACTTTTTCTTTTGCAAATAGTAAAAGAGTCAAAATAAAAATTTGCAAAAAAATTAAGAAATTTGGACTTGGGATCATAGTTTTATTAAACCTCTCCTTTAATTTGTTTAAATTTTCATGGCTCTAACACTGAAAATAACGGAGATATAAGCAAAAGAAGTTCACGATGAAATTGCAAAGTTTGCTAGCTCTATCTCTTCAAATAACGGAGATATAAGCAAAAGAAATTCGACTTCTGATTTCAACAAGTTTTGGTAATCGGATACATACATATGTATGTATTTTAGAGCCTCTTCAAATCTTGTATATAAACAACCACACGCAAAATGATCATTACCTAATAAAAAGGCAATTAACAGCGCGAAGAACATTAGGAAAAAAATAACAAAGGACAATGTTGATCATTTCTTTTATAAGTAAGTATTATCCAACACAATGGACACTAGCAGCATTTTAAGTACATTGGGTCATATTAATAAAAGCCAAGCATTTGCTTTTGCTTAAGATTTCAGACCTTTTACTCAAATTTTGAAATTCTGTTCATACAAATTAATGACAAATTTTTAAAATCTTGAGTAAAAGCATTTGCTTGGTTTTTATTAATACGACCAAATATTAAACACTTGGCACACTAATTTCGAAGAGCAAAGCAAGTGTGTGTGTGTACATATTTGGCAGATGAAGAAGCATTTCCGGGCAGTTGCATTTGTTCTAGTACACAGTAGACTGGCCGCAGCATGTATGGATTTTTTTTTTTTGTTGAAATTTGTATATTAACAGTTCTTAAAATATGAGGTTTAGGGTTAAAAAGACGGCCTTAATTTTTTGGCCCGATCCGTTGTTGTCTAGTTGACCCTCATTGAGCCCAATGTATGGAAAATTTTATTTTTTAACCTTGAACATGATTTTTTTTAATATGTCTGTTTTGAGAGATAAAAATTCTCTTGCTGAGCCCTTCTTGCGTTTTCTACACCTAAAACAAAGTATCAGTACCGTTGCTTTGAGTTGCTAAGTGAATATAACGGTACTTAACGAGCAAAAACAATCAAATTCCAAGACATTGCTGCTGTTTTTCACCCTGCTCTTAACGTGCTGATACAAATGTTGAAATGAGTCTATATATTCCAGCAGGGAAGTAAATTTCCAAACAGCTGATCGTTTGACAGTTTTACCAGAAATAGTCAGCAGTAGTCAGTAGACTGTTGCATGAGTACATTCATATGTCCAAACGAGTTAAGGCCCTGTTATACTTGCATAGCATTGCAAAGCAGGGCAGCGCAAAACATATAGCGCATAGAGCTGATTATACTTCGCATAGACGTGCAACCATGGTTAATTAATAAAAGTTTTCGCATCCCGACATTCGTACATACATACATACACACTCCATGTAAATTGTTTGTGTATTCTGTGGTGCTTCTGTCAAAATCATAGTTCGCCTTTGTAGAAATCATATTGCACCATGCTCAAAATTGATCCCAGTTTGATATAAGCACCATTATTAAAGTAAAACAGTAGAAAAAAGTGAAAAATCAGCTGTTTAGTAAGTTAACCTGTATAAATTAGCCTTGCGTGCAACCCTTCGCACACTCAGCACACACACATTCGTGTTGCCAAATGTCAAATCGCATAGCACATAACACAGAAATCAAAATTCAACAGACTTCTATGCTGTGCCCTGTGCCGCTATGCGTTGAGTAATCGATTACACGGAAATCCCATTAAACAGATTTCGTATGTGACAGTTCTTATGTTGTGCGCTGCTGTGCTATGCAAGTATAACCGGACCTTACTCGTTTGGTTTTCTTGTAGTGAAGTACAACAACTCGCTTTATTATGAGAACTATGTTACTCGTACATGAACCACAATGAATAGTGTGCGTACACCAGGCGCGGATCCAGGATTTCGGCAAGGGGGGGGTTTTGAAAAATTTTTTTTTGGAAGATGTTTTCTAAGGGCAGACGGTGGTGAAAATATGGACTAATACCACCTACTATTATTATTCTATATACTAGTTGCACCATTTCCCGCACCTTAAAAACACCAAACTCAAAACCCTCCAAATTAACAATATGTATGTCATCACATAAAGTGCAGGAGATTTCAATTGAAGTTCTAAATAACATGTATAACGTACATGTATTTAATAAATTCATAAATTAAAAAGCCGGCATATGCGGGTGTTACGCCTTCAGATGGATCTGAAGCTACTTTATTATAAACTTGACCACTGCGCGACACCTAGTGAAGGGTAGCAGTTATTATATGATATAATTTGAAGCGAGAGGTCGCTACTGCGTGTTCTAAATTTTCAAACGTGCAACCAAAGAACGTATATTGTATAAGAAGGGAAAATTCGGTATTTTGGACGAGTGAGGTGGAAATCGTTTAGTCAAAAAAAGATGATGACTTCGCGAGTTGCCTACCATCATTCTTCAAGCTCGAATTCGTTTGTTTTTCGCGGCGAAAAATAAATTAATTTTGACATTTCTTTTGCTTGACGTTTAGTTATTATTTCTATTCATACTCTACCGCCACTGAAAAGATGCAAAGATGGTTGAAAATGAGCCGGGCTGCAAATTTTAGAATTTTATAAAAACCTTGATCTGATGAAAAGCTCTGTTGCCACTTTTTTATCCTTTGTTGAAACATTACTGTCGATACTTAAAACCACAAATCAATTTACTAAATATTGTGAACACCTTGTAATATGTAGAGAGCTTAAACTTTGATTTATTTACCTAAGTATGGCATCATTTAATTTACTAAAAGATACATACATATTTATTTCGATAAAAACGTGGATTTGAACGAAGCGGCACTTTGCAAATTCAAAGCACTTCTTTCACCTCCATTTTGAGAAGAAAATTCGATGAAATCACACGAACAAGTAAGATTTCTTAATATCTTTCAATATACAAATTTATTGAATTTATTATACATAACTATTCTTAGATATTAAAACTTTGCGTATGGATTCAATAAACGCTTGTTAAAATATTAGCTGTGTTTTCGTCGAAAATGAGTTGCAGCAATTTCAATTTTATGAATGAATCGCTTGTAGTATTTTAACTTCGTACTCGTTTTGATTCTTGTTTTTGGTGGTTGATTGGATTGTATAGTACGCGCTTATTGTATTAGATTTAATTCCTCTAAATTTCGGGTATTTTCTATTTAACTATAAGTTGTAATTGCATGTTATTATTGCCTACAAGGACAACTATTTTAATGAACTGATTCAACTGTACCTGTTTTACCTTGTGGATATGTGCATATAAAATATAATCTGAAAATAAATGTCGTGTTTTGCCTTTGGACAGCTAAACCCATCCAACCATTGCTTTTGGAATGATAGAGTTTTCCTTGATCAGTTTGGGAAATTTGGGCGCAGAATCTATAAAGGCATTAATTTGAGATCTATGATAAACCACAAGGGGGGGGGTTTGAACCCCCAAAACCCCCCCCGTGGATCCGCCACTGGCGTACACTATCCGATCGTCATGATGCCAGCCACACACCTTGCAATTTTTTATACAACATGAGCATGTTGCGCTGGAAATCGCAATGTTTTTGGGGCTGTTGTATGAAGTTGTGTATCGGTTGTACGAAAAATCAAAAAGTTCAAGGTCCGATTATTAGGAGCTTCTCCAACTGTCATTGCTTTTTATTGGAGAAAATGTTCCAAACTTTACTAAAGTACGCCAACCCGGAGCAACATCGCATGCTAGGTTCATGTCGAAATGCATATATTGCTATAAAATATTTTTGTTTCGCGATCAGTTCAAATTGACTTCATCGGAATTGAAAAACCTTCGCAGTATTTGTATCTTCTTGACAAACATTTACGTTCCATATTGGTTTACATGCATTAATGCAATAGATGCACCAGCACAAGATCTCAAATTAATAAAAGATGCCATTTTATATTTTGATAAAGAAGTTTCTAATGCCTTGTTGCATAAGATTAAAAACCATTTGTGGTACTTGAGTGAGGAAATTGTTGGGTTATCATTTTTCGATGAAAGCATTTCTTTGAATATTAATACATCATTTATAAATTCGGATCCTTCTACGTGGCAAACCAAAGATGATTATCGCAAAGCGAAATCGGCATGTCAAACTTTGGCAGTGGTGAACGATGCAGCCGAAAGGGCAGTTAAGTTGATAACAGACTTTAACCGTACCTTAACGTATGACGAAGAGGATAAGCAATTCCTACTGCAAGTAGTTGAACATTATCGTAAGACATTTCCGTCTCACAAAAAGTCCATTTTATTGAATTGATATTGTTTTTATTATTCTTAATTTCTTGAAATTTCATAAAATAAAAAAATAAAAAATTAATTAAAGAAAAAATTTTTTAACCTTTTAAGCTTGATGAGGGTCAACAAAGCTTGGTGCGATCTGAATAAAAAAATAGGACGTTATTTCTTATACCATACCTCACCTTTTAGGCAGTGTTTATTAATAGAATTCGAGAAAAAAAAATTTGCGGCCAGTCTAGTACACAGAGCCAAAAAGTTCACCTACAATCAAAGAGACTGCCACCTAAAAAAGCTATTTGGCCGAGGAGAGGGAGAGGGGACAAAATTGAAGAAATTTTTGCTAGAAATTCTTCTGGATTTTAGCTTGAATTTCTTCTTAAATTTATCTAAAAGGATATCGTCTGAAAACGAGGAGATAACTTCTTGTTTATTAATTTTTTATGTCATTTTGTAAAAAAAATTAAATTGTTAGAAGAAATCTGCTTGTTTTTAGGAGAAAATTTTTATAAAGCAAATCAATAAGGACATCCTCTAATTTTTACTTGAACCTTTTTGAATTTATTAAAAAGGAAAACTTTTTATTTTTAAAAGAGCCCTTATTAATTCAAATTTTGCTTTAAACGTCTTAACATACGTACATACATACATATGTACATATATACTCGTACATACTAGAAGTATGCATAACAGTTATTGCATCAGCCACGTTTTATGCGTGCGATTACATGTTCAAGAAATTAAAAGGGAGAACTTTTTATTTTTAAAAGAGCTCTTATGTATTTCCTCCGTTCGTCAATTTCACTACGGCTTTGCACATTTCTACAATTCTCAAACGATTAATGAAGCACTTGGTATAAAGAGTTTATTATGTCCATCTGCACTTATATGAAATGAAATGTTGCCCTTTGTCTGAATAAGTCCTAGGAGAATACTAGTTGACTAATTATGTTTTCCGATGAAAATCAAGATTCTCTTCTTAATAATATTAAACAGGGTTTCTTCTTAATTTTACAGGTTATCTGCTAAATTTATGTGAAAAGGTTTCCATATTTATTCTAGGAGTCATCTTCTAAATTTTATTTAATAGGTTTTCATCTTAGTTTTATAGGTTATCTCTTAAATTTTACTGAAAATGATTTCATCTAAAATCCACGGGTCATCTTCTTAATTATATTGAAAAGGTTTTCATATTAGTTTTACAGATTATCTACTTAGTTTTATTAAAATGAAATATCCAGTAATAATAAGACGGGCATCTTATTGGAGAGAAAGCATAGAGAAATCCGCTAAACTTTGTTCTAATTTATAGGGCATTTTAGGTGGTATTTTGGCTCTGTGTAGAGAAAGTGATAAATTATTGCCTTAACGCCAGACAAACAGTTAAGCATTGTTGGCTTTTTTTGTACGTATCGCTCTATGGCTGCCTTATTTAACACTCTTCAGCGTCTCTGCTTGCAATTTTTGCACGTACATACATAAGTAAGTATGCATGTATTAAATAAATTGCAATTGTCAACTCAAGTGCTCTATCGCTCTATCGCACCCACCCTAAATCATAAAGTGGCACAACTAAAATTAAAAAATTTTCAGGAGAGCCAAAAAACTTTTTTTCTTTACAAGCAAAAGGTCACGTAAAATAGTTATTTTTCGGTCTAAGGAGACAAATTTTGAACTTTTTTTTTGTCAATCGCTAGAGATATGTTTTTTGCACCCGTTTATGCAAAAAACGCGATTTCAAAAAATTTTGAGTTGTGTCACTTTATGATTTAGGGTGCGATATGTGCATTAGGCCATCTCGCCTTATATGGACCAAAAAAAGTCCACCGTACGCCCCCCCATATGATTTCTCTTTCGAAAACATTTCTGGAAAAAATTTTTATTTTTTTGGACGCCGCTAGATGTCGCTAAAATTCATTTTTTTCATATCTTCGGTATTTATGGTCCGATGCCTAAGTTTGATACACCAATCTCTTTGGCGTTGGAGGAGGGTTTACACTTTCTAATTGCATTAACCCTATCTGCGCCATTGGGGTCACTTCCATCCAATACTTAGTGTATACCACCTTAATGTAACTTTTTTTCCTGAATGTTAAACGTCGTTAAAAAGCATTAATCCATTGCAAAAAAGTATAATAATAAATCACATTTAACATTCCGAGGAGTATAAGTTATTCGCTTCCTGTGGACTTTTAGGTTCATTTTACAAAGATTTTTTCTGGAGAGACTCCTACTGAAATTTTATGGCGAATAATTTTCTAGAACATTTTAGCCCTCTAGCGACCTTAAAAATACTATTTCCTGACTGTATCAAAAGAGGTCAAAATAACCCTTTTTCAGGGGTGCTAGATGGTTAAAATGTTCTAGAAAATTATTCGGCGTAAAATTTCATTAGGAGTCTCTTCAGAAAAAATCTTTGTAAAATGAACCTAAAAGACCACAGGAAGCGGAAAACTTATATTCCTCGGAATGTTAAATTTGTTTTATTTCCCGTTCTACTGAATCCATCGAAATACTTCTTCTGCAAGAGATTAATATTTTTTGACGACGTTTAACATGCCGGAAAAAAAAGTTACATTAAGTTGGTATAAACTAAGTACTGGGTGGAAGTGACCCCAATGGCGTACATAGGGTTAACACAATTATGAATACGGCAGCGTCTTACAGACCCATTAGTCTGCTGCCCATTGTCTCAAAAGTCTTGGAAGTTCTCTTCCTTAAAAGACTCCTACCCAAAATAGAAGAGCGTAACATTATACCTAATCACCAATTTGGCTTCAGAAGAGGACACGGAACAATTGAACAAGTAGATAGACTTACCGAGAAAATCTACTCTGCCTTTGAGCAAAAAAAAATATTGTACAGCTGCCTTTCTAGATATATCCCAAGCTTTTGATCGCGTATGGCACGACGGCCTGCTCTATAAAATAAAAAATACTCTCCCTACAAATTACTTTCTATTTATACAATCTTATCTAAATAATCGTTACTTTTTCGCCAAAGAAGGAGCAGAGCAGTCTGAGCTTTACGAGAGCTTAGCAGGCGTCCCGCAAGGTAGTGTAATGGACCCAATACTGTACCTACTTTACACATACGACCTCCCAATAGCAGAAGGAGTCACTATCGGCAATTTTGCCGATGACACTGCCGTACTGGCTTCAGACCTCAACCCTAACGTGGCTTCACTCAAGCTTCAAAGAAGTTTAAATAAAATTACCCATTGGCTGAAAGACTGGCGGATAAAGTCAAATGAATCAAAATCTGTCCAAGTGACGTTTACCACTAGACGTAACACTTGCCCACCCGTAAAACTCAACGGCATTGATATACCGCAAAGTGACGCAACAAAGTACCTGGGTATGCATCTCGACAGAAAACTAACATGGAGAACCCACATATTCACCAAACGAAAAGCTCTTGGTATAAAACTGAGAAATCTTTATTGGCTCATGAATCGAAACTCCCAACTATCAATCGACAACAAACTCCTGCTCTACTCAGCTATCTTAAAACCCATCTGGACCTATGGCATACAGCTATGGGGAACCGCAGCAAACTCAAATATAGAGATTCTCCAAAGATTCCAATCGAAAACCATTAGAATGATTGTAAATGCGCCCTACTACGTCACGAACGACCAACTACATCCTGACCTAAAGATACCTACTATCTCTCAAGAAATCAGAAAGTATGCTGCATCATACAAAATGAGAATATTAGCTCACCCCAACCCACTCGTTCTAGCCCTGACGGCAAGACCAACCAATTTCGTACGCCTCAAAAGGAAATCGGACCATAAATACCGAAGATATGAAAAAAAACGAATTTTAGCGACATCTAGCGGCGTCCAAAAAAAAAAATAAAAATTTTTTCCAGAAATGTTTTCGAAGAAGAAATCATATAGGGGGGCGTACGGCGAACTTTTTTTCGCGATACGCTCTAATGTACATAAGTAATACATTGCTCAGACTGGAAGAACCAATATGACAACAACTATAAATTATGAATGTCTAGCAATTCATTATCAAATGTTTTTGTTGTGATTATACATACATATGTATGTACATATATGTATGTATGTGAGTGTCAAGTGTTTGGGGTGGTTTGCAGTGTAGAGTAAACAGTAAAAATGAGGATACACAGGAAGAGCTGAACATAAAAAGGCACTTGCCTTGCACTACTTGTCACTCCCCACTACTCCCCACTCCAATTAACTACCCTGCAAAAATTCCGAGTACTCCATTCGCTAATCCATGGAGTGCTCGCTATGGACCAACCGATTACTCCATAACTTGCCACATTTCATACAAAAATATGGTCCATTTAACATTGCATGTCATTGCAATGGAGTATATACTCCAGTCCCGCATAACAATCAAATTAATCCATGGAGTACCTACATTGGAGTAATTGATGGAGTACCTAACAGTTAGCCGAATATAACAAAAAAAAAACCAAATGTTTATCGCGACGACGACGAATGACGTGTATGCAGTCAAACATATGTATGTATGTATGTATACACATATCGTCGTCGTCGCGAAAAAAATTTGGTTTTTGTTATGTTCGGCTAACTACGAACCGATGCAGATACATGAATCGGTCGTTTGGGCTATGTTACTAGTCACTTTGAAAGTACTCCAACCTACCACAAATGGAGTATATAATCCAATGATTTTTGCAGGGTACTACTAAGCACATACACGCCAACACTTGTTACTCACTCACACCACATGCTACTGGCCACAAACTACTCCTCGCTAAGTACTGCCATTCACCACTCACTTGGCTACTTACTAACTACCCACTCATTTGCCACCACAGCACTTGAATGTAACTCGCCACCAGCAAGCTGACCACTTTGCTTTGTTTACAATAAAGGAGTGAGTGTAAAAAGTGCAAATACTTATATGAGTTGTTTTTATTGTTGTGGCCTTTTTTATTTTATTGTATTTGGAGGGAACAAATGCAACTAAGCTTGCTATTAAATGAAGAGCACTTTGCTGAATATAGCATTTTCAGGTCAAATGAAACCTTTTTCAAGTCAAGTGAAACTTTTTTCAAGTCAAGTGAAACCTTTTTCAAATTAAGTGAAACCTTTTTCAAATTAAATGAAACCTTGTTTAGTTAATACAATAATATTCTTATATAAATTTTTTGAACACGGCTTTTACACATCGAAAGTTAACAATTCAAAATATTTTACACAAATTGCACTCTCAGCTAGCGATATGTATAAAAGTTCAAAATCACCTCAGAACTTTGTGCATTTCAATGTTTTTGTTGTTTTATTGTTGGTTGAATCAACAATGAATTATTGATATTATTATTGATAATGTTTACTCTTGAGAAATGTTAGAAACGTTGAATTGCACGCTCAGTTCTTTCTTCAGGACTTAACGGAGTTCCTCTCACACTCCGAATTAGCAGAGCTTAATATCCCAGCAAACATTCGGACTCATATAAGCGTCAGTAAACATTTCCTAAGCTTATATACCACATAAGCCGCTGTGATGCTGTGGGTAGAGTGCTCGCCTGCTATGCCTGAAGTCTCGGGTTCAAACCACAGTCCGAGCAAACACCAAAAAAATTTTTCTAAGTAATTAGTAAAAATCCTCTCGGCAGTGGGCGGCATACCCTCCAAATGTATTTCTGCCATGAAAAAGCTTCTCACAAAAAATGCATTCGCCGTTCGGAGCCGGCATAAAACTGTAGGTCCACCCAATTGGTAGGAAAAACAAAAGGAGCACACCTCGAATTGGGAGAGAAGCTCGGCCATAAAACTCGTCAGAGTTATAATAGCGCCATTGTATTATATTATTATTATTATATACCACATATGTCACACCTATATATTTCGGACTCATATCAGACTCCAAATTATGAGAATTTCAACAATGTTTGCTGGGCAGAAAGAGCTTGATCTACTTAATTTTAGTATATATATATATCATGTACATATATAAAAATAATGAAACCAATAACAAATTAAACAACTAAATTGTTGTTGTGATTATTTTGCAAATATCTATATATAGGTACATATATATTGTTGTACATAGTTACCACTACTAACATTCAAAGTTCAATAACTTTCGATGTGTAAAAGCCGTGTACAAAAAATTTATATAAGAATGTTATTGTACTAACTAAACAAGGTTTCATTTAATTTGAAAAAAGTTTCATTTGAAATGAAAAAAGTTTCATTTGAAATGAAAAAGGTTTCATTTGAAATGAAAAAAGTTTCACTTAAATTGAAAAAGGTTTCATTTTATTTGAAAAAGGTTTCACTTAATTTGAAAAAGGTTTCACTTGACTTGAAAAAAGTTTCACTTGACTTGAAAAAGGTTTCATTTGACCTGAAAATGCTATATATGAGTTGTTGTTATTGTTGTGGCCTTTTTTATTTTATTGTATTTGGAGGGAACAAATGCAACTAAGCTTGCTATTAAATGAAGAGCACTTTGCTGAATAAAATGAAGAGCACTTTGCTGAATAAATATCTGTATGTACGTATACATATGTATGTACATACATATTTTAAGTGCAGCAATTTAGTTTTGCAAAGATTTAGTATAAAGTGCGTTAAAATAAATATGGCAGTGAAATGCGACACAGAAAGAATAAGAGGAGAGTAGACAGAAGCGGTTAGATGATCAAATTCATACTTTTTTGTATAAATCCAATAAGCGTTACAAAACTTGGCGTGCGGAGTTAAAGAAAAAAAAAATTTCAATTGTACAAAATTTACATAAAAACAAATATTTACTTCAAGATTAAGATAAGACTATTTTCGCAAAGCTATTGGACAAGTAGAGAACTTGGCTGTAGACTTTCAAACGGCAGGCATGAACAACCGAAAAAATGTTTCTAGTGTGTCTTCGCTTTTTTGAAAAAGGCGCATAAAGGTAAAGGCCCAATGCACGCTTGCTTTGCTTGCTTGGCTGTGAGAAATGTCAAAATTATTTTGAGCTCTACTAAAATGTATAAAAGTTGGCCAAATGTTAGCTTTACTTCACGCGCTTGAAGCGCTGCAAAGTTTCGAATTGTCCAATTCTCTATTTGACAGCGCTTTGAAAGCTTTGATATCATTTTTGACAATTCAATTTCCAATATAGCTGCTGATATTAGGCATTAGGTGTATTCCCTAACAGAAAATTATTACAAATTATTAAAAAAATGTAAGAAATATCACCTTTTCCCATTTTTTACGCAAAAAATTTGCAGAAGAGGTTGTTTCTTAGGAAACTAACAGCTAGCTTAGTCAAGTGAAATAAAAAGTGAAAAATGGAAAGACGCTCACAAAGAGCAAGACAGACAAGAAATCAAGAAACGGAAAACTACTAAAAATTAGCAAAAAATTATTTTAATGCCATTTTTGGCATTTGTTATTTTTTTCTAAAAAAACATTTCATTTTCATTATTTCTATTTTAAAAATTTAGCAAAATTCAAAAGTAAAAAAATCATATATGTATATATTAGTTTATCTTTTAACAGCTGTTTCTTAATTTGGCAGCAAAAAATTTCAGCTTGTAAAAATTTTACTAGCTGAAATTTCGAGCTCTCTATTTTGTTACTCTCACGCTTTGGCTCTCATTCGGCTAACTTTTTGATTCAAGAAACGATTTGCTAGCATGAACTTGGATAAATATTCATAGCTAGCTACGTAATAAGAAACAAACCTTTTGTTTTATTTCTTTGGATTGCCGATTCAGCTGATTAATATGACAGCGTTCAAAGCTACCATTGGGCTATAGAATTTTTCAAAGTAAAGCAAAGCAATCTGAAGCAAACAAAGCCAGATAAGCAAGCGTACATTGGGCCAAAACCTTAACTCTCTTTTACCGCATATGCCAACTTCGTTAATCGTTTACTATTCAACTAAAGTTTTCATGCACTTGAGACTAAATTTCGCCACACTTCATGTCCCAAATCCGCCTCATGTCACCACAAACTGCAATTGACAGATTTTTAACGACCATTTAATACAGCAATCATGCCGAAATATTGAATTATTTGTATATGGATACATTAAAAAAAATTTTTCATAGAAACGCACTTGCATAAAAAATAAATAACATTTTTTTGGCGCACATAAAAATGTGCTTAAACGAATGCACAGCAACAATTCAAGGCAAATCAAGCGAAGCACCAACGACAATGCTTGTCCACAACAATTGGCTGAGTTGGGTTGGCTGGTTGGCTGGCTGGTTAGCTGGCTGGTTGAGCTACGAAACGAGCGTGTTGGCGGAAGGAAAATGTCAGAAAAATATGAAAAGAGCTTAATCAAGTAAAAAAGGCAACCAAAAAACTGTGTAATACCCACAACAGCGGATAAATATCAGGCGCGCGGTGAGTTTGAGCTACATATTTAATATTTTATAGCATTTCTTTTGCTTGGCGAGTGCTTTTTGTATTTTAATTTTTAAATGAATTCACTCGGCCTCTGCCTTGCTTTTCAGCAAATTAAATTTTTTTTTTTTGGTTATTTGCCTTGTAAAGTAAGAGTTAATTGTTAATTTTTTACGTGCTGCACTTGACGCATAACTTTTTTAATTGGACTTTACACCAACGTAGAATTTTTGTCGAAAATTTACTAAATTGGCGAATATGTACACCTTTGAAACGCATTTCGACTTTAGCGGGGGGTGCCGTGGCAGAAAAATTTTGTCGAAAATATATTTATTTAAGCCATAAAGGTCATTCGAAATCAATTTCTGTCAAATCTAGCTGAAATAAAAATTTCCTCAAAAATTTCCCTTTAGGAAAATTTCGTAAAAATATATTTTTAAGCAAGAAAAGGCCATTTGAGAACATTTCTTGTCAAATCAAGTGAAAACGAAAATTTTCCAAAAAAGTTGCTTCGAGGGAAATTTTATAAAAATGTATTTTTAAGCAAGAAAACACCATTTAAGAGCATTTCCTGTCAAATCAAATGAAAAGCAAAATTTCCCAAAAGATGTACCATTTGAGAGCATTTACTGTCAAATCAAGTAAAAACAAAAATTTCCCAAAAAATTTGCTTCAAGGGAAATTTTATAAAAATCGATTTTTAAGCAAGAAAAAGTAATTTCCGACCATTTTCTGTCAAATCTAGCTGAAATAGAAACTTTCTAGAAAATTTCCCTCAGGGGTAATTTGGTAAAAATGCATTTTTAAGCAAGAAAACGGAATTCGAGACCATTTTCTGTCAAATCTAGCTAATATAGATTCTTCAGAAAATTTTTCTCTAGGGAAATTTGGTAAAAATAAACATTTTAACAAGAAAAAGTTATTAGGGTCCATTTTCTGTCAATTTAAGCCAAACTAAAAAATTTTCGAGAAAATTTTATTGGAGGGAAATTTAAAAGAAATTCACATTTTGACAGAAAAAAACTGAAAAATGAACATTTTAACAAAAAACGTCATTAGGGTCCATTTTCTGTCAATTCAAGCCAAACTAAAATATTTCCCAGAAAACTTCCTTCGAGAGAAATTAAAAAAAAATGCATATTTTAATAGAAAACCTCATTAGGTGCGATTTTATACAAATCTAAGCCAAAATAAAAATTTTCCTAAAGTGATATTTCGTAAAATTTTATTTTTAAGCTAGAAAAAGTCATTTGAGGTAATTTTCTGTTAATATAAATCAAAACAAAATTTTCCCGAAAAATTTCCCTCAAGGGAAATTTATTAAAAATGCACATTTCAACAAAAAACGACATTTGGTATCCATTGTATAACATAGTTAGTCATAATAAAAATTTCCCAAAAAATTTCCCTTTAGGGAAATTTGGCAATAATTTATATCTTAGCAAAAAAACTCATGTACGTAACCTTCTGGGACCATTCGACAAACTTTCTGAGCCAAAATCGCAACTTTAAGCGCCAGAAAATTGTGCTGCTGCTACTGGCGTAAATAGAAGCAGCTAATTTTTGTATTTGCTGATATTTATGTGCGCTTTTTTATGCGTCTGTACAAAGTAGCTATGCGTAATATTTCAAAAAACAATTTATGTACGTATTTTACAACATTTTCATTTTTATGCGTAAATCAGCAGACAGACAGCTGTTTGTGACATAAAATGCCAACTTTGTTGCAATACCAAATATTTATGTACATATGTACATGCTACGTGCTTATGTATGTACGTATGTGTGTATGTATGTATGTATCTACATATATTTGCATGTACTTTGTGGCCCAACACCTGCACAGCGAGTTTCGGCAAACTTTTGCTTTGGACAAAACATCTTTTTTAAGTGTCGACAGTTGTCATTTCATTTCATTTCAATTCATTCATTCAAAAGTCTGCGCTGCAGCGTTGGCGTCGGCGTCAGCATCAGCCATCGTCAAAAACAAATCTAATTAATTTGTTCGAGCAGAAATTGTATTATGCTTTGTTAAATTCAATTTTGCAACACTTTTCGACAGTAAACAATTGCATTGCATACATTTAGGCGTATTTAAGCAAAAAGGGCATGTAATTGTGGCAAATGCGTATATTTTGTCTATAAGGATTTTAGGCGCTTCAGTAGAGCGGAAATTTTGTGATATGTCAATCAAATTGTAGCAGCAGCTTCCAAGATGATTATTCAACAGATTACATATGCATAAATATGTGTAAAGATATGTATATATGTAAATATGTATTACATGTATGTGTATCCAAGCAAGTACATATAGTCGAAAATTTGCCGCAACAGCTCTTCTTAACAGCATATGGTAATTATTTATAGCATACAATTAGGCGTAGCGGAAATGCTGCCTAAATAGCTGTAGCAGCTAATATAAGCATTAAGATTGCTTAGTAACGGCTGTTAGCTTGCTTGTGTTGCTGTTTTTGTGCATGCTCTTTGCCTGCCTGTGCATGCATGTGCCTGCTTTTGTTGCTTGTTTGTGCATGCTTAAGTGTGCTTCAACCCTGCGGCTATGTCAACTGCAATTAGCCATAATAATGGCAGGCAGACAGGCAGGCAGGGAGCATTTGGCATTGTAATTTAGCTTGAGCGCATCAGAGAGGGATAGGGAAAGAGCGAGAGACAGAGAGTAAAGGCAGGAAGTTGTGCGCTGGGCGCTGTTAAGTAGCGACGCCCGATTAGGAGTATACATATGTATGTATGTATATGAAAGTATGTAAGTATGTACATTAGGGTGGGGCGATTTACTAACCTATATCGCGCTATCGAAATTTGGATTCCTCTCATTTTTCTGAGTAGAAAACTCCTCCACGACATTTGTCTAAAATTAATTTTGATGTTCCGGAATTTGGTTTTTATGAACCAAGACGAATTTTTGAAAATAAAAATTGGGCAAAAATCGACAAAAAAATATCCAGGCCAATATGCACATCGAATTGAAGCAGAATTTTATGCTGAATCCAGATATGAAATCGAAACTAAAATCGGAATCGTTTTCGAGATATAGCCTGATTTCCGGTTATGGAGGCTGAATGCCGAAAATCGCATATTTTCGCGATTATCTCTTGCTGTGTACAATATATCTTAATTTTTTTTTTGCAAACTTTTTACAGATAAGTCAATACAATATATGAACAGTACTTTAAAATATTAATTTATCTTCCGGTATAGGAAAACTAGAATGCACTCTTTTTTCCTTGGCCCAAAAGCGCGGTATGGGATCTCCATGTTATAGTCATCCGATACCGATGATTTTCGCTGACAGCGCTTTGTGTACAATAAATGCTCTAAATACAAAATTTCAGAATTTTAGCTGCAAAAATTGAAGAGTTATAACCCAAAACGTAGACGTTTGCTGTTTGGGACTTGTTTTTTTTTGCTTTATTCAACTCTAAAAAAACTCAAGGTTACTCATACGCCATAGCGTACTATTGGAAGCAAAAAACAAATTTCAGAAGCATAAGTCTACGTTTTAGGGAATAACTCTTCAATTTTTGCAGCTAAAATTCGGAAATTTTGTATTTAGAGCATATATTGTACACAAAGCGCTGTCAGCGAAAATCATCGGTATCGGATGACTATAACATGGAGATCCCATACCGCGCTTTTGGGCCAAGGAAAAAAGAGTGCATTCTAGTTTTCCTATACCGGAAGATAAATTAATATTTTAAAGTACTGTTCATATATTGTATTGACTTATCTGTAAAAAGTTTGCAAAAAAAAATTAAGATGTATTGTACACAACAAGAGATAATCGCGAAAATATGCGATTTTGGGCATTCAGCCTCCATAACCGGAAATCACGCTATATCTCGAAAACGGATCATCCGATTTTAGTTTCGATTTCATATCTGGATTCAGCATAAAATTCTGCTTCAAATCGATGGGCATATTGGCCTGGATATTTTTTTGTCGATTTTTGCCAAATTTTTATTTTCAAAAATTCGTCTTGGTTCATAAAAACCAAATTCCGGAACATCAAAATTAATTTTAGACAAATGTCGTGGAGGAGTTTTCTACTCAGAAAAATGAGAGGAATCCAAATTTCGATCGCGCGATATAGGTTAGTAAATCGCCCCACCCTAATGTACATACATATGTTATTTATGAAAGATTTAACTTGCTCAAACAGCAGCGGCTAACGCATAAATTAAATTTTTAAAATGAATGCAAATGAATAAAAAACGGTTTCACTGCAAATCTGTTATATAAAATTCAGTGAAAGAAAATTTCCCACAAAATTTCCCATTTGGGAAATTTTTAAAAAACTTCAGTTTTACTGAAAATGAGATGCAAATGAATAAAAACGATTACTGCAAAACCTTTAATGCAAAATTAAGTGAAAAAGCCAATGTCCCACAAAATTTCCCATTTGGGAAATTTTTGAAAAACTTCAGTTTTACTGAAAATTGACTAAGTTAACTGCTATAAGCAATTTGAGTCGTATTGTGGCCCAAATAAAAATTTCCCTGAAAATTTCCTGTAAGGAAATTTTTAAAAATTTTAAGTTTTAACTAAAAATTGGCTAAGTTAGCTTTATAGGCAATTTTTGATATTTTGCAGCCTAATTAAAAACTTCGCTGAGAATTTCCCATTAGAGAAATTTCGAAAAAGCTAGATTTTCAACTGAAAAATTTCTAAAATTGAAGTTAAAGACAATTTGATGTATAAAGGCCAACCAAAACTTTCCCAAGAAGTTTACCATAAAGGAAATTTTTCAAAAGCTTTTAATTTAACTGCGCAGTTTAAATACGTACATATATATTAAAGACAAATTGAGCATATTGCAGGCCAAATACATAAAAAGTTTCTCAAAATATTTCTTATTAGCGAAATTTTTATTTAAGTCAAAATTTCAAGCGAAAAGCTGATTAAATAAATTTTGAACACAATTTGAGACATATTTCAGGCACAAAAAAAAATTCCCAAAAAAATATCCCATTAGGGAAATTTTGTAAAAATCGAAATTTCAAGCGAAAAGTTGCTTAAACAAATCTTAAACAGAATTTGAGACATATTGCAGGCCAAATAAAAATTTCCATTAGGGAAATTTTGTAAAAATAGAAATTTCAAGTGAAAAGTGAGCCATATTTAAGGCACAAAAAAAATTACCAAAAAATATCCCATCAGGAAAATTTTGTAACAATCGAAATTTCAAGCGAAAGGTTGCTTAAACAAATCTTAAACAGAATTTGAGACATATTGCAGGCCAAATAAAAATTTCCATTAGGGAAATTTTGTAAAAATAGAAATTTCAAGTGAAAAGTTGCATAAACTAATTTTAAACACAATTTAAGACATATTGCAAGTCAAATAAAAATTTCCCAAAATAACTACCAATTATGGAAATTTTATTAAAGTAAAAATTTCGAGAAAAAAGTTGCTGAAAACAAATTTTAAACCGAATTTGAGACGTATTTCATCAGTCTAAAAAAAATTTCCCAGTCGTAGTGTTGGACGTTAGTAATTCAATTTTAATTTGTGGCACAAATGCCGATCAGGCGGTTAAGAAGTTTAAACGGCGACATGCACAGTTTTATTGCAGAAAATAAAAAGAAAAAATAAAAGAGAAACAATAAAAGCAGAGATGTAGAATAATTATTATTTCATTTTGAAATTATAAAAAAGTCTTACAAATTTTCTTCAGGATCATAAAAGTCTTTTGATAATATTTTTTTCCTGATGAAAATGATAAAAATCTTCTATAATTATTATTCAGAAACTTATATTTTAAAAATCTTTCCATAATAGTTATTTCAAATATATATTTTTAAGTCTTCAAAGACTTTTATCATCTCATCTTTATTCTGAAGATTTTTATTTTTTAAATTTTTAAATAACCATTATTTACAATTTTTATTTTTTCGATCAAAAATAATTTTTATTATTGGATTTAAATTTTTCTAATGAAACTTGATCGATATTTTATGATTTTTATTTTTTCGATCAAAAATAATTTTTATTTTGGATTTCAATTTTTCCGATCAACTTTAATAAATATTTATTTATTCCTTTTTCCGATCATAATAAACTCTAAAAAATTGTTTCTTTTGTACCATACGCTATATTATTAATAATTATGATCGGAGAAAAAAAAAAAAAAAATATTGATTAAAGTTGATCGGAAAAATTTAAATCCAATTATAACAATTATTTTTGATCGAAAAAATAAAAATCATAAAATATCGATCAAGTTTCATTAGAAAAATTTAAATCCAATAATAAAAATTATTTTTCATCGAAAAAATAAAAATCATAAAAGATCAATCAAATTTCATCGAAAAAATAAAAATCAAATTATAACGATTAAAAATGATTTTTTTTATAAAAATGATAATCGTTACGGTCCCTGGAAAAAAGTCTTTGCGTAATTATTATCAGTAACAAATGGTTTTTTATATATTCAAAGACTTTTTCATTGAGACAAAGTTCAAAAAAGTCTCAGAAAATTTTCAATAACTTTCATATAAGTATAAAATAAAAATAACTTTCATATAAGTACTTCAAAATTCAAGCAAATTTCCAATTTGAAATTGTATGAAAGATTTTTATCGAAGATATAAAAAATAGATTTGTTACTCAAAATAATTACTTAAAGATATTTTTGAAATTCGTCTCAATGAAAAAGTCTTTGAAGACTTAAAAAAACAATTTGTTACGGATAATAATTACTCAAAGACGTTTTTCAAATTTGTCTCAATATAAAAGTGTTTGAAGATATAAAACAAAATTTCTCATTTATAATAATTACAAAACGACTTAAAAAAAATATCTCAGAAATAACTATTATGGAAAGACTTTTAAAATATGTTTCTTTCAATAATAATTATTTTGTGATTTTTATTTTTCTCTTATAATAATTACAACTCTGAATAAAAGAAAAACAATAGAAAAACAATAGAAAAATCCACCCAATGCCACTACCGCGTTCGCACGCATTAATAAACATGTTTCAGCAAGCTTTTTTAGCGATTTTAGAGTGGCAGCTGTAGCGAAAACATTAATCTCATCGCGATGCGCGATATGCGAGAGGAACAAGAAAAAGAATTATATGCGCACTTGTTAGTAAATAAGCTAACTTAGGCATGTACATACATACATATGTGCTACTAGTAGGTAGTTGCATGGGGGTCCGCCACGGCGTATGCGTAACCTAAACTGCAAAGCAAACAAATGCATGTTTACTATAAAGAAGTCTCCAACAACAACAGCAAAACCAATATAAGAGCAATAACAATCGGCGATTGCAATGTTTTTACACATGTTTTGGACTGCTGGCGCAAAAAAACAAATATTGTTGCAATTGTTTGACCACCAAAAGTAGATATGCAATGAGGTGAATGAAGAGTGTTGGTGGTAAAGGAAGAGTGGTGGTGGTAAACGAAAGGTGGTGGATGTAAAAGAAGAGTGGTGGAGGTAAAGGAAGAGTTGTGGTGGTAAAGGAAGAGTTGTGGTGGTAAAGGAAGAGTGGTGGAGCTAAATAAAAACAAAAAGGTGCATGAAAACGTGTTTGGAGCGAAATAGTAGATATGTATGTGTATATGTTGGAGCGCAGCTTTGTTATGGCAATGCACTTGTTTGTTGTTTTCTATTGTTGCTGTTTCTCCTATTTTGTTTTGTAGTTTTTGCTGCTTTTAAATGTTGTTGTTTTTGTGTGTTTTCATTACTTTTGCTATGCTTCTACTAAACAAGCGTTTTGATGCGTGCACCTGCTGCAATTTAATCTGCTCAGCTAACCTTTGCTAGGCACTGAATTGGTATGAACATGTATTTTTTTTGCTGTGAACATGTTTTTTTTGCCTGAAACAAGTTTTTTTTTGCTGTGATCATGTTTTTTTTTTGCCCGAAACATGTTTTGTTTTTTTGCGATTTCTGTTGTATTTTCACCCATTGTTGTTGCAATGTTGCTTATAGCAATTGCTTGCTAAATTTACATGCACCTATGCATGTTCATTCATGTGTGCTCAGCTGCATTTTGGTGAATGATTTTTTTGTTTGTTTTTAGTTGCTGTTGTTGTTGCACAATTTTGCGATTTTTCTTCACTTCAATCAGCCGCTCAGCAAAGTTGTTTGCTTTGGCATTAGGTTGGCACGACGCAAATGCACACACACACACACACACAGACGATTTAGCGGCTGAAGCAAAGCAATTGCATAAAAGCAAAACCAATAACAACAGAAACAGTAATAGAAACAGTAATAGCAATAGCAACAATAACAATGCAACTACCAAAATCTAACTCGTACCTCGTTTTCATTGCGCCTTTTCGTATTTGCATTTATTTTGCTCGTTTTTTGTTTTTTTTTTTTTAAACAAGAGGAAGTAGTTTGAGACAATCTTATGTCAAATCCAGCTGAAATAAAAATTTCCCAAAAAATTTGCTTCGAGGGAAATTTTATAAAAATGTATTTTTAAGCAAGAAAAGGCCATTTGAGAGCATTTCCTGTCATTTTAAGTGAAAAAAAAATTTCCCAAAAAATTTGCTTCGAGGGAAATTTTATAAAAATGTATTTTTAAGCAATAAAAGTAATTTGAGAGCATTTCCTGTCAAATGAAGTGAAAAAAAATTTCCCAAAAAATTTCCTTCAAAAGAAATTTTATAAAAATGTATTTTTAAGCAAGAAAATGCCATTTGAGAGCATTTCCTGTCAAATCCAGCTGAAATAAAAATTTCCCAAAAAATTTGCTTCGAGGGAAATTTTATAAAAATGTATTTTTAAGCAAGAAAAGGCCATTTGAGAGCATTTCCTGTCATTTTAAGTGAAAAAAAAAATTCCCAAAAAATTTGCTTCGAGGGAAATTTTATAAAAATTTATTTTTAAGCAATAAAAGTAATTTGAGAGCATTTCCTGTCAAATGAAGTGAAAAAAATTTCCCAAAAAATTTCCTTCAAAAGAAATTTTATAAAAATGTATTTTTAAGCAAGAAAATGCCATTTGAGAGCATTTCCTGTCAAATCAAGTGAAAACAAAAATTTCCCAAAAAATTTGCTTCGAGGGAAATTTTATAAAAATGTATTTTTAAGCAAGAAAAAGCCATTTGAGAGCATTTCCTGGCAAATGAAGTGAAAAAAAAAATTTCCCAAAAATTTGCTTCGAGGGAAATTTTATAAAAATGTATTCTTAAGCAAGAAAAGGCCATTTGAGTGCATTTTCTGTCAAATGAAGTGAAAAAAAATTTCCAAAAAATTTGCTTCTAGGGAAATCTTATAAAAATGAATTTTTGAGCAAGAAAAGTCCATTTAAGAGCATTTTCTGTCAATTGAAGTGAAAACAAAAATTTCCCAAAAAATTTGCTTCAAGGGAAATTTTATAAAAATGTATTCTTAAGCAAGAAAAGGCCATTTGAGAGCATTTTGTGTTAAATGAAGTGAAAAAAAAATTCCAAAAAAATGTCCTTCGAGGGAAATTTTATAAAAATATATTTTTAAGCAGGAAAAGGCCATTTGAGAGCATTTCCTGTCAAATGAAGTGAAAACAAAAATTTCCCAAAAAATTTGCTTCGAGGGAAATTTTATATAAATGTATTCTTAAGCAATAAAAGTAATTTCCGACGATTTTCTGTCAAATCTAGCTGAAATAGAAACTTTTCAGAAAATCTCACTAGGGAAATTTGGTAAAAATGAACATTTTAACAAACAACGTCACTATCATCTATTTTCTGTCAATCTACGCCAAATTTAAAATTTCCCAAGAAATTTCCTTAGAGGGAAGTTTCATAAAAATATATTTTTAAGCAAGAAAGTCATTTTATACAATTTTCTGTCAAATCAAGTCAAAATACAAATTTTCCAGAAAACTTGCTTCGAGGGAAATTTTGTAAAAATTCACATTTTAACAGAAAAAAACCTCATTAGGGCCATTTTATACAAGTCTAAGCCAAAATAAAAATTTCCCTAAAGTGATATTTCCTAAAATTGTATTTTTAAGCAAGCAAAAGTCATTGCGCTTTTTCGCATTTGCATTCATTTTGCTCGTTTTTTGTTTTGTTCGTTTACGAGAAACACATGTCCGGATTTACCTAAGCAGATGAATGCATTTATATGTACCTACACACGTTAATATCACGCAAAAGGAACAATAACAACAAAAAGGCTTGCATATGCTCATTCAGAGTAGGTAATCATAAATTTCTCTGCACATTTCACTGTCATTCATGTCTTCGCTTGTTTGTACATACGTGTAAATATGTTTGTGCATGTACCTAAACATTCACACCATAGTGTTGGCAGACACGCATATCAAACAAGCGCTGTGCAGCTGCAAAGTTTTGTGCTCGAGATTGTAAAATTTTACAAAATTGCAAAATTACATTGGTGCATATGCATGCATAAAAGGGATTTACAGGCATTTAAAGTTTTATGTTGCGAATTTGTGTAAAATTTTGGTAGGTATTTTGTGCTGGATGGTTTTTGGGGGATTTCCATGCAGTGCAAAGTACGAGTAGTAAACAAAATTGGCAAGCTTATTGTAGCTACATACATATTAAGTAATGCGATATTTGATGAGGCTTAAGGGCGGCAATTTATGTTTATTGTATACGTGTATGTATGTCTGGCATGTACACACAAAAATAGTCAAAAACGACCTGCGAACTTTTAAGATTTGTTTTAAGTGCAGCAATCTTGCAATTTTCATGCTTGTGTGCAAGCAAATTGTTGCTGGCTGATAGGGATTTTGTGTTTGCAATTTTACCTAGACAAATAAGCGGCACTCAAACATTTGCTCAAACGCATGTTCTGCTGCAGTTTTTTGTTATTATTAACCTCTACCACGCCGCCGTTATCTCCAGCACTCTCACTTTACCAGCACCACTCCTTATTCACCTCAAATAATGCCACACAATTGCTTTTTTTCGCGCCAGCAGTCCAAGACATGTGTAAAAACATTGCAATCGCCGATTGTTATTGCACTTATAGTTATTATACCTTTCATGAGAATGAAATGGTATTATAACTTAGTGCCAAAAATTTTTTGTCGAAAGTACCAGAAGGAAGCGTGGGGGACCCACCAAAATATATACCGATATGATCACAATCACGAGCTGAGTCGATTAAGCCATGTCCGTCTTTCCGTCTGTCCGTCGGTCCGTCTGTCCGTCTGTCCGTCCGTCCGTCTGTGTGAACGCAAACTAGTCCCTCAGTTTTTGAGATATCTGAATGAAATTCGGAATACAGGTATTTTGTTATATGCAGCTGATCATTTGTCGGAACCGGCCGAATCGGACCACTATAACATATAGAAAACAACCGATTATTCAGATATACATGAAATTTTTGGATGTAATTTGTGCATAACTTCCCCATTTAAACAGCTAAGGACATGAAACTTTGAAGTAGACGTGCCCATTTTGGCCCAAACAAGGTTACCGAAAATTGTCAAGATCGGACCACTATAACACATAGTTCCACAACATCCGATTATTCAGATATACACATTTTGTTGTATAACTCCTCCGTTTTAACAGCTAACGGCCTGAAATTTTGAAGTATTTGTACCCATATGGACCCAAACGGGATTGCCGAAAATTGTTAAGATCGGACCACTATAACCTATAGCTCCCCTACAACCGATTGTTAAGATAAACACATTTTGGTGTATAACTCCTCCATTTTAACAGCTAACGGCGTGAAATTTTTAAGTATTTGTACCCATATGGGCCCAACCAGGGTTACCAAAAATTGTCAAGATCGGACCACTATAACATATAGCTCCCCTACAACCGATTGTTCAGATATGGACATTTTGGTGTATAACTTCTCCATTTTAACAGCTAACGGCGTGAAATTTTGAAGTATTTGTACCCATATGGACCCAAACGGGATTGCCGAAAATTGTTAAGATCGGACCACTATAACCTATAGCTCCCCTACAACCGATTGTTCAGATAAACACATTTTGGTGTTTAACTCCTCCATTTTAACAGCTAACGGCGTGAAATTTTTAAGTATTTGTACCCATATGGGCCCAAACGGGGTTACCGAAAATTGTCAAGATCGGACCATTATAACATATAGCTCCCATACAACCGATTGTTCAGATATGGACATTTTGGTGTATAACTCCTCCATATAAATAGCCAAGACACCATTTTTTCTAATAAATCTTTCCATAAATGAACCCACAGAATTAAAATTATAAATTAAACTTAATCCGGCTATGTACATACATAGGTAACTTTTCATTTCCCCACTCATGAAAGGTATGAAGTCTTCGGTACGGCCGAAGACAGCCGCGCTTTTACTTGTTTTCTTTTTGTTGTTGCCCACTTCTTTATAGTAAACATGCATTTGTTTGCTTTGCAGTTTAGGTTACGCATACGCCGTGGCGCACCCCTATGCAACTACCTACTAGTAGTACATATGTATGTATGTACATGCCTACGTTAGCTTATTTACTAACAAGTGCGCTTATAATTCTTGTTCTTGTTCTTGATTTTGTTTCTCTCGCATATCGCGTATTGCGGTGAGATTATTGTTTTCGCTGCAGCTGCCCACTCTAAAATCGCTAAAAAACTTGCTGAAACATGTTTATAAATGCGAGTGATTGTGGCAATGGCGGTTGTTGTTTTTTTTTTCTTTTGATATGCTGTAATAAAAATGTGCATACATATGTTTGATTGCGTGAATTTGGGCTCAGCTGAGTTTTAGCTGTAAAGCAGTTAGTCTGAAATATTTTACTATGTACATACATATGTACATATATGTATGTGCTTTTTTTTATGAAGATACAAGTTTGCTTTTGATTTAGTTGCTTTTTATGCTCAATTAATTATTTATGCACTTTTTAATGCAAAGGCAAACCAATTTTTGCAAAATCAAGTTGAACCCAAAATTTTCCAAAAAAATAAATTTTATTAGGGAGGTTTTGTAAGCGTGTATATTTTAGCATGACTAAAACAAATTTCTAGAAATTTTTTTGCAAAATAGCGTTGAAAAAAAAATTTCCCCAAAAATTTTCCACTCGGGAAATTTTGTAAAGGTGTATATTTTAGCACAAAACAAATATCAAGTACTATTTTTTGCTAAATAACGTTGATAGAAAAATTTCCCCAAAAATTTTCCACTATGAAAATTTTATATGTGTGTATATTTTAGCACAAAACAAATATCAAATATACTGTTTTGCAAAATAACGTCGAAAGAAAAATTTCCCAAAAATTCTCCACTAGGGAAGTTTTGTAAAAATATATATTTTAGCACAAACCAAATATCAAGTACAATTTTTTGCAAAATAACGTTAAAAGAAAAATTTCCCAAAAATTTTCCATTAGTGAAATTTTGTCTAAGTGTATATTTTAGCATAAGACAAATTTAGAGTACACTTTTTGGCAAAAACAAATTGAAACAAAAGTTTCCCTAAAAATTTCCCACTAGGGGAATTGCATGTTTTTGTAAAATCAAGTTTAAACAAATTTCCCTAAAAATGTACCTACTGGGAAATTTTATAAACGTGTATATTTTAGCGTAAAACAACTGTAAAAGTGTAAATTTTAACATAAAATAAATTTCGGGAAAACTTTTGAAAAGAAAAAGTTTAAAAAGAGTTTTTCTGAAAATTTCGCACTAGGAAAATTTTGAAAAAATATAAATTTTAAGGTAAATCTAATTTCAAATGCACATTTTAACAAAAAACGTTGAAATAAAAATTTCCCTAATTCCCCTTCTAGGAAATTTTATAAACGTGTATATTTTGGCGTAAAACAAATTTCAAATTCACGTCTTTGTAAAATGAAGTTTAAACAAATTTCCCCAAAAATTTCCCTACTGGGAATTTTTATAAACGTGTACCTATACATATGTATTTTAGCGTAAAGCAAATTTCGAATACTGTAAGTGTACATTTTAACACAAAAAAATTCCAGAAACACGTTGTTTGTAAAATCAAGTTTAAACAAATTTTCCTAAAAATTTCCCACTAGGGAGATTTCGAAAAAGTGTATATTTTAAAGTAAAACTAAAATGAAATGCACATTTTAACAAAAAACGTGGAAATAAAAATTACCCTAAAAATTTGCCACTAGTGAAATTTTGCAAAATTGTATATTTTAGCACGAAAACAATTTTAAGTACGCTTTTAGTAAAAATGAAGTAAAAAAAATTTCCACAAATTTCCCTAAAAATTTCCCATTAGTGAAATTTTGCAAAATTGTGTATTTTAGCATGAAACCAATTTTATGTACGCTTTTTAACAAAATTAAGTAAAAAAAAAATTCCAAAGATTTCCCTAAAAATTTCCCATTAGTGAAATTTTGCAAAATTGTGTATTTTAGCATGAAACCAATTTTAAGCACCTACGCTTTTTAACAAAATGAAGTAAAAAAAATTTCAAAAATTTCCCACTAGGGAAATTTTTTAAAAACTTGTATTTTAGCGAAAAAATTAGTGGTGCCACACTTTTCAAAGTCATTCTGAGCAATTTTTATGTAAAAACAGAAAATTTCCCTATTGGGAAATTTGTAAAAAGTGAAAAAATTGAGGTGAGTCCTTCGTAGTTCACACCCAAACTGAACTCATAGTCAAAGCCGTTCCACAATACACCGTGCTTCGGTGTTTAGATCTTACTGGGAGCTGTATTTGTAGTAGACAGGCGGCACTAGTCGGTATGTAATATGTACAATGGATATTGTGATTATCGGCCACAATCCTTACAAATCTTAATACAAACAATATCTGTGGTCACAAGCAATAACCGCTTAAGTCGACTTAGGAAGATTTCGAGTTATATATACCACGTTATTCTCCTTTTAAAACACTATATTTCTGTAAAACCCCCATGCTTATAACTTAATTCAATCAAAAGATATAAATAAAAACATTTAGGCATAACTTACAATAGAGGTATATTAAACTTGCTATAACAGCCAAAGTAGATGTATATACTTAATCAAATTTCTTCATGACATTTTCTTTTATTTACAAAATTTGATCGTAATATTGTGGATGGCTCACTGATTTTGCGTCTATAGTTTTTAATCGACTTTTATGATTTGTTAGAAAACGCCTTCGAATATAAAAATCAATTTATCTCGAAATCATATTTTTCGACTTAAGCGATTATTGCAAATTGTTACAGATGCAATGCCTTACTTGAGTACTTAAATGAAAGTTTACGAAAAGAAGAACAATTTTAAGGCAAATATGTGTGTGCATTCTTCGTTTCCCATTGTTTTTACTGAAAAAATCCACATGGACACAAAGTATCTACATTATTTCATTTTCAAAATCCATTGCATACTTTTGAGCGCTACACTGGCATAACACACAATAAGCTTTCAATTTTACGCCGCTTTTGTCTTAAATGGGCATTGTACATTACCAAAAGGATTTGTTGATTTGTTTATTTGTTTATTTTTTGTTTTGGCCAGCATTAATGGCAGCAATGAAAGAGCAAGAAGAAGAGGAATATTTAAGGGGAGTAGAAAGAAAGTATAAGTGGGGAATTTTTGGGATTGCAGTTAAGAATTTGTGTCTGTTTTTATTGCTTTGTAATTGCATTCATGCGTTTATTATCCACAAAATCCGCACAGAAGCGAAACACTGGCAAACAAAACAAAATAATGCAACAAAAAAAAAAAGAAAAAAAAACATAGCAGACAAACTAAGAAAAACAAACGGAAATGAAAACAAAAAAGAAAAACGAAAAAACAAGCAAAAATCAAAATAAAAGGCACATGTCAGACGGTCAATATATATTGATGAAATCCGTGGATCGCGATTCATATTGACAGTGTAGCATCGAGTATTGATGGATCGCGATCCTGGATCGCGAATTTTTAGAAATTTTGCGATCCGCGATCCGGATCGCAATATTGACAATATGGATTGACTGTGTAGCATGAAAATTTTGCGATCCATCAAAATGCGTGTATATTTAGAAATTTAGAAATCCGCGATCCGGATCGCAATATTGACAATACGGATTGACTGTATAGCATGAAAATTTTGCGATCCATCAAAATGCATGTATTTTTAGAAATTTTGAAATCCGCGATCTGGATCGCAATATTGGCAATAAACGAATTGAAAGTGAAAGTGTGAAAAGGACGGAAATAAAATATTTTGAATCTCAGAGCGAGAAAAATATCGCAATATTCATATTGAACGTGTAGCACCAGTTTGGGATTCATCAAACCATCAATATGAATCGCGATTCAAATATCGCGATTCATATTGACAGTCTGACATCTCCCAAAGAAAAAATGCATTTGCCGATTTCGAAACAAAATGCTGTGGCGTTGCAAATAAATCGTGTTGGCATTGTTGGCATTGTTGTTGTTATTTTTGACATTGTTGTTGTTGTTGGCATTGTTGTTGTTGTTGTTGTTGCAATTGTTGTTGTTGTTGCCATTGCTATTGTTGTGCTGCTGCTGGCAGCTGCTGATGGAAAATTGCAAGCTAAATACTAAAATTGATTTGACAACAACAATAAAAACTATAACAAAAGCAACAACAACAAAGCATTGATGAAGTGAAATCATTGTTTGTCTGCTACCGTTTCGATTGCTGCTTGCATTGTTGCAGTTGTTGTTGTTTTTTTTTCGAGTTATTCTTGTTTTTTTTTTTTGTTGTTGCTGTTGCTGTTACTGTTGTTGTTATTGTAATCTTGCCTGCAGCAAATTGCACAATTTCAATTGAAATTCAAAAGCAAAACGATTTTCGGTAACAAAACACAAAAAAAAAACCACAAACAAAAATAAACAAGCGCAAACGTGAAAGAAAACAATGCCGTTACATATGTACCTAAACATTCATAAAAAGTTTGAGTAGGTAGAATTATTTTGCGTTGAATTTGTTGAAAAGGTGAAAAAGGGCGCGATGGGAAGGAGTAGGAACGTGGCAAAAATGTTGTATTTGCTGGTGTTGTAATTGATTTGGGTATTTTACTTTTTTTTTTGTTTTTTGTATTTTTTTTGTTTTTTTTTTGTTTTGTTTTTTTTTTGTTTTGTTTTTTTTTTTTGTTTTTTTATTTTTTTTTTTTGTTTTTTGTTTTGTTTTTTTTTGTTCTTTTTTTGTTTTTTTGTTTTGTTTTTTTTTGTTCCTTTTTTGTTTTTTGTTTTTTGTTTTTTTTTTTTTGTTCTTTTTTTTCTTCTTTTATTATGTTCTTGTTTCTTGTTGTTGTCGCTTTGCATCAGCTCATTTCATTTCGATGGAATTGTCAATATTTGCTAAATTTTATATGCGTTATCAACAGCAACAACAACAACAAGATAAGGGAAGCGGAGAACACGGAAGATAATGTAGTTGTAGGATCAAGAAAAGAACGAAAACAACAAAAACTTTAAATTGAAACATTTGAAAAAATGCGTGTGTAAAAAAATTGGAAAAACAAACAACAAAAAAGAAAATTAAAGTGCTAAAAAAATCCAGCGAAAGCCCAAATTTCATTGGCCAAAAACAGGGAAAAAAGCGAATGTCTCGTACTCGATCAAACGAAAAGAAGAGAGCCGACAGGAGAGGGGGGTTGAAGAACGCGTAGGGCTAGCAAAGGCTGTTGTCCGCTCGAGTAGGTGCCCCCAAGGCGAGAGCCATGGGGGGGGGGGGGGGCGGGGGTGGGTTGCGAGACGGCCTCAGTCATGGCTCGAGGTGCCTGGCGGAAGGCATAAAACGTATTTATCTTTTCGTGATGGAGCATAAACAGAATAAAGAATCACAACAACAACAAAAACAACATATCGAAAAGTCCCTTCACTGCATGAAGTGCAATAGGTGTCTTTCTTTATATTTCGGGTCTCTGCTGCGGCACTGTTGGAGGTGCTTGAATGGATCGGAATACGGCCAATCATTCGGCGCTGGATCGAGGAGCTTTGGAGTTGTCGGACCGTGACGCTGGGTGGTGCTTTTCGTCGATGTCAAGCAGGGCACAGAGGGGCACTGCACAAGGCGGTGCACTCTTATTCCTATTGTGTAATCTAGCGGTTAATAAATGCTCTTCATAAATACCTACACAAAATACTCTTCGGCAAGTATACAAAATAGTAAAACTTGCGAAATCTTGCATTTCAAGTTTAGTATAACGCCTTCAATACGATATTGGTAACACCAATAAGGACCATATGGGGTCTATGTTAGTGATGGGCGAGTCCGAAATGTTTAGACAATCGAGAGAATCGCCATCGTTGCAAAATCACAATCGAGTAAAAAGTTGACTCGCTCCTCGATTACACAATCGAGATGTATTTGCGATTGTTCCGAGTCGGCGGGCAGGCTGTTGTTTTGATGATATGTTTTAGTTGATAAAATAAACTGAATGAGGTTTGTTGATAAAGAAAGTAGGATTTTTAATGGAAGTGAGGCAAATTCATAAATAAATTAACCAAATTGAAAAATATGCTATACATAGACGCTGCATTATTGCAATCACAACTAAAGAGTGTCGTGCATAATAATAATAATTAACTAGTATCGCCGGTGGTCGAAATTCGACCATGCAATTTATTTTTTCAACTTTGTATTGGTACAAAAATTATTCCTTTTCGCGGAGATAAGCAACACTTTCCAAATTCCAGTTGCACCGCAACACTGATTTGCACTTTTGATCACGGTCCGACGCGAAATGATGGTCAAAATCAAGGCAGATCTAGGAAGGTAGGCCCGGTGAGCGCTTTTAAATTAAAGCGACTCTTCAACTGTGTTTACGATATTTGTAAACACGTTTACGATATCTATTTAGCTTAACCAAAAATTTTATTTATTAATTATAAAGAAATTAAATAATTTATAGAAAAAATTATATGCCTATGCACTGCTCCTGACTCATACGAACACATCCATATCAATTTTATGTGGATATGAGTATGTTAAATGTGCTAAACAGCCTGGCAATTGTTTGTATGGGAAAAATGTTAGCCTATTAATATATAGATTATTTAAACATTAATAAATTTTCTGAAGTGAGACGCTTATGAAACAAATGAATTTTACGAGTAGCAACAACGGCAATAGATTTGTACCACTCTGTGTGTTTTTTAAAGCAATTGCAATATTCAAGCGGCAACAACAAATATGTATTTTTTGCAGCGAGTCCGAGATGTTGTAGGGTTGCTTTGAAAACGAGAGGAATCGTTGGCGAGTCCGAGATGTTTTAGCGATTGTTTCGACCAGGGCCGTGCGCAGGAATTAGCCTTGGGGGGGTTTTTTATTTGGCTTGCATTCGCATACATTTTTCGCTAAGATAAACATATTTGCTGAAACAGATATCCAGACCCATACACCATAAATTTAAATGTTCTCTAATTTTTCTGAAACTCATTATGATTCATCAAAACCTAGTTAACCAGGTCCTGAATAGTACACGGAAAGAATTTTTGACTAGAATCAATGCCGAGACAAGAAAAATTAGACTTGATTTTGAACTTAGAAAATAATTTCTTAATATCAAGAAAATCCAAGAAAATTGGATTCTAAATAAATAAGTAAAAATTTTCTTGCTTCAAGTGAAATTGGATTTTAAATAAATAAGAAAACATTTTCTTGCTTCAAGTAAAATTGGATTTTAAATAAATAAGAAATAATTTACTTAGGGTAAGTGTTTTTTTCTTGTTTTTTGAAATAAATTAAGAAATTATTTTTTTGTTGCAAGTAAAACTTTTCTTATACGAGCTTAAGTAAGTAATGCGAGAGACACACATCGTACTATAGTAATAATATTTCGATCTATACCACATATGTGTCACCCTCATATTGTAGTTTAATTGAAAATTTTCATAGCATAGCCAAATCATAATATTGATATTCTAATATTCATACCACATGTGTGTCTGAGGCATAAGAAAATACTAAATATTAAATAAAGCAAATATTTTCTAAAAATATTAAAAACGTAAAAAATAAGGAAAATGAAAACTAATCACGAGGGATTAGAAAACCATAATTAGTCAACTAGTATTTTCCTAGGACTTGTTTATTGAAATGATAACATTTTATTTAATATAAATGAAGATGCAAATAGTGAACTCCTTATACCAAATGCTTCACTAACAATCTGAGAATTGCAAAAATATTCAGAAATATGCAAAGCGGATGGCAAATGAAAAAAAATACATGTAACTTTGGAAATGCAAATTCAGCAAGAAAAATTTTACTTCGCTCAAGAAAACGTTTTCTTATTCATTTTAAATTTTTTTTCGCTGTATTTTGTTGTTCCAATTCGTCGAAACACAATTTTCTTAAATTCTTCTTGATATTAGCAAAAAGATTTTCTTCATTTAAGTAAATTTAAGAAAAGATGTTGTTATGTATTTAAACATTTTTTTTCAACATTTTTTTTCTATAGATTTTGTTAGTGTTCTTGAATAAGAAAATAATTGTCTCATTTTTGGAAAACTCAATTTCTTATTTCCAGTAATAATTAAGTCAATTTTTCTTATTTCCCTAAAACTTTTCTAAATTGAGTTCAAGAAAGCATTTTTCTTGATTCAAGTATACAAATTTCTTTCCGTGTACTGTTTACAGTACTTGTTAACTGAAACTGCTCACTCGGAAAGCTCCAAGTGAAATTCAAAGTGCCGAACTTATGTATTGGCCAACCTTATTTTTTGCAACTTTTACCAATTCTTCTTCCGTAAAATTATTGTAACTAATATTGTCAAAAATTATGAGTCAAAATTCAATGCAAAATTTATAAACTGTATTTTGAAAATTTTTGCCAAATCATTGCAACTTGGATTTGGTCATGGGGGGGTTTTAACCCCCAAAATCCCCCCCGTGCGCACGGCCCTGGTTTCGACTGACGGCCATTTACGATTTGACTCGAATACGAATGAAAACCATCGAGAGCATTCGAGATGTTTCAACAATCGAGAGAATCGAATAAAACATCTCGAACTCGCCCATCACTAGTCTATGTGAAGGATCACTGTATCCGGCCAACCTAACCTAACCTAACCTAACCTAAACTAGATATGACTATAGTTTTTATACTCAGCTGTACTAGTACACAGAGTATAATAGTTTTGATTTCATAACGGTGGATTGTAACATAATGAAATAATCGAGATAGATATGGACTTATATATATCAAAATGATCAGGGTGAAAAGAGAAATCGATTGAGCCATGTCCGTCCGTCCGTCCGTCCGTCCGTCCGTCCATCCGTACGCACTCTAACTCGCGTAAAAATTGAGATATTTTGATGAAATTTGAAATGCAAGTTGGTACCGAGACTGGGACGGTTGGTATTGAAAATGGGCGAAATCGGACCATGACCACGCCCACTTTTCCTATATAGAAAAAATCAGAAATTTGGTATCTCAGCCACTAATATAGCTAGAGTGATAAAATTTTACCCACGTATTGAGCTCAGGCCCTTATGAAGAAATTTGATGAAGTTTTGGAAAATGGGCGGTGCCACGCCCACTTATTAAGGGTCAAATATTGAAAGTTTTATATGTCATAACTCAGAAACCGTTGAAGATATGTCGATGAAATTTGGTATGCGTAATTTGCTTACTTAGGCAACTGTTTTGGCGAAAAATTATCAAAATCGGTTGACGGCCACGCCCGCTTTTATATATGAGAACTATAAAGGGGCCTAATAAAAACATTTTAAGCGATATCTCTGTGAAATATGAAGATAATTCATTGAAATTTTGTGACATGAGTTCTACAATAGACCAGAAACAAAAAATAAAAAAAAGTTTGGAAAATGGGCGTGGCACCGCCTCTTTTTATACAAAGGAATCTACGAGATTTCTGAGCCCATAACTCGGCAAATAATTGAGATATTATCATGAAACTTGGTTTATACACTTTTATAACATGTGTTAATAGACACGCAAAAATGTATTGAAATCGGTATATGACCACGCCTACTTTTTAACAAAGATATTTCTGGAACACCCTTTTGGAATTTGTAAGGTGGAGTCTTTGTAACTAAAAGTCATAGAGGGATGAAATTTTGCACTAACAATAATATTTATATGCTTATTTGGATGATTGATATAAATTTTGAAAATGGGCGTGGCTGCGCCCTGTTTATGCAGCACTCGTTTCATATAAAATACACCCTATATCGAACAAACGCAAATAAACAATGAAAGCATACAGCTGAGTATCTAATGTTCGATTCTACTCGAACTTAGGCTTCCTTACTTGTTTTTTCTTTAATTTTTGTTGTGGTTGTTGTTGTTGTTTGTTATTGCTACTATTACAATACTACTTTGTTGTTGTTATTGTTGTTGTTGTTGTTGTTGTTGTTGTTGTTGTTGTTGTTGTTGTTGTTGTTGTTGTTGTTGTTGTTGTTGTTGTTGTTGTTGGTGTTGGTGTTGTTTGTGTTGTTGCTGCTAATGTTGTTGTTTTTGTTGTTGTAGTTGTAGTTTTTGTTGTTTTTGTAGTTGTTTTGTTGTTGTTGTTGGTTTCGTTGTTGTTTTGCTGTTGTTGTTGTTTTTGTTGTTGTAGTTGTAGTTGTTGTTGTTTTTTGTTGTTGTTTTGTTGTGGTTGTTGACACAGTTCTGTTTGAGAGGAATACCTTTCTAATCGGTCTGGTAGAATCAACGCAGAAACGTTTGTATATTTTAAACAGGGCCTCGGAGCAAAATATTAGTTGTATTTGCTCCACTCCTCTTCAGTTTTTTGCTCTAGCTCCGCTCACAGTTCTCACGCTTAACGCTCACCTGAGTTTTAGGTTAAGTCGATATTATTTGGTATATAGAGCGAATGTTTTTAGAATAATCCAGTATCGCTTTAAAAACGGCTTCAGTTTTAAACCTTCTTTTATTCTTTAGTCTAGCGTAGCTAAAAGTGGCTAAATGTATATGTATGTATGTATATGGATATCTATAATAATGTAATACACTGGCGCTATTAAGGCCGAGCTTCTCTCCCAATTCGAGGTGTGCTCCTTAACCTTTGTTTTTCCTACTAAGTAATAGATACATATATGTAAAAACTGAGGAGCTAGTGATTTTTAGCTCCAGCTCCGCTCTTGCCAATGATTTTTGCTACAGCTCCAGCTCGGCTCGGGAAAAAAAGCCGTAGCTCCGTAGCTCTTAGTTCCTTTGCTCCGCTCCGCTGCGGTGTTTGAAAGCACTGAAAATAAATATGCATATATTAAAATTTATGTTGTTTTTTGGCAAAAAAAAGTAAACAAAAAACCACAAGCAAAAAAGCACAAACGCAAATAAATCATTTGCAATATGTTGTGCAAATAAATATAAAGAGCACTTCTGTATCTGTTTTTTTTTTGTGGCAACCATATGAAGCTTAAATAAATAAATACTAACTACACCGACCACAAAGAAAAGACATTAAAAAAAATCACAAAAAAAGGCACAAAAAAAAAGCAAAAAAAAATCTACAACGCCTGTAAACACTAAATACCAGCAACCCATCAAAAAACTCGATGACCGTGGAATTAAGGGGGTAATCCAGAAAAACCCTGGCAATCGCTTCCATATTCGTTGACAGAATGCCTGACATTAGCATGGGCTTGTCATTGGAGGGAGGACTTGCCCACTGCATTACCGCGGAACGAATAAATCACGCAATACCGCAAGGATTCTAGCGAATCAAATAAAGAATACCTTACAGGGAAGCAGAGAAAGAAGGCGAAAAATGTAAGGCATGATGGAAATTTCCACTGAAAATAACGGTATTTATTTCAGTTCATTTTTCGCGCTCCATTCCACTCTGCATTATTGGCAATGCGTGAAAGAAGTGATGAACTCGTCAGATGTTCCATGGCAAGGTCTTCTGTCATGCCTGACAGGTAATAGCGATGACCAGATTTTTGCTGGGAAATGCAGTAAAACACACACTTGAACTCAGCAACTCCTACACACATACTCGTGCACTCATGTGTGACTCTGCCTGTGACGCTGCCTGTGACTCGGCATGTGTCACATCTGGCTGCAGCTAAAACCACAAAAAAAGAGGAAGAAGCAGAAGAAGCAGAACTTTGTAGATAAAGCGCACTTTATCCCACAGCTTAGATATGCCTGCCTTCCGTTACCTTAGTTAACAGTTTTTTTTTGCAAATACACACATGCATAGACATGCATTTATGGTATATATACTCGCATATATGTGAACATGCATAAACATGCGCCTGCTTGCATTCTAACTGATAGATAATAATTTGGTAAATGTGGATGTATAGTGAGCAGGACTCGTTGGTATTAAAGGATAAATACACACAAATATGCGGAAGAATATGAATTCAGAATACATTGTATTGTGTTTACAAAGAAATATAATATAAATAAATAAAGTTTACTGCAAATAGATGAACATGCATACAAAATAAAACAAAAAAAAAAAACAAAGCAAGTGAAGTAACAATGCAAGTATGTATGTGCACAAGAACTTAAGCAAGATAGTAAGCAAGTTTTGCAAGAGTTTAGAGCGAATGTTGCGGCTGCATTTGGCAAAACTATTAAGATTTATTGCCAGCATTGGATAGTAAGGATTGTTAAGTATTACTTATAGATTAGTAAGCAAAAAAAACTGCACTAAAACGTAGCTGCTCGTGTACAAATTTAATAAACTAACAGCTTTGGCAAATAGGGACTTTTTAGAAAATTTCGCTCTAGAGGGAAATTTTCAAAACTTTGTTAAAAAAGCATTAAATTGCCTTAAAACCTTATATGTATGTATGTACACTGTATATGTATAAACTTAAAATGCAAATTTCTCTAAGGAAAATTTTTTTGGGAAATTTTTAGTTTGCTGAAAAATTTTCAAACATTTATCAAAACAATTAAGACTTGCGAGTTTTTCAAAAATTTCCCTAAAGGGATATTCTTTGGGAAATTTTTATTTTGTGTTATTTTTGCACGTTAAACTCAAAGAAGCATAAACAAACGAAAATTTGCGTATTTTGCGTAAATTTCCCTAAAGGGATATTTTTTGGGAAATTTTTGTTTTGTGTAAATTTTCCATGCTAAACTCAAAAAAAAGCACATAAAAAACGAAAATTTGCGTATTTTGCGTAAATTTCCCTAAAGGGATATTTTTGGGAAATTTTTATGCAGAGGGATTTTTTTTGTCTATATAAAATTGCATTAAAAATTGTTTTATATTGTTTTTTATTTTAATATAAACTCAATTTAGGAAACTTTGTAGTTTGAAATAATTTCCCTAAAGGGATATTCCGTGGGAAATTTTTATTTTGTGTTATTTGTGCACGCTAAACTCAAAAGCGCATAAATATTCAGTTTGCTTGTTTTTCGAAAATTTCCTTGAAGGGAAATTTTGTCTGTTTGCATAAAATGGCGCTAAAAATGTGATATTGATTTTTATTTTAGAAAATAAATTTTTGGGAAATTTTAGTTGGTATTAATTTTGCATGCTAAATACAAAATTTGCATAAAAAACTTCGAAAAATTCCCTAATGGAAAAATGCTTGATGTAAACACAATTTATGAAATTTTGTAATTTCGCAAAAATTTGCCTAAAGGGAAATTTTTTGGGATATTTTTATTTTGTTATTTTTGCACGTTCAAAAGCTGCATAAAAAGCTAAATTTGCTTATTTTTCGAAAATTTTCTTGAGGGGAAATTTTTTTTGTAAGCATAATAATTGCTTTATATTGCTTAGTAGCTTTATATAAACTCAATTTATGAAATTTTTGTTTCGCGAAAATTTCCCTAAAGGGATATTTTTTGGGAATTTTTTTTTTTGTGATATTTTTGCACGTTAAACTCAAAAGCTGCCTAAAAACTAAATATTGCGTGATTTTCGAAAATTTCCTTAAAGGGAAATTTTGTTTGCTTGCATAAAATTACGCTAACAAATGTTTTATATTGCCTTTTATTTTAATATAAACTCAATTTATAAAATTTTGTAGCTTCGCAAAAATTTCCCTAAAGGGATATTTTTTGGGAAATTTTTATTTTGTGCTCTTTTTGCACGCTAAACGCAAAAGTTGCCGAAAAAACTAAACTTGTGTATTTTTCGAAGCATTCCTCGTTGAATAACTCCATTACAGATTATGGTGCTACACTGCGTATGAGTAACGCCAAACCGGCTTTTGTTCAACTGCATTGCTGCATACAACTCGTTTTGCAACATTACACTTCATTTTTAGAGAAATACAAGAATGGCGTTCTTTGGCTATGTAAGCCAGGAAAATGCATTGTCCTGTTTTTTGTAGTAATGAATTAGCCACTAATTTTGGCTTTATCATTGAATGTTGTAAAAATGCATATGGTAATAGTGGAAGCAAATAAATGTGAGTGACCGTTTTCAGAGCTCGAAAGCACGTACCACAACCAGGCGACAATCATGGACATTTTTAAATGTTGTACAAACAATATATTTTGTTGCAAACTGTAGCGCAAGGAAAGCGAGTTGAGAAGAGAAAGAAGAAGAAGAATGAAAGAAAAAACTACTATTTAAATGTCGTAAAATAGTTAGAGCAAAGCAACAACAACTGACAGCGAAAGGTTTTGGCAACAACATTGCGACGTTGCCGCTTTGCTTGTTGTTGTTTTTGCTGCAGTTGCCGTTGTTAGTTGCTGCTGATTGTTGCCAGCAGTTAAAATGTTGCAAATAAATCGTTCACATTCGCAAACATTTTATTTCGGTTTTGGAAAACTTTTTTTTGAGTGATTTGTTGTTGTAGTTTCTTTTCCGCTTGTTTGCCATGTTCTCGTTTAACTCGCTATTTCATTTGTTATCATGCTGCTTTTTATACTCAGCTGTACTAGTACACAGAGTATTATAGTTTTAATCACATAACGGTGGATTGTAACAGAGTGAAATAATCGAGATAGATATAGACTTATATATATCAAAATGATCAGGGTGAAAAGAGAAATCGATTGAGCCATGTCCGTCCGTCCGTCCGTCCGTCCGTCCGTCTGTAAACACTCTAACTCGCGCAAAAATTGAGATATTTTGATGAAATTTGAAATGCAAGTTGGTATCGAGACCGGGACGGTTGGTATTGAAAATGGGCGAAATCGGACCATGACCACGCCCACTTTTCCTATATAGAAAAAATCGGAAATTTGGTATCTCAGTCACTAATATAGCTGGAGCGATGAAATTTTACCCACGTGTTGAGCTCAGGCCCCTAGGAAGAAATTTGATGACATTTTGGAAATGGGCGGTGCCACGCCCACTTATTAAGGGTCAAACCTTGCAAGTTTTATATGTCATAACTCAGAAACCATTGAAGATATATCGACAAAATTTGGTACGCGTGATTTACTTACTTAGGCAAACGTTTGGACGGAAAATAGTTAAAATCGGTTTACGGCCACGCCCACTTTTATATATTTGTATTATAAAGTGACCTAATAAAAACATTTTAAGCGATATCTCTGTCAAATATAAAGATCTATCATTGAAATTTTGTCGCATGAGTCCAACTATGGACATAAAACAGAAAACACAAAAATTTTGGAAAATGGGCGGTGCCACGCCCACTTATTAAGGGGCAAACATTTAAAGTTTTATGAGTCATAAATCAGAAACCGTTGAAGATATATCGATGAAATTTGGTACGCGTGATATACTTACATAGTCAAATATTTGGACGAAAAATTGCCAAAATCGATTGACGGCCACGCCCACTTTTATATATGGGAAACATAAAGTGACCTAATAAAACATTTTAAGCGATATCTCTGTCAAATATAAAGATCTATCATTGAAATTTTGTCGCATGAGTCCAACTGCGGACATAAAACGAAAAACACAAAAATTTTGGCAAATTGGCGTGGCACCGCCTCTTTTTATAAACAGGAATATACGAGATTTCTGAGCCCATAAATCGACAAATGATTTATATATAATGACTACACTTGGTGTGTACACTTTTATTACATGTGGTAATACATGTTGAAAATTTTAGCGAAATCGGTTGACGACCACGCCCACTTTTATATATGGGTATTATAAAGTGACCTAATAAAACCATTTTAAGCGATATCTCTGTGAAATATAAAGATAATTCATTGAAATTTTGTGACATGAGTTTTACAATAGACTGGAAACAAAAAATAAAAAAAGTTTGGAAAATGGGCGTGGCACCGCCTCTTTTTATACAAAGGAATCTACGTGCCTATTACTCGACAAATAACTGAGATATTATGACGAAACTTGGTTTATACACTTTTATAACATGTGTTAATAGACACGCAAAAATGTATTGAAATCGGTTTATGACCACGCCTACTTTTTAACAAAGATATTTCTGGAACACCCTTTTGGAATTTGTAACGTGGAGTCTTTGTAACTAAAAGTAATAGAGGGATGAAATTTTGCACTAACAATAATATTTATATGCTTATTTGGATGATTGATATAAATTTTGAAAATGGGCGTGGCTGTGCCCTGTTTATGCAGCACTCGTTTCATATAAAATACACCCTATATCGAACAAACGCAAACAAACAATGAAAGCATACAGCTGAGTATCTAATGTTCGATTACACTCGAACTTAGGCTTCCTTACTTGTTGTTGTTGTTGTTGTTGTTTTTGCCACTTTTGTCACTGTTGGCACTTTGAAGTGTTTTTGCGCATCGCCGAATAACATTATTTGTTGGCTGCACTGTGAGAAAAAAAGTATTAGTCTATTGCGTACAGACCGGCGGCCAATATTGCTAAATTCATCGTCTCACCAATTTGGGGCATGTCCACCACCGGCTCCTCCGTTGTAGAATACATCCACCAAAATCGCTTTTGTTGCATTCACCGCTTCCAACATTTGCAATAATTCACGGATTTCATAGATTTTGTTGCATTCAACGGTTTCATCAATTGTGAGCGCTTCCACCGATTGCGATAATTCACCATGGTCATCGTATTCGTTGTATTCACCGGTTCCACCCATTATGAGCGCTTCCACCAATTTCAATAATTCACCAGTTTCATCGTATTCGTTGTATTCACCGGTTCCACCGATTATGAGCGCTTCCACCGATTGCGATAATTCACCGGTTTCATTGGTTTTGTTACATTCGTCGGTTTTACCAATTATGAGAGCTTCCACCGATTGCGATCTTTCGCCGGTTCCGTCGTTTTTGTTACATTCACCGATTCCACAAAATATGAGCATTCACGGGTTTCACCAATCATTCACCGATTTCATCGTTTTTTTTTTGCAATCATCGCTTTCACCAATCATTAGCGCTTCAATCAATTGCGATAATTCACCGGTTTCATCGTTTTTGTTGTAGTCACCAATACCACCAATTGCCTTAGTTCACCGGTTTTATTGATTTTGTTGTTGTTGTTTTTGTATTTTGTTTTAGTGAATCGATTAGCGTTCGTATTCGGTATTCATATTCTGTGTTCGGTATTAGAATTTGATATTCGTATTCGGTATTAATATTGGTTAATCGGTATTAATATTCCGTATTAGTTTTCGGTATGCGGTTTAATATTCGGTATTCCGTATTAATATTCGATTTGCGCTATTGATATTAAGTATTCGGTATTAAAATTTCATAATCGTATTCGGTATTCGTGATCAATATTCGTTGGTCAGTATTAATATTCGTTGGCCGGTATTAATATTCAGCATCCGGTATAAATATTTGGTATTCGGTATTAAAATTTTATATTCGTATTCGGTATTAATATTCGTTATTTGGTATTAATATTTGGTATTCGATATTAAAATTTCATATTCGTATTCGCTATTAATTTTGGTAATTCGGTATTAATATTCGTTATTTGGTATTAAAATTCGTTATTCGGTATTAATATTCGTTATTCGATATTAAAATTTTATATTCGTATTCGGTATAAATAACCGTTAATCGATATTAGTTTGTGGTATTCGGTATGACGTATTAATATTCGGTTTTCAGTATTGATATTTAGTATACGGTATTAAAATTTGTTATTTGTAAGCGGTATTCGTTTTAATTTTCTTTATTTGGTATTAAAATTCGGTACTCGGTACTAAAATTTGATATTCGTATTCGGTATTAATATTCGGTATTCGATATCAAAATATGTATGATATTCGCATTCGGTATTTGGTATTCATTTCCGGTATTCGGTATTAATATATTTTGGTATTGATATTAGGTATTCGGTATTAATATACTCTGAAAAAAATACCCGTAGTTAAACCAACAACTTTTGGCTGTTGAATCTCCGTCTTTGATTCAACAGCAAAAGTATTTGTTTTTACAGCAAAGTTTTTGATCCAACAATTTATTCAAAAACGGCCGTTGTTGTTTCAAAAACTTTCTTACTTTTAAAAAATTTTTTGTGAGAAAATATTTTTTTTGTGAGAAAACCAACAAAAAAAATGATGATGGAGAGAAGATGAAGAGAAAAATCCAAACAAAAGTTTATTTTTAGCAACAATTTTCTCCCCGTTTCCGTTTGTAAACAAAACTAATGAGAACAAATTTTTTTAAATTTTGTTTTTACAATGATTCAAATAATTCATGGATTCCTTTTTAGGAAATGGAAGTATAAATAGGTTACTACAATTCAATATAATGTTGAATGTTCCACTATGTGATGATTGGATAGAATTTTAGGTTGATGTCATGGTTCGAATCCGGAGGAGAATATAAAATAAAGAAGAAAAATCAGAATAAGAAATAAAGATAGCAACCAGTGAATGATAAGAAGGAGAGAAGAATAGGAGAACAAGCGGAGGCTACATATTTGCAGTTGGGACCCGGGCGGAGAGAAGATGAAGAGTAAAATGCAAACAAAAATTAATTTTTAGGTGAAAATTTTTTCCAACAATCTCCATTATTGACTTAAATCAACAACGCTCGCACCTTTGAAACAACAACGGAGCGTTGTTGGGCACATTTCAACTGCGGAAAGTAGTTGATTTAACAGCGAAAGTCTTTAGATTTACAACGTTTTTTTTTTCAGAGTACGGTATTCGCATTGGTATTCGTGTTCGACTTCTCTCTCGCTTCTGCCTTTTTTCTACTTTCTTTTTTGTTGTTTGCTTTTATTTTTTGTTGTTTGCTTTTCCGACTACTCTTTTTCTTTCCTATTGTTTTACAGTGTACTTAAACTCATCCTCTTGTTTGCCTTCAGTGCGTCACTTCTTCCTCTCATTTTCACTTCTATGCCACCTTTGCTCATGTGTTTGCTGTTGTTGTTGTTGTTGCTGGCTTCCGCTTTTGTTTATTTATTTCATCAAATGTGTCACTCTTTCCAAATCCAACTGACAAATACAAATCACTTTAGATTTATTTCTAAAATTTTATATTTTATCACTAAGCAATGCTTTGTTGCTCTTTTGATGTTTGATGAGTGAAAGACCAACAACAAAATGTTGATAAAAAATTGTTTTGCTTATATGGAGTAAACCAAAATGAGTGTTGTAAATAGTACATACTACTTGCCAAAAGATCTCAGCAGAGACACCCACCTTAGTCAAGCCACATGCCAAACAGCATTTGTTATTTTCTACTGGTGAAGTATGAGAGAAAACAAAATGGCTGGGTTAAGCACATAACTGCAAGCAAGATGTCTATTGCCTGTAGATATTTTGCTCAAAAATATGCTAAAACATGTTTTTATTAAAAAATATATATATGTATATGTATATTAAAAGACAGGAAAATTACTTAAAAGCTCGCGGACAAGCTCGAGGCGCTAAAAAAGGCTGAATAGTTTAGGAAGACTTTAATATTATGACAAGTATAATAGAAAAAAATGAAAATAAAAAACGCCAGGCAATGAGAAAACGCGCAATATAATAGAAACAACAACAATAAAAAAAGCCAACAAGTCATGAGAAAAGACATCTTTTGAAAACATAAAAGTTGACAAGACAAAGTGAAGAAGCGCAAGATGCTAAGCAAATATGTGCAGAAAAATGCTTAGAAAAAGCAACAAGCAACCATAATAATAATGATAGTAAAAATAATAATAAAAATCATAATCAAAATGCGCAAAGTAAGTAAACAAAGTTCGCTCCGCGCGATAGCACAAATGTTGAGAACTCCTCAGCGACTTGTTATAGGAAAACTTGCACTAACTTTAACGTGATTGAATAGCCCAAGGCGGCAATGCGCTGAAAATCAAAAGTGTCCAACAATCAGCGTAATAATAATAATAAGAAGTAGAAGAAGCATACAGCTACTTTGGAGTGGCTTAGTTGCGGTTGTTGGATTTCATGGATATATATGTATGTACTTATGTATTTTCCTTCTTGCAAACACTTGACAAAAAAGCATGGCAACCATATTCGAGCGCTTCCAAAACTTTAACAAAGAACTCAAAGCATACGAGCGATAAAAAAAGAAGTTCTGAAGAGTTTCTGGAAGCATTCGGTTCTTGTGCTTTCATTTTGTCTATACATAACTATTAAAGAAAGGCAGTTTCTTCATATTCTTTTAAGGTGTTTGAGTGATGGCACTATTTATTTTTCATCACCACCAAAATAATTACTTGTCATCATTGCATTTTTTAGTGATTCACTCTTAACCAGAGCTGGGCGATAAGGATTACATGTGCAATCGATTACACATAGGATTACGATTACATTAATCGTAATTTTAAGTTTTTTACGATTACGATTACAGTAATCGTAATTTTTGTAACGACGATTACGATTTCAGTAATTGTAATTTCAAGTTTTTTACGATTACGATTACAGTAAAATTCCTAAGATTACGATTACTGTAATCGTAATCATCTTGTAATCGTAATCCTTATCGCCCAGCTCTGCTCTTAACTGAGTAACTGAAAAGAAAAAAAATAAGTAATGCTTATAACGTGTATAGCAATATTTGGCAGATATGAACATTTGTTTTCAAATCGGCACTTCAAATTGTGTATTCAAACACGAAGCGCATTTTTTCTAGTTTCTTAAAATGTACTTAAGTGAAATTATTTATGAACGGTATGTTTGCGAAGATTCATATGTCGTCATCTCAAAATCTGCATTCCAAAATCCATTCCATGAAATTAGAGAAATTTTGTTGTAAAGTCTCTCAATAACTTGCAATTAGACTTTCTTTTCTTTAAATGAGGAAGATAAGATATTTAATTGCTTTAAATTATGAATTTTTACACGCATACACATTAGACCGTATCGCAAAAAAAAGTTCGCCGTATGGTAGCAATATGATGTTTTTAATCGAAAACTTTTCTGGAAATTTTCTTTTTTTTTTTTTTTGGAAGCCGCTAGACGTCGCTAAAATACATTTGTATTTGTTATGATCCGATCTCTAAGTTTGATACACCAATGGCTTTGCCTTTAGAGGAGGGTTTCTGCTATATAGTCTTTGTAACCCTATGTGCAGCGTTGGGGTCACTACCACCCAGTATTTAGTTTATACCATCTTAATGTAGCTTTTTTTGATTGGATATAAAACGTCGTAAAAAATCATGAATCTTTTGCAAGGGAAGTATTTCGATCGCTTCAATAGAACTGGAAATAAAACTCATTTAACATTTCGAGTAATATAAGTTTTTCGCTTCCTGTGGTCTTTTAGGTTCATTTTAAAAAGATTTTTTTCTGAGGAGAACCCTATTGAAATTTTATGGCGAATAATTACATTATAGCCCTCTAGCGACCTTAAAAGTACTATTTCCTGACCATACTATATTTCATAACTGTCTAAAAAGGCGTCAAAATAAGCCTTTCTTAGGGGTGCTAGGTGGTTAAAATGTTCTAGAAAATTGTTCGGCATAAAATTTCAGTAGGTCTCTGCAGAAAAAATCTTTGTAGAATGAACCTAAAAGACCACAGGAAGCGAAAAACTTATATATATTCCTCGGAATGTTAAATAAAGCGATCGAAATACTTCCGTTGCAAAAGATTCATGATTTTTAACGACGTTTAACATGCAGGCAAAAAATATATATTAGGGTGGTATAAACTAAGTACTGGGTGGAGGTGACCCAAATGGGGCACATAGGGTTAACAGAATTATAGAGTAGGAATCCTCCTCTCAAGCCAAAGACATTGGTGTATCAAACTTAGGGATCGGACCATAAATACCGAAGATATGCAAAAATTTAAAAAATGAATTATAGCGACATCTATCGTTCCAAAAAAAAAAAATAAAAAAAAAATTTCTGGAAATGTTTTCCAAAAAGACATCATATTGGGAGACATATGGTGGACTTTTTGATTTGGTTCATATAAGGCGAAACGGCCTAATACTCATATATATATGTATATGCATTAGAGCGGATCGATTTGTATGTTAGTGAAAAAAGTGTAAAATCGCATAAGCGAATAATGTTCTATGGACTATTCTACGCAACTTTGCTAAGGAAACCATGGGTCTTAAATGAATTCCTAGCACGCGGATTTTAAGGTGAAATTTTTTTTGTGAGGTAATAAAACAATCTTCGACTCAATATTGGAAAATGTTGTCAAATGACCTTATCTAAGTCTCTGAATACATATTCTACAACATATTTCATCTCAGATGTTTCCCTCACTTCAGTCAAAGAATTTCGTGATCTTGGTGTTATCTATGACTCTTCCTTTACGTTCACAAATCACATTAGTTCTATGATTACGAAGGTCTATTCGAATCTTGCGTATCTACGACGCTATGCCAAAGACTTCCAAGACCCATACACAAGAAAGATATTATTTAATGCCTTAGTTCGATTTAAACTGGAGTATTTGGAGCCCGCTTCACACTCTCTCTTAGAATTGAAAGGGTACAAAGAAAATTCTTACGGGTTGCCCTTCAACCACATCAATTTGAAGTTCCATTTCCGCCGTATAGTTCTAGGTGCATGCTCATTAATTTGTCCGTCTCTCGAAGCGAGACAGTTTGTTCATAGTCTGATGTTTATCTATGACATTGGCTCTGGTTCTATTGACTGTCCTGTGTTGCTTTAACAGATTAATTTCATTATTCCTAATAGATTGCTTCGATTCCATAATACATACGTTTCATATTCAGGTTCTTCGATCGAACTATTTCAGTCTTACTCTCCTTGTGAGAGGACTGCAAGAGTTTAATCGACTCTCTAGAAACATCGTACTGGACTTTTCAATGGCTAGACAAACCGCAGTTTAAGTCACTTATTGAGTCACACTATGTATCAATTTAGTCCAATTTTTATTTAATGTAATTCATTCAACATCACAAAATTCCATTCTTGACTGGGTGCTCTCAGGCCCAAGTGCCCTTTATGGCACGCCCCTCTTCTCTTTAAGATGCTGTTGAGTTCATTAAAATATCATAAATTTTTTTATCTCTGAGATATCGCGGCATATCGTGGAGACTCGTCCATATACCGATAACACTGTGCACCATACAAAAGTCAATAGAGAGCAGATACACCTAGTAAAGATAATTAGGGCAAGCTAAGCACAATCGTGCTATTGCTATGGTATTTTTAGGTTAGCTTTCGCCTAGAAGATATTGATTGATCCTTAAAGGTGCTGCTCATCGCCCATCTGTACGGGTAATTCGTCTGTTTGACGTTTGACCTAGTCGCTCCGTTTTTCGTGAAATCTGATTGAAACTCGGCTATAACCGCTCTACATAGTATGCAAGTACTTACACGTTTGCACATGAGCTAAGCAACTGCCTAATATTAAATTATATCGACAGAAATTTGTTTCAGCTTTTTTTTTGTTTTTTTTTGTTTGCGAAAATATTTGCCAGATTTTGTGCTTTTTGTGGGTTTTCTTCTGTATTTTGCTGCTACCCTATTGTTAGTGTTTTTATTGCAATGTGTTTTTGTTTTTCTTCAGCAATTGTTGTTGTTGTTGTTATTATTTTTTCCTTTTTGCGACCGCAACTTTGTGCTTTTTGCTTGTCTTATTTTATGTTTCTGATTTAATCCAAGCGAAATTGGCTTGTTGAAGCGATACTTGAGAATTATGCCACATACACGAAATTATATAAACGTACGTATAGCCATAAAATGCAGTATATAAATCATACTATGTAGGTACATATATACATACATACATATGTATGCAAGTATATTTCGGTCTTTCCACAAAAATGAATAATATTTCCCTGTGTAGCACTTGAGGTTATTCGTAACAGCGCGGCAGTTTCTCGTTAAAAATCCTTGGCTTTATGGCTCAATGGAAATTATGTAGTTTGCTGGCGTTTGCCTTTCCTTTTTGCGGTCGAGTGGTTTATAAACATTCAAATATGTACTTTTTGTGTGAGGAATTTTATACGCATGTATATTAGGGTGGTCTTTAAAATCAAATTAGCGATTTTCTTCAGCCTCTCCGCCATTAGATCGTTAACAGCATAGTCAAAGATAACACATATAAATTTTTGTCCCGATCGGAGAGGGTGTCGCACAGTTGTCATAGCTCAGAAAACTCTACGGAGGCTGAGAAAATTAAATAAAATTTTTTGTATATCTAATGCCTAAAATCTATAGTCCAGCACACAATAAATTGCACACACAATTATCTACATGTAGCACAAGAAAATTTGCCACACATCAAGAGCTTGTGGTAAGAAGTTATCAAAAGATAAAAAGCAGTGCAGCTGCAGGCAACTTTTGTATGAAAAAATTTACATTTTCTAATAATAATACCAATGCTTAAGTGTTTTTGATTTGTTAGGCACGCCAAAGCCGAACTCTGACCCTCCCGGTTCATACAAAAGTAGAGGAAGAGCGACGCCTTTAAGTATGCTAAGGTTTTCAGCTAAGTTCTATTCTCTTGTTTGTTTTTGAATAATTGCCATTGTCGTTGTATGACAACAAAAGCAACCCTGCAGTAAAAAAATATCAATTGCGAAAAATAGCTAGCTTATAAGTAACTACTTTGTGGCAATTGCAGAAAATAGTTAATTTTTAATGTACTTAGAATAACTAACGTCTAATTGGACCATAAGTCATGCAGAGGAATCCAAAATTCGATTACCACTTTTACTCGTTAGTAAATTAAAATGGCAATGTGGCAGCACAGATGGCAATGACAGCAATCAGCTGTTTGATGAAGTCAAACAAAATTTAATTTTCAACCGGCCGCGTGAAAAGTTTAATTTATGTGTTGAATTGTAAATTTTGTGTAAAAGTCAGTATTTATAATATTAAAATTGTTAAAAAGAGGTTGTAGTGGACGGAATAAGCGTAGATTGGTAAAGAAGCAAAAGGAAATTTATTTAAATAGATTAAATAGTATTAGCGAGGCAGAGGCAGTGACAGCACCAGCGGCGTTTGGTGCTTCGGTTACTTTAGGTGATGATCTTCACCTTGATTTCCAGAATATATATGTACATACATAGATCTGTATTAATTAATGTGAATAATAAGTGGAGTATTAATTTAAATAAACAGAAATTATTTATTTTAACAGCGGGTTTAAATCTGGTTTTTATTAGTTGTTATTAAACTACAACCTTTTTTTACTAATTTCTAAGTAATGTCAAACCAACTAACTACTAGCTGGTTTAGATGTAGTCAGAAAATAGCCATTGACTTTTTTGTGTTCGAAAAGTAGCTACATAATAGTTGGTTGACATCTCATGCAGAAGTAACCATAGTTGACCGGATTGTGGCCATCACCGAACAAAAATAGTTAGTCCGAGTATATGAAAATTTACAGTAAATAGTCAATACCAGTTGATTTGTAAGCAACTTAAAGTTACTTTTACGTTAGATTCATTTCCTGCAGGGAATAAATTCCAGCTGCACATATGTGTGTACTCGTATGAGATAAAAGCTGAAGATGGCGGAGGAAATTCTTTGCTGCAGCTGCTGCTGATTTTTCTTTCTTTGCTGCTGTTGCTTCCTCTTCTGCTTCTTCTTTTCTGCTTCTTCTTCTTCTTCTTCCCTTTTCTCTGCTTCTTCAAATTGTCATAAGTAAGCATGATCCAATTAAAAGGTCATGTCAGTTCGCTGACCGCCATATTTCTTTCGGTTTTAGAAAAAAGTATCAGGTCCTCATACGTCATTTCCTTTTGCAATTGGCACAGCTGTTTGTTTGGTTGTTCGCGGCTTTATTGGTCCTGTGACGTAAGCAGTATTTGACATTTCCGCCTACTGGCATTACCGTCTCAATATATATACCGTGATAAGTAAGTGTGTCTATGTTTCGTTTGCGTATGTTATAGGGTTAATATGGTTAAGTAGTCTAACGAGCATGAACTATACATACATACATACATACATACATACATACATATGTGAACTTTTCTGACTATACAACCTTAGTTTTGGGGTTAATAGACTGTTATGATATATGTACATATATGTATTTACATATGTATATGCTCTTGTGTATTCATCTATCTTTGTTTGCATGTATGTATTTAGGTCTGTGAATCCCTCACTATCAACGCCACCCCATCCAACAGCCAACATCGCGCGTGCAGTTAAGTGATTTTCCACTAACTTATACTTGATTAAATTCAAGAAAAAGCAGCAGAATGTTGGAATTTATGAAGTTTGTGGAAAATAACATTTAAAATAAATTTCACTAATCAATCTCAGGCAACAGAAAGCAAGTGTTTTTGTGCTGTGTTTTTTTTTTTTTTTTTTGCCCTTTATTTGCTGTTTATGTTTGTTTGGCTTTGTAATGATAAATGAAGGGACGAAGAGTGGGGATTAAGTTGACGTGAGCTTACTAACGTGTATAAGAATATATGTATGTACAAAGGGAAGATTGTGTGGCAAATGAACTGAACGGTTATTGACTTTAATTCGATTAGCTCTGAAAGCAAAAGTGTGATGCCTAAGGCGAAAAAAATTCGTTATCGCGGCAGTTGGTTTAAAAATATTGGGTTGGCTTTCCAATAATGCCACACGTCCACAAAAAAATTACTCTTACTGGATGGTAGGGGAGCGGGAGTAAGTTCTGACTTGGTTAAATTTAAGCGTCGGATCTAACTATTTGGTTTTTCAGAATTTTTTTTTGTGTTAAAGTTTTGAAATTTTTACCGACAACAACGCCAATTCATCATTCACAAAACAAATTGCACTCAGCGCACCGCTTTTTTTATTTTCGAACCGGCGCGACATAACTCTTATAAAAAATTTAAGAGTTGCTAAACTTTAGCGCTGCAAAAATCCTCAGCTGAAACCTGCAACTGGTTGCTGCCTGGGCAATGGACCTCCGTCTCTCCTTCCCGGTGCCTGTTACTGGTGCTTGTGGGGAGACCGCGTGGGGCTAGCAAAGGCTATTGTCCCGATCGAGTGGGTCCCATCAAGGCGCGAGCCAGGAGGGGGGGGGGGAGGGCAGGTCAGATGCAAGACGGCCTCTGTCATTAGAAATTTGACTTGCTCACCAATGCTGTGTATTTTTCTAATTGACGTCAGTTCTAGCGAAGCAGCAACGATTGACAAGCTTTCTTTTTGAACTTGAACAAAATCGTTCAGAGGCTAATTGCGTTTTCTTTTCCCGCAATAATGTTGCCCTGTTTGATTTTTGCGATATGGAGGGCAACACTTTTCTCGCAGATAAGAAAACGCCATAAGTGTTAAGCGTCAATCAAGAATAAAAATAAGAATATCGATAAAATGAACTTATATATGTACATAACTTGAAAAAAAAAACACAATTTTGCAATTTTACAATTTTATTTCAATATTATTTAATTTAATTGACAGCTGAAATATTATTTGCAGGCAATCGGCTACAAATGTAGACCGGATACTTGTTGCAAACTTTATATGTACATATGTATGTATATAAGTTAACGCATCCGCCACTTTTTGTACATAAATTATGCATACATACATATATAAAAAAAAAGAAAAGTTATTAATTAAGCAATTCTCAATTTATGAATTCGTTAATTAAGAATTTTCTTTTTTTTTTTGTATAAAGCTTGTAATGTTATGTTTTTTATTTGTTTACTTTTTTTTGCTATCTACTTTATACATCCTTTCATAATCGGCTGGATTTTTGTCCCTGTGCAAATGGTGCTTCGTAACTTCAGCGTCCTGTTTGTGTGCTTGTGCTGCCGCTTTTCCTTTCTGTTTCTCTTGAGTCCTTGCTTCTTTTTGAGCTTTTCCCTGGGCTGATCTCGCTCGATTACGATCTACCGCATCCTTAAAGCCCAAAAATCCACCTTTACCTTTTTTGTCTGCTTTAGGACTTGCAGCATCTGCCTGCTGTTGGTGTAACAGCAATGTACCCACCACAAGGACAATCAGGATAATTGTTAAGCACCTCATATTGCTAAGTAACGAGATACACTTTATGTATATGTATGTAGAAGTGTTGACAAATTGTTTTTAACTGTAAAATGTTGCAGCTCTCGGCTCCCTTTTATCCCAGAAATTCCAGCAGCTTTTCCCGCATGCAATGACGCAAATAAAAGCTATTTGTATACAAAGTATGAATTCCACGAAATGGTTTAGACAAATACTAATTAATGGTCAATTGAAATTTAGCTGGCAAAAAATTAGCTCGCCTCTTTGTTGTGCTTTAATGCAGTACTTTATTTCGCGCAAAATTTAAGAAGTTCATAAACAAGCATTCAAACAAACAGTTATACATACATATGTACATACATGTTGGTTACAAAAGACAAGTGTTTTATTTAATTCAGTTGACGTCAATATCCCATGCAGTCTCCTCTCTTCTCACTGTATTTCATATGACTTCTATTTTCTTGTTCCTTTTAACAGCTTAAGCAGAATCAGTGTCGGACGAGTTTTCGTCGGTCGCAGCATTTTGTCAAACGCTTAAAATACACGGCATTATATGAGAATGGACAGAATGAAAACGCTGGCGAAAATCGCCCGGCGAAACTTTGTTAGAATAGACTTATTTCTAATTTGAACGCTATCGCCTGTCAAATAAATTACACTACTCGACAAAAAAACAATCACCAAGAATAAAATAATACTTATTATGTATGTTAGTCTCTAGTCCAAATTATTATTTTTAATTTTAATTTTTTTAATTTTTTTTTTCAGAATAAAATAATACTTTTCTAAAGCGAATTTTTACGCTGATTCCGAATATCAATTCCATTTGTTTGCGGCAGACCCAGTTTTTGAGATATCGTTAAAAATGTAGAGAACGTCATATATGCAAGACATTGCATCACATATGTAAGTGAATCAGAAAGTTTTATTAGATAACATGGCAATCTGGCATCTAGGAAGATCTGGTAGAGGGAGCTCCAACAAACATTTTGTGCCATCACGCTCAAAAATTGGTCAAGTAGAATGAAAAAAAAATTAGAAAAAAATCGAATTTTTGATGTGTAAACATCTTTGCTGTAGCTACGAGTAATTTCGAAAAACAGGTAAAGTTTACGCGTAAACATGTAAATGCGTAAACGAGTAAACATGTAAATGCGTAAACCGTAAATGACCTTTGTGTTAGGGCGCTGCTGTGTCAGTGTGAATCGCTTGGCATTGTCAGTGGTAGGTAGGTAGCTAGGCATGTACTTACAAATGCTTGCATGCATAGTCGTGCAAATGCAAATATTAGCAACAACAGCAACGAAGCGAAGCGAAGTTGTTGTTGTTTTTGTTTTCTGCAACAATGCGACAAATAGGCAAAATAAAAAGGGCCAACCTGTTTGAACATGTATGCAAATGTATGGATATGCATACCTACATCTACCTGTCTAATTTTCTGAGCAATATTGGTATCAAATGAAAGGTTTTGAGCAGGACTTCGATATGAAGCTCTTTTCATTGTGACTCCTAGGCCGGTTCTCCAGATATGGGTCAAAACGAGGACCGGATGATCCTTGAATGTTTCTGAGCAAAATTGGTATCAAATGAAATGTTTTGAGCAAGGCTTCTACAGGGAGCTTTGCTCTTTATGATTCCTAGTTCGGGTCCCGAGATATGGGCCAAAACGAGGACCCGGATGATCCTTGAATGTATCTGAACAATATTGGTATCAAATGAAAGGTTTTGAGCAGGACTTCGATATGAAGTTCTTTTAATTGTGACCCCTAGGCGGGTCTCCAGATATGGATCAAAACGGTGACCCTGATTATCCTGGAATGTTTCTGAGCAAAATTGGTATCAAATGAAAGGTTCTGAGCAGATCTTCTACACGGAGCTCTACTCTTTATGATTCCTATGTCGGGTCCCGAGATATGGGGAAATACGAGGACCTGGATGAGCCTTGAATGTTTCTGAGCCATATTGGTATCAAATGAAAGGTGTTGAGCAGGGATACTACATGGATGTCTATTCTTTACGATGTATAGGTCGGGTGCCGAGATATGGGCCAGAATAAGGACCGGATGATCCTTGAATGTTTCTGAGCAATATTGGTATCAAATAAAAGGTGTTGAGCAGGGCTTTCACATAGAGCTCTACTCATTTTATGAGTCCTAGATCGGGTCCCCAAATATGGGTCAAAATGTGACCCCGGATTAACCCGGAATGTTTCTGAGCAAAATTGGTATCAAATGAAAAGTGTTGAGCAGGATTTCTACACGGAGCTCTACTCTTTATGATTCCTAGGCCGGGTCTCCAGATATGGGTCAAACGTGGACTCTGATGATCTTGCATGTTTCTGAGTAATACAAAACAAAAGAAAATAAAAAATCAAAATTTAAGAACCAAAAACCAAAACAAACAAAAACAACAAAATAGTAGCAGTCACAATGACAAATAAAAATTACAAAAACGATAGTCGCATTTTAATCCATAGAAAACCAGGAAAAAAAGGAATAAGGAAAAGGGAATAAATATCCGATTTCGAAACTGTTTACACATCAATGTTCATGAATACTTGTTATTCACGCTTTAATTTTTTTTTTAAAGATATTTCAGATTTGACTGTCCCAAAATTGGAAAAATTATATGGGGAATAAAATGTTAGCCCCCCATATCCTATAGAGAATTTAATTGTGAACATTTTAAGACTAATATTGCAATAATCGGATGTACCGTTATTTATATTTATCTATTTTTATTGAAAGTCATTAAGCAAAAATTTTCCGGAAGAGTAAGATTTCAACAACAAAAATTGGATTTATTCATAAAACTTTATTATGGAGTAATACTTAAGATTAGCCGTGTTCGTTTGGGCAAGAGTTAGAGACTTGCGAAAAAACAACCACTGGTAAAAAAAACACGTAAAAATTATACGACCGTTCGTTAAAGTAAAGGAATTTCTTCAAATTTTTTATCGATAGATGTCGCCCCTATCTCCGAACACCGTTCGTTAAAGTACGGACAAAGAACGTATATTGTACAATGTACGTTCTTTGGTACGGAATTGGAAAAAATTTTCTAACAAACGGTATTGCGTTGAATGTTGGCTAAATTTGAAGATAGGGGAGACATCTATTGACAAAAATTTGAAACCATTTCACTTATTCACAATAGAAAAAATTAGCATAAGCAGTAAAGATCAGTTTAATGATTAGCTGGCATACCCTCTAAAGGTCTCTTAATGTCTCTAACATTTTGTATGGAAACTGTCAGCCAAGAGAGCAGAATCCAGTATAAGCGGGCAGCGAAGAGCCCAAAACACACTCCTTATGCCAGCTAATCATTAAACTGATCTCTACTGGGTCTGCCGCAAACAAATGGAGGTGATATTCGGAATCAGCGTAAAATTTCACTTTAGAAAAGTATTATTTTATTCTTGGTGATTTTTTTTTTTGTCGAGTAGTGTAATTTATTTGACAGGCGATAGCGTTCAAATTAGAAATAAGTCTATTCTAACAAAGTTTCGCCGGGCGATTTTCGCCAGCGTTTTCATTCTGTCCATTCTCATATAATGCCGTGTATTTTAAGCGTTTGACAAAATGCTGCGACCGACGAAAACTCGTCCGACACTGATTCTGTTTAAGCTGTTAAAAGGAACAAGAAAATAGAAGTCATATGAAATACAGTGAGAAGAGAGGAGACTGCATGGGATATTGACGTCAACTGAATTAAATAAAACACTTGTCTTTTGTAACCAACATGTATGTACATATGTATGTATAGCTGTTTGTTTTAATGCTTGTTTATGAACTTCTTAAATTTTTCAGAAAATTTTTTTTTTGCGCGAAAAAAGTATTGCATTAAAGCACAACAAACAGTGGAGCTAATTTTTTCCCAGCTAAATTTCAATTGACCATTAATTAGTATTTGTCTAAGACAATTCATAGAATTCATACTTTGTACACAAACAGCTTTTATTTGCGTCATTGCATGCGCGAAAATCTGCTGGAATTTCTGGTATAAAAGGGAGCCGAGAGCTGCAACATTTTACAGTTGAAAACAATTTGTCAACAGTTCTACATACATATACATAAAGTGTATCTCGTTACTTAGCAATATGAGGTGCTTAACAATTATCCTGATTGTCCTTGTGGTGGGTACATTGCTGTTACACCAACAGCAGGCAGATGCTGCAAGTCCTAAAGCAGACAAAAAAGGTAAAGGTGGATTTTTGGGCTTTAAGGATGCGGTAGATCGTAATCGAGCGAGATCAGCCCAGGGAAAAGCTCAAAAAGAAGCAAGGACTCAAGAGAAACAGAAAGGAAAAGCGGCAGCACAAGCACACAAACAGGACGCTGAAGTTACGAAGCACCATTTGCACAGGGACAAAAATCCAGTCGAATATGAAAGGATGTATAAAGTAGATAGCAAAAAAAAGTAAACAAATAAAAAACATAACATGACAAGCTTTATACAAAAAAAAAAGAAAATTCTTAATTAACGAATTCATAAATTGAGAATTGCTTAATTAATAACTTTTCTTTTTTTTATATATGTATGTATGTATAATTTATGTACAAAAAGTGGCGGATGCGTTAACTTATATACATACATATGTACATATAAAGTTTGCAACAAGTATCCGGTCTACATTTGTAGCCGATTGCCTGCAAATAATATTTCAGCTGTCAATTAAATTAAATAATATTGAAATAAAATTGTAAAATTGCAAAATTGTGTTTTTTTTTTTTTAAGTTATGTACATACATATATAAGTTCATTTTATCGATATTCTTATTTTTATTCTTGATTGACGCTTAACACTTATGGCGTTTTCTTATCTGCGAGAAAAGTGTTGCCCTCCATATCGCAAAAATCAAACAGGGCAACATTATTGCGGGAAAAGAAAACGCAATTAGCCTCTGAACGATTTTGTTCAAGTTCAAAAAGAAAGCTTGTCAATCGTTGCTGCTTCGCTAGAACTGACGTCAATTAGAAAAATACACAGCATTGGTGAGCAAGTCAAATTTCTAATGACAGAGGCCGTCTTGCATCTGACCTGGCACCAACAGCCCAACGGCATCATATAGTAGGACATTCAACATTATATTTTATGCTTCATTGCGGCTTTTATGTTACCTTTCTTCAAAATAGCCTCTATGAATTTCAATTCACTCCCGTATACAAGCCAATAAGTAACAAGCTTGCAGGGTACGGAAAAACTCACTCACGAACGCTCAAAATTACATTCTTCTCAAATCACAATAAATGTTCAAAGAAAAACGTATAACCACTCAAATAGCGAGCGAACTAACGCACAACAGCCAGCGATCGCTCATAGCGATATGGCTCATGGCGATAAACTCAATGCATAAATTCACTCAAAAATAAAGCTTGAAGCTTTCTGTTTTTGGGTTTGTTGTATTTGCAATGAAATCAAACGCATGTACAATGTACATACATACGTATGCAGAGCAAGAACTGGTTTTGTGTTTTGTGTAACAAGCTTTCTGTTTTGTCATTGCTGTGTTTGCAATAAAAACAATCGCATGTACATACATATGTATGCAAAGCAAGAACTGGTTTTGTTTGTAATTCATTTAATAGTAAGTGCTGAATCAACGAAAAGGAACCCTAATTACATTTTTATACAATGTTTTGTAAACGTGAGGTGAAAAAAATTTCTCTAAAAATAAAAAATAAAAATGAAAAAAAAAAAAAAAAGAAAATGCGCCACTCGGGACTCGAACCTGAGCTGTTTGGTCCGTAGGCAGCATACCTCACCATTACGCTACAAACGTATTCTGAGCTTTATTGTCTAAATTCGAATTTATTCAATCAGGTTTCTTTTTTTTTTTTGTTCTTTTCAAATGCTTCACCTCAACTTCTCTTCACTTTCTGATTGTAAAATATAACAAAACGTTTGGGAAATTTTGTATTTCCAAACTAGTTTGGAAAACCTTGAATAAAAGGGTTTGGAAAATATTGCATAATAAGCTAGTTTACTTCACTGCATATTGGGATTTTTGGTAGAAGTTATATATACAGAGAAACCTCCTCTAACGGACACCTCTCATAGGCGGACACCTCCCTTGAGCGGACATTTTTTCATGCACCAAGGTTTAGGTTCAATTTTTAGAACAAATTGCCCTCTCTTAGGCGGACACTCTCTTGGCCGGACGCGGACAGTTATTTACTATTGAATTGAACTAAAAACTTCTATTAAGCGGACACGAACCTCTCGTCAACGGACACTTTGATTTTTTTTCATAACAAATCACATAAAAACCTCTGTTAGGCGGACACGAACTCCTCTTATGCGGACAAAATATAAGTATGTATAGCAATATAAAAAAAGATCGCTGAATGTTCGTTAGGTAAAAAGTGCTACGATGAAATGGGAATCACCAACTAAAAAAAATGTCCGCATGACTTTATTGGAAGATATAACAACATTCACGGATTTCCAGTTAGATGTTCTAACTGACGAAAACGTCGAAACCATTGAAGATGATAGTATCAATACTAAATACCGCTGAAAGTAGGTAATGCAATCTCCTCGAACGAAATGGCTTTGACTGCAGCTTCAAATTTGAAAAGATTTTGCACGGAAGACCTTATTGCATTTGAATTGTTGCGGAAATTTGAAAGCCATTAGCAAAACAATTTTATTTTAAATAAGCAAAAAACCCCTCGTCAATCGACAATTTCGCAATTTTTTAAATAATTTCAAAGATATCCCAACATTTATAGTTCTCAGCAACTTACTAATTGATATGTAATATGTATGTTAGTACTTTATGTATATGTATACATACATATATACATACATAAATATGTATATATTTTTATATATTTAAGTGAAATTTTGAAGACATAAGAATCCTTTTTTTTTTCAGTGATATATGAATAAATAAATCCTTTAAAATTCAAAAAATTTCTAAAATAGCAACCCACTCCTTTAGGCGGACACCTCTCTTGGGCGGACAAAATTTGCCCGACGGTGAGTGTCCGCCCAAGGGAGGTTTCACTGTACATATGTATGTAGATCTATTTCGGAGAACACCACATCCCATCAGACTTCTTTTTACTTTTATTCTTGCGTCCGCATAAAACATCCTTTAATGAAAAATTTCACTAAAAAGTCAAAAATAAATAATAGCTTAAAAACTAAAAAACACGCTTTAATCTTAAAAATCGTACTAAAAATTGAGAAATAATTTAATTAGAAACAAAATGATGAACGAAAATTAAAGTATTTAAGGAAAAGCGTGGGTGTGCTCAATAATATTTGAACATGAAAATATTCGATTGGTACAACTAGTACAAAAATATACATACCTAGTTGCGAAATTAAAGAGTACGATATATGAAATCTCAAAAAGTCAAAATAAAAATATTAGTTAAAAACAGCGATCTTAAATATTTTTTGACATACTGAGCACCACCCGACGCTTTTCCTTAAATACTTATGTTTTCGTTCATCATTTTGTTTCTAATTAAATTATTTCTCAATTTTTAGTACGATTTTTAAGATTAAAGCGTGTTTTTTAGTTTTTTAAGCTATTATTTATTTTAAATGTTATTTTCCACAAACTTCATAAATTCCAACATTCTGCTGCTTTTTCTTGAATTTAATCAAGTATAAGTTAGTGGAAAATCACTTAACTGCACGCGCGATGTTGGCTGTTGGATGGGGTGGCGTTGATAGTGAGGGATTCACAGACCTACATACATGCGTGCAAACAAAGATAGATGAATACACAAGTGCATACACCTACCCTGTAGGGAAATTCTCTAGTTCCGAACTAGGTCGCTTGTAGTGTATTTTTCGACACTACTAGTGCGAGCTAAATCTCTTTTGCATGTTATCAACTGGCAAATTTAACACGGCGTTGTCCTAGGCGGTGTCAATTGTCGCCCTCTGCACTACATTTTCGATAGTTCCGAACTAGTACTAAATTCTACAGTTTTCACTAGTTCGTTTATTGGCACAATTTCGATAGTTCTGAACTAGCTACAATTATCTACAAATTCTACAGTTTTACATCTGCTGTTTAAGTGCAGCATTTGACACACTTCATGCAAGTGGCGCGATGGCCGACTGGTTAACGCATGTGCCTTTCAATCAGAGGGGCGCGAGTTCGAATCCTGTCAGTGTCAAGGTGGATGATAATTTTTTTTTTAAATTTTTTTTTAACTAATATTTTGTTATTTATCTATTTAATAAAAATTTATTAAAATATTTAAAATGTAATAAAATAAAAAAAAAAAAAAATAAAAATAAGCCTGAGGGATTGGAAAAGCATAATTAGGGGAACATTTCATTTCATATAAGTTAAGATGCAAATAGAAAACTATTTATATAAAACGCTTCACTAAACATCTGAGAATTGCAGAAATATACAAAGCCGGCGGCAATTGAACGGACGAAAAATGTTCACAGAATTTTTGTCACTTTGAAATTGCTTACAAATCAAAGTGTGTCTTATAATGGTCACTCAATTCACTCCTTCTGAACTGATGAGAGTCTAACTACAATTGATCTAGTTCAATTTTGACACCTTTTTGCTAGTTAGGAACTAGAAATTTTGCTCACTAGTTATTGAGTTCCCTGCAGGGTATGTAAATACATACATATATGTACATATATCATGACAGTCTATTAACCCCAAAACTAAGGTTGTATACCCAGCAGTATTTGAGGTAAGGAGGTGCATATTCAATAGAATATTCATTATGAAAAATAGCCTGAAAGTAAGTTCAAAATTCATTGCTGAAAAAATAACTGAACACGCAGTGAAGACATCAGGTGTACTGAAATACATGCTATGGAAGTTCTCCCTGCGTATTCAGGCCTTTTTTCCTACAGAAACTCTCCCTTCTCGTTCGGCAGTTTTTAGGTAGTTGATTTTCGACGCCACCTCTATATAAAAACGAAGGGGAAAGTTCAGATATTAGAACTACATCTCTACTGAATATTCAGTAGGAAATATGTGCTGTTTTCCAGCTGATAAATACTGCTGGGTAGTGAGAAAAATTCACATACATATGTATGTATGTATGTATAGTTCATGCTCGTTAGATTTCTTATACCATGTCTCCACATAACGTGCTTCGCTCTTTTTTTCTGCACTCGTTCTCTCAATCTTGTTTCGACCACAAAATGAGTGCCGAAACTCGCCAATTTCCATACAAATTTTTGAGAGCGAGTGAAGATTGAAACACTTGTTTAGTTCTCAATGCTCTTGCCAAACGCGATAATATCAATGCCTTCTCTAATTTTGTATTGAAAATCTATCGAAATCTCACACAGACCAAAACAAAAACGCAAAAATAAGCAAACATACAAACATTTAAGAAGAACAAGAAAGAGAAATGTTAAACTGAATCACGATCAGCCACATGGAGACGGGTTATTTAGTGAGATGTTTCCCGAGATGTTTCTCTGGCGAATCAAGTTATGTGGATACGAGCTTTTAACCATATTAACCCTATAACATATGCCAACGAAACATAGCCACACTTATTAATGTCTATTTGAAGAAGCAGAGGAAGAAGAAGAAGAAGAAGAAGAAGAAGCAGAAGAAGAAGAAGAAGAAGAAGAAGAAACAGAGGAAGCAACAGCAGCAAAGAAAGAAAAATCAGCAGCAGCAGCAGAGAATTTCCTCCGCCATCTTCAGCTTTTCTCTCATACACACATATGTATGTGCAGCTGGAATTTATTGCTTTTGTTGTCATACAACGACAATGGCAATTATTCAAAAACAAACAAGAGAATAGAACTAAGCTGAAAACCTTAGCATACTTAAAGGCGTCGCTCTTCCTCTACTTTTGTATGAACCGGGAGGGTCAGAGTTCGGCTTTGGCGTGCCTAACAAATCAAAAACACGTAAGCATTGGTATTATTATTAGAAAATGTAAATTTTTTCATACAAAAGTTGCCTGCAGCTGCACTGCTTTTTATGTTTTGATAACTTCTTACCATAAGCTCTTGATGTGTGGCAAATTTTCTTGTGCTCTTACATGTAAATAATTGTGCGTGCAATTTATTGTGTGTTAAAAAGAATAACAAAATGCTGGACTATCGATTTTAGGCATTAGATCAGGGCTGCTCACCTCATAGGCACTCAAAGCACAATTGTTTTTGTTTTGTACCGAATCATAGGCACAGATACATATTTTCACTTCGAATATGAAAATAAAATTTTCTTTGCACTGCCATAAGCACTGACATATATAAAAAATTTTATATGTATGTGCCTATGATTCATATTAAATGTGCAGAGCAAAGGCACTTTGTATAGGAGCTCGAGCACTGCCGTAAGAATTCGAAATTTACAATAACAAATGTGTAATGAAAAAAAAAATCAAAAAATGAAAGCACTGTAAAAAATTAGTATTCAAAAAATTTTCATATAAAAAATAAAAAAATTTGTATGTATGTGATACTACCATTTGAAAATAAATTCTAAAATAATATTTTATTGGAATTCATAAAAAAATTTAAATGAGCAAAAAAATTTTTCAGTGCATATACAAAATTAGTAGATGTATTGAGCTTTGTACTTTCAATACAAGAGCGTTGAGCAGCCCTGCATTAGATATACAAAAAATTTTATTTAATTTTCTCAGCCTCCGTAGAGTTTTCTGAACTATGACAACTGTGCGACACCCATTAACGATCTCCGATCGGGACCAAAATTTATATGTGATATCTTTGACTATGCTGTTAACGATCTAAGGGCGGAGATTTTAATTTTAATTTTTTTGATTTTGATTTTTTTGATTTTAAAGACCACCCTAATACACATATGTATAAAATTCCTCATACGAGGGCTGCTCGATATATTTTTAGCCTAAGAATGAATCAAAACGGTGACCCTGATTATCCTGGAATGTTTCTGAGCAAAATTGGTATCAAATGAAAGGTTCTGAGCAGGGATTCTATACGGAGCTATACTCTTTATGATTCCTATGTCGGGTCGCGAGATATGGGTCGAAACGATGATCCTGATGATCCTGGAATGTTTCTGAGCAAAATTGGTATCAAATGAAAGGTTCTGAGCAGATCTTCTACACGGAGCTCTACTCTTTATGATTCCTATGTCGGGTCCCGAGATATGGGGAAATACGAGGACCTGGATGAGCAATATTGGTATCAAATAAAAGGCGTTGAGCAGGGATACTACATGGATGTCTATTCTTTACGATGTCTAGGTCGGGTGCCGAGATATGGGCCAGAATAAGGACCGGATGATCCTTGAATGTTTCTGAGCAATATTGGTATCAAATAAAAGGTGTTGAGCAGGGCTTTCACATAGAGCTCTACTCATTTTATGAGTCCTAGATCGGGTCCCCAAATATGGGTCAAAATGTGACCCCGGATTAACCCGGAATGTTTCTGAGCAAAATTGGTATCAAATGAAAAGTGTTGAGCAGGATTTCTACACGGAGCTCTACTCTTTATGATTCCTAGGCCGGGTCTCCAGATATGGGTCAAACGTGGACTCTGATGATCTTGCATGTTTCTGAGTAATACAAAATAAAAGAAAATAAAAAATCAAAATTTAAGAACCAAAAACCAAAACAAACAAAAACAACAAAATAGTAGCAGTCACAATGACAAATAAAAATTACAAAAACGATAGTCGCATTTTAATCCATAGAAAACCAGGAAAAAAAGGAATAAGGAAAAGGGAATAAATATCCGATTTCGAAACTGTTTACACATCAATGTTCATGAATACTTGTTATTCACGCTTTAATTTTTTTTTAAAGATATTTCAGATTTGACTGTCCCAAAATTGGAAAAATTATATGGGGAATAAAATGTTAGCCCCCCATATCCTATAGAGAATTTAATTGTGAACATTTTAAGACTAATATTGCAATAATCGGATGTACCGTTATTTATATTTATCTATTTTTATTGAAAGTCATTAAGCAAAAATTTTCCGGAAGAGTAAGATTTCAACAACAAAAATTGGATTTATTCATAAAACTTTATTATGGAGTAATACTTAACATTAGCCGTGTTCGTTTGGGCAAGAGTTAGAGACTTGCGAAAAAACAACCACTGGTAAAAAAACACGTAAAAATTATACGACCGTTCGTTAAAGTAAAGCAATTGGAAAAAAGGTGTGTTTATTTGATGAAATTTCTTCAAATTTTTATCGATAGATGTCGCCCCTATCTCCGAACACCGTTCGTTAAAGTACGGACAAAGAACGTATATTGTACAATGTACGTTCTTTGGTACGGAATTGGAAAAAATTTTCTAACAAACGGTATTGCGTTGAATGTTGGCTAAATTTGAAGATAGGGGAGACATCTATTGACAAAAATTTGAAACCATTTCACTTATTCACAATAGAAAAAATTAGCATAAGCAGTAAAGATCAGTTTAATGATTAGCTGGCATACCCTCTAAAGGTCTCTTAATGTCTCTAACATTTTGTATGGAAACTGTCAGCCAAGAGAGCAGAATCCAGTATAAGCGGGCAGCGAAGAGCCCAAAACACACTCCTTATGCCAGCTAATCATTAAACTGATCTCTACTGGGTCTGCCGCAAACAAATGGAGGTGATATTCGGAATCAGCGTAAAATTTCACTTTAGAAAAGTATTATTTTATTCTTGGTGATTTTTTTTTGTCGAGTAGTGTAATTTATTTGACAGGCGATAGCGTTCAAATTAGAAATAAGTCTATTCTAACAAAGTTTCGCCGGGCGATTTTCGCCAGCGTTTTCATTCTGTCCATTCTCATATAATGCCGTGTATTTTAAGCGTTTGACAAAATGCTGCGACCGACGAAAACTCGTCCGACACTGATTCTGTTTAAGCTGTTAAAAGGAACAAGAAAATAGAAGTCATATGAAATACAGTGAGAAGAGAGGAGACTGCATGGGATATTGACGTCAACTGAATTAAATAAAACACTTGTCTTTTGTAACCAACATGTATGTACATATGTATGTATAACTGTTTGTTTTAATGCTTGTTTATGAACTTCTTAAATTTTTCAGAAAATTTTTTTTTTGCGCGAAAAAAGTATTGCATTAAAGCACAACAAACAGTGGAGCTAATTTTTTCCCAGCTAAATTTCAATTGACCATTAATTAGTATTTGTCTAAGACAATTCATAGAATTCATACTTTGTACACAAACAGCTTTTATTTGCGTCATTGCATGCGCGAAAATCTGCTGGAATTTCTGGTATAAAAGGGAGCCGAGAGCTGCAACATTTTACAGTTGAAAACAATTTGTCAACACTTCTACATACATATACATAAAGTGTATCTCGTTACTTAGCAATATGAGGTGCTTAACAATTATCCTGATTGTCCTTGTGGTGGGTACATTGCTGTTACACCAACAGCAGGCAGATGCTGCAAGTCCTAAAGCAGACAAAAAAGGTAAAGGTGGATTTTTGGGCTTTAAGGATGCGGTAGATCGTAATCGAGCGAGATCAGCCCAGGGAAAAGCTCAAAAAGAAGCAAGGACTCAAGAGAAACAGAAAGGAAAAGCGGCAGCACAAGCACACAAACAGGACGCTGAAGTTACGAAGCACCATTTGCACAGGGACAAAAATCCAGCCGATTATGAAAGGATGTATAAAGTAGATAGCAAAAAAAAGTAAACAAATAAAAAACATACACTCAGAGAAAAAGCAAGCTAAATTTAAGTATAGCGGGCTTGAATGAAGCCGAAAACGTTATGAAAGTCTGTTAAGCTCGAAAATGCTAAAATCAAGAACATATTCTTATTTCTAGAACGGCATTTTTTAGAAGAAAAAGCTTATATTAAGAAATTTCCGGTTTGAAACAAACTTGAATAAATTTATTTTAAGCATTGCTCATGATTGATTTGAGAAAGTGCATTCTTATTTTCAGAATGTTCAACTTTATTTTAAGAATACTTATACTTGCTTTCCACTTTTTCGAAATTCAAAATTCGAAAATATTTAACCCACCTAACAAAAATAAGAAAGAATATTTTGTTTTGCATTTTATTTTAATTTTTTTTAATGGATGAGTCATATGGATATGCAATTCTTATTATCACTATATATAATTCAGTATTTACATACATACTTATAAATAAGAAAGATCTACATATGTACATATACATATCTTATACCGAACTCATTTTAGAAAAGTGTATACATTCTTCCGTAAGCTTTTTAACGATTAAAAAACCCAGTCAATACTTCCACTACCAACACAGAGTTTTACCACACAATTTTAGTGGTAGTATCCCTATAGCAAACTATTTTGAACCGTTTCTTACCAACACCGATGGTCTGGAATCCAACAATTTTGGCCACGATTTAAAAAGTCAACGGCTTTCGCAGTGCATGTGTACATGCCATCCTCCACATTTGATGTAATTCTTCATCTATTTCAAACTATTAAAAGCCATATTAAAACATAAGCTAAATTCTCATCAATGCGATAACTCTTACCTGTTCCTTTTCCAAGAAAACAATTTTACGCCAAGCTCCATTCACAATCCCAGCGGGGGAAAACATAAATTGTTTTTTTTTTGTTTTATTAATGTTTTTCAAACAAAAATCAACAACTATTGAAAATTAGATATTTTCTGGTAAACATTTGGCTATGGTGGTCTTAAATTGAGAATTTCATTCTTAAAGCAAGACTTTTTCAGTTTTATATCTTGTTTCAAGAATACCATTCTTGATTCAAAATTGATGAAACTTAAATTTCATTTATTTTTCATTAAGTTCTGTAATTCTTAATTCAAGTACGACACAGCTTGTTTTTAGCCCGCACCTTTTCTCTGAGTGTAACATTACAAGCTTTATACAAAAAAAAAGAAAATTCTTAATTAACGAATTCATAAATTGAGAATTGCTTAATTAATAACTTTTCTTTTTTTTATATATGTATGTATGTATAATTTATGTACAAAAAGTGGCGGATGCGTTAACTTATATACATACATATGTACATATAAAGTTTGCAACAAGTATCCGGCCTACATTTGTAGCTGATTGCCTGCAAATAATATTTCAGCTGTTAATTAAATTAAATAATATTGAAATAAAAATAAATACATACCAAATTTGCAAAATTGTGTTTTTTTTTTACAAGTTACATAAGTATCCATCTTTATATGAAATTAATTTTATACACATTCTTCTTTTTCTGCTTAATTGGCGCTTAACTGTCTCTAAACGATTTGGCCCTTATCCATAAAAACTGAGCTCTTTCTCAAGAGGCTCAACTCAAACTTAATCTCGCGAAGTAACCAAATAATTTAAAATTATTGCATGCAGTTTTATAATTTATAAATTATTTTATAAGATAAACCTAATTTATTTAGTAAAATCAAGCAATTTTAATAATTTGTATGCATACAAAATCCACATTTTACGAAAAAAAAAAAATGAGTTACAAGCTATAGCTCGATTTTTATGCATTAGGCCCGTTGTGTACCTACATTTACAAGTGAAATGGCTCTGGGATGCGTAGTCGAAATTCGATATGTCATCGGCAAATGTCAAAATCGGGTACAGACAAGCATGGCGGCGATTTTCGGCGGTACAGTTTGCTATGGCGGCCGGATGTGGTTGTTGTAAGAAAAGGGACCATAACCAAGGTAGATTCACAAAGGTAGGCCCGATGGCGAATTCAGAAATTTCCTATGTATTTTGTTATTGTAATTGGTAGAGTGTAATGTCAAAATGATATTTCGCCGTGGTTAAAATCTGAATTCGCTTGGGATTCGCCCATTCCTATTGGCCATCAGTGATGCCGTTTTGATACAATCGTATCAAATGTGATACTTTTTTAAGCCCAAGATACGTAGATACTTTTTATTTTGACGTAGAACAAATTTGATACCTTTTTAATCAACATCAAATAATTTTGATACGATTTAATCAAAATCAAAGAATATTAACCTGTGTTTGCCGCGAAAAATATGTATTGTGAAAGTCATGAAAATACCAAAAATGGGCAACATTTTATCAACCTGTATAGTAGGCAACACTACCCATGGCAGGCATGAGCAAAGAACGTTATGTTATATATTAACCATTATTTTAATAGCCTTTATGATTTTCTTGAATTAAATTGAATTCGAAAAATCTAAAATGATACTATTCATTATCTTTATATTTTTATATTGGTAAATGTAATAAAAAAACGATGTCACGTTAAAAACACGAAAGCAGTTTATTTTATTAATTTAATTTTTTTCAAAAATTTTCTGTGATACGAAAAAAAATTGCCCTATCAATTTGTTATACGGGTTAAAAGCCCGAAAACAGCTTTTTTGATTAATTTAAGTTTTTTTTTCCAAACAATTTTCGGTGATACGAAAGAAACCATGAAAGTATCAATTGTTGATACCAAATTTTTTGAGGCTGCGGCAACACTGTTGGCCATGATGTGAATTCGCTTGGAATTTGACATTACACTCTACCTTTGTATATAAAAAAAAAGGAGTTTCTGAATTCGCAACCGGGCCTACCTTTATAGATCTGCCTGGACCATAACGATATGGTCATACCAATCGAAACAGAAACGCAATTCCGCGAAATTGGGAATTGAAAAAACCAATTCATAATTCCGAAATGAAATTAAGGCTGAATTCCTAGAACGCAATTCCCGGAGAGGGCGTGAACGCCAGCTATTCCACGAATAACATGTGCAAGAATGTAAAATCAACAAGCTAAAAAAAAACAGAAAGAAGAAGAGCAACTTTTATTGCTTTGACGATCGTCATTGGGCCAATAAAAACAACTTAAAAATCAGCTGAGCACAGCTGTTCGACCCCCTTTGACACACAACCCAGAGTTAAGTCACTGTTCTCTATACACTATGCCCTGCAAAAAAATGTGCGATTAATACCGAAAGATATTTGTCCCGGATTGATCTCTTTCGAGAACAATCGGTCCACAATTAGTCCCCGATTGTTCCCGTACGGGTATAAATGTAGACCAATTGTTCTCCAACGGGTATTGTAGATTAATCGCTTTCATCCCGAACGGGTATAAATGAAGATTAATTGCTTTCATTCCGAACGGGTACAAATCTACACCTTTTTCAGTTTATATTCAGAAAGTTACAATTTATATTCAGAAAATTACAATTGATATTCAGAAAGTTACAATTCATATTCAGAATTTCCATTTCATATTCAGAAAGTTGAAATTCATATTCAGAATTTCCATTTCATATTCAGACCAACATGTTAGATTTTCCTTGAATGCAAGGTATAAAAAAATACCTGAACAATTTTCTGAATATCAATTTTAATTTTCTGAATATCAATTGTAATTTTCTGAATATCAATTGTAATTTTCTGAATATCAATTTTAATTTTCTGAATATCAATTTCAATTTTCTGAATATCAATTGTAATTTTCTGAATATCAATTGTAATTTTCTGAATATCAATTGTAACTTTCTGAATATGAAATGAAGCTTCTGAATATGAATTGTAACTTTCTGAATATGAAATGTAAATTTCTGAATATCAATTGCAACTTTCTGAATATGAAATGGAAATTCTGAATATGAACTGTAACTTTCTGAATATTAATTGTAATTTTCCGAATATCAATTGTAATTTTCTGAATATCAATTCTAATTTTCTGAATATGAACTGCAACTTTCTGAATATGAAATGGAAATTCTGAATATGAACTGTAACTTTCTGAATATTAATTGTAATTTTCCGAATATCAATTGTAATTTTCTGAATATCAATTCTAATTTTCTGAATATGAACTGCAACTTTCTGAATATGAAATGGAAATTCTGAATATGAATTGTAATTTTCTGAATATGAAATGGAAATTATGAATATGAATTTTAATTTTCTGAATATCAATTGCAACTTTCTGAATATAAACTGAAAAAGGTGTAGATTCCTTAAATGTAGAAATTTTACAAAAATATGCAACGTATTTAAAAAATTGTAGAACAACCGGTAAAACTAATTGAACACCCTTTCTTTTAAAAGCAATGATGAATAATAATTTTAACAAAATGTTGCCTAAAATATTCTATGAAAAATCCTTTACATTACGCTCATATAATGCATACTCAAAGCTTAAAATTTTTTTATTTTTTTATTGCGATTTTTTTCAAAAGTAAAACATTATATAATCTTTATTTATATATGCATTAACATTTAGAATTTTTTAAAGATTGTTATTAAAAATTGCCTTGGCGAACAACTTGGAAAAATCTACATTTGTACCCGTTCGGGATGAAAGCGATTGATCTACATTGGTACCCGTTCGGGTATACAAGTTCAACAATTAGTCTCTTCATAGGACATGCTCGAACAAATGCGATCAATTCACTCCATATAAAGGGATGTAAAATTGTATTAGTCGCATGCTCCCTTGCGATTGATCCCGGACACGTCCCGGCTTAATCGCATTTTTTGCAGGGTGATTACAAACAGACATCAATGAAGACTAAAACAAATTTTTAACCACTTTTGCCACAAGCCAAAACAAAACAAAAGAAAAACCAAGGTGTTGTAAAAAAAAGAACCAAAATATTACCAAGAGGTTCAAAAGTCGAGCTTTTTCTGGCTGAAGTTCTTTGTACAAATTCTTGATAATCTATTTATACATAATAATAAAATTGTAAATTCTGTGGCCGCTGTGATGCAGTGGGTAGAGTGCTCGCCTGCTATGCCAGAGGTCTCGGGTTCAAACCACGGTCCGAGCAAAACACCAAAACAATTTTTCTAATTAGTAAAAATCCAATTATTGGGTTTTTTAAGAGCAGCGGTCACCTCTCGGCAGTGGGCGGCATACCCTCCGAGTGTATTTCTGCCATGAAAAAGCTTCTCACAAAAAATGCATTCGCCGTTCGGAGCCGGCATAAAACTGTAGGGCCACCCAATTAGTAGGAAAAAGAAAAAGGAGCACACCTCGAATTGGGAGAGAAGCTCGGCCATAAAACTCGTGAGAGTTATAATAGCGCCATTGTATTATTATTAAGATATCCGTCCATTACTTGTATATAAAAAAAATAGAAATTATTAATTAAGGAATTCTCAATTTATGAATTCGTTAATTAAGAATTTTCTTTCTTTGTATATAAAGCTTGTAATGTTATGATTTTTATTTGTTTACTTTTTTTTGCTATCTACTTTATACATCTTTTCATATTCGACTGGATTTTTTTCCCTGTGCAAATGATGCTTTATAGCTTCAGCGTCCCGTTTGTGTGCTTGTGCTGCCGCTTTGCCTTTCTGTTTCTCTTGAGCCCTTGCTTCTTTTTGAGCTTTTCCCTGGGCTGATCTCGCTCGATTACGATCTACCGCATCCTTAAAGCCCAAAAATCCACCTTTACCTTTTTTGTCTGCTTTAGGACTTGCAGCATCTGCCTGCTGTTGGTGTAACAGCAATGTACCCACCACAAGGACAATCAGGATAATTGTTAAGCACCTCATATTGCTGAGTAACTGCTAACGAAATACACTTTATGTATACAAGTATGTATGTAGAACTGTTGACAAATTGTTTTCAACTGTAAAATGTTGCAGCTCTCGGCTCCCTTTTATCCCAGAAATTCCAGCAGCTTTTCCCGCATGCAATGACGCAAATAAAAGCTATTTGTATACAAAGTATGAATTCCACGAAATGGTTTAGACAAATACTAATAATAGTCAATTGAAATTTAGCTGGCACAAAATTAGCTCGCCTCTTTGTTGTGTTTTAATGCAGTACTTTATTTCGCGAAAAAAAAAAACAAAATTTCTGAAAAATTTAAAAAGGTCATAAACAAGCCTTAAAAAAATAAACAGTTATACATACATACATACATACATACATGCAAGTTGGGTACAAAGACAAGTGTTTTAGTTTAACTCAGTTGACGTCAATATCCTCTGCAGTCTACTCTCACTGGACTTCATATGACTTCCATTTTTTTCTTGTTCCTCTTAAGCTGGGGTTATACCTACATACATACATACTTGACTTAGCATGAAACAAATTGAGAAACGGACTGTTTTATGTGCTCTCCGTAATATTCTAATGCCCATAAAAACAGCTCTAAATCTTTTGAAAAAAAAAAAAATAAAATTAAATTAACACTAGAATTAGAGAAAGACCACAAATAATTTTATCTTGACTCAGTTAACAATAAACATGGAAACCAATTTAAAATTAAAGTGGTATAAAAAGTCGAAGGCATTAGAACGAATTATAGACTAGCGCAACATAAATCATATATGAAAAACTGCAATAAAATAATCCACCAAAAAACTGCGCTTATGGCCCACTGTGCAAGTAGCGGATACTCAACAAATTTTGAGAATACAAAAATACTGCAACAAGAACAACATTACATCAAGCGTTTTACTCTTGAAATGCTACATACATATGTATAATTAACACACCAAAAAACATTAGATTAAACTGCAAAACGGACACAGATAATTGTGCCCATCTATTATATAAAAATAAGTCGCATTTTCCTCCCTGATGATTTAACTCCAGAACGGCTGGACTGAATTAAATGAAATTTTGCACGTAGTTTTCGATTGAGCCCGACATGGTTTATGGCCAAAAAAAGTATAAGAAGCCGGGAAGATTTTGGAGATATTCCACAAAATGTGGACCAGGGTAACCCTATAACGGCTTCGTACGATATGGGTATCAAATGAAAGGTGTTGACGAGTGCTTGAACAAGGTGTAGTTATTGGTCCCATATAAGACCCCGTATTCGAGGTATTTCCTGAAATATGAACCAGGTGTGATCCCAAATGGGTTTTCTACAAAATGGGTATCAAATAAAAGGTGTTGGTGAGTATTTAAAAAAGAGGTGATTTTCAAGACCCTATGCGACCCGTTTTCCGAGATATCGCCCAAAATGTGGACCAGGGGGTGACCATAGAAAGTCTGGAGGGATAGAGTAGGCATAGGGATAGGGCAAGAGATATAGATAGGGATAGGGATAGGTATATGGATAGGGATAGGGATAGGGATAGGGATAGGGATAGGGATAGGGATAGGGATAGGGATAGGGATAGGGATAGGGATAGGGATAGGGATAGGGATAGGGATAGGGATAGGTATAGGTATAGGTATAGGGATAGGGGTAGGGATAGGGGTAGGGATAGGGATAGGGATAGGGATAGGGATAGGGATAGGGATAAGGATAGGGATAGGGATAGGGATAGGGATAGGGATAGGGATAGGGATAGGGATAGGGATAGGGATAGGGATAGGGATAGGGATAGGGATAGGTATAGGTATAGGTATAGGTATAGGTATAGGTATAGGTATAGGTATAGGTATAGGTATAGGTATAGGTATAGGTATAGGTATAGGTATAGGTATAGGTATAGGTATAGGTATAGGTATAGGTATAGGTATAGGTATAGGTATAGGTATAGGTATAGGTATAGGTATAGGTATAGGTATAGGTATAGGTATAGGTATAGGGATAGGGATAGGGATAGGGATAGGGATAGGGATAGGGATAGGGATAGGGATAGGGATAGGGATAGGGATAGGGATAGGGATAGGGATAGGGATAGGGATAAGGATAGGGATAGGGATAGGGATAGGGATAGGGATAGGGATAGGGATAGGGATAGGGATAGGGATAGGGATAGGGATAGGTATAGGTATAGGTATAGGTATAGGTATAGGTATAGGTATAGGTATAGGTATAGGTATAGGTATAGGTATAGGTATAGGTATAGGTATAGGTATAGGTATAGGTATAGGTATACATAGGTATAGGTATAGGTATAGGTATAGGTATAGGTATAGGTATAGGTATAGGTATAGGTATAGGTATAGCTATAGGTATAGGTATAGGTATAGGTATAGGTATAGGTATAGGTATAGGTATAGGTATAGGTATAGGTATAGGTATAGGTATAGGTATAGGTATAGGTATAGGTATAGGTATAGGTATAGGTATAGGTATAGGTATAGGTATAGGGATAGGGGTAGGGATAGGGATACGGATAGGGATAGGAATAGGGATAGGGATAGGGATAGGGATAGGGATAGGGATAGGGATAGGGATAGCGATAGGGATACGGATAGGGATAGGGATACGGCAACACGGTAATCTAGGAATTTTCCTTTAGGCTTTATAGGAATAAATTTTAGGCAGAACAACGTCTGGCGGGTCAGCTAGTACATATATACAAACATTTACTAAACACAAATAGTTGACAACTCCAGCCGTCATACGGGACGAACGTGCAAATGAATTTATGTAATTTTGTATTTTGTATTTAGTATTTATAATTATATTTTTGTGATTTGTTTATAATGTATTGTTCTATTTGATTGTTAATAGTGAGCCTGCAGACGATTACTGAAAGTAATCGAAATATATTGGCATCAAAACTAATTAATTTATTTATACATCTTTGCATAATACGCTGGATTCCTTGCCTTCATCAAAGCCTGCTTCAATATTTCAGCATTCTCTTTGTGTTTGCGTTTTAGCTCTTTTTGTTCCTTTTTCTCTTTATCCTTTTGTTCCTTTTGGGCTTTTTTTTGTGAAGTTCCTGCATCTGCAGCATCAGCCTGTTGTTGGTGTAACAGCAATGTACCCACCACAAGGACAATCAGTATAATTGTTAAGCACCTCATATTGCTTAGTAATTGCGAACGAAGTACACTTTATGTATGTACATATATATATGTAGAGCTGCCGACAAATTATTTTCAACTATAAAATGTTGCGGATCTCGGCTCGCATTTAAACCAGAAATTCCGCAGCTTTTCCCACATGTGCTGCAAATAAAAGCTGTTTGTGTACAAAGTATATTTACGCACCAATGAATACTAACAATTTTTGGGCAAATACTAATTTATAATCTATTTAAGTTCAGCTGGCAAACATTTGTTTCCATTTTTGTTATGTTATTGAAGTAGTTTTTTTTTCGCGAAAAAACGTATGTTCCACTAAACTCGAACTTTAAAAAATTTAAAAAGTCACAAACAAGATTTAAAACAAATAAACAGTTATTCAAAGACGTTTTTTATTTATTTGACTCAGTTGTCCGTACTACCTTAGTAAATATTTGTTCTGAAAATACCCAGTAGGACTGGGGATCATCGTTTTGTTACGCCGGGAGTACTGCCTTGTGAATACTGGACTACTCGCCAGTAGTCGCTTAAATAAAATAAAATTAAATTAAAGAAATAAAATAAAATAAAATAAAATAAAATAAAATAAAATAAAATAAAAAACAAACAAAACAAAATAAAATAAAATAAAAAAAACAAACAAAACAAAATAAAATAAAATAAAAAACAAACAAAACAACCAAAACAAAAGAAAATAAAATAAAATAAATTAAAGTAAAATAAAATAAATAAAATAAAATAAAATAAAATAAAATAAAGTAAAATAAAATAAAGTAAAGTAAAATAAAATAAAATAAATAAAATAATATAAAGCAAAATAACATAAAATAAATTAAAATAAAAAGCAAATAAAAGTAAAATAAAATAAAGTAAACTAAAAAAAGAAATTAAAAATAAAATAAAATAAAGTAAAATAAAATAAAATAGTATAAAATAAAATATGATTAAATAAAATAAGAAAATAAAATAATATAAAATAAAGTTAAATAACACAAAATAAAGTAGAATAAAAAACAAAAAAAATAAAAAAATTAAATAAAAAAGAAATAAAAAAAAATAAATAAAATGAAGTAAAATAATTAAAATCAATTAAGAAATAAAATGAAATAAAATAATCTTAATAAGATAAAGTAAAATAACATAAAATAAAAAAAGAAAATAAAAGAAAAGAAAAGAAAATAAAAGAAAAGAAAGGAAAAAAAAGTAAGTAAAAAATAGAATAAAATAAAGTAAAATAAAAAAATAAAATAAAATAAAGTGAAATAAAATAAAATAAAATAAAATAAAATAAAATAAAATAAAATAAAATAAAATAAAATAAAATAAAATAAAATAAAATAAAATAAAATAAAATAGAATAAAATAAAATAAAATCAAATAAAATAAAATAAAGTAGAATAAAATAACAGAGAATAAAATTAAGCAAAATAACATAATATAAATTAAAATAAAAAAACAATTAAAAAAAATTAAATTAAATAAAATAAAATAAAATAAAATAAAATAAAAAAAGTTAGAATAAAATAAAATAAAAAAATAAAATAAAGCAAAATAATATAAAGCAAAACAACATGAAATAAGGTAAAACGAAAACAAATAAAAAAATAAGATAAAATAAAATAAAATAAAAAAAAATAACAAAAAATTAAAGTTAAGTAAAATAAATTAAAAAATAAAATGAAATAAAATAAAACAGAATAAAATTAAAAAATAAAAAATCCGTAAAAAATTTAATAAAGTATAATAAAATAAAATAAAGTAAATTGAAATAAAATAAGATAAAGTAAAATAAAATAAAAAGGAAATAAAAAATAAAATAAAAAAAAAATTAATCAAATAAAATAAGATAAAATAAATAAAATAAAATAAACTAAAATAAAATAAAATTAAAAAAATAAAATAGAATAAAATAAAAAAAAATAAAATAAGATAAAATAAATGAAATAAAATAAAATAAAATAAAATAAAAATAAACATAAGATAAAATAAAAAAAAATAAAAATAATAAAATAAATTAAAATAAAATAAAATAACTGAAGATGGCGCATATTTGCCGAAACCAGTTTGTCTCCAAACCAAACATAACAAGGGCTGACGGAAAATTGTGCCACAATACATTATATTCCTACCCTATCGGAAAAGCAAGCAACCAAAACATAATAAAAAATAGAATAAACTAAAAAGAAATAAAATAAACTAAAAAAAAAACAAAGAAAGCACAACTGAAGGCGACCGACTCACGCTCAATAAACATTTCCCACTCATTCATTTAATAGGCGCTTATTTTTATAGTCGAATTTTAGGCTGAGCACAAAAATAAATTGTAAATTTAAAATTAAATTTTCTGCACTAAACTTACGCTTCTCACCGCACTTTCTACTTTCTCTTTTATTTTCATAATTTTATTTATTTGTTTTTTTTTTTTTTTTCAATTCAATCGTTTCATTCTCCCGCCCTAACCGCACACCTCTCGATACGCTACTGTTGGCGCGCCCTTGCACAGTTGATGTGCTGCTGCTCGAACATTTTTGACTTTAATCAAATTAGATTGAGTTGTTTTACGTGCCGCTGCGGCGGTGGTGCTGCATGAGAAAATTTAATAAAAAATGCAAATTGTATAAAATAAAAAGAATTACTTTCACTCGCCGCGGTCTTTTACTGGTTGGTCGGTTTGCTTTTTGGGTCAAGCGCTTCCTTGGGGGCGTGATTTTCAGACTGTTGCTCTTTCATTGAGCGTGAGAGGGGGGAGTTGTGTGCGGCGCGTTTGAAGGCCGCCAGAGAGTTTTTGATTTAATTTAAATAACAATAGTGTTCATTGTTGTTGGTGTTGTTATGCTGCTGTTGTCTTGTGTTAAATTCATTTTTATTGTTTTTATTATTGAGTTGCTGAACATTTTTTTGTTATGCTTCTTTTTTTGTTATTTTTTTTTTTTTTGTTATTTTGCCATCGCCTAGATAACTTTCGCTTGTCATAAATGATGTGTTATTGTAGTTGTTGTGTTTGTCTAGCATGTTGATGCGTTGCATATTTTTGCTGTCACAAGCCATTCAGTTGCTTATTCTTCAGACGACAATTTATTGTAGCATACTTTTGAGCGTGTCGTCGGAATTTTGATGTTGATTTTTGTAAATGTTTTGTATTAAAAATTTAAAAAAAATTTAAAAATTTTAATTAACAAAATTTAACAAAAATTGAATTTACTTACATTTTTTTTTTAAAGAAAGTAAATTTAAAAAATAAAAAAATTGATTTTAATACATAATTTTTTTTGTTTTAAAAAAATAAAAGAAATTGAATTTACATTCCTTTTTTCTACAGTTATTTAATTTATAAATTAAAAAAAAATTTTTTTTACATGAATTTTTTTACAGTTCAAATTAATTTAAAAAAAAAATTTAATTTACATATGTAGATAAAATTTTTTTTAGTTAGTTAATTACAATTTGTTAATTTAAAAAAATTTAATTGAATTTACATAATTATTTTTTTTACAAAATTAATTAAAAAAATTAATAAAATGAATTTACATACATATTTTTAGATGAAAAAAAATAAAAAGTTGCATTTATATAGATCTATTTTAAAGTTAGTTAATTAAAAAAAAATTTTAAACATATTGAATTTACACATATATTTTTTATAAAGTTAAAGTTAATTTACAAATAATAAAAAATAGTAGTTTACATACATATTTTTTACACAGAAAGTAAATTTAAAAAAAATTAAAAAATTGATTTTAATACATAATTTTTTAGTTGATTGAAAAAAATTAAAGAAATTGAATTTACATTCCTTTTTTATAGTCATTTAATTTATAAATTAAAAAAAATTTATTTACATGCATTTTTTTTGCAGTTAAAATTAATTTCAAAAAAAAAAACAAAAAAATTAATTTACATGCATTTTTTTACAGTTCAAATTAATTTAAAAAAAAATTTAATTTACATATGTAGATACAAACTTTTTTAGTTAGTTAATTAGAATTTGTTAATTTAAAAAAAATCAAGTTAATTTACATAATTATTTTTTTTACAGTTCATTAAAAAATTAATTAATTGAATTTACATACTTATTTTTTATAGTTAAATAATTAAAAAAAAATTAAAAATATGTATTGAATCTACATACGTATTGTTTTTTTTATAAGGTTAATTTACAAATAATAAAAAAATTTTATTTGGCGAAAAGCGAACATGTTCAAAGCTACGTATTACCAGCGATGGTAGAAATGATAGCTATTTCGAAGAAAACCAATTCTTCATCATCAGATTTCTTTTCGGGATCAGGCCGGGAATCGAACTTAGACCCACCGTGAGAAGGTGTAAATGTTAGCGACGCGCTAACCCACTCACCCAAACACGGCCTGGTACGCAGATGAACTTTTTGTCGCTTTTCTTTTGCCACCTTTACTCGCCCAACATTATTGTTGTATTTTTTATGTACTCATGATTTTCATGAGATAACCACAGATGTCCACACAATAATTCAACAATTAAAATTAAATAAAAAGGCAGGGTGTTGCAAATGCACATTTCTTCCGGCTAACCGAATCATAGACCGCCTAAAATTACTCAACAAATTTGTGTTAAAATTGTGTTAAATTTTATTAACATACATATCACTAGCTTAAAGCATTGACAGACGGCAGCGATAATCCGGAATATCTAGCTAATTCGGACTTAACTTGAGAATTAACTGGAGGTAATCCGGAATATCTCTTGAGTTAGTCCTCAAAATTTTAGCGGATTAGAGCATTTTGTAATGACATCCCTGGTGGAAAGTGTCTATTGTGAATGAAAGAGAAGAAAAAGAAGAACCCAAGGCAGATCTAGGAAGGTAGGCGCATAAGTGAATTCAGAAATTTTGAATGTAATTTGTTATTGTAATTGGTAGAGTGTAATGTCAAAATGATATTTCGCCTTGGTTGAAATCTGAACTCGTTTGGGACTCGCCCATTCCTATTGACCATGATGTGATTTCGTTTTGATTTTGACATTACCCTACCTTTGGAAATAAAACAAGAAGTTTCTGAATTCGCCGCTGCGCCTACCTTCCTTCAGCTGTTTTGTTAATCCGCAATATTTGCCGTCTGTCAGGGTAAAATTTTAATCGAATTAAGTGTTGCGGTAATCAATTATCGCTGCCGTCTGTCAATGCGATTAGAGTGCAAACTGTGTAAGTCCATTTTTATGTAGAACGCTAGAAAAATCAAATACGCACCACGCTAAGCAAGTCTGTGATACTTGTTATATTTCTACTCGTTGTTATTCAATGATACGCAAATTGTGTAAGTCCAAAAAGCGAAGAAAATTGTGTAAGTCCAAAATATTTATATGAACAGAAATTTTTTTTATTTCAAAATTTTTTTGTTTTTTGTCTCCTACAAAGTTTGGAAAAAGGACTTACACAATTTGCACTCTAAGCTAGCGATATGTGTTTTTACAGTTAATTAAAAAAAAAATACATATTATTTCCAAGTTTTTTCTTAGTAACACACATTAATTACAGCTTGAGAAATGCCTATTCAACACTTTACCCCAAATACGCCTAAATGCAGGCAATTAAAATTTAACGAACAGCAATTGCGTCAAGCATACAGTGGAATAAGGCATTGGAGAGGCATTAAGGGTTTAAAGAGCATAGCAGTATGTTTTCTGTTGTTGTTGTTGTAGTTTTATTTGAAATTTGCAATTTATTGTCACGTGTGCTGTGCCTCCCTTTCTACACACCCACTTTTTCTTATGCTTCTTCCTTTGCTGCAAATAATTCACATGTAAAATTGTAGAATTTATTGGACTTCGCTGGAACACAAATGCACACACGTCCATACATGCATAGGTAGAAGAACCCATTTACATACATACATACGCAGTAACACATAAAAGTTGACAAACATGTAGAAACTCGAAAATCCACACGTGCAATAACAGCAAGCAGGTGCAAGTTTAATCATGCAATTTTGCGCATTGAGCTCTGCAAAAATTTGTTTTTATTTGTTGGCATGCATGTTTGTATGCATGTCGTGCGTGTATGTATTAGAAGGCTGCACGAATGGATTCGAAACGGCCAACAAAATATTCGCGGCCGTCCAGTTACAGTACCTACTTGTTTCTGTCGTTTTAGAATAAACACAAGTAGTGCACAACCATAAACAGAACCAATACAATTACTTATTCGTAGCGACAATTACATGACCTTAAAAAGGTTCTGCAAATAGTGTACACTACTTGCGAATACTTCGAATATAATCGAAATATATGTACGTACATACATATTTTCATAAACACACATCCAGACGTTGTGTTCAGCAAAATTACGCTGCTAGTGTGAGTGTGTATGTGCATATGCATACACACTAGGGCGGGTCGATTGGTAGGGGCCAAAAAAAAATTAACAGGGACACATAGCAATTATAAAAATTTGGGTAATTTCAAGCTTTTTTGCCCAAGAAACCATATGTCTAAAATAAATTTCGAACCAGAGCTTTTTACGATCTACATATTTCCAACTGTTCTATATATTTTAAAATAACTCGGTAACCAATACTTCGATTCTTTTGATTTTTTCGGCATTAGTTAGGAAACTTATTTGGCTATTAAGGTGGTTTTATGAAGGAAATAAAGTTCTCCCGAAATTCGCGGAACAACCCGATTTTCATGCGAATATAATACGGAAATCTATACCTAAATTTTTTCCTTAATATATTAAAATTTAGAGGTCGTGCAAATGCCTCCAAATTTCTTTCTCCTTTTATATCAGTGATGATACATAATTTTTTCAAAGTCCTTAATGAACAAGAAAAACATTTCTTATCATTAAAAAATGGAACATATATTTGTTGGGCTTTTATTTTTTGGTCCACCTTAATGCCATATGCACATTAAATAAACAAACAAACCAAAGAAGCAACAAGGTTTTGCGAATACTTCATAAAATGGTTATTATTATGTTCTATTCTATCGTGGCGAATAGTGTACACTAATCGCTCCAACAGAGCAAATAGAAATAGTATTTGTATTCCAAATGAAAAGTATGGGTTATATTCGTATCTGCATTGAAATTGTGCTGTGACTAATTGTACAATGCATAGAGTATTCGAAAATATAGAAGAGGCAAATGGTATTGTGCAGAGGTCTAGTATGTATGTGCAATTACAATTGCAATTTTCTCAGCAAACGGTAATTCACGTACATTTATCGTGTAAATTATAGCGCTGTGAGTCTTAACTCTACAGAGTCTACAATAGCTTTGCTTATCTTACGCGTTAATATACATATACAATGGCTCTGTGATCTGTACCAGTGGCGGCTCTAGCATAACTTGGCTGAGCAAGCCCATGTATGAAGCATAGCCATTAGCCATTTATTTGCGCTATTTTTCTAGAGCAAATTTAGGCGCAAGTTGTCGCATGTTACAGTGAGGCCGGTGTTATTGTAACGCGGCGTTATAACGTGCATGTTTTTGTTAGGCTAACGCGTCATGAGAACTTAAGTCAACACATTGAAGAACTTGAAGAGTAGACACATCTTAAGCGCAAAATAATCAGATTTTTAAGAAATTTGTAAAATTAAATGAATAAAAATATTCATTTAGGCAAGCAGGGCTTTTGGGCTTGTATGAAGCGTCCGCCACTGATATGTACATACATACATAAGTATAATTCCTTTGGCTCAAGGCAGTGCAAATTTACCGCTGTGCATGTTTAATTTTGTAAATGATAAAGTGTGCTAGCGCAAAAAATTTTGGTTTTTCTTTCGGGACTTCAAAAAAAAAGCAAAAAAAAAAGACAAACATAATTTAACTGCTTGATTTTTGGTTTTTGCGCGTGTTGACTTTGTTGTTTTTTGTTGGTTGAGTTTTTCTATTTTTCGATTGCTTTTGGGTTATTTGGCTTTTTTATTATACATAAAAAAAATCATTGGAAAAACGATCACTACATTAAATTTTCCCTCTCTCTCTCTCATACATACATTTCTCCTTCTCTTTTCCGCATTTTGTTTATAAATAATTTTTCAACAAATTTATGACCAATAACTAGAGCTCGGAAAAATAGGTGAAATCAAGCGCCTAAAAAATGCTAAATTTTGTAAATTTTGTTTGTTTTCAGTGGCGGGATCACAATTTAAATATAAAGGGGTACCATATTGGTATGGGGGGTGAAAATTTTAATAGAAAAGTTCTTAATCATGTTGCACAAATTTGTAGTTTGAATAAACATACAGTGGTGTGTGAAGAAATAAAGCCAAAGAGGGATTTAGTTTCTTTGACATTTTTACTGAAAAAAAGTATGAAGAACACTCGTACGTCTTGCGTTTAGAAAAAAAACAAAATTTATTTCAATTTTGTATTTTATATTTTTGCACATCGTCAAGATTTTTGAAAGCAAAACAAAACTAGCTGTAATGAAAGTAAAATTTGGGAAAATTAAGTAAATTATGGCATGGTTAATGTTCCAATAGCTCATAAACAAAAATGCAAAACCGTTTTTACTACGAGAGATATTTGCATTTTTACAGATATGGAATTATGCCGAGTAAAAAATTGGAAAAATGTAAACACTGAAATGGTCATAAGAAAAAATAGGAAAGTTCAAATCAAGCTTTTTTTACTTAAAATATGCAAATGTTTAAAGTCAGACCACTACAAATTAAAAAGCTGTGTTATATATTCCATTTGCTAATATGCACTTGCCTCATTTTTATTCAAAATATATTTGGTTTAAAATTGTAATTGTTTTTCCTTGACTTGCGAAGATTTTATTTCAAATTTAAGCGAGTCACTACAAGTTTTCAATATTTTCTTTATTGTTTATAATTATATATTTATTTATTATTTATTTATTATACTTTATTTATTATTATTCTTCATTATTATATTTATTTATTGTAGCTTTCTTTGCAATTTTTCACGTGCAACTCATAAAAACCCTTAATAATTGATTTTTCTGGCATCCTAGTAAGCAAAATATCCAATTGCATTCACGGGGGGCTTAGACCCGAACTCACCCCACCCTTAAACTTGCCACTGGATATGCTTACAAACATTACGTAGCATAATTTTAGGCGCTTGATTTTCACCTATTATCCGAGCTCTACCAATAACACAGTCTAACAAATTTACAAATTTTTTACTCAACACGAACAAACGCTATTAATTATGAAAGAGGATGTCTCCCAGACCAACTTTGCCGAACAGAGTACTACACTCAGAGAAAACTGGCATCGTAAAAATGACTATGAAAATATTCAGCTTTACTATTCGCTTTTTTACTATGAAAACGCGGAAATATGACTATGAAACAACGTGATCTGAATATAAACGTATTATTTCAACTGTTCAAGTATGAAAGATATTCAACTTGAATATGAAAAACTTTGAGTTGACTAGTAAATACTAATCCAACTGGACAAGTATTAACACCTGTCATTGTAAAATTTGTAATAGTCATCCTCAAGTTGAAACATATTTATATGAACTACTGTTGATGTTTCAACTTCAATATGGTTCATAGTAAATTTAAATATTTAGCGCAGTAAAAGCAATTTATGCTGCGTAGATTTTCGTTCCTTCATTTGAATGCGGCTTTTCAAATTTCCGTAATTCTTAGATGTTTTATACATTGTTCGAGCTATATAGCATGATTGAGCAACTCAAATATAACTCATTTTCCACAAGGGAAATGAGTTGGCTTATTTAAAGCCATTTTTCATACCCCAGAGGTTGGCACTCTCGCCGAACCTTGGAGCTACAGCGCTCCCCCCACGTGAATACATAAAAGGTTTTAAAAAAGCAGATATGTATGTATACATATGTATGTATGTGCATATGTACATACAAAGTTTAGACACATAGTTAAATTCAATATGAAATATATTTAAAACAAATATGCTGTCTCTTAGAGTTGAATAAAAACATATTGAACTTCAATATGAATCATAGTAAACTTAAGAATATCGCACGTTTTATGCAATAGGGATTTAACTCAAAAAAAATTTTTTTTGGGAAAACGCAAATAAAGTTTTATAATTTCAAATAGTTTCCTTCTACGGCTAACTACAAAATCACTTATATTTCCGCCATTTTTATCTTTTTGAGTATTTTATAAGACTAGACTCAAAGGCACTAACCAGTTATTGAAATATATGGCAAAATCCCAGAAATCGAAAATTTCGAGTTAAATCCCTATTGCATAAAACGGGCGATATGTCATAGTCAGCTTCAATATGAACATTTTTTAAAACAACTATGTTGTAACTTTAACTTGACTATAAAATATTCAATTTGAGTATGCTGGATTTTTCAACATATTTAGGAAAACTATTTTTCATAGTTGTTTTTACTATGAGAACACTTCAAGTCGAGTATGGTTAATTTTCATTTTAACTACTTAATATTTATTATGATGGTATGAAGTGCAACGTAGTCAGAATCACTATTTTCATCCTAGGCGCAAAACCATTGGTAAAAATAGTCAAATCAAGGTGTAAATAGTCAGATTTACGTGCGTTTTTTGCTGAGTGTAGTGCAGAGGGTCTGAATTTTCTTTTAGAGGGGGTTAAAGTTTTATGGTTCTAGCTGGAGGTGCAATTACTTTAGCGAAAATATCTTATAAAAAATGACCTCAACTGAAGTTTTTGAGCTCGGACTTCTTCTACAGAATTTAATAAGGAATTTCTTTGCGTTAGACTTTAACCCTCTAACGCACACGCAAATGGCTGTTTTTAACCCTTGTTTGGGAACACATGTAGCAAATTATGAAAGAGGATGTCTCCCAGACCAACCTTGCCGAACAGAGTACTAGTCCAGAGGTTCTGAGTTTTTTTTTTTAGCGGGGGTGGGTTAAAGTTTTATGGTTTTAGCTGGAGGTGCAATTACTTTATCGAAAATATCTTATAAAAAATGACCTCAAATGAAGTTTTTCAGCTCGGACTTCTTCTACAGAATTTAATAAGGAATTTCTTTGCGGTAGACTTTAACCCTCTAACGCCCACGCAAATGGTTTTTTTTAACCCTTGTTTGGGAACACATGTAGAAAATACCAATTAACAATGCAGATAGGGGGTTAAAATGTTCTAGAAAATTATTCGCCATAAAATTTCACTAGGGGTCCCTCAGACAAATCTGTGTACAAATAACGCAAAAGACCACAGGATATAATAATCACAAATTACGCCATGAAATATGCAACAAATTTTATATGTATACATTCGCTTTAGCGGTTAACTCTACGTATAGGTAGGTATCAATTTTTTATTTTTGTTCATACATAAATCTAAACTTGCCTTGAAATTCTTGAAAACCGCGCGGGTTTTGTAGTAGCCCCACTCAGTTTTTGTAAAATTGACTTTTCTTTTAATTAACTTAATCTACGACGCCTTGTTTTCATATTCCGGTGCCGGAGGGAGGATCCAAAGAACAAGAAAATGCATATAATGTGTACACATATAAAATTTGTTGCATATTTCATGGCGTAATTTGTGATTATTATATCCTGTTGTCTTCTGCGTTATTTATACAAAGATTTTGTGAAATTTTATGGCGAATGATTTTCTAAAACATTTTAACCCTCTATCTGCATTGTAAATTGGTATTTTCTACATGTGTTCCCAAACAAGGGTTAAAAAAACCATATGCGTGGGCGTTAGAGGGTTAAAGTCTTCCGCAAAGAAATTCCTTATTAAATTCTGTAGAAGAAGTCCGAGCTGAAAAACTTCATTTGAGGTCATTTTTTGATAAAGTAATTGCACATCTAGCTAAAACCCTAAAACTTTAACCCCCTCAAAAAAAAAAAACTCAGACCCTCTGGACTAGTACTCTGTTCGGCAAAGTTGGTCTGGGAGACATCCTCTTTCATAATTAATAGCGTTTGTTCGTGTTGAGAAATCGCTGTTGGACAGTGTAAATGTTTCCTGTTTGTTGCCAAAAGTTCTCAAGTGTTTTTTCTCTTATCGTTATTGTTGTGGTGTTTTTATGAACAATTGCTACAAAACTGCAATACTATTCGTAAAATGATTTGCATACTTTTAGTTGTTGCCATTGTTATTATTAGCAAAGCGCAAGCTCTTTCAACTGATAGCGCACATGAAATATGTGTAGCTTGTTGTTGTTGTTTGATTGTAGGTACTTTTTTTGCTTTTTTCTTATTTTTGAAAAATTTGCATCGAATTGTGATTAGTGCATGTATGTGTTTAAAAATTATTTGTTTTTGAATTATCTAAATTAGCAAAGTTTGGAAAAATTTTGTATTGCATAGTTACAGGCGCTATACTTACCTGATATGAGCGAGATGTGTTTTTCTGTTACATTGCGCTCCATTGGTATCCCAGCTGAGTTCACATTAAGCACAAATTTAACGCTACGTGAGTATGAGAGATTGAGAAATACAAGGAGAGAAGAGTGCAGTAGTCTTTACTCGAACTCAACTTCCTACATCTAGGAAGGAATGGGGAGATGGCAAACTCGCACATAGATTCGATGTTTCAGTTCTCACGGATGGGTACAAGATGGCGCGCGGAGCGGGAGCCGGTATCTGCGCAACACTTCCGGACACTGCCATATCAGACTACTGCGGACACGGCGAGCATTTTCAATAGGAAGTTTTTGCCATACAGGAGGCCTGCAAGGATTTACATGCAGCGGAAAGTGCCAGTGTCGGAAACAGTATAGGAATTTTCTCGGATAGTCAGGCGGCTCTGAAGGCTCTGGCATCTGTAACGGTGCCATCAAGTCTGGTCAGGCAGTGTATGGAGTGGCTCATGGATTTAGCAGCAAGTCGTCATAGCATATCTCCGTTTTGGGTGCTGGACCACTGCAATATTCAGGCAAACGAAATGGCTGCTGAGTTAGGCTCGGCAAGGCTCGGCTCTTGTTGTCGCAGACGCGGTTGAGGTGCTTGCGTCCCTGTGTTTCATCAAGGGCCAAATCTCTTGGAACTAATTTGAGGAGGCTAAAATAAGATGGCAATGGTTGCAGACCTACAGGGTCTGCAGAAGTCTGTGGCCTTCATACAATGAGATGCGATCTTCAGTCATTCTAAAGATGGACGGAAGAGACATTTTCCATTCTAAGATGTACAGAAGAGACCTTTTCCGCTTAACTGCGGTTTTCACAGGACATTGGACCATTGGTATATACGTGGCCCGAATGGGATTGTACAATAACAGCTTGTATCGCAGTTGCAGTCTCCCTGCCATGGAGGAGACCATGGAGCACCTGCTCTGCGAGTGTCCTTCGGACTGCCTAGGTGGAATGAAATTCCTTGGCAAGCCTTTCTTCGGTAACCTCTTGGGAGTCAAGTACGTCAGGCCTGATGAGCTTCTTAGATACCTAAGCTCAATAGGATGGATAGAGGGCATACGATCTGCGCTGCTTGCGAATTGATGTTCTTCTTTAATCTATTCTTTTGGTTTTTTAGTAACGAATCGAGCTAGCAAAATGACGCTTTTGCGCTAATTGGAGTCATTGGGACTCGCCCCTCTAAGCGATTAACCCACCAACTTTCCTTAAAAAAATAGAGTCTTAAATAACGCTAATCCTGCTGCTACCAATGCACCAAAAACAGCTCAAACTTTAGCTGAATTTAAGCTTTCCTTTTGTAACTTGTTTTCATCCCAAAAACGCCAATTATTTGCCATCACTTTCTACCGAAATTCAGAGCTTTCAAGCTTTTACGTTTCTTACAAGGTAATTAAATTTGTTGGAAAATCTTTACTTAATCCCAGCAATGAAAGCTGCTCAAGTTGCTGCTGTCAAATGCAAGAGTGAGAGAGAGAAAAAACAGCGAAGAAGCGTATTGAACTGGCTGCTATTAATGCCGTTAAATAAGCGTGTGTAACTACAAGCATTACCGTTAAAGTAATTAAGAACAAGCTGCAGCATTGCTGAATGTGGTGCAACAAATGTTGGTGTAAGAGGGAGAGCGAGAAAGAGAGAGGGAGAAGAACAAGAACAGGTTTTATAAAAAAAAATGCCGATGCAGTTGACAGCGGTGTATGACTACCCACACACTATTTTCTTTAATCTCCGTTCCGTTCACCTACTCCGTTCAACTCTTCGACTCACCTCTGCTGCTCACTTTATCGCTCATTTTTTTATTTCTCTCTTCCCACAAAGACTTCCTGCATGCTAGTTACCTTTTACTAGTATCCGACCGAATATTCGGCCAAGCTTCGGTATTCGGCCTATTCGGCTGGTATTTTTTATTCGGCTTCGGCTTCGGCCTTCGGCTGAAAAGGCCGAATAATCGAGGCCGAATAATAGATTTGTTTAATAACAAAAAAAATTGACTGGATTTTACGAATTTTTGATTTTTTATAAGCGACAGAAAATCGTAACTTCCAGTGATATTTTTTTGTTATTGAACAGGCCTAAGATTCCCAACGATAACTTACGCTAATTACACGGGATCACAAAATGAAATTTGTTGTTTTTTGTGATAGTGAAGAATCTTTGGATGAATCAATTATGTACTTTGGAGTCCAGTGACCTCTGGGCATCCCATGATAAATCTGCAAAAAATTGCACACGCAAAGCAAAAACTAATACAAGTCTTGAAGTGGAATTCAGCGAATACTTAGATCAACCACTTGTTCTTCGTAGTGTTAATATATTCCATTATTGGCATTCCTCAAATTTTTTTTATTTAAAAAAGGTTGCAAAAAAATATTTAACTGCTCGTCCAACGAAATAAAAAAAATCTCAAATTTAAGTATATATCTGTGGCAATTTGCAATAATCGATTAAGTCGAAAAATATGATTTCGAGATAAATTGATTTTTATATTCGAAGGCGCTTTTTAACAAATCATAAAAGTCGATAAAAAACTATGGACGCAAAATCAGTGAGCCATCCACAATGTTACGATCAAATTTTGTAAATAAAACGTCATGAAGAAATTTGATTAAATATATGCATCTACTTTGGTTGTTATAGCAAGTTTAATATCAAGGCTGCAAAATAACGTTATTTTTAACAATAAACAAAAAAAAAAAAATGTTGTTTCTGTTGAAATTTTCGATTTTATAAACATAAAAAGCATAACAAAATCCATTTCGTTTCAACTGTTATCAAAGAAACATATCAACATTTTTTTTGTTTTGATAATTATCAAAAAAATTATTTAAAAAAAATATTGTTTCAACTTTAAACGAAAAAATTAAATTTCAATAATTTTGTTTTCTGTGAAGTAAAATAATTTTACATACTATGTATGTATGTACATGAACAAAAACAAATACAATTTTGTTAATTTTTTTGATATCAACGAAACAAAATTTATATTGATAAAACTTTATTGATAATTTTTGAAACGAAAAAATTTTGTTTTTGATAATCAACAAAACAAAATAATTTTTGGATAATTTTTATTGCTATTTTTTTAAACAAAATTATTTTGTTCATTTCGTTGAGCAGCCTTGTTTAATATACCTCTATTGCAGTGGCGGATCCACGGGGGGGGGTTTTGGGGGTTCAACCCCCCCCCTTGTGGTTTATCATAGATCCCAAATTAATGCCTTTATAGATTCTGCGCCCAAATTTCCCAAACTTATCAAGGAAAGCAATGGTTGGATGGGTTTAGCTGTCCAAAGGCAAAACTCGACATTTATTTTCATTTATTTTCAGATTATATTTTATATGCACATATCCACAAGGTGGAACAGGTACAATTTAATCAGTTCATTAAAATAGTTGTCCTTGTAGGCAATAATAACATACAATTACAACTTATAGTTAAATAGAAAATACCCGAAATTTAGAGGAATTAAAATTCAACAACTATTTACATCGAAGGTTGAGTGTATAGCTATTTCACGAAAAACCATTTTCGATCATCAGCACTCTTTCCGGAAGTGGATGCTACCGGGGATTGAACCCGAGTACATTCCATCTTCAGCCTCAATGACCCAACGCATAAACATATTGAAAATGAAAAAGGCAAAAGTGGGGAAAATCCAACAGGTTGCACAGAGTCTCAATGGCCGAGTGTGTTTATGCATTGGGTCATAGCGGCGGAAGATGGAATGTACTCGGGTTCAATCCCCGGTAGCATCCACTTCCGGAAAGAGTGCTGATGATCGAAAATGGTTTTTCGTGAAATAGCTATACACTCAACCTTCGCTGTAAATAGTTGTTGAATTTTTTTCCACTTACCCCAACAATTAAAAATTGAATTAAATAAAAATTTCGTGCTGAGCACTAAAAAACTCTTTCAAGTAAACATTAGAGGAATTAAATCTAATACAATAAACGCGTACTATACAATCAAATCAACCACCAAAAACAAGAAATAAAACGAGTACGAAGTTAAAATACTACAAGCGATTCATTCATAAAATTGAAATGTTTCAACAAAGGATAAAAAAAGTGGCAACAGAGCTTTTCATCAGATCAAGGTTTTTATAAAATTCTAAAATTTGCAGCCCGGCTCATTTTCAACCATCTTTGCAGTGGCGGTAGAGTATGAATAGAAACAATAACTAAATGTCAAGCAAAAGAAATGTCAAAATAAATTTATTTTTCGCCGCGAAAAAACAAACGAATTCGAGCTTGAAAAATGATGGGAAGGAACTCGCGAAGTCATCATCTTTTTTTTGACTAAACGATTTCCACCTCACTCGGTCAAAATACCGAATTTTCCCTTCCTATTCTGAAAAAAGAACGTTGTAAATCTAAAGACTTTCGCTGTTAAATCAACTACTTTCCGCAGTTGAAATGTGCCCAACAACGCTCCGTTGTTGTTTCAAAGGTTCGAGCGTTGTCGATTTAAGTCAACCACGGAAACTATTGGATCAAATACTTTTGCCTTTAAGTTAACAACGGAGATTGTTGGAAAAAATTTTCACCTAAAAATTAATTTTTGTTTGCATTTTACTCTTCATCTTCTCTCCGTCCGGGTCCCAACTGCAAATATGTAGCCTCCGCTTGTTCTCCTATTCTTCTCTCCTTCTTATCATTCACTGGTTGCTATCCTTATTTCTTATTCTGATTTTTCTTCTTTATTTTATATTCTCCTGCGGATTCGAACAATGACATCAACCTGAAATTCTATTCAATCATCACATAGTGGAACATTCAACATTATATTGAATTGTAGTAACCTATTTATACTTCCATTTCCTAAAAAAGAATCCATGAATTATTTGAATCATTGTAAAAATAAAATTTTAAAAAAATATGTTCTCATTAGTTTTGTTTACAGCGGAAACTGTTGGGTCAAATACTTTTGCCTTTAAATCAACAACGGGGAGAAAATTGTTGCTAAAAATAAACTTTTTTTTTGGATTTTTCTCTTCATCTTCTCTCCATAATTTTTTTTTTTTTTGTTGGTTTTCTCACAAAAAAATATTTTCTCACAAAAAATATTTTAAAATCAAGAAAGTTTTTGAAACAACAACGGCCGTTTTTGAATAAATTGTTGGGTCAAAAACTTTGCTGTAAAAACAAATACTTTTGCTGTTGAATCAAAGACGGAGATTCAACAGCGGAAAGTTGTTGGTTTAGCTACGGGTATTTTTTTCAGAGTATACAACATACGTTCTTTGGTTGCACGTTTGAAAATTTAGAACACGCAGTAGCGACCTCGTGCTTCAAATTATATCATATAATAACTGCTACCCTTCACTAGGTGTCGCGCAGTGGTCAAGTTTATAATAAAGTAGCTTCAGAGCCATCTGAAGGCCTAACACCTGCATATGCCGGCTTTTTTAATTTATGAATTTATTAAATACATGTACGTTATACATGTTATTTAGAACTTCAATTGAAATCTCCTGCACTTTATGTGATGACATAGATATTGTTAATTTGGAGGGTTTTGAGTTTGGTGTTTTTAAGGTGCGGGAAATGGTGCAACTAGTATATAGAATAATAATAGTAGGTGGTATTAGTCCATATTTTCACCAGCGTCTGCCCTTAAAAACATCTTCCAAAAAAAATTTTCAAAACCCCCCCCCCTTGCCGAAATCCTGGATCCGCGCCTGCTCTATTGTAAGTTAAGCCTAAATGTTTTTATTTATATCTTTTGATTGAATTAAGTTATAAGGATGGGAGTTTCACAGAAATATAGAGTTTTAAAAGGAGAATAACGTGGTATATATAACTCGAAATCTTCCTAAGTCGACTTAAGCGGTTATTGCTTGTGGCCACAGATATTTTTCTTATTTGGTATTCGGCTTCGGCTTCGGTTTTCGGCCGAATAAAGGATTATGCCGAATATTCGGCTACGGCTTCGGCTTTGGCCTAAAATTCCAGCTTCGGTCGGACACTACCTTTTACCATTAAATCCAAAGGTTTATACTTAATAATTAAAACTCTTTTGACAGCTGCATTGGTTATAAAGTCAGTTCAGAAGTTTGCCTTTGCTTTTGACTTAGGGAGAGCGATAGTTGGCTCAGCAGCACGGAGAGAGTGCCAAAATACCATAAAAATGCATAAGAAATACACGCAATGACACCAACAACTGCACACCTAAGTAACCAGCAAGTGACAATAAAAATGTCAACATTGCAATGTGTAACATTTAAGATTAGCAAGCAGATTTGTTCAAAGTTAAAAAAAAAGCGAGAGAGCTCAACGAGCAACGAGCGTGAGTTGAGATGTATAGATTAAACTTGATGAAGGTCTTGAGACTGTAGTTTGAGATACTAAGCTCGCTCGCTCGTAATATCCTCCACGAGATGAAGCAAGGATCTGCTCTCGCAGCGCAGAGGAATTCTATCGCTAGCCATGAATATTCTTATTGGTCATATAATCCTCAACAGGCATAAAGTAAACTTGGCCGCTCCATAAAACGACTTCTTTCGCAAAAAAGGAGGAGAAAAACAAGGTTTGATAGCCTTTCAGGGAAGTGTTAATGGATTTTCAATGTTCTTTGCGTGAAATTTACAACATTTTCTCACTCACTCATTGCGGGCAAATGGGAGTTTTTTTTTTTAACTGTGATGTTATATCATTTGGATTAGTCTCTCCAAATGTGAGTTGAGAGAAAACTCGCTCGACATCAGGTCGTATTGGACGAAAAAGATTTAGCTGATGTAATAAGCAGTATAAATAAAATATATCCCTGCTTTATGTCCATGGTCTAAAGGACTTATGAGTTTGCCTCCAGCCGACCTTAACAGATTCATCGAAGGAACCAAATGGTTCGATAAGGATGATGAACCGCAATAACAACACCGATCTCAGAAGGTTTATCGAGGCAACAAAAAAAATGGTTTCGTACGGATTGAGAACTATGATGACAACCAACCATGTCTATGGTCTATGATCTGTGATGTGTGATCTTATTATCTATGATCTATGGTCTATGATCTATGATGTATGCTCTATTATCTATGGTCTATGATCTATGATCTATGATCTCAGATCTATGATCCATGATCTATGATCAACGATCTACGATCTATAATCCATAATCTATAATCTATGATGTATGATCTATGATCTATGACCATGATCTATGATCCGTGATCTATGGTATATGATCTATAATCTATGGTGTATATCTATGATAACCAAACTCTGCCTGCGAATTTATCATACCACTCTCGTGAAAAAAGGTCTACACAAGCTTCAGTCACAATGAAAATTTTCTTCGAAAGAAAACACATACTAATAAGAACAAGTACAAGGGAAATTTTCGAAGCCAGAGAAACTTTACAAGTTAAATTATTGCTTTCTGCAAGCAAGTGACAACTGACAACACTGCCAATGTAAGCGAAATTCTTTAAGTCAGCCCTTCACGTCTCACTCAACTTAACACCTACCTCAAATAACAAATTTATTTTATTACTTTCGGCATTAAATTACTAAAAGTAAAATACAATTCTTAATAACTAAAAGGTAAAAATTTCTTTAATTTAAGCATTTACTTTACATAAAAGTAGCAGAGCGTTGAAAAGCGTATGGAAATGTTGCCATATAAAACAATATTACCTAATATACATAAAAGACATATGAACATTTAACGCATTTGCTAGTTTTTCATTTAAAATAATTTTCAAACACAATTGTTGTTGTTGCTGTTTTAACTGCTATTGCCGCTGCGTGTTTTATAACCTTACAAAAATTCCGCTTTAGCATTTAAATTGAGATTTCGCTTTGCTGCACAGCAACATTTGCCATCTTCCACAGATGGGCACGTGTTGTTGGAATTAATTTTGCCACAAAGTGACAAATCCTTGTTTGTGATTCGAGTGGTTGGGGCATTATGGGTTAAATTATAAATGTGAAAACACCCAGCGGGAAATACATATGTAAGAAACCAAAAGAAATGTTAACAGAGAGTATGAAAGGAAAAAATGGAAGGAGAGATTGGGAGAGAGAGATATAGAGTGTGTGAGATAAATAGATAGGATGACAGAGATAGAGAGAAGATAGAGTAAAGGCGGATTCATCGTTCGAGTTCAGAACTTTTTTTCCATGTGGTTGTTGTTGTGTTTTCGGAGTGTGAGAGGAATTGCGAAATATTCTGAACTATTTTTATTAGTTAACTCAAATTCAACTTTAGTTCTGAACTCGAACGATGAATCCGCCTTAAGTAAACAAATTAAAGAAATGAAGGGAAAAGAAGTGTGAGCATGAAAGCAAATAGAGCTATCTATCGGCAAACATAATTTCTTAGGTATCCTAGGTTAAGACTCTGATGATTATAGCAACCACTTTGAGAAGTCGAAGACTAGAAAATTAAGCTCAGCTAATGGTTAAAATTTCATAAAATAAACTTACTAGGCGCTTTTAGATTAAAAGTGCATTAATCTATCGATTAATTTATTTTTTATTGTATGATTATTTGGTTTATTTTTTTTTTTAATTATTTTTTTACCTTCTTAATTACATGTTAAGACAATTATTATTTTCAATCATTCAATTCAATTATTTCTGTTTTTTTAGTCACCTTATTAATCAATTAATCGATTAATTTTTGTTTTTCTTAGCTGAACAAATAAAAAAAAATTTTAAATTATATAAAACGAAATAATCTTATAATTGAAAATAATTAAACAATTAAAAATAATTAAGCAATTAAAAATAATCAAGCAATTAAAAATAATTAAGCAATTAAAAATAATTAAGCAATTAAAAATAATTAAGCAATTAAAAATAATTAAGCAATTAAAAATAATTAAGCAATTAAAAATAATTAAACAATTAAAAATAATTGAGCAATTAAAAATAATTAAGCAATTAAAAATAATTAAGCAATTAATAATAATTCTTCTTCTTGATTGGCGCTTAACCGTCTAGACGATTCTGGCCGAGTCCAACAGAGCGCGCCAATTGCTTCTGTTTCGTGCAGCATGGCGCCACTTGGGAACACCTAGGGAGGCAGCATCGCTGTCCACCTGATTTTCCCAACGCAGTGGAGGTCTCCCTTTTCTTTTGCGTTCAGCGGGTTTCGATAGAAATGCTTTCTTAGCCGGAGCGCCTTCGTCCATTCTCACGACATGACCTGCCCAACGCAGCCGCTGGATCTTTATTCGCTGAACAATGTCGATGTCTGTGTAAAGCTCGTACAGCTCATCGTTAAATCTCCGTCGATACTCGCCCACGCCAACGCGCAAAGGTCCATAAATCTTACGAAGAACTTTTCTCTCGAATACTCCAAGTGCCATCTCATCTGATTTTGAAATTGTCCATGCTTCTGCGCCGTACATGAGGACTGGAACGATGAGCGTCCTGTAGAGTGTGATTTTTGTTTGTCGAGAGAGGACTTTACTTTTCAGTTGCCTACTTAGTCCGAAGTAGCATTTATTGGCAAGCGTGATTCTTCGTTGGATCTCCGTGCTGACATCATTCTTGGTGTTAATGCTGGTTCCCAGATAGACGAAGTCCTTAACAGTTTCGAATTTGTAGCTATCAACATTGACGTGGCTGCCAAGGCGTGCTGTTTCTTTGTGTGATGACAGGAGGTACTTCGTCTTGTCCTCGTTGACCGCCAAACCCATTTTCTTAGCCTCTTTATCCAGCTTGGAGAAGGCAGAACATACGGCGCGCGTGTTAGTGCCAATGATGTCGATGTCATCGGCGTACGCCAGCAGTTGCACACTCTTGTGATATAAGATGCTTCCTGTATGGTTAAGTTCTGCAGCTCGTATTATCTTTTCCAGCATCAAATTGAAGAAGTCGCACGAAAGAGAGTCACCTTGTCTGAAACCTCGTTTGGTCTCGAACGGCTCGGAGAGGTCCTTCCCAATTCTGACGGAGCTGGTGGTGTTAGTCAATGTCATTTGGCATAGCCGTATAAGTTTAGCAGGGAAACCAAATTCAGACATTGCGGCATACAGGCAATTCCTATTCGTGCTATCAAAAGCGGCTTTAAAATCGACAAAGAGATGGTGTGTGTCGGATCCTTTTTCATGGGTTTTTTCCAATATTTGTCGTATTGTGAAGATCTGGTCGATGGTAGATTTACCAGGTCTGAAGCCACACTGATAAGGTCCAATCAGATTGTTGACGATAGGCTTCAGTCTTTCGCACAATACACTTGCTAAGACCTTATATGCGATATTCAGGAGGCTTATCCCACGATAATTGGCGCGTACTGTGGAGTCTCCTTTTTTGTGGATTGGGCAGAGCACACTTAAGTTCCAATCGTCGGGCATGCGCTCGTCCGACCATATTCTGCATAGGAGTTGATGCATGCTCCTTATCAACTCTTCGCCACCATGTTTGAATAGCTCGGCTGGCAAGCCGTCAGCGCCCGGGGCCTTGTTATTCTTAAGCCTAGATACTGCTATTCGCACTTCGTCATGATCAGGTGGTGGAACATGCCTACCATCATCTGCTATTGGGGATTCGGGTCGTACATCTTCTCCTTCCGCACTTTCACTGTTGCCATTATCTAGCAAGGAGGAGAAGTGATCCCTCCACAACTTAAGTATGCTCTGGACATCAGTTACCAGATCACCGTTATCATTCCGGCAGGAATTTGCCCCGGTCTTGAAACCTTCAGTCATCCGCCTGATTTTTTGGTAGAATTTTCGAGCATCGTTCCTACCCGCCAGCATCTCAAGCTCTTCACACTCGCGCCTTTCAGCCTCCCTTTTCTTCTTTCGAAAAAGGCGCCTCTCTTCCTTCTTCGCCGTTCGATAACGCTCCCATACGCTTCGCGTTGCGCCCGCACACAATGTAGCCCTGTAGGCGGCGTTCTTTCTTTCCGAGGCATCGCGACATTCCTTGTCGTACCAGGTGTTCTTGTGGGCTCGCTTGTATCCTATAGATTCCTCAGCGGCGATACGAAGTGATTAATAATAATTACGCAATTAAAATAATTAAGCAATTAAAAATAAATATGCAACAAAAAAAATATTTGAATAATTTTGATTAGAAGATTATTTCTTATTATTTTTAATGGCTATTGTGTGTGTGTGTGTGTGTGTGCTTTGGACAAGTCTTATCGTGAGAATGGATGAAGGTGCTACGGCACAGAAAATATTTCTATCGAAACCCGCTAAAGGCAGATGAAAAGGAGATCAGTTGGAGAGTGACACGTCGTCCCTTGGTATTTCCAATTGGCGGCAGGCAGCACGAAACATAAATGAGTGGTCAAAATCGTGTAGATGGTTACGAGCCAAGTAAGAATAATAAGTAATACTAGTATCGCCGGTGGTCGAAATTCGACCATGCAATTTATTTTTTCAACTTTGTATTGGTACAAAAATTATTCCTTTTCGCGGAGATAAGCAACACTTTCCAAATTCCAGTTGTACCGCAACACTGATTTGCCCTTTTGATCACGTTCCGACGCGAAATCATGTTTAAAATCAAGGCAGTTCTAGGAAGGTAGGCCCGGTGGTGAGCGCTTTTAAATTAAAGCGACTCTTCAACTGTGTTTACGATATTTGTAAACACGTTTACGATATCTATTTATCTTAACTAAAAGTTTTATTTATTAATCATAAAGAAATTAAATAATTTATAGAAAAAATTATATGCCTATGCACTGCTCCTCACCCATATGAACACATCCATATCAATTTTATGTGGATATGAGTATGTTAAATGTGCAAAACAGCCTGGCAATTGTTTGTATGGGAAAAATGTTAGCCTATTAATATATAGATAAAGATTAAGAAGAAGTAATATAAAGAGTAAGAAGAAGTAATATAAAGAGCTTTCCGTGCTTGTCACAAAAATCTTCTTCCGCATTGCACTCCCTTTCCATTTCCTATTGGGGCCTTTTTGGCTCATTTGAGCTCGCATGTCTCACGCATATGTGATCACGTAAAAAACATAAACAACAAACAATGTAATGCGGCAAAGTGCGGGAGAGGGGGTATACAAAATAAATGACGAACTGCGTAGAGGAATGAATGAGTGCGAAAATAAATGAATGAATGAATGAGCGAACGAGCAAATGATTGCGGAAGCAGAATAAACGGAAATTTTATGAAATGAATGCGATGAAATAAAAAGCAAATAAAAACAAAAAATAAATAAGAAATGCGTGCGTGTGTGTGTGAGATGTTCAAGGTGGATGCGTTGCAGTCGAAATGAAAATGGCAGTAAAGTAAAAAAAAGAGCTATGAAGGATTGTGTATTGCAGATTAGCGGAGGACTTGGGAATTTAAGGGGGGAAATGGTACATGCAGCCGGAGGAATGGCAAAGCGAGTAAGGGAATGGTGCTGATAAGAATGAGAATGCTTTTTGTAGTGGGAGAAATGGCTCTTGGAGAATTGGCTTTACGTGGGGGGAGAATGACTTCTGGAGGCAAGAAATTACTTCTGGAGGGGAGCAATGTGTTTTTTGGCAGTGGAAAAATGTCTTTCGGCAGGTGTAAGTAAGAAATGCCGCTGACAAAAAAAAAAAAACTCAATCAACAATCTTCACAACCTCAGCGGCCAAACTCACAAAACATCTGCGATGAGTGCGTGCTGAGGAAGCTGCTGCGGCTGAAATTGGGCGCCCCGTTTGAACCAGATGATGACATGAAATGCAGCGCGCTCGGTCCCTTAACGCTGCTCAAGTGACGGCTGATTAACGGATATGCGCATTGTTTTTGTTGTTATTGTTACATTTTAAATGGCATTTCGTCGTCATTTTACTATGTCGTTTCGGCTGCATTTAAAGGGGGCACACGAGACGAGCGCTGCTATTAAAATGGCGACACCAAAAGCGTACGACACGTTCAAGTGACAAGAGGTGAGTTGGAGCTGTGGTTGTGGTTGGGTTTGGGGTTTGAGGTTGTGGTTGTGGTTGGTTTGGTGTTGTAGTTGGGGTTGGGATTGGGGTTGGGGTTGGTTAGCTGAAGCTGTGAGAGTTGTGAAGGCATTTCATCATAGGTTACACACTTTTTTTGTTGTAAACAGTTAACAAATAGGAAACACTCAACGAGAAATACCTGCGCGTCAACAGCTGAGACGTGAAATCGCCATAACCTCGGCCCGGGTTACGCTGCCATTACATGGTGGCAACAAAACGTTTATTATAATCCCAGTTTGTACGTATGTATGTACATTAGACTGTCTCGCAAAAGAAAAAAATTGGCTAGAATCCATCTCCAACAACAACAACAATCACAACAAAAACAATGTCAACAACAATAATAATACAAATAAATTAAAATTTGCATACGTAAAAAGCTCATTAACCCTGAGCGCACCATTGGGGTAATTGCCGCCCTGGTCTTCGGCAATTTCAGAAAAAGTTCGCCGTACATAGTGAATGTATTTCTGGAAGAAAACAACTTTTTAGGGCCACCCTAGTATTCGCCCAATTATATTTTTCTTCACACATACATATCTTCGGCATTTATAGTCGGATTTTCAGGCTTGATACAGCAAATTTTTTGTCTCAAAAAGAGAATTTTTCCTGTTTTCTGGAAGAAAACAACTTTTTAGGGCCACCCTAGTAGTCGCCCAGTTATATTTTTCTTCATATCTTCGGCGTTTATAGTCGGATTTTAAGGCTTCGTACAGCAAATTTTTTGTCTCAAAAAGAGTACTTTTCCTATATATAAAATTATTATATTTTTTGTCTCAAAAAGAGAACTTTTCCTATATATAAAATTATTAACCCGAAGTGCGCCACTGGGTACTTACTATCTATCCCAAACTTAAAAAAATAAAAAAATAAAATCGTCGTATGCACTCTCATAAATGCTTATAATGTATTGATGGCAGAAACTTCTGACAAAAAATTAAAAAAAAAAAAATTTAGGACCACCCTAGTAGTCGTCGAATTACATATTTCTTTATAACTTCGGCATTTATAGTCGGTATTGAAAGTGCGATACATCAACGTTTCTGTATGGAGTAGTGAATTTCTCTAACAGCAGCTCATTAACCCTAAGTGTGCCATTGGGGTACTTATGACCTAGATTTTTTAAAGAAAATTCGCCGTACTCCCTGTTATAGTATAATGCATGTTTGGGACATATTTTCGAAAAAAATAATTTTTAGCATTACCCTAGTAGTCGCCCATTCTACATTTTTATACTCAGCTGTACTAGTACACAGAGTATTATAGTTTTGATTTCCTAACGGTGGATTGTAACAGAATGAAATAATCGAGATAGATATAGACTTATATATATCAAAATGATCAGGGTGAAAAGAGAAATCGATTGAGCCATGTCCGTCCGTCTGTCCGTCTGTCCGTCTGTGAGCACGATAACTCGCGCAAAAATTGAGATATTTTGATGAAATTTGAAATGTAAGTTGGTATCAAGACAGAAACGGATGGTATTGAAAATGGGCGAAATCGGACCATGACCACGCCCACCTCCCCTATATAGTAAAAATCGCAAATTTTGTATCTCAGTCACTAATAGAGTGGCCGCTGTGGTGCAGTGGGTAGAGTGCTCGCCTGCTATGCCAGAGGTCTCGGGTTCAAACCACGGTCCGAGCCAAACACCAAAACAATTTTTCTAATTAGTAAAAATCCAATTATTGGGTTTTTTAAGAGCAGTGGTCACCTCTCGGCAGTGGGCGGCATACCCTCCGAGTGTATTTCTGCCATGAAAAAGCTTCTCACAAAAAATGCGTTCGCCGTTCGGAGCCGGCATAAAACTGTAGGTCCACCCAATTAGTAGGAAAAACAAAAAGGAGCATACCTCACATTGGGAGAGAAGCTCGGCCATAAAACCCGCCAGAGTTATAATAGCGCCATTGTATTATATTATTATAATAGAGCTAGAGTGATAAAATTTCACACACGTATTGAGCTCAGGCCCTTATGAAGAAATATGGTGAAATTTTGGAAAATGGGCGGTGCCACGCCCACTTATTAAGGGGCAAACATTGAAAGTTTTATGAGTCATAACTCAGAAACCGTTGAAGATATATCGATGAAATTTGGTAGGCGTGATATACTTACTTAGGCAAACGTTTGGACGAAAAATTGCCAAAATCGGTTGACGACCACGCCCACTTTTATATATGAATATTACAAAGTGACCTAATAACAAGTAAGGAAGCCTAAGTTCGAGTAGAATCGAACATTAGATACTCAGCTGTATGCTTTCATTGTTTGTTTGCGTTTGTTCGATATAGGGTGTATTTTATATGACACGAGTGCTGCATAAACAGGGCGCAGCCACGCCCATTTTCAAAATTTGTATCAATCATCCAAATAAGCATATAAATATTATTGTTAGTGCAAAATTGCATCCCTCTATGACTTTTAGTTACCCGAGCTTCTCTCCCAATTCGAGGTGTGCTCCTTTTTGTTTTTTCCTACTAATTGGGTGGACCTACAGTTTTATGCCGGCTCCGAACGGCGAATGCATTTTTTGTGAGAAGCTTTTTCATGGCAGAAATACTCTCGGAGGGTATGCCGCCCACTGCCGAGAGGTGACCGCTGCTCTTAAAAAACCCAATAATTGGATTTTTACTAATTAGAAAAATTTGTTTGGCTCGGACCGTGGTTTGAACCCGAGACCTCTGGCATAGCAGGCGAGCACTCTACCCACTGCACCACAGCGGCCAACTAACACATGTTATAAAAGTGTATAAACCAAGTTTCGTCATAATATCTCAGTTATTTTTCGAGTAATAGGCACGTAGATTCCTTTGTATAAAAAGAGGCGGTGCCACGCCCATTTTCCAAACTTTTTTATTTTTTGTTTCCGGTCTATTGTAGAACTCATGTCACAAAATTTCAGTGATAGATCTTTATATTTGACAGAGATATCGCTTAAAATGTTTTTATTAGGTCACTTTATAATACCCATATATAAAAGTGGGCGTGGTCGTCAACCGATTTTGGTAATCTTTCGTCCACACATTTGGCTAAGTAAATATATCACGCGTACCAAATTTCATCGATATATCTTTAACGGTTTCTGAGTTATGGCTTATAAAACTTTCAATATTTGCCCCTTAATAAGTGGGCGTGGCACCGCCCATTTTCCAAAATTTTTATAATTTTTGTTTTATTTCCCTAGTTGGTCTCCTGCCACAAAATTTCAGTGATAGATCTTTATATTTGACAGAGATATCGCTTAAAATGTTTTTATTAGGCCCCTTTATAGTTCCCATATATAAAAGTGGGCGTGGCCGTCAACCGATTTTGATAATTTTTCGCCAAAACATTTGTCTAGGTAAGCAAATTACGCATACCAAATTTCATCGATATATCTTCAACGGTTTCTGAGTTATGACATATAAAACTTTCAATGTTTGACCCTTAATAAGTGGGCGTGGCACCGCCCATTTTCCAAAACTTCAACAAATTTCTTCATAAGGGCCTGAGCTCAATACGTGGGTAAAATTTTATCACTCTAGCTATATTAGTGGCTGAGATACCAAATTTCCGATTTTTTCTATATAGGAAAAGTGGGCGTGGTCATGGTCCGATTTCGCCCATTTTCAATACCAACCGTCCCAGTCTCGATACCAACTTGCATTTCAAATTTCATCAAAATATCTCAATTTTTACGCGAGTTATCCTGCGTACGGACGGACGGACGGACGGACGGACGGACGGACGGACGGACGGACGGACGGACGGACGGACGGACGGACGGACATGGCTCAATCGATTTCTCTTTTCACCCTGATCATTTTGATATATATAAGTCCATATCTATCTCGATTATTTCATTATGTTACAATCCACCGTTATGAAATCAAAATTATAATACTCTGTGTACTAGTACAGCTGAGTATAAAAACATTTTAAGCGATATCTCTGTCAAATATAAAGATATATCATTGAAATTTTATGGAAGGTGTCCAACTATGGACATAAAACAAAAAATACAAAAATTTTGGAAAATGGGCGTGGCACCGCCTCTTTTCAGACAAAGGAATCAACGAGATTTCGGAGCCCATAACTCGACAAATAATTGAGATATTATAACGAAACTTGGTTTAGGCACTTTTATAACTTGTGTTAATAGACACGCAAAAATTTATTGAAATCGGTTATGACCACGCCTACTTTTTAACAAAGATATTTCTGGAACACCCTTTGGGAATTTGTAACGTGACATCTTTGTAACTCATAAAGGGATGAAATTTTGCACAAAGAATAATATTCATAAGCTTAGTTGGATGACTGATAAAAATTTTGAAAATGGGCGTGGCTACGCCCACTTTATGCAGCATTCGCTTTATATAAAGTACACCGTGTTTCCATCAAACGCAAACAAACACTGATAGCATACAGCTGAGTATCTAATGTTCGATTCCACTCGAACTTAGGCTTCCTTACTTGTTCTCCATATCTTCGGCATTTGTAATTGGATTTTAATATTTGATACATCAGTGTTTTTGTCCGAGGAATGGAATTTTTTCTAACGAATATCCTTTACCCTAACTGCACCATAGGGGTGCTTAAGACCCTGTTCCCCGACATTTATGTATACACGGATCTTAAAGTTTGATACATCAATGTTTTTGTCTCAAGAGCATTTTTCCTACAGAATAAGCTTAACCCTAAGTGCACCATTGGTGTACTTTCGATCCCAACTTGAGGCATTTACATATCGTCGGATCTTAAAGTTTCTTAAATCAACGTTTTATATGGAGTAGGGAATTTCGAAAACGGAAGCTCATTAAGTCTAAGCGCGCCATTGGGCTACTTTCGACCCCATTTATTGTCGGATCTTAAAGTTTGTTACATCAACGTTTTTATATCGAGACGGAATTTTCTCCATACGGAAGCTCATTAACCCTAAGCGCGCCATTGGTGTACTTACGACCCAGCTCGCAGTTGATAACATCCCATAGCATTTTCTAATGCCATCACACTAAAGACCGTCAAAGATTATTAATTCTGCATAAAAAAATATAGAACTTAATTCAGTGGAGGGCGGCAAACTTTTTTCGATACGCTCTAATGTAAGATGTACATAAGTATATGATGAATGTGTCTGTGCGCGTTGCTGTTGTAATTTATATAAATGCCGAGAGCTGGGCTGCTCACTTCTGTTGTATATTTTACCTATTTCGTTTGCTCGGCTGAGGCACCAAGTCACAGTTCGTATTATTATGGACTTTTCTCAGCTTCAATGGCTACAATCACGTTTGCTCGTACATACATACATATGTAAATGTCATATGAAATTAATATGAGAATTTCAATCAAGTAAAATTACAAATGGGACATAAACAGGATGGAGGTAAATGGCAATGCTAGGTAATAAAAGGTAAAGTTATAGAGCGAAAGGAAGAGAGGAAGCACTGCGAAGCGCCTAGAGAGTACAAAGGAACAGCGTCCATGCCTTGAAATTTCTAAAGTTTTTGTCACCCAAATGTTCTGGTTTTGGTCTACAGTTCTGCGGTGCATGCCCATATCAATTATTGAAACTAGGGAACGAACTCATCTACAAGAAATGAGTGGGAAGATGGTAAGCTCGCTCAGATATTTGACGTTTCAGTTTTCACCGAGGCGTCCAAGATGGTGGGCGGAGTGGCAGCGGGTAACTTTGCAACTCAGCCGAACACTACCATATCAATGAGACTACCGCGGACACGGCGCGCATTTTCAACAGGAAGTTTTAAAATCCAGAAACTACAAAATCCAAACAGTTTAAAATCCAGAGATAACATAAACCAGAGAGGACAAATTTCCGACAAATTATAATCCAGACAAGGCAAAATCCAGACAGGGCTATCACTTACGGGTGTGTAACGAAATCCCGAAAAACAAAATCCAGAAACACATAATCCAGAAATACACAATCCAGATTCGACCAAATCCCGACCAATCAAAATCCAGACACGACCAAATCCAGACCAATAAAAATCCAGACACGACCAAATCCAGACTAATCATAATCCAGACACTACACAATCCAGACAAAAAAATCCCGACAAATATAAAAATAGTTTAAAAAAAATCGCGCGATTTTTTTTAAACTATTTTTATATTTGTCGGGATTTTTTCACGTTTAATAAGCATCATAACAGTGTTATTGTTTTTGATTTTATTGTTGTTGTTGGTGTTGGTAAAGATCTGGTTGTTGTTTCTTTCGTCTTCTTCATTTTCTTCTTCTTCTTCTTCTTCTTCTTCTTCTTCTTCTCCTTCTTCTTCTTCTTCTTCTCCTTCTTCTTCTTCATCATCACCATTCTTCTTCTTCTTCTTATTTTTATTCTTCTTCATCATCATCATCATCATCATCAACGTCATCATCCTCATTCTTCTTCTTCTTCTTTTTTCTTCTTCTTCTTCTTATTTTTATTATTCTTCTTCTACTCCTTCTTTTTCTTCAAAATCACCATTCTTCTTCTTCTTCTTATTTTTATTCTTCTTCATCATCCTCATCCTCATTCTTCTTCTTCTTATTTTTATTCTTTTTCTTTTTATTTTTATTCTTCTTCATCATCATCATCATCGTCATCATCCTCATTCTTCTTCTTCTTCTTATTTTTATTCTTCTTCCTGCTTCTTCTTATTTTTATTCTTCCTCTTCTTCTTATTTTTATTCTTCTTCATCATCGTCATCATCCTCATTCTTCTTCTTCTTATTATTTTTATTCTACTTTTCCTGCTACTTCTTCCTCATCTTCTTTTTCTTGCTCCTGATATTACTTTTACGCTTGTGCTTTCGAATTGAATTTCGCTTTCAAATAGAGCTACAGAGTGATGGCCCTGTCTAGATTTTGGCTTATCGGGATTATGATCTGTCTGGATTTTGTCTTGTCTGGATTATGATTTGTCGGGATTTTGTCCTGTCTGAATTTTAAACTGTCTGGATTTTGTAGTTTCTGGATTTTTAAAATTGTCTGGATTATGTCCTGTCGGGATTTTAAAAATTCGGGATTACGGAGCGCACCCATCACTTACATAGCTCTATTTGAAAGCGAAATTCAATTCGAAAGCACAATCGTAAAAATAATATCAGGAGAAAGAAAAGGAAGATGAGGAAGAAGTTGAGGAAGAAGAAGTAGCAGAAAAAGGAGAATAAGAAGAAGAAGAATAAAAATAAGAAGGAGAAGAAGAAGAAGAATGAGAATGATGACGATGATGATGATTATGATGATGAAGAAGGAGAATGAAAATAAGAAGAAGAATGAGGATGATGAAGAAGAATAAAAATAAGAAGAAGAATAATGATGATGATGATGATGATGATGAAGAAGAATAGAAATACGAAGAGGAAGAAGAATGAGAATGATAAAGAAGAATAAAAATAAGAAGAAGAGGAAGAAGAATAAAAATAATAATAAGAAGAAGAAGAATGAGGATGATGACGATAATGATGATGAAAAAGAAGAAGATGAAACAACAGAACAACCAGATCCTTACCAACACCAACAACAACAACTACAATAAGAAGAAGAAGAAGAAGAAGAAGAAGAATGAGAATAAGAAGAATAAGAGGAAGAAGAAGAATGAGGATGATGACGGTGATGATGATGAAGAAGAAGAAGAAGAAGAAGAAGAAGATGATGAAAGAAACAACAACCAGATCCTTACCAACACCAACAACAATAAGAAGAAGAAGAAGAATGAGAAAAAATACGAATAAGAGGAAGAAGAATGAGGATGATGACGATGATGATGATGAAGAAGAAGAAGAAGATGATGAAAGAAACAACAACCAGATCTTTACCAACAGCAACAACAACAATAAGAAGAAGAAGAAGAAGAAGAAGAATGAGAATAAGAAGAATAAGGGGAAGAAGAAGAATGAGGATGATGACGATGATGATGATGAAGAAGATGATGATGAAAGAAACAACAACCAGATCCTTACCAACACCAACAACAACAATAAGAAGAAGAAGAAGAAGAATGAAAAAAAATACGAATAAGAGGAAGAAGAATGAGGATGATGACGATGATGATGATGAAGAAGAAGATGATGAAAGAAACAACAACCAGATCTTTACCAACAGCAACAACAACAACAACAATAAGAAGAAGAAGAAGAAGAAGAAGAAGAAGAAGAAGAGTGAGAATAAGAAGAATAAGGGGAAGAAGAAGAATTAGGATGATGACGATGATGATGATGAAAGAAACGACAACCAGATCCTTACCAACACCAACAACAACAATAAAATCAAAAACAATAACACTGTTATGATGCTTATTAAACGTGAAGAAATCCCGACAAATACAAAAATAGTTTAAAATAAATTTTTTGTCTGGATTGTGTAGTGTCTGGATTTTGATTGGTCTGGATTTGGTCGTTTCTGGATTTTGATTGGTCGGGATTTGGTCGAATCTGGATTGTGTATTTCTGAATTATGTCTTTCTGGATTTTGTTTTTCGGGATTTCGTTACACACCCCTGGTCAGTCAATTTATGGAGTGGGCCATGGACTCAGCAGCTAGTCGACATAGCGTATCTCCGTTTTGGCTGCTGGGGCACTGCGATATTCCGGCAAACGAAATGGCTGATGAGTTAGGCACGGCAAGACTGGGGTCTTGTTGTAGCAGAGGTGGAGGAGGTTCTTGCGCCGCTGGGTTTCATCAAGGGCCAAATCTTGCGGCACTCTAGTTTGAGGAGGCTAAAACAGGGTGGAAACGTTTGCCACTCTGCAGGTTCTGTAGAAGTCTGTGGACCTCATGCAACGAAATGCGATGCTCAGCTATTGCTAAGTATGGACAGGAGAGGAACTTTCCGCTTAACTGCGTTTTTCACAGGAGATTGAGCTATTGGTACATGCACGCGGCCCGCCTTTGTCTTAGACGTCATTATGACGTCACTCAGTAGAAAAGATTGATAGAGTTCAGTTACAGAAACTCAGTGCAGGGAACGAACTAGGTTGCAATGTGCTTCTACTTTGGACACTGGTAAAGGTTGATTTCTTAAGCTACACGATTCTTCAGCTGACTCAAGCTGAAGTACTTATGGGGCAATCGGTGAAATTGTGAAACCTCCGCGCATGCGTGTCAAAAACTCTTGAAGAGGGAAATAGAAATCCCCTTTTTCAATTACAACATTTAATTTCCACTCACAAATAACAACAACAATCAAGTGCATAAAATTTCTTGCAAAACTTTACGTTTCCACAATTGCATTTGTTTAACGGCCGCTGAGAGTTGCACCAAATTGACACGATTCTCTGCCGTTTCATCCGTCAGCGCCTTACGCAGATGCCGCATCACGCGATTCATGCGTCGATCGCGCGCCTTGTAGACGTAGCCGGCATTGCGTGCCGCTTCCAAATAACACTTTTTAACGTTGGGTGGCATGCGTGACCAAGTTTCGCCCGCTTCAGCCGCTATCAGCCAAGCCGGTGATCGATGGCGTTGGTTGTGACGACGTTTTTGGTGCTTCAGGCAGATGGAACGCCGATATTCGCTCAGAAAGTTCATGAAAGCATTTCGGCTGTACGAAGCTTTGGCGCATGTTGATGAGGCTGCCGCTGCCGCTGATGCTGCTGAAGCTGCTGCTGGTGGTTCCGACGTGCGCGCGCAACATAATTTTACCATCTTTTAATTACAAAAAAAAAACAAAAAAAAAAATATTCTTTAGGCTGCTAGGAATTTATTTATTATTTTTTTTTTTTAGATTTTGACACTTTTGTGATTGAATTATGCATGTACATTAGGTTGGTTCTCAATTATATGCAGACAAATATATCGATCAAATATGTATATCATATTTCCTCAAGCTGACCACTAGCTAGATCCCACATAGCATTTGGAACAGGGCTGCTCAACGCTCTCGTATTGAAAGTACAAAACTCAATACATTACAAATTTTGTATATGCACTGAAAAATTTTTGTGCTCATTTAAATTTTTTTATGAATTCCAATAAAATATTATTTTAGAATCTATTTTCAAATGGTAGTATCACATACATAAAATTTTTTTATATTTTTTATATGAAAATTTTTTGAATACAAATTTTTTACAGCCCAGCAGTATTTATCAGCTGGAAAACAGCACATATTTCCTACTGAATATTCAGTAGAGATGTAGTTCTAAAATCTGAACTTTCTCTTTCGTTTTTATATAAAGGTGGCGTCGAAAATCAACTACCTGAAAACTGCAGAACGAGAAGGGAGAGTTTCTGTATGAAAAAAGGCCTGAATACGCAGGGAGAACTTCCATAGCATATATTTCAATACACCTGATGGCTTCACTTCGTGTTCAGTTATTTTTTCAGCAATGAATTTTGAACTCAGTTTCAGGTTATTTTTCATACTGAATATTCTACTGAATATGCACCTCCTAACCTCAAATACTGCTGGGAGTGCTTTCATTTTTTGAATTTTTTTTCATTACACATTTGTTATTGTAAATTTCGATTTCTTACGGCAGTGCTCGAGCTCCTATACAAAGTGCCTTTGCTCTGCACATTCAATATGAATCATAGGAACATACATATAAATTTTTTTTTATATCTTAGTGCTTATGGGAGTGCAAAGAAAATTTTATTTTCATATTTGAAGTGAAAATATGTATCTGTGCCTATGGTTCGGAACAAAACAAAAACAATTGTGCTTTGAGTGCCTATGAGGTGAGCAGCCCTGATTTGGAAGATTGTTTAATGAAAACTGACTGCGCCGAGTCTTTTTCGATCCCCTTTGATGATCAATAATAATAACCCACGCCCTCCAATCCCGCCCGACCGCACGAGAGGCGCACCCGCATGACGTACGGATATTTTTTATTTACATAAAACGCCGAGGTGTTGAGTGGCAGGAGTTTGTTAAGCGTCGAGATCTTAAACTGCTCAGCTACAGAGAAATAAAATCATCAGCTGAGTATAGTATATTTGAAGTTAGTCTTGAGAATTATAACAGAATAATCGCTACTATGTGTTAAGATAAGACAGTATTTTTTCCCTTATAAGATTAAGGAGCTTTAAACGGCTAGTATACGGTGGAAGATTGTAACCAGAATCCTAAGGCAAATTTCTTAAAGCAAAAAGCAAAAACTGGTTTTTGGACTGACTCTAAGCGATCAGAGTGAATCTGATAGTATGGATTCCAAACTATGGAACCATATTCCAATATAGGTCTTACTAAAGTTGTAAAGAGTGTTTTAGTTATGTATGGGTCGCTGAATTCCTTTGACCAACGTTTTACAAACGCTAAGACACCTCTTGCCTTAATTGCTGTAGCATTAATATGAATGTTAAAACTAAGTTTGCAGTCCATTATTACACCTAAATCCACAAACTCATTTACTTGTTCGAGACCTAAGCCATTTATTGCATAAGAAGCTCGCTGTACGGTTTTCCGGGAAAAGCGCATGAATTTACATTTATTGAGGTTAAGTGGCATTAAGTTAGTGTCACACCAAGAAACTAAGGAATTTAAATCTTCCTGAAGCAAAGTTCTATCATCAAATGAAGAGATTGATCTAAAAAGCTTTACGTCGTCCGCATACAATGAAATTTTTGAGTGTTTAATTGTAGTAGTTATATCGTTAATGAATAGCAAAAACAGAATTGGGCCAAGGTGACTGCCTTGAGGAACTTCTGAAGTAACATTAATAATAGACGAGTTAGCATTTTTGAAAATCACCCTTTGTGTTCTATTTAAAAGATATGAAGATATCCATTGCAAAAGGCTGGGCTGAAAGCCAAGAAGATCAAGTTTAAGAATCAGCAAGGAGTGATTGACTTTATCAAATGCTTTGCTGAAGTCCGTGTATATAACATCAGTGGGTAAGTTTTGAGAAAATCCATTAGAAACACTAGTGGTAAACTCCAGTAGGTTTGTGACCGTTTAAAACTGATTAATCACCTCTGCGATTAGAATAAGGCTCGAAAATGAGTCACACCAGCTATTGAAAAGTGATTTTATTTTTTATTATATAAAAATCACCTAGCTGAGTCTTTTTCGATCCCCTTTGTTGATTAAAAAAATAATTTATCATAAATTGATCATGCTAAAGATCGAAATGTGCTCGATTACTTTGCTTTTTTAGAAAAAAAAAGAAATATTACTGAGCAAGCCGAGTACATAAAGCTATAATTTTTCAAAATAAATTTCACAGAATTTTATATTAGATTTCGGTATTGATGGTTCCGAATGTTGTAGAGCAGGAACACATGGATGTGTGTCTTCCGTGTTGCCGTACATGAGAGTGCCAAAATGGGCATATGCATTTTCATAGGAATTCATTTATGGATTGAAATTTTTATATGTTAAACTCTTTATTTGCTTAATATTATTTTAGGCTTAAAATCTGTTTCAAAAGTTCCAACCAATATGGACTGAGGGTGACCGTGGAAGTTCTTTTTGCGATATTGGTCAAGGTAAGGCTAAGGGTAGAATATGTATAAGGATAGAAGATAGGAAAGAAATGCGGTTGTAAACTGACCCAAAAATGATAGGAAAAAGAGTACAAAAGTATTAGAAAAAGATTAGAAATTGATCAGAAAGTTACTGAAGAACGACCCAAAAAAGATTCGAAAATGACCAGAAAAACGATTGAAAAATTACCCAAAAAAGATTGGAAAGCCAATTGAAAATGATGAGAAAAACGAAGAAAAATGACCCTAAAAAGATTCAAAAACGATTCAAATGACCAAAATAAGATTCAAAATCGAAAAAAATAAAACCGAAAGGGACTAGAAAATTATTAAAATGCGATTAAAATAAGACTCGAAAACGACTCCCCAAGAAGAGTTGGAGGTAGGGTACCATTTTCTACAGACGAGAGGCTCTTTTATGATCAGAAAATGAGCGCATTTTCCATTATTTTAAACGTGCATAGGGATGGAAAAAGACTGGAATATGATAAAAAAATTCACAAAATGCTATGTGGGATGCTAACATAGTCGAAGTTACCAAAATATACAAAATATAGGTTTATGAAGAAAAAAGTAAATGGGCGATCCTAAAAAAATTTTTCCCCGTAAAGCCTTCCAAGTATACATACATAATATGAGTGGAAGTAGGTACGGCGTACTTTGTTATAAATTTAAGATTCGACTGTCAATGGCGAGAATTTGAGCGATTATTAGGGGGCTTCTAAAAAATGCAGTTCACCTTAATGAGCTCCCGTAAGAGAAATTCTTTTTCTACAGAAAAAAGACGTTACCAACTTTTTGATGCGGTAATAAATGCCGAAGTTATGAAGAAAGATGTAATAAATGTATAATAGGGTGGTTCTAAAAATTTTTTTTTGGAAATGTTATCCAAGCATACTTAGTATATGAAGAGTACGGTGAACTTTGTTTTAAGTTTCAAATCCGACTATAAAAACCGAAAATATGAGTCATTATTAGGGTGGTTTTTTGGAATTTGTAAATTTTTTTCTGGCAGCAAAAAAACATTTCTGGAAAGAAAATTGTTATTACTAGGGTTGTCCTAAACAAATTTTTGTCGGAAACACTTTCCGGCAATAATTTTTTTGAGTATTTTTTATTAGGGTGGCCCTAAAATTTTTTTCGGGTGTTTTCCGTTTTTCTGTTCTGAATTTTTTCTTCGCAAAAACTTTTAAAAACATTATTAACTTTAAAAACACTTGTGAATCTTTTTTCTGGCAGCAAAAAAATTTTTCTTCGCAAAAACTTGCAAAACACTTGTGAATCTTTTTTCTGACAGCAAAAACTTTTTCCAAAATTTTTTCTTCGGAAAAACACTTAAAAAACTTTTGTCTGAATTTTTCTGGCAGCAAAAACACTTTTTATTGTTAGGGTTGTCCCAAAAAAAATTTTTTTTCAAGGAAATGCTTAACTGAAAAACTAAATTTTTTTCTGGCTACAAAAAAATTTTTATTATTACGGTGGTTCAAAAATTTTGTTCTGCGAAAAACAATTAAACACTTCTCAGTTTTTCTGGCAACAAATAAAAATAAAAGCCGTCGAACACAAATTTATTAAAAATAAGCGTTTAAAAATTAAGTAAATTTTAAAAAATTGTTTTATTTTAGGGTGTTCCTAAAAAAAATATTTCTTCAAAAATCGCGTAGAAAATTTGTTATTTTTTTCTACTTTTATTATTGTGGTCTTATAATTTTTTTCTGGAAAAAAAGTTATTATTAGGGTTGTCCAAAAATTGTGTGCGAATTTTTCCGGCAACAAGTTTTTTTATTATTAGGGTGGATATTTTTTTTATTAGGGTGATCCCAAACAATCTTTTTTTGCGGAAAAACACCTCAAAAATTTGTGATTTTTTGGCAACAACATACATGTATACAAAACATTCTTTTTAATTAAAATAAGGCCAAAACTTAGAATCATAAAAAAGACCATTATTGTGCTCTTACATTTTTTCTGGGGAAAGGCATTGATATTATTAGGGTTGTCCTAAACAAATTTTTGTCGAAAAAGCACTTGTGAGTTTTTTTCTGGTACCAAATATTTTTTAAGGTGGCCCTAAAAAAATTTTTTTTTCGGAAGTCTTTTTCTGTAAATTTTTTCCGTAATTTTTTTCTAAAAATGTATAAGATAAAATCTCCTCATACTAGTGTTATTTCCATTATGTATATTTATGTGCTTACATCCCTTTCTTTTCTTCTCCTGCCTTGTTATTCTCTATCTTTGCTTTTCATGTGCTTGCGTGTCATCACAGCATAAATCCAATTTCACATCAATCTCAACCAGTGACCGTCACACACCTGAGAGCTCTGGACATTATACTTTAGTTATCCAACAAGTATGTATATAAACAACAACAATCATTATCATTTGATCCATCAGCATCAGCATCAGCAAGGTCCTTAGTACATATACATACATACATATGTATATATGTATGTGACTCCAATCATCATCATCTCCAATCATCTGATGGTGCGCTACTTAGCTTTTGACTTTAGCTCCATCAATGGCGTGGTGCTTCGCAGCTTCTTCGCCTGTTTATGTCTGTGACTTCAGAGTTTACAGTCCAGTCAGTTAGTCTCTCTTCTGCTGCATTTGGTCACATAAATTCTTGTCCGGCAGGCAGCGGGTGGTAGCCAGTCAACAAAGCCAACACTGCTAAGAGCCATGGTCTCCTATTTGTCTCACAACATTGCACTTCAGTTGGGGAGTCGGTCGAAAGGATGTACATTAGGGTGTCCCGAAATATTTTTTTTTTGGATTTCCGTAACGCAAGACCCCTCAAAATTTGCGGTTTTGATCGCAAATTACGAAACAAGTTTTAAAAACTAAATACAATTAGATCTTCAGGGCTCTACCGATCTTCAAAGTTTTGCGGTTTTGTCATTCATGCAGAACGCCCACTCACCACAACATATATTACATCCGCATATTGTTTGCATGCTTACTATGTAATTCTTTTCGTTCTTATAAGTTCTATTCGCTTAATTTTTTATGCAACTTACTTTTAAGTGCAAAAATCTGAATTCCGTGTAGTTACAATGAAAATACTCTTACATACACATATTTTCTATAATGGGTTTTTTTCGGCTTCTGCATTTTATTTGCCTTTCAATCGTAGAGAATCAGTTCGGTAAAAAAAAACAATACGGTTCTTTAACTATAGCATAAAGTTCTTATTTGCCTAAAGTTAAATTTTATAACGTTACGAATATTCTGGAATCAGAAAAGATTTAGAAGAGACTACAAGCCCTGGGCGAAGGTACTAGTATGTACACTCAAAATAATATTTCGTAAATATTACGAAATCTTTCGTACATATTAAGAAATTCTTTCGTAAAATTGAGCAACGAATGGTTTCGTAAATAGTACGAAAGCTATTTCGTACTATTTACGAAATACTTTCGTAGTATTTACGAAATACTTTCGTATATTTACGAAATACTTTCGTAGTATTTACGAAAGGTTTCGTACTATTTACGAAAGAATTTCGTAGTTTTTACGAAATACTTTCGTAGTATTTACGAAATACTTTCGTAGTATTTACGAAATACTTTCGTAGTATTTACGAAATACTTTCGTAGTATTTACAAAGGCTTTCGTACTATTTACGAAATACTTTCGTACTTTTGAGCAACGAAAGATTTCGTAAATATTACGAAACCGCTTTCGTACATTTAGGAAGGCTCTTAGAGCTGTCAAATTGTTGTACAATTGACCAAATTATTTTTTAGCTTAAAGTTAAAAATACCTTAATTATTACATACATATATTTATGTACATATGATGTATATTTCAACGAAATTTGAAAACTTTTTCAAAATATGTATATCAATAAAATAATGCTAAGAGAAAGATGTTTTATATATGCATAAGAAATAAGTTTAGATAATTTCATTTTAGTTTTAAATATCTACTGAAATTAATTTATTCAATTCATTTAAAAGTTTTTTATTTATTTTAATATTTTATATTTATATTAATATTAATTTTAGTAACTAATAAAATAAGAGGTACTTATTGCATATACGTGTTCTTACAAACATAGGAAACTTTGGAAATCGCAATTTGCAAATGTGGACGTCGTTCCGATCCACTTAAACAGATACCCCTGTGAAAAAGTAAGAAAAAAAAGAAATAGAAAAAGGAAAAGAAAAAGAAAAAGAAAATGAAAAAGAAAAAAAAAAAAAAGAAAATGAAAAAACAAAGAAAAATAAAAATTAAAAATTAAGACTAAGATTAAGACTAAGATAAAGATAAAGATAAAGATAAAGATAAAGATAAAGATAAAGATAAAGATAAAGATAAAGATAAAGATAAAGATAAAGGGAAACTACTTAAAACCTTAAAATTCAAGCAGCTGCACTCGGAGAAAAAAAATTTTATTTTTATAATGCACGTTTTAAACCAGGTCGTTTTTATTTTAAAAATGAAAATTGTAAATTTAAAATGAAACTTTTGAAATAAAAATGTATTTTGGATTAAATAGAATAATTTTTAAATTGAAAATTAAAATGAAGGGAATAAAAGCGCAAGTTTCAGGTTCAAAATCTCATAGGGCTTGAATTAAAAATAAATATTTTTAAATTAAAATGTTTTCTTGATTTTACAATTTTACAATGAACCTTTTTAAAATAAAAATGGTCGTATCTACATCACTTTTAAATACGTTTTTGCCAATTTTAAGCACATTTTCATATGTTTTTAAAATTTTTTCTCTGAGTGTAGAAATATCTCTTTATATTATTTTATTGAGTATTTATTTAGGAAAATACATAAGACCGAGAAAAGGAAAAAGTAAATGCAACTAATGTACTCACCTTTAAGTTTAATTAAGTTGGAAAATATCACAGTTTATTTTGTATATCAATATTGTCTTTTTATATACAATGCATTATTCTTTTACGCATTATTTCATTACGCACTTACTACTTAAAATAATTTTTGATATTATTGCACCGACTCAACACTTTACAATGAAAGAAGACTTGTACAGTAAAATATTATTGTACGAAAGTATTTCGTATATATTACGAAAGTATTTCGTAAATCTTTTAATCCTTTGATAATGTTACGAAAACTTTCGTACAATATACGAAATTATTCGTAAAGATAATTTTAAGAAAATTTACGAAAGTGTTTCGTAATATTTACGAAATATTTCGTAATATATACGAAAAAAATATTAGAAAATGGTTTACGAAAGCCCTTCGTAATATTTACGAAAGATTCGTAAAATTAGATTTCGTTGAGAAAAATGCTTTCGTAATATATACGAAACTTTCGTACATATTACGAATCTCTAGACTACGAAAGTGTTTCGTAGTTATTTTACGAAATTTTATTTTTAGTGTAGTATTGTCACCGCAAAATGGGTTTTCATACGTTCAGTGTTCCCGCGAGTTCAAGAAAATTTGGATCGTAAAAACAGAATAATATATGTATATTGTTTTTAAGTATCATCTCAGAGAAAAACTATTAAAACTTCATATAAAATAAAATGCTTTAACTTCATAACGATATGTTATTTTTTATTATTTCTAACATGCAAAAAAAAAATCCATCAAATTCAAATATACACATATTGACACTAAAATAGGTGTACAAATTTTTCTTTGGCAGCGTTACAGAATTCGCAATTAAAATTATATGAATAATGTACTTTACTAAAACGAATTATGTTAAAATTATTTTATTTAATTTATTTAAACGAAAGTCATATCAGATAAACAAAAATCCCCTGAACACAGAAATAGGTTTGCAGCACTTTTTTTTCAATTTTAAAAATAATTCAGTTAAAAATTCTTTATTCAATTAATTTTTTTAGGTAGTACAGTCATATGAAAAATAATAGCGACACTTGCCTTGAAATATTTCAAAGATCGATCCTGCTTCAATTTCTAAACAATGGTCAAAACTTATACATTAATTTCTTGCTCAGATGTCTCCGAAGTAAGGAACAGTTATTTAATCGGCCATTTGTTGCGTCGTTTCATAATTGCTGATGATTTTGTGGAGTGAGTTCGTTTCAGCTTGTGAAAAATAATAGGGACACCAAACTTCAATTAAAATTTTTTTCGAAAGGGTGGAGATTTTTGTAGATAATAAAAAACTAATTCACTGAATATGAAATAAAGTTTTATAATATACTAGGTTTTTAACCCTATAATGCCATCAGGGACTCAGAATGGATCGAGGAAACCTCTGCACTATTCAGCTTATAGCAAAAAGAAAAAATCTCCAAAATAAGTGTTTTTCGTGCCGGAAAATTGACGAAATGTGAAATTGCTTTGAAATAATATTGGAAAATGCTGAAAAATATAATCCAAAAGTATAAACACGCGGACGGAAGCCAAAAATATCCCCACTGGTTCTATGGAATATTATAGTCGCAATCTCAAGCAGAAATACCAAAATTTGGATACAAAAATATATTTGAATTCTAAATTTTTTAAATTAATTAAATGCAATAAATTTGTTTCTCTGTACTTATATGGTTAATCTCAATAATAAAATAACTTTTGAGTATGACATTTTTATTATTTTAGCTCTAAAGTTTAGGTTTCTAAATATATGAAATTAACAAAATTTCAGATCTCGGTAGAGCCCTCAAGATCGAATTCAATTCCGGGTTTTTTACTTTTATTGTGATCTGTATTCAATTACGCAACTTTTGATACCTCTTGCGATAGCGTAGCTCGAAAAAAACTTTTTTTCATACATGAACGGGACACCCTAATGTACATATGTGAGAAATTCCACTGATTTGTCTCATGTGTATACATGTGTCCTTTTCTTCAATTCCTTTTTCCGCTGCTTCCCATTTCAACTGCCACTTTACTGGCTCTACAGCTCATAAAGATTGCTTCCCTCCACTACTTTTACCTTTACCTGACACTTGTGTATTTCTGTTTTGGCATTTATTTGACTCTTCAATCTGTTCGTCCGTCCGGCTCCGATTCAAGCTCAAGTACATACTTGCCCAGCATATCCTCACATGTCGTTTTTCGCCAATGTTTATCACACTGTCTGCGTGAATTGTTTAATGTGAACTCATACATATATGGCTGGCTGGCTGGTTTGAGAGGGAGGACAACGACGTTATGGCATGTGTTATGCGATTTTCTGGCGCGTGTACAATCGAAAAAGGTGTTGGAGAGAAGGGGTGTGTATATTGCAGTCAAAGGATTTAAATCATTATTGCATAACTACATAATTGCGTAAGAGGTGTAAATTGCTAAAGGACAAGGACGACGTGAAGAAGGAAGTTGTTCTAGGTTTCTGTACAAGGTTTCAAGCAAGGCTGCACAACGATATCAACAAAAAATTTTGTTTTGTTGAATATCAAATAAAAATTAACAAAAAAATTTTGTTTTGTTGAATATCAAATAAAAATTATTGAAATTATTTCGTTTCGTTGATTATCAAAAAAAAATTATCAAAATTTTTTCGTTTCGTTGTGAATCAAAAACAAAATAATAATAAAAAATTGTTTCGGGCTTACGGCTTCATTTTACTTTGAATTTTTATTAACGTTATTTTTTTTGATAATTTTTTTTGTTGGCTACCGAAACAAAATTTTTTCAATATTTGTTTTTTGATAATCAACAAAACGAAATTATTTTTGGTATTTTTTTTTGATAATTATCAAAACAGTATTTTTTTGTTCAGCACATAACGTTAAAATTTTTCAAAGTTGAATTGAAAACAAAATATTTTTTCGGTTATTGATAAAAAATAACGTTAATGTGCAGCCCTGGTTTCAAGCTAAAAGGGATGATTGGGAAGAACTTTAGCCAAGATAATTTCTCAGGCCGATGCGGTTTTTTGACGCGGATTACATGAACTGATGTCCGAAGTTGTCCACGGTTTTACAGAATGTCTTCAATTTGGTTTAAAATGCTGTTGTTAAAAAATTTTCACAAAAATTTGGTTGCTATAATTTTATAGCAACTGTTTTGGCATTGGAAATCATGATTTCTTCATCAAAGCTGAATACTGAACGCAGCTCTCTGCTTTTCAATGAAATTTTTGACTTGCTATAAATTTATAGCAACTGCAGTTTTAGTTGATCTTTGGTTTATAATGCCCTTAAAGGTATTAGGTGCTATATTAGCTCTTTTTTTACTACAATAATGATGCCATAATTTTATAGCAACACAAAATGTACCTCTTTTTATTCAAAAATGTTTTTTAGTAAAAAATTTTCTCTTTTTGTCAAACTCGGCTACATTCACAACCTTCCAAAATTTTTATAGCAACTTTTTTGTTAGTGAAAACTATGGTTTCTTCATAAAAACATTACTAAACTGAGTCCTCCATCATTCAATACAATTTCATGGTTGAAGAAGTTTTTAAGTGCACAATTTTCATTTAATTTGCAACTGAACCACAATACAACTTGCTTTAATTTTTATAGCAACTTCAACTATCAAACCAATACGGGTGATAGATTTCTGCGCTTTTCAATGCAATTTTTGTCTTGCTATAAATTTATAGCAATTGTAATTCTAGTTGATTTTTAGTTTATATTGCTTTTGAATGTATTACGTATGGTTCACTATCTTTTTCACTATAATCGTGATGCTATAATTTTAAAGCAACTCATATGCTAGCCCTTTTTGTTGAAAAATGTTTTTTAACACACACTTAGCTTATTTTGCAATTTTAACACATTCGCAACTTGCTATAATTTTTATAGCAACTGATGTGGCGCTGGAAATTATGATTTCTTCATCAAAATCGCATACTCAATGAAGTTCTATGCTTTTCAATGAAATTTTTGGCTTGCTATAAATTTATAGCAACTGGAATTCTAGCTGATTTTAGAATGCTTTTTAATGAATTAGGTATAGTATATTGTCAATTTGCATTACAATCATGATGCCAAAATTTTATAGCAGCTCAGATTCTTGCATATTTTGTTTGAAAATATTTTTTTAGTACAAGATGTTCACTAATTTAGCAATTGAACTACATCAGCAACTTGCTATAATTTTATAGCAACTCTAATTGTAGCCTTTTTTTGTTCCAAAAGCTTTTTGGCACACAATTTTCAATTATTTTGCAATTAAAGCACATTAAAAACTTGCTATAATTTTATAACAAACCTAATTCTTAGCTTAACTTTCTTGAAATACTTACATCCATGCCCATAGCTACATAGTTTGGTCATCGACCAAGGCACTATAAATGTCTCTACAAGCCTATGGTACATTATTTTTATCGCGTTTGTGTGTAGAAATTTACTAAAAAAAATTCCGAAACGTTTTTCACTAACCGCCTGCAAAACGAAATTCTTGGCCATAAATTACAAGCGCAAACACACACAAACAGACACATAAACACCGCTGAACACCTACATATAAACAAGTGCACATACATATGTAAGAGCCCGAGATTGAGTGTCTAGGAAATAAAAGACTTGTAAAATAGTAAACTACCTACTTGGCTTGGGCTTAACGTGGCCGTATGGGCTGGATGGAGCTGAGTTGAGTTAAACAGGGCTGGAATGGGTGAGTTGGGCAAGTTTGCTTCTTCACTCTGTCGATGGCTGCTGTGGGCTGCTGTGTTTGACTTCAGCGGTTCATCTGCCTGCCAATGTTTATTTGCCTTCGCCGTAAGTGAATTTAATGACATTTAAAGTTTCATAAAGTTGCTACTTATTCCATTTTTTCGCCAGGTGCATCATTCAGCGATGCATTGGCGTGTGAATTTGAAGATTTTTTAGAGCTCGTAACTTGTGGCCGCTGTGGTGCAGTGGGTACAGTGCTCGCCTGCTATGCCAGAGGTCTCGGGTTCAAACCACGGTCCGAGCCAAACACCAAAAACAATTTTTCTAATTAGTAAAAATCCAATTATTGGGTTTTTTAAGAGCAGCGGTCACCTCTCGGCAGTGGGCGGCATACCCTCCGAGAGTATTTCTGCCATGAAAAAGCTTCTCACAAAAAATGCATTCGCCGTTCGGAGCCGGCATAAAACTGTAGGTCCACCCAATTAGTAGGAAAAAACAAAAAGGAGCACACCTCGAATTGGGAGAGAAGCTCGGCCATAAAACTCGTCAGAGTTATAATAGCGCCATTGTATTATATATTATTATTATAACTCGTAGCAGCAGCGACGGCGGTGGCGGTGAGTTGATGTTGTAAAACGTCGATAAGGTAGGAAGTGCTTTTAAAGTTAGCGAAGGGAATGGAATAGATTGCCGTTGAATCACAGCCAAGGCAAATAAACACATCAGCAGTTTTAATTTTAAATTAAATGTTAAATGTAGGAAATGATATTTTTGCGCTATAAAACCAATTGGCGGAGGTTGGAAGTGTGAATGAGTGAGCTTTTTTGTTTGTTTTGCGCGAAAACAACGTTTTTGAAATGAGATTAAAGCAATTTTTTTCTTGCTATAAATTTATAGAGAATGCAATTCTAGTTGATTTTTAGTTTAAAATGCATGTAAATGCACTATATGTGGCATATTATCAATTTGGGCCACAATTGTGATGCTATAATTTACTAGCAACTAAAATTTTAGCATTCTTTTGCTCAACAATGTTTTTTAATAAACAGTTTTTTTTATTTTGAAGTTGAATCACATACACCACTTGCTATAATTTTATAGCAACTCAAATTATAGCTTTTTTATGTTCAACAATGTTTTTTAATAAACAATTTTCTTTTATTTTGCAGTTGAACCACATACACCACTTGCTATAATTAACTAGCAACTCAAATTATAGCATTTTTTTGTTCAACAATAAATTCTTAAAACACAATTTTCTTTTATTTTGCAGTTGAACCACATACACCACTTGCTATAATTTACTAGTAACTCAAATTATAGCATTTTTTTGTTCAACAATGTTTTTTAATACGCAATTTTCTTTTATTTTGCAGTTGAATCACATACACAACTTGCTATAATTTTATAGCAACTCAAATCCTAGCATTTTTTTGTTCAACAATGTTTTTTAATAAACAATTTTATTTTATTTTGCAGTTGAATCACATACACCACTTGCTATAATTTTACAGAAACTCAAATTATAGCTTTTTTATGTTCAACAATGTTTTTTAATAAACAATTTTATTTTATTTTGAAGTTGAATCATATACACCACTTGCTATAATTTTATAGCAACTCAAATTCTTGCGCGAAAAGAATGTTAGAATGAGATGGAGAGGAACGGAGTGAAAAGTGGTCAACTATAGGCGTTATAGACACGAAAGTGATGATTTTGAAGACATTCTGAAGATTTTTTTTTTTATTATTTGGCAAATAATTTTCTAGAACATTTTAAACCCCTAATGGCTCGGCTACTGATTATAATATTTCCGGTGATGCCCGTAACCCGTTCCCACATATCAAACTCAAAAAGAGCAACAAAAAAAAAATACATTTACAAACAAATTTTAAATAATTTGAAAATTTGTTGCATATTTCAGTGCGAAATACACACAAAATTTATGTTGCATACATCAAGGCGTCACATTTTTTGCTTTTTATTTCTGTGCTTTTTTGCGTTTTTTTATAAAAAAAAAAATTGGTCTGATCATAGAAAAATTTTTCAAATCTCTTAGCAAATAATTTTTTAGAACATTTTAACCATCTAATGACCACACAAACACCATTTTATTCGAATTTCCCAGGAAAGGTGTCAACAGCACATCTTCAAAGCGAAAAAATTGGCTTAATTGGTCTCGGCGTAGGTACACCTATTGAAATTTTTTGGCAAATAATTTTCTAAAACATTTTAACCCTCCAACGACCACACAAATGTTGTTTTATTGCAATTTACGAGGAAAGGCTCAACAGCACAACTTCAAAACGCTTAAAATAACCAAAAAATTTATCGTTTTAAAATTTGACTAAAATCAGCTGTTTTTAGCTGAGACTTAAATTTTAATCCCTTTCGCTATGTCTTGTGTGTGTTATTTTTTTGTACTTTCATGCATCTAAAATAGATTTAGGGGTTTTACTTTATGGATGTGTGTGCGGGGAAACTTTAGTATAATGCACCAGGAACCGAATTTTTATTTTTTCTAAGGAATTAGTGCTATTAATATGTTTTTAAAAATAAGAAAACGTGCTTGATATCAACAATTTTGCATGGTTAGATTTAAAATTTTAATAATAAACTAAATTTTTGTTTTTCTAGGCTTGGTACATTATGCTAAAGTCAATCCGATATGCAGATTTTTCATGCTCAAAGCTACATACAAGCATTCAGTCTCTCGAAAACAAAGAACCGTAAGTCGTTACACAGTGTTGTTTGTGCATTTGCCATTTATTTATTTCAGAGAAAACTATTTAATTAATTCTTTAGCTTCTAACACACCCTGTGCAAAATTGCATCCTATCTACATAAATACTCTATACTTTGCCTCAAGCGAATATTGCTACACAAACTTTAAGAGCATTTACTATCTATGATATTGATGCTCTTCTAGAGAGTGTTCAAGCAATGGACTACTCGCTCAGAAGACGCGCCTCTATTTAGCTCTTCACTAGCGCAACACATAGATACATACTTACACACATATGTATATACAAATGTATACCCATAGCAGCAGGTAAAAATAACAACAAACACAGAAGCAACAAGAGTTGCTAGACAAGATTTCAGATTTTTGTTCGCCAAACAGCAAAACTTAATTACCTGCTAAGGTGAGTTGAGTTTCATATGGTAGAGAAAATAAACAAAATAATGTTCGCCAAACAAATGTTCGTTAACTCAGCAATCGTCAAAAAAAGAGCATGTATTCCTTGTATTCTCTAAATATGCGCTCACATGCCACAGTAAAACATGTTTTTTTTTTTGTTTTTGCTTTCTTAATAGGCAATACATGTCGTGTGTTTATGTGTTCCGGTGGGAGTTGGTAGGTGTGAAATCTTACGTTTTGTATGCATGTTTATTGTTGTTGCTCGTATTATTGTTGATGTTGGGTTGATGCCACAACTCTCGTGCTCGCAATTACATTGGGCATGGCAGTATGTGTGTGTGTGATTGTTTATTTACGCGGGTTACTTGATAAGTCCGTAATATTTTGAACTTGGCGACCAGTAACATGTAAATATGTACATATGTATGTGCATAAGTTAGAAACGAATTATAGTAGGAAAGAAACTAGCAACAAATTTTCTATCAGATGTCGAAGGCAGGGAATAGCTCAGCGGTTAGAACTGTAGTTATTGTACTGCAAGGTGCGCAAGTTCAAGTCTTGGCAGAAGCAAAAGTAACCTGATGAGTGTTAGAGGGATCTAAGGTGAAACAGCTGTAGTTACATTCATGCTTAAAAGGTTTTTTTCTAGTTTCTAAAAAATAAAAAATAAAAATATAACCTGGGCCTGTGCTCGTTAAATTAAATAAAAATAAAAGTTATTTTTTGAGTTTTATTTTTCGATCAGAAAAAAGTTATTTTTTGAGTTTTATTTATCGCTTAAAAGTAAGTTATTTTTTGAGTTTATTTTTCGATCAGAAAATAAAAGTTATATTTTGAGTTTTATTTATCGCTTAAAAAATAAAAGTTATTTTTTGAGTTTTATTTTTTCCTCAGAAAATAAAAGTTATTTTTTGTGTTTTATTTTTCGCTTAGAAAACGAAAGTAATTTTTTGAGTTTTATTTTTCGATAAGAAAATAAAAGTTATTTTTTGAGTTTTATTTATCGCTTAAAAAATAAAAGTTTTTTTTTTGAGTTTTATTTTTCGCTCAGAAAATAAGTTATTTTTTGAGTTTTATTTTTTCCTCAGAAAATAAAAGTTATTTTTTGTGTTTTATTTTTCGCTTAGAAAGCGAAAGTAATTTTTTGAGTTTTATTTTTCGATAAGAAAATAAAAGTTATTTTTTGAGTTTTATTTATCGCTTAAAAAATAAAAGTTATTTTTTGAGTTTTATTTTTCGCTCAGAAAATAAGTTATTTTTTGAGTTTTATTTTTTCCTCAGAAAATAAAATTTATTTTTTGTGTTTTATTTTTCGCTTAGAAAACGAAAGTAATTTTTTGAGTTTTATTTTTCGATAAGAAAATAAAAGTTATTTTTTGAGTTTTATTTATCGCTTAAAAAATAAAAGTTATTTTTTGAATTTTATTTAGCGCTTAAAAAATAAGTTATTTTTTGAGTTTCATTTATCGCTTAAAAAATAAGAGTTATTTTTTGAGTTTTATTTTTCCCTCAGAAAGTAAAAGTTATTTTTTGAGTCTTATTTTTTGATCAGAAAATAGAAGTTATTTTATGAGTTTTATCTTTTTGCCCAGAGAATTTTGTTACCGTAGTTGAAACTTGGATCCATCACAACACACCCACCCGCAACGAAGAAACAATCAAACCAGTGGGTTTTTCCGGCTGTACATGCTACAAAGAAGCCCAAAGTGGGTTTGTCGGCCAATAAAGTTATGGCCGCAGTTTTTTGGATGAGGTGTCATTTACAAAACGAAAAGTATCAAGTTCGACTTTTGTTTGAAGAAAACTATCAATTTCGTTTAAACAACAACAATTTTAATGTAAAAACAGTATATAATTACTGCTAGTTTTCATCAGCCAAAAGTCTAAATTGCTACTTTTCGTAGGCCAAAAGTCAAATGTGCCACTTTTCGTAGAGAATTTTTTAATTGTCAGCTTTCGTCAGAAATTTTAAATATGCTAGTTCTCGTATGGTACGACGATTTATAGTGTGAAAAAAAATTGTCTCAAAACTAGCTATGTGAAATAGTTACTAAACATTAAATTTGCAAAACTCTGTCATATTGGACCGTTTTAATAAAAACCAAGCAAATGCTTTTACTCAAGATTTCGAAAATTTGACATTAATTTGTATGAACCAAATTTCAAAATTTGAGTAAAAGGTCTGAGATCTTAAGCAAAAGCTAATGCTTGGCTTTTATTAATATAAATATGAATAAATAAATATGGATAATAACAAAAAATATTCAAATAAAATAGAGATTGAGACCGTAGTAGTTTTTTCTAATTTGTGGCTTAACATAAAAAATTCACTTAGAGACATTTGAGAGCGGACTACTCAATTGATTACTAGAATACTTTGCACTTATTTATTTTTCTTATTACTTTATTTTCCGTTTTTATTCAGCTTATTAAATATAACTGCAGATGAGTAGTTTTAGAACTCGACGCTTAACAAACTCCTACCTTTCAACATGATTCGGCACAAAAAGTAAAAAAAAAATTATCCGTACTTTATGCGGATGCGCCTCTCGTGCGTGCGGTAGGGCGGGATTGTAGGGCGTGGTTATTATTGTTATTATTATAAATATTTTTTTGTCATAATATCATAGACTTATCAAACAACCCTCGTACACGATTCGCGTTGCTCGTCTGCTCAATAATAACGACTTTAGTTTGCGCTGCGCTGCACTGCGCTGCTGATGAAATGATTCGTTATTGGGGAAGAGCAGTTTTGCAGCTGTCATACAGCAGTGCGGTTGTGTTTTTGTGTCGTTATCGCAGTTGTAAACGTCGCGTTGCGTGTCGGATTGAATTTTTATTGTTTTTATAGAAAAAAAAGAATAAAATAAATGTTAATTAATTTTGCACACATTTCGCATGCGATGTGCTGAGATTCAAAAAAAAAAAAAGAAAACAGTTAAATAAAATGCCTAAGCAATGCTGTGTGTGTGTGTAAGCAAAATGTATGCAAAAGCAAAGAAAAGTCTATGAAAAATTGATTAAAACGTACATATATGTATGTAGTTACTTTGTTGTGATATGCAACAGTGTGTGTGTGTGAAATATTTGCAGTATCAGAAACAACAACAGCAAGCGGATATAAAAGAAAAGTATGTAAAAAAGGTAACTACTGCGGAGAAAAGATTAAGCGCTTATCGAAATAGCTATGCACATACATATGTATGTATATACCGCAGCTTCGCTGTTAATAGTTTTAAGTTAATTTTGCACTTCAAATCAATATGTATTAAAAATTCATAAAAATTAATATCGTGTTAGCCACTAAAAATATCATTTATGCCTACATACATATGTATGTAGGTCGTAGGTACCTATGTACATACATATATTTAAAGTTATCAAAAAAAAGTGCATTCACGTACAAACATGCAAACACATATTTGTTTTGTATGCGCATGTTAGTGCTTGCTTGCATCTGGCATAGATTAGTGGCATAAATTTGCATGCAAAGTCATGCAATCACGTAGCTAAATATAACTGTGTATATATTCACATAAATACATACAAATTAATGCAAATAATACACACATGCATATCTATGTATATACATATGTAAGTTCATGCCCTCTGTTGAGCTGTAGGCCTATGGCAACTGCAAAATTTGCTTCATATACATATGTATATGTATGCATACATAATCCCTGCAAAAAAGTGTGCGACGAGTCTCTAAAAAGATTTGTCCGGGAGCGCTCTCTTTCAGGTACAATTAGTCTACAATTGTTCGCAACTGTACCCGAACGGGTACATATGTATACTAATTGTAGACGAATTGTACCCGAAAGGGTATCAAACGGGTACAATTAGTCGCACAAATGGATGTGTCGCATTTGCTAACCGTTCGGGTACAATTGTGCGCTTATGCTACCCGTTCGGGTACAAACTGGGTACAATTAGTCTCTTCATAGGACATGCTCAAACAAAAGAGAACACTTCAACCCATATAAAGAGATACAAATGGGTAGTAATCGCATGCTCCCTTGCGAGTTGTCCCGGATGTATCCCGGAGTGATCGCATTTTTTGCAGGGATAGAGCAACACATACAAGGTGACGCAAAAGCTCTACTCGGCACTCAATAAGCTGTACCTACATATGGTCAAGATTTTTGACTGCCACGTTACAATCGTACACTGTTTAACCTCATATCTCCGGAACCATATTTTTAAAATGAGATCTTGTAAGCGCATATCGTGGGTCTCCCTAGAGGCATCATATTGAATATTACCATTTCTCTGTAACTCTCGTAACTAAAATGTTAAGCCAAATTTCATCGGACTGGAACGTTACATAGTTTTGGAAGTGTATTCCGATGTTACTGTACATTTTGCGAAAAATCTGCGAATATAACCAACAGATTTTTTTGCTTTTCTTATATGTCCCATATAAGAGGTAAACCCATAGAGAGAGTGGTTCAGTGTACCTAGAAAATACATTTTAAGATGATTTACGAGCAATAAGGTGCGGACTGCCACGTTACAAGAATTTGTCTGCCACGTTACACGTACGAATTTTCGATACATTGTATGAACAAAGCAGTAAATAAAAATTCAATCTATTAGAAAAGAACATTTGTAAGTCTTCATTTTAAGTTTACAAATATCCTTGTTTGGATTTAGGAAAAGTAATGATATTTTTGCTAATCGTTTGTATTTGGTGAGCACTGAATATATTTCTTATTGACTTTGTTTTTGAGAAAAGCCTAACAACTTTCAACTCATCATTAACACAGTCAATTTGTTTTTCCGTAATTTCCTCAACAGAAATTTTAGATGCAGTCATATGAAATGCAAGTTCAAAAACACATGCATTATTTACAACAACAGTAATGTGTTTTGAAACAATATTCCATCCACACATCCTTTTCCATGTGATGTTGCAAAATAGTTCCACACAATTTTTATTACGAATATTTCTTCAAAGTGAATGATTAAACTTGCTATAAATTTGTTTTTAAATTGCGAGGATGGGTAAAATTTTTAACAGATGATACAAATATGTTACAATAGTTTCTTTTGTATGCGATAAGTTGTTTGATACGAATACTTTTGCTTTAAAAGTTTCGTTGTGAAAATGGAAAGTTGTCGCTTATTCCAATGGGCTTTCTGCCCTTGTCTTTGGGCGAACGTACAAGTTAAATACTTGAGACTGCTCATGTTTATTAAAGCTATGTTCCAAAAAATGCGGTGCCAACGCAGATATGTATATGAAAAATTAAATCCATCAATAGTCCGTTTCGCTCTCGTCTTCAGTTCGACTCACACAACAATTTTTTTTCCATTTCACCCACGATACTTGCGTATCGAGACTAACGTCACCTACCAAATCAGTCATCTTCGAAACAGTTATTCCAGCGCATGTATTACACTCCCCATACCAACAACTCATTGAAGATGCATCACATAAAAATTGCATTACAAAACGGTTTTCATAATCTGGCACTTTGGGAACAATTTTATAATTAGTTTAGTTGTTTATTAAGATATAAACTTTCCCAATCAAAGTAAAATAAATACGAAATTATAACATAACTAGCTGTACCCGGCCAAGCTTTGCTTTGGCCCACTTCCTATTATAGGTACTTGAAGCGAAAAACGGCACACTTTAAAATAATTTGGAAGTATCTAGAAACCGAAATTACCTCGGGCTGCAGTGCTCAGAACAATTCAGATAAGTTCAAAAAAAGTGAAGGAAAAAATTGATATTTTCAAAAGTTTGCCCTCTTCATTATCTTATGTTATTTTTCTTCGTATTAGTCTCCAACTGCCTTTCCCTCTACTTTTCTCTTTCTCTTTCCCTTTCCATTTATCTTTCCTTTCATTTCCGTTTCCTTTTTCCTTTCCCATCACATTTCCGCTTCCCTTTCTCTACCGCTCTCTCTTACCTCTCCTTTTCTGTCTTTCTCCTTTTTATTCCCCCCTCTTATTCCTTCTCTAATTCCCAGTCTTACTGTCTCCTCATCCCCTTCATTCCATTTTTATTATATTCTCCCTCTCCTTTTCCGTCCCTTTGCCTTTGCCTTTCCCAGTCTCATTACTCTTCCCCTTTCCCTAGGGAACTGGGTTTAGCATAACATACCCTGCACTCCACTTCTCATTTGATACCATCATTGCTTAAAAACATTCCGTGGCGTCCGAATCGTCTCTTTTACCCATAATTGGGTATCGGAACTAAGAATCACTATGAAAATATCTCTATATACCAGACCCGGTCAACACTTTCATTATATATCAGTATTGCTCAGAAGCATCCCGGGCTCATCCGAGTCCACTTATTGACCCACATCTGGGAACTTGACCTAGGAACCATAATGGGTACGGTATCTGGAGACTTGACCAAGAAATCGTAATGGGTACGGACCTACAAGACAGTCCGCTCAACACCTTTCACTTGGTACCAATATACCTGAGAAATATCCCGGTGTTATCCGGGTCCGCGTGTTGACCCACACCTTGGGACCCGACCTATGTATCGTAATGAGTTCATTTCTATGTAAAATCCCTGCTCAAAACCCTTCATTGGATACCAATATCACTGAGAAATATTCCCGGGTCATCCGGGTCCACGTTTTGACCCATATTTGGGGACCCGTCCTAGGCATCACAATTATAATTGTTCTGTGCTGAAGTCCTCATCAAGACTTTTCATTTGATACCAATATCGCTCAGCAATATTCGAGGGTCACCCGGTCCACGTTTTGACCCATATCTGGAGACCCGACCTAGGAATCACAATGAGTACTATTCTATGTAAATTCTCTGCTCAATACCTTTCATTTGATACCAATATCGCTCAGAAACATTCGAGGGTCATCCGGGTCCACGTTTTGACCAATATCTGGAGACCCAACCTAGGAATCACAATGAGTACTATTCTATGTAAATTCTCTGCTCAATACCTTTCATTTGATACCAATATCGTCCAAAAATATTCTGGGGAAAGCCGGATCCACGTTTTGACCTTTTGACCTCTATCTAAGGAACCGAGTTCCGGATTTGAAAAAAATATGTATATAAACCATCTAGGGCAAGGTACTAAGCTGGTGTGTAAATTTGGTCAAAATCCCTCCACGCGTTTGGGCGAAAGCCGGCGACAAAGAAATGGGCTTGATTTTTATATATATGTATATAGATTTACCATTTTACCCGGAGTCGATTTTTTTACCATATATTTTCAGCTGTGAATCGAATTTCTTAAAATGGACAATAAATATGTCAACTACCAACATTTGTCACCCCTTGCCATGAGAGGTGCCGGGTGCATCGCGAAACAATGTTGCATATTCAACAAAATTTAAATTTAGTTAATAAAATTTTAAATTTTTCCTGTAAAAAGACTGCCACGTTACAAATGTTTGGTCATTTTTTATTCCATTTTACCGGCCTTTTTTCAGGCTTTTTTTTCTACCGGCACCAACACGGGAAGAAGCCTGTTTAAGAAATATATAGTACATTGCATTATATAAATGCATTCCGCTAAAAAAAAGAAAAATATGTATATTTGACTGGAACGTTACACAATATTTGCTACCCTAATCTTTTCAGCCAAACATGCAAACCAAAGACATTTCGCTCTTTTTATGGTGGGATTTAAATAATAACAATCATTTCCCAGGCCTCAAAGTGGATATAATACGAAATAAACCAACAGGACAGAATTTTATTGCCATTTTCTCTGATGATGAACTTCTTAAAAATTTTAAAATTCTGAGATAAGTTTGCAAAGATGAAGAAATATCATATAAAAACATCTTTAACTTCCTGAAATTTACTTTTATCAGGTATTTTGCGGAATAACGTTTCATATTAAACACCGTTTTATATAATATTTCGACAAAAAAAAAATTTTTCCTGGTTACATTTTTCGCGATCTTGACCATATGTACATATATATGTATGTACATTAGGTCGTCTCGCCTTATATGGAACACAAAAAAAGTCCACCGTACGCCCCCCCCCAGGTATTTTCTTTTTCGAAAACATTTCTGGAAAATTTTTTATTTTTTTTGGATGCCGCTAGATGTCGCTAAAATTCATTCTTTTCATATCTGCGGTATTTACGGTCCGATCCCTAAGTTTGATACACCAATCTCTTTGGCTTGAGAGGAGGGTTTAAACCTTGTAATTGTATTAACCTATGTGCGCCATTGGGGTCACTTCCACCCAGTACTTAGTTTATACTACCTTAATGTAAATTTTTTTGCCGGCATGTTAAACGCCGTCAAAAAACATTAATCTTTTGCAAAAGAAGCATTTCGATCGCTTCAGTAGAAGGGGAAATAAAATACATTTAACATTACGAGAAATATAAGTTTTTCGCTTACTGTGGTCTTAGGCTGCGAACAGAGTGGGCGCTGAAAGCCGAGCCGAGATTGTCAATGCGATAAAGATTGTAAGTGCGATAAAACTGGTTACATACAAGTCAATACAAATAAGCTCGTGCATAACACAGTGAACGCCGACAAGAGCAGAGAGCAAAGCCGATGAGTGCGAGAAAAACAGTTTCAAAGCGTTTTGCGCGCTTGTTTGCATTGTTGATGTTTACTTTTTAGCGTGCAATCGTGTTTTTTAATGGTTTTTTTTAATGAAATTTAGCTGGATATTTTCTTAAATCATAATATAAATGATGAAATTCACCAAATTTATATATTTTTAGTGTAATTGGATGTTTTCCAAATTCTTTTGTGATAATAATTGCATTAACCACACTAAGAGAAGCAAAATACTCTTCATCAGATGAATCCATTAAGGTGTACAGCAATTTTATAAACACAAATGAAAAATAAGACTAAATGACATAAAAGCAAAACACATGGAATAAACAGAATTTCAGCGCTGATTCTCGCATTCACTGTGTTATAGACAAATTTTCTTCTCGCATGCAAATAAGCGTCAATAAGCTCGGCTCGGCTCCGCTCGGCATCAGCGCCCACTCTGTTCGCACCCTAAGGGTGATTTTACAAAGATTTTTTCTGAAGAGACTCCTACTGAAATTTTATCCTGAATAATTCTTTAGAACATCTTAACCGTCTAGCGTCCCTAAGAAAGGGTTATTTTTGCCCCTTTTAATACAGTCAGTAAATAGGTATAGTTTAGTCAGCAAAGAGTATTTTTAAGGTCGCTAGAGCGCTAAAATGTTCTAGAAAATTGTTCGCCATAAAATTGTAGAAGGAGTCTCTTTAGAAAAAACTTTTGTAATATAAACTAAAAGACCACAGGAAACGAAAAACTTATGTTGGAGCCCGTAGGATCTACTGTTTACTGCAGGGAATTAGATATCAGCAGCCATTCGAGGCTATCGGAACGCTGCAATGTCTTTCAGGTAGATGTAGTAGCTGTAAAAAAGTCAGAGGCAGATTTGATAGAATGAAGAACGAAGTTAGTCAAGTGGCCATAAAGGTGATGCGGTCTCTTCCAAGGTTTATCCCAATAGAGGTTATATTACTTCCGTTTTTATGTGTGTGTTTTCTTTAAAAATGTCAATGTGAAAGAGGAGAGAAATGAATTTCAAGGTAAATGACATTCACACTTTTTAGTATACATACACAATTCCAATCAGCTCATCTAGTGCGTTATCCTTCTTTAGATAATTCTTGGTCTCTTGGTAACTCATCAATGTAGAAGTGTGACAGAGTATATGGAAGATTTAAGGCAAAACAGCAGTAATTTGTATTCGCTACCCGTTCAAAAAGGGTCAGATGGGAATTAGAAAGTTGTGAGTTGACAAAGAATTGTGCGCAGGCTTCGAAGTGGAGCACTCGGTGGACGTTCCGATTGCAGTCAGTGAAATGTAGCATACGTACGTACATAATATGTATATTATATGATAGACCAGGCAGTAAAAACTTGACGTGGAGACCGGCGCCGAAGGCTGTAGCATTTGCTTTTACGAGGAGCAATCATCGAAAACCTTAATGTTGTCAGTGTGGGACTCTAAGCTGCATATTTTCTCATTTAATAGAGCCAGAACCACCTGCTCGCCATGTCAGAAATTACCTGCTTGACCAACGCGATGAGCTGGAAAAATACATAACAATACCGCTCGATCCGACCCGACCTACAGGCAAGCCCTCAATAAAGCTCATACAAAAACAATGGGCAGCTAGGTGTCCGTTCTTCCGGCATACTTGCTAATAAGAGACCAACCACCACCCGTAGCAGAAGAAGAACGTGAATTGCCGCATGAAACGGGAGTTGCGCTCGCGCAACTTCGCTCTGGGTACTGCAGCATACTAAACTCGTACTCGAAACAAGATACTGAATATGGCGCATAGCCGAAACCGGTTTATAACCAATTCAAACTTGATAAGGGATAACGGAAACTCATTCCACAAAACATCGAACTCGTATAGGGCCAGAATTGATGCAAGCATACCAAATGTATACTTAGCCGGCATGTAGAGAGTCACCACACGCCATCGAGCACCTCTTCAAATGCACAGCCAACGCATCTAACACCACTGTCACTCTGGACAAACCCAATAGAAGCTGCCATATTTCTGGGTCTACCGTTGGATGAGATTTATGTTAGATGAGATTGATGTTAGATGAGATTGGTGATAATATTTGGTGACAAAGGTGTCTAGGCAGAGTTGAGTACTGCTAATGCAACAACAAAAACCTGCACTAAACCTCCTACGGTCAGCGTACCAAACCGCCTGTCAAGCTACTGTCAGAAGATTGGTTGAGCATTAGGCTCCGCGTCCGTTATGGTCACGTCGTTACACTAAGTTCAACTTGCACCCTCAAGCCTTTGCTCACTGAACGTGCTAGAACTGGGAGTAACCTGAACTCTTGTACGTATCCGTTTCACTCGAAGCGGTTCATGCGGTTCATGCGTTTGGAGAAGCCTAATTTCTGCACCACGCGCGATGTTGGATGTTGTTGGAGGCTAAAATCCTCTATGTATCCGTAATGAATGCAAGAGGCTAAAATTCTGTACGTATCAATGCTACTCGAAGTACCTATGATTAGCAGAACAAATCTGACACGCCTTTGGCTACTAGGCGCAGTTTTGTGTAACGGAGGCTGTAACCTTTTGGGCACCCTGTGTACTCGAAACTGAAAACATCTGTGATAAGCGCCAAGCCTTTACAGAAATACACACACATATCTACTACATATAAATGTACAACCATATGTATGGGTGTAAATTTCATTTAACATACAAAAATGTGCTTCTGCTTCCCACAGCTGTTACACTTTAACATGTGGCAAACAAGTTTCGCTGTAAAGCGCAGAAGAAACAAGTGTCTGACCTTCCCATTTCAACAGCAAACCCGGCGACTTGAACATTTCTTTCTAATGAAATTTAGAATTTAATAAAAATTAATAAATGTGCGAAAAATCGAATTTCATGTGAAGAAGCAAAGAATGTCAGCCCAAGAAAGCCAAACAACCGAACCCACTCCCTACTGCTGCTGCTTGTTTTTTTGACATTTTCCACGCCAAACAAGAATAAAAACAATAACAATACAATTGGCGACTCTACATGGCCACCTGCTGGCACAGCCCTACTAAACACTTGGTGCTGCGCTGTCAGTCGTACCAAACCCACCCACAAACAAAACAAAAAAGAGCAATGCGAGCTTCAAGAGCGAATTTAAGCGAAACGAGTGAATGCACGAGTGAACGAACAAATGACAGCATGACCGAAGACACGAAGGCTGAGCAACAGAAAATGTGTTCAGAGTTCGTCAAACAATGCGCTTACCCGCGCATGTAGCGAAGGAAGGGCAAACTTGATAAGTAAACATTTGTAGAGATTCTATATTATAGAAGATGCAGTGCTGGAGTCGCTTGGACTGGCATGAACTGTCAAAAAGAAAGGAAAAATTATGGAGATCTGTCTTCGAAATGCCCGTGAAAAGCAAGACAACTTAGCTAGAGCTCTTTCGCACACGGCATTAGGATTTCTATTCACGCTCAGCTCTTCTTAAGTTGCTTAAAACTCGAAAAAGTCATCTAAAAATGCTAATTAGTCTTCGTTGTGCAAGTCACGTCGTGAGAAGGGATGATGGTGCTGCCATCCAGAAAGTATTTCTATCGAAATCCGCTGAAGATAGCAGAAAAGGGAGACCTACATTGCGTTGGAAAGATCAGATGAAGACTAACTCGGTCAGCTTTTGTATCCGGGCGGCACGAAACAGAGAAACGAGTGGCAGGTTTTATAGCACGCGGTCAAAATCATCTAGACAGTTACGTGCTAACTAATAAGAAGAAGAAGAAGTTTTCCTATAACGATTCTTTCATGTCCTTTCTGCTTTAGAACATATGGAATATTGATCATTTATGTATGTGCCTTAATATTACAACTAGAGGGCAATTCAGAGCTCAATTTCAAAGAGGAGCCAGTTCGTACTTATATATGCACATAATTGTGCCTGTTGAAATTTAAACACGATTGGCAAGATTCAAAATATATTGATGTTGTTTTATTTAAAATATTTATCAACTTTCATTTTATTTGGTTTTGGTTGTTTGTAATTTGGTCGTTTGTAGTTCGGTCGTTTCACAATTGTATTTTACCGGCACATCTGCACTCTACCAACTTTTCTTGCCAATGAACAAAATTATTTTTCTCATATGAAATCGTCATGTACATTCTAACGGGCAATAGCGGTCATTATGTATACATAAGCAACTGAACTTATTTGTCTATGTATGTATGCCATTAAAGGTATATAAAGAAGAACAAAATAGAAATGTCACAGGGTGACTCTAACACCCCTCCCCCCGTGAATCTCCCTGGGATTCACCAATAAAGATCCGAGCTAGACGTGTGGCTGGTCGACGCAAAATTCCTCCACTGGTCTTCACCTCTGCTACGCGTACTTGGCCATCCTCGGTAGGAAAAACCTTTGTGATGCGACCCTTTTGCCATTGACTACGTGGTAGAGATGTCTCACAGATCAGGACCAAATCATCAACACGAAGGGGGGTGGCTTTCTCATTCCATTTGGTGCGACATATAAGTTGAGGTAAATACTCTGTTAACCATCGTTTCCAGATACGATTTTTTAGATTTTGCGCTATTAGCCACTGCTTTCTTAGACATATTTTTTCGTCGAACGGATGTGGTGTTTGTGTTGAATTGACGCAACCGAGCAAAAAGTGATTTGGTGTTAGCGGTTCGTCATCTTCATGTGTCAACGGCAAATCTGTCAGTGGCCGCGAATTTATAATATTTTCTGCTTCTATTAACACACTTTGTAGGGTAGCCACTCTAGGTGCTGTCTCACGTAAAACTGTATTTAGCAACGACTTGATAATTCTGATTAATCTCTCCCAACAGCCACCCGAGCTGGGATTAGCCGGACAATTAAATACCCAGTCGATATTGCGTCTTGTGGCCTCTGTTTGTATGCGGTCTATATCAAGTAACTGCTCAGCGCTCTTCAGTTCTTTTTGTGCGCCTATAAAATTGGTGCCGTTGTCGCTTCTTATTCTAACTGGTGTACCACGACGATTTATAAAATTTCTGAGGCACACAATAAAGGCATCGGTGGATAGGTCCTCCGCCAGCTCTATGTGCGCCGCTCTTACGGTCAAACAGGTGAACACAACACCCCACCTTTTCTCCCTTCTTCTACCCACTGCGACGTTAAGTGGTCCAAAAAGATCCACACCCGCATATGTAAACGGTCGCACGTACGGCGTTATGCGGTCAATCGGAAGCTGTCCCATCAATGGTGGCGCAGGTTTGGCTTTATTTGCAATACATTTTAGGCATTTGTGTTGTACTCTTTTATGAACAGACTTTATGCGCGGAATCCAGAACTTTTGCCGTACCTCGTTGATTATGACTGCGGTATTTTGATGGTGTTCTTTTTCGTGGTAGCACTGTACGATCATTTCGGTGACTACGTGTTTCGATGGCAATAGGATGGGATGACGAGTCTCCAGTGGCAAAAACGTTGCCTTGTCAATGCGGCCATTCAACCTCAAAATGCCATGTTCGTCCAGGAAAGGAGATAGATGATAAATTGCGCTCTGTTTGGGTATTTGACGTGACGTTGATAGATGTGCGATCTCATCCGCAAAACATTCGCTCTGTACCTGCTTGCATATTAGTTTTTCTGCTTCGTCAATTTCAAATGCGGTTAATGCACCAACGTTGGCTCGCTTTTTGCGGAATAACAATACGGCTCGTAACACCCAGCCCACTGTTCGCTTCATCTTTAAATATGAATTAAAATTAGTAAATTTTATAAAATTGGTACTCGCCTGACAAAGGAGGATGCGGCTAGTATGACACTCTTCGGGTAATATTGTTGGGCTCTCGACAATAGTAGTTGGCCAATCTTTTTCGTACTTCAAGAAATCTGGACCTCTGATCCAGCGATGGTCATTATTAAATTTAGGGGGAATGATAGGACGTGTAGCTGAATCTGCTGGGTTATGTTTAGTGGGCACCCAACGCCATTGCTGAGGATTGGTTGTATTCATAATTTCGGCAACGCGGTGACCTACAAATGGTTTATATTTTCTTTCTGATGAGTGGATCCACTGTAAAACCGTTTGTGAGTCACTCCAGAACAAGATGCGGCTAATATCGAAATCATGGTAGGCGATTATCGTTTTGGCTAACCTAGTGCCCAGCACTGCTGCCTGCAGTTCAAGTCTGGGGACGGACATTAATCGTTTTGGAGCGGTGCGGGTCTTGGCCATTATAAAAGTCACGTCGACTGAACTCTCATGTACCACACGAAAATAGCTTACTGCGGCAAACGCTAATTGACTTGCATCGACGAAGACATGTAGTTCAATGTTCTGGCTGTGTGTAATATATGGCGAGTAATAGCGTGGAACGTGAAATTCTTTTATACGTTGGAACTCCTTCCACCAAGGTGTCCATCTTGCTGTGAATTCTGCTGGAATTTCCACATCCCAACCAATACCTGCCTTCCAAGTATCTTGCACCATAATTTTCGATGATATTAAAAAATTCGCCAGCAACCCAAACGGATCAAAGATTGCCATTACTAGGCTTAGTAGTTCTCTTTTGGTTGGCGCTCGAGCACCAGATAGCACAGCCTGAGGTACGCGATGAAATTTCGTATGGAATTCGAAGGTGTCGTCTCTGGTGTTCCAGTACATGCCGAGGATTTTTTCAGTTGTTTGACTACGCTCCATATTAATGATCTCACGATTCTCTATGCAGGATTTCTTATTCAATGCTTTCTCTACGTCGGCGCAATTTGATTTAAAATCGCGAAGTTCAAAACCCGCTTCCAAATTTATGTCGATAATTTGTTGGCAAATCGTGGTGGCTACCTGTGGATCGTCAAAACTGACCACTAGATCATCGACGTAGTGATTGTTAATTATAATAGAAGTCGCTTCCGGAAATGTATTTTCATATCGTTTGGCATTTTTGTTCTTGACGTGCTCGGCAATGCAAGGGGAGCATACCGCACCAAAAATCATTGACGTCATCATAAACTCTTGAATCGGCTGTGAGGAGTCGCCATCTCTCCATAAATATCGCTGCGCGTGTTGATCAATCGGTCGAACTTTAATTTGTGAAAACATTTCTCTTATATCCGCTGCCACACCGATCCGCCCCTGTCTGAATTGTAAAAGTATACGTATGAGAGGTTGTGCCTGCTCCGGACCCTTCAATAAAACTGAATTGAGTGATACATTGTTTACCACTGCTGCAGCGTCAAAGACTATACGTAGCTTAGATGGTTTGTTGGGGTTGGAAACGGCAAAGTGTGGTAAATACCAGATATGCGTGTATGGTGTACTCATTTCTTCAGCAGTTAGCTTTTTCGCATAACCTTTTTCCACATACTTTGCCATTTCGCCTTTGTATCGTATGGCGAATTCGGTATCTCTACTCATCCGTTTTTCCACCGACAGTAATCTCTTTTCGGCCATTTCTCTGCTGGGTGGAAGTTGCAATGGGAGTGATTTCCATAAAAGCCCGACTTCATACCGATTATCCGTTCGCCGCGTTGTTGACTCTAGTATATTGTTCGCTTGCTTCTCAGCATCCGATTCAAGCTTGTTCGATATTGAGTTGACACCGAAGTTATCCGTGGCGAAATAGTCTGAGACTAGTTGATGTAGTTGTTCGCATTCTCGCACATGTAGGATTCGCACTCCAGTGATTGAGGAAATTTTAGTTGGTCCGTATGCCACCCAACCTAACGACGTTTTTATTGCAACTGGACTATTGTGGTCGGCTTGAACTGTGCTGGTGCTGATACCTAAATGAGCTTGATTGAGACCGATTAGTAAAACTGGTTTCGCCATATTGTAGTTTTGTAACGGCAAGTCTCTTAAATGGTTGAAATTATCTTTAACGAAAGACTGTTCAGGTAAATTCAAATTTTTCACGGTATGTACGTCCCTCAAATAATGTTTTTTGCTGTCACAACAACTACTAACTTCAAACGTTACCTTACATGATTCTTCGGTGACGACCTTATCATTGTACCACTGCAAAGTTAGAGGGTGACGTTTACCTTTGAGCCCAATATTTCTGGCAGTCTCTTCTTCAATGATGGTGATGGCTGAACCCTCGTCAAACATGGCTAGAACTTTAAATTTGCCGTGCGGACCATAAATGTTGACTGGAAGAATTTTGAATAGTTGTTTCGACGAACTCTGCACCGGACGACAATTTAACAACGGCTGGTTATCTACGTCTCGTTGAGTAACACCTCGAGATGCCGACGGTTGGTGGTCATCGTTGTGCAAAAGTCTGTTGTGATACCTAACGCAATTATTTATGCCGCAAGATTTTTTAGATCGGCACTTCGATGTGTTATGGCCTTTACGTAAGCAAGCAAAACACAGTTGACGCCGTTTGACTACTTCCCATCTCTCCTGTACGCCAAGGCATTTAAAGGCATCGCAAATTAAAATTGCATGGTCGCCGTCACAATGAGCACACACGGTAGACTCTGTCGCTCTTTCATTTTGAATATTTAATAGCCGTCGTGGGTTAGTTGATGTCGTATATCGTAGATTGTTCGTCGGCATCAGACACACAATTCGTGCCAGCTCGCTGAGCCATGTAGAAAAGTCTTCGATAGTTGGATGTTGTGCTAGTGTCGTAGCATGTTTTGCCCAATCAAATTGTTTACTGGGTGGCAATTTACAAACCATTTGTTCCAATAGACACACGTTCGACAAATGGTGGTCGCAATTAGCCGATTTGATAAAGGCCACAACGTTACGTACCTTTGTTGAAAATGGTATTAACATCTCTGTTTTGTGTTCGGCTATTGTTGGAAGTTGTTGCAATTTACCAAGTTGAGATTTTACCAAAATGTCTGGCCTGCCGAATCGGAACTGCAATTCGCTTAACACATTCGGTACGTCGTTCGGGTGTATCAACATTGATACCACGGCTTCTCTGGCCGCCCCCACCAAACACTTTTGTAATCTCATTAAATTTTGCTGATTAGTATACCGAAATGTTGTTGTTGTTTCGTTAAAGTTTGCAACGAACAGCGGCCATTCTTCGGCGTTGCCGCCAAAAGTTGGCAAATCGTACAATTTTACCGCCGAATGTGTTGCTGGCACGATCGTTGTAACGGCTTGGTCTGACTCACCCGTTCTATCTGTATCTGCCTGTGGTTGTATGTTTTCGCGGAGTCTTGCAAGGTCCCTTTGGCTTTCTACGGTACTGTTTCTCAGCTCATCTATTACCTGTCTTAATGCATCCAACGTCGCTGCGATACTACTCACATGATCCTCGCCGGCTGGAGCTGGCTGCCCTGGCGTGTTAACCATTGTATCCTCCAACGATGTTAGGCTCTCAAAAGAATCGCTTTCTTGCACCCTTTCCGCTGCTCTGCTTCGCAAAAAATACCCTTCAGTATCGGACATTAACTACACCTTTCCAACAAATTGTACCAACGGCAGTATGGCAGATGTACGACTTCAAACGTTTGCACTTGTAATGCCAATTTTCATATCCAATTCGCCAAATTAATAACTTTAAAAACTTTTGAAAAATTTATAGTGCATATTGGCAGATGTGCCACTCAAACTCGATCAATTTAAATACATACGTAGTGCAGATGTGTCCATAATTGTGAAAACTGTTGAAATTTAAACACGATTGGCAAGATTCAAAATATATTGATGTTGTTTTATTTAAAATATTTATCAACTTTCATTTTATTTGGTTTTGGTTGTTTGTAATTTGGTCGTTTGTAGTTCGGTCGTTTCACAATTGTATTTTACCGGCACATCTGCACTCTACCAACTTTTCTTGCCAATGAACAAAATTATTTTTCTCATATGAAATCGTCATGTACATTCTAACGGGCAATAGCGGTCATTATGTATACATAAGCAACTGAACTTATTTGTCTATGTATGTATGCCATTAAAGGTATATAAAGAAGAACAAAATAGAAATGTCACAGGGTGACTCTAACAGTGCCCAAGAAGGATACTTACATACATTTATAGGCAGACCCGGCAAAAGTTTCCCTGTGGACTGAAGAATCCGTGAGCGGTTCTCAGGACTCTCCTATCGTGCAAAATGAACAAGTTACTTTCTTTCAACAATCAAAGAAATGATCTCCGAGCCCTACCCTTATGCCATGGTGCTTCTCTAATCTATTAATGGATCTGAGATGGTGATGGGCGAGACAATCGCCATCGTTGCAAAATCACAAACGAGTCAAATGTTGACTCGAGATGTTTTTTGCGATTGTTATGAGTTGGCGAGACCGCGATGTGTTCTAGGGTTTCTTTGAAACCGAGAGGAATCCGTGGCGAATGCGAGACTGGAGGCATATTTCGCCGCTTAACTGTACAAATTCACAGGACATTGGTACCCACGCGGTCCGAACGGAATTGGACCATAACACCTTGTGCCGCAGCTGCAATCTTTCTGCAACGGAGGAGATGTTGGAACAACTGTTATGCGAGTGTCCTTTACACTGCCAAGGTAGAATGAAGTTCCTTGGCAAAAATTTCTGCGATAGCCTCCCGGAACTTAAGAAGGATCTGCTTAAATATTTAAACTCAACAGAATGCATATAGGGTACGGGATCTGCTCTGATTTCCGAACTGCATATTCTCACTTACTTCTTATTTGTCACTGGTTTAATCGCGAGTCGTTATATCAGAATGGCGCTGCGCCGCTAATGCGAGTCAATGGGACTCGCCACTCAAGCCAAACAACCAAGCTGTTTTAGCGATTGTTTCGAAGACTGCCGAATTCGTGAGTGAATCTCAGATCCCTCCACCTCTAGGGAAGAATTCTCTTTCCTTTCAGAAACAGAATATTGATACTTCGCAGCAGTACTCTAGGTATTTTATATCTCCCAAGTTTGGTTTAGCTCGCTTTAAGACAACGCTTCATAGTTTCCTGCCTTTAGAGCTGCCGCAATGGACGAAAATCTTTATAGAACCCTAAGGAAATGCCTTTTCCTTCGACTTCTCGTTAATTGTTTTCTGTTTAGAGCTCAGAATCTCTGTTAGTGGATTTCAGATCCTCCAGTCTCAGGGAGAACTATGTATTTTTCCAAGAATAAGTCCTTTCGTTCAAATCAACTCATTTCGAAATCTCTCTCTCTCGCAGGTTTGACTTCTTTGAAATTGTACGTCTTCTTGGCGCCTTTCATTAGAATGTTTTTAGGGGTCAATTTTGAAAAATTTTGGCTTCACCCACCCAAAAATAAGTTTTCAAGGGGACACGTTTTCCACTACATATGGAAGGCCAAAGCAAATAAAACACAGTAGGGTAATCTAGCCTTTACTATGTGCTTTATTTTTTGTTTCTAAACCAAAAGCGAAGTGCATTAATTACCCTACATGGAATCATATAATCTGCAATTAAATATTATTGTTGTTTTGCTACTACATACTTATATATAGGTACATACATACATAAGTAAAAAGGCAAACAATAGCCATTTATTTAAGGCCAACAACAGCGTAATGATAAGCGAAAATATTCCCACGATAGCAGAAAGTAACGGTGCAATGCACTCATGCGTTCGCTCTCTCACTCTCGATCCCTTAGTTTTTACGAACAACACATCCCAGCGGCGAAAATGTTGCTTACAGAATCAATTAAGTCATGCACACATGTATGGCTGTATACATATGTACATATCGACGCTTCCAAACAAAACTGTACTAAGTCTGAAAACTGTGTTTTGCAGGAGAAGCTCTAAAAGTTTAAACTCGATATGAAACTTCGATTGTATGCTAAGTATATTTTCATTTGTAACTTCTGTTTGGATGGAACGATCAACACCAAAACTCGACAATATCAAAGTCAGGGTACGCTTTATATAAAACCGTAAGAATAAATAAAAATTTGCTACGTGGTTTTTCATGGCAAGCTCTCAAAGTTTTTATTCTGTAAAAATCTCGAGTTGCATTATATGTACACTTTTACTTATAACTTTTGATCGGATTGTCCGATTGATACCAAAATTAGACAGCATCTATATATTAATAGGCTAACATTTTTTCCATACAAACAATTGCCAGGCTGTTTAGCACATTTAACATACTCATATCCACATAAAATTGATATGGATGTGTTCGTATGAGTCAGGAGCAGTGCATAGGCATATAATTTTTTTCATAAATTATTTAATTTGTTTATAATTAATAAATAAAGTTTTTAGTTAAGAGAAAGAGATATCGTAAAAATGTTTTCAAATATCGTAAACACAGTTGAAGAGTTGCTTTAATTTCAAAGCACTCTCTCTCTCTCTTCCTTCTTGATGTGAACATTGGCAGCGTTGCCACTTAAAAAATTTAAAATTTACCAAAATACAAAATTAAAGTAACCAAAACCAGAAACAGGTAACCAATATAAATTAGCGCTGCTGTGTCCGTGTGAATCGCTTGGCTTTGTCAGTGGTAGGTAGGTAGATAGACATGTACTTACAAATGCTTGCATGCATAGCCGTGCAAATGCAAATATCTTCACTTCGCTTCGTTGCTGTTGTTGTTGTTGTTGTTTTCTGCAACAATACGACAAATAGGCAAAATAAAAAGGACCAACCTGTTTGAACATGTATGCAAATGTATGGATATGCATACCTACATCTACCTATTTAATTTTCTGAGCAATATTGGTATCAAATGAGGCTCAAGATTTTGAGCAGGACTTCGATATGAAGCTCTTTTAATTGTGACCTCTAGGCCGGGTTTCCAGATATAGGTCAAAACGAGGACCGGATAATCCTTGAATGTTTCTGAGCAAAATTGGTATCAAATGAAAGGTTTTGAGCAGGCCTTCTATAGGGAGCTCTACTCTTTATGATTCCTAGGTCGGGTCCCGAGATATGGGAAAAAAGAGGACCAGGATGATCCTTGAATGTTTCTGAGCAATATTGGTATCAAATGAAAGGTTTTGAGCAGGGTTTTCACATAGAGATCTATTCATTATGAGTCCTAGGTCGGGTCCCCAAATATGGGTCTAAATGTGACTCCGGATTAACCCGGAATGTTTCTGAGCAATATTGGTATCAAATGAAAGGTGTTGAGCAGGACTTCTGCACGGAGCTCTACTCTTTATGATTCCTAGGCCGGGTCTCCAGATATGGGTCAAACGTGGACTCGGATGATCTTGCATGTTTCTGAGCAATACAAAGCAAAACAAAATAAAAAATCAAAAGTCAAATACCAAAAACCAAAACAAACAAAAACAACAAAATAGTAGCAGTCACAAATGACAACAAAAAATTACAAAAACGATAGTCGCCTTTTAATCCATAGAAAACCAGGAAAAAAAGGAATAAGGAAAAGGGAATAAATATCCCATTCCGAAACTGTTTACACATCAATGTTCATGAATACCCGTTATTCACGCTTTAATTTTTTTATTTTCATTTATTTATTATTTTATTTCTTTTTATTTTTTATTTCCATTTATTTATTATATTATTTCTTTTTATTTAAATATTTTGTTCTTTTTATTTCAATTTTACTCAATTCGTCTTTGTTATACTTTATTACTTTATTTTTATTTGTACCATTTTTGATTTACTTCGTTTTTGCTTCGTTAGCAAATGTGCCCATTATCTATATATTAATACGCTAACATTTTTTCCATACAAACAATTGCCAGGCTGTTTTGCACATTTAACATACTCATATCCACATAAAATTGATATGGATGTGTTCGTATGAGTGAGGAGCAGTGCATAGGCATATAATTTTTTCTACAAATTATTTAATTTCTTTATAATTAATAAATAAAGTTTTTAGTTTTGTACCATTTTTGATTTACTTCGTTTTTGCTTCGTTGGCAAATGTGTCCACTATCTATATATTAATAGGCTAACATTTTTCCCATACAAACAATTGCCAGGCTCTTTTGCACATTTAACATACTCATATCCACATAAAATTGATATGGATGTGTTCGTATGAGTGAGGAGCAGTGCATAGGCATATAATTTTTTCTATAAATTATTTAATTTCTTTATAATTAATAAATAAAGTTTTTAGTTTTGTACCATTTTTGATTTACTTCGTTTTTGCTTCGTTGGCAATGTGCCCATTATCTATATATTAATAGGCTAACATTTTTCCCATACAAACAATTGCCAGGCTGTTTAGCACATTTAACAACCTCATATCCACATAAAATTGATATGGATGTGTTCGTATGAGTGAGGAGCAGTGCATAGGCATATAATTTTTTCTATAAATTATTTAATTTCTTTATAATTAATAAATAAAGTTTTTAGTTTTGTACCATTTTTGATTTACTTCGTTTTTGCTTCGTTGGCAAATGTGTCCACTATCTATATATTAATAGGCTAACATTTTTCCCATACAAACAATTGCCAGGCTGTTTAGCACATTTAACAACCTCATATCCACATAAAATTGATATGGATGTGTTCGTATGAGTGAGGAGCAGTGCATAGGCATATAATTTTTTCTATAAATTATTTAATTTCTTTATAATTAATAAATAAAGTTTTTAGTTTTGTACCATTTTTGATTTACTTCGTTTTTGCTTCGTTGGCAAATGTGTCCACTATCTATATATTAATAGGCTAACATTTTTCCCATACAAACAATTGCCAGGCTGTTTAGCACATTTAACAACCTCATATCCACATAAAATTGATATGGATGTGTTCGTATGAGTGAGGAGCAGTGCATAGGCATATAATTTTTTCTATGAATTATTTAATTTCTTTATAATTAATAAATAAAGTTTTTAGTTTTGTACCATTTTTGATTTACTTCGTTTTTGCTTCGTTGGCAAATGTGTCCACTATCTATATATTAATAGGCTAACATTTTTCCCATACAAACAATTGCCAGGCTCTTTTGCACATTTAACATACTCATATCCACATAAAATTGATATGGATGTGTTCGTATGAGTGAGGAGCAGTGCATAGGCATATAATTTTTTCTATGAATTATTTAATTTCTTTATAATTAATAAATAAAGTTTTTAGTTTTGTACCATTTTTGATTTACTTCGTTTTTGCTTCGTTGGCAAATGTGTCCACTATCTATATATTAATAGGCTAACATTTTTCCCATACAAACAATTGCCAGGCTGTTTAGCACATTTAACAACCTCATATCCACATAAAATTGATATGGATGTGTTCGTATGAGTGAGGAGCAGTGCATAGGCATATAATTTTTTCTATAAATTATTTAATTTCTTTATAATTAATAAATAAAGTTTTTAGTTTTGTACCATTTTTGATTTACTTCGTTTTTGCTTCGTTGGCAAATGTGCCCACTATCTATATATTAATAGGCTAACATTTTTCCCATACAAACAATTGCCAGGCTCTTTTGCACATTTAACATACTCATATCCACATAAAATTGATATGGATGTGTTCGTATGAGTGAGGAGCAGTGCATAGGCATATAATTTTTTCTATAAATTATTTAATTTCTTTATGATTAATAAATAAAACTTTTAGTTAAGATAAATAGATATCGTAAACGTGTTTACAAATATCGTAAACACAGTTGAAGAGTCGCTTTAATTTAAAAGCGCTCACCACCGGGCCTACCTTGATAGAACTGCCTTGATTTTGACCATGATTTCGCGTCGGACCGTGATCAAAAGGGCAAATCAGTGTTGCGGTACAACTGGAATTTGGAAGGTGTTGCTTATCTCCGCGAAAAGGAATAATTTTTGTACCAATACAAAGTTGAAAAAATAAATTGCATGGTCGAATTTCGACCACCGGCGATACTAGTCTAAATTAAGGCACGCTCTACTTGAAAACGCCAAAAACGGGAAAATGTACTAAGTCGACTTAGTACAGTATTGTTTGGAAGCGTCGATATGTCTATAAAAAAATGAAAATTTGGAAGAAAAAATCGCGCGATTTTGATTCCAAATTTTCGCCTGCGACGCTTTTTTTTTAATATATCGATAGGTATACATATATATATGTATGTACATACAGTGTTGGAAAAAATAATAGGGACACGAGAAAAATTTTACAATTCTCCATTTATTTCATTTTAAGACCAAATAATAATTACCATATATTGATGTTTACACGGAGAGGACATGCATCATTAACTCTGGGGTAGTTATTGTATAATAATTTAATTTTTATAAACAAAAATAATGAAATGTATAATTTAAGTTGGAAAAAATAATAGGGACAAACTTTAAATTCCACTGTTTTTTCAAATAATCTACAATATTACTGCTGCAGCTAGATTTGAACTAAAGTTTAGTTGAAGCTCCTTCATTTTTTATAACTTCCTTACAACATCGTGGCAAAGGGTTGACCAAATCAGCGCAATTTGCAACTGGTATTAAGTACGAAGCTTCTTTAATTTTTTTTCCATAACTCTTGCTTATTTTTCCATTTTTGATCCCCCATCGTCTTTTTTAATATTCCGTATAGGGCTGAGGTTCTGCGACTGTGAGGGCTGCTCCAAAACAGCAGCTTTTTTACGTTGAAACCGCGAGTTTTCTATTCTGGAGTCATGTTTGGGGTCATTGTCATGCATAAATCGTCATCTAATGATATCAAGGAGGGTTTAAATTATTCAGTTTTGAGTAGAACCATTCGCAACAGATCTCGAGAAGTAGGACTAAATGGAAGAAACCCCAGGAAAGTCCCCTATCTAAGCAAAAAGAATGTAAGCCAACGAATTGAATTCGCTCAGAGGAACATGTTGCCGGAAAACTTGAATAACGTTATTTAAACTAATGACACAAAAGTAAATTTGTTCGGCTCGGAGGGCATAATGTTCGTTCAACGCCCGCAGAGTACAGAATTTCAACCCAGATACACCAGAAAGACTATCAAGCACGGTGGGTTCCTCTGAACGAATTCAGTTCGTCGACTTACATTATTTTTTCTCAGATACGGAACTTTTCTGGGATTTCTTCTACTTAGTCCTACTTCTCGAGGTCTGTTGCGAATGGTTCTACTCAAAACTGAATAATTTAAACCCTTCTTGATATCATTAGATGGCGATTTACGCATGACAATGACCCCAAACATGCCTCCAGAATCGAAAACTCGTGGTTTGAACGTAAGAAAGCTGCTGTTTTGGAGTAGCCCTCACAGTAACCGAACCTCAGCCCTATAGGGAATATTAAAGAAGACGATGGGTAATCAAAAATGGGAAAATAAGCAAGAGCTATGGAAAAAAATTAAAGAAGCTCGGTACTTAATACCAGTTGCAAATTGCGCTGATTTGGTCAACCCTTTGCCACGATGTTGTAAGGAAGTTATAAAAAATGAAGGAGCTTCAACTTAACCTTAGTTCAAATCTAGCTGCAGCAGTAATATTGTAGATTATTTGAAAAAACAGTCGAATTTAAAGTTGGTCCCTATTATTTTTTCCAACTTAAATTATACATTTCATTATTTTTGTTTATAAAAATTAAATTATTATACAAAAACTACCCCAGCGTTAATGATGCATGTCCTCTCCGTGTAAACATCAATATAAGTATGGTAATTATTATTTGGTCTTAAAATTAAATAAATGGAGAATTGTAAAATTTTTCTCGTGTCCCTATTATTTTTTCCAACACTGTATGTCTATAAAAAAATTAAAATTTGGAAGAAAAAATTGCGCGATTTTTGATTCCAAATTTTCGCCTGCTGCACTTTTTTTTTTAATAGATCGATAGGTGTATACATATGTACATATGTCTATAAAAAAATTAAAATTTGGAAGAAAAAATCGCGCGATTTTTGATTCCAAATTTTCGCCTGCGGCGCTTTTTTTTTATTTTACATCGATAGGTATATACATATGTATATACATATGTCTATAAAAAGATGAAAATATATATAAATATGTACATATGTCTATAAAAAATAAAAATTTGGAAGCAAAAATCGCGATTTTGCTTCGCACTAGTACCTACTCGAGTGATTTGGTATTCTGGCTCCCTTTTATTTGGGATTATGTCACTCCCACATAGGTGACATAATCCCAAGTAAAAACATTGGGATTATGTCACACCATGGTGAGTGACATAATCCCAAATTTTAAAATTGGGGTTATGCCACTTGGGATTAAATCACGGCACCATTTAAGGAAACGTGCATAATTAGGGAAACTAAAAAAAAAACCACATAACTAGGGTTGCCAGACGTACTGATTTGATCAGTACAATACTGATTTTTCGTGCTCCATACTGATGGTTTTAAAAACCTTAAGAAATACTGATTTTTTGGATTTTGTACTGATTTGTACTGATTTTTAGCCGACACTAAAAAAAAATCATTTTTATCACCCTGCACTGTTTTTAATTTTCCAACTGTTTTCGTTTGTAATGCCGCGGTTATCCTTACGACAATATTCGACGAGCAACGTGTAATTGCTGTTGTGCACTGCGACGAGTGAGAGAATTTTTGGACTCTCACATCGATCAAATTTGCTGGGTGAAACAAGCACCCAGCACGCCGAGGTTTCGGGGTAATAATGTGTTATGTTGTGTATGTGCGCGCTAATCATCGATTTAAGCGTAACCACCTCTCACCGATGACGAAAATGTGTCCGAATTTCATCGGTGTTTTGCTCGTAAGCATAACCACTAGGGTGGGGCGATTTACTAACCTATATCGCGCGATCGAAATTTGGATTCCTCTCATTTTTCTGAGTAGAAAACACTTCCACGACATTTGTCTAAAATTAATTTTGATGTTCCGGAATTTGGTTTTTATGAACCAAGACGAATTTTTGAAAATAAAAATTTGGCAAAAATCGACAAAAAAATATCCAGGCCAATATGCACATCGATTTGAAGCAGAATTTTATGCTGAATCCAGATATGAAATCGAAACTAAAATCGGATGATCCGTTTTCGAGATATAGCGTGATTTCCGGTAATGGAGGCTGAATGCCCAAAATCGCATATTTTCGCGATTATCTCTTGTTGTGTACAATACATCTTAATTTTTTTTGCAAACTTTTTACAGATAAGTCAATACAATATGTGAACAGTACTTTAAAATATTAATTTATCTTACGGTATAGGAAAACTAGAATGCACTCTTTTTTCCTTGGCCCAAAGGCGCGGAATGGGTTCTCTATGTTATAGTCATCCGATACCGATGATTTTCGCCGACAGCGCTTTGTGTACAATAAATGCTCTAAATACAAAATTTCAGAATTTTAGCTGCAAAAATTGAAGAGTTATTCCCTAAAACGTAGACTTATGCTTCTGAAATTTGTTTTTTGCTTCCAATAGTACGCTATGGCGTATGAGTAACCTTGAGGTTTTTTTAGAGTTGACTAAAGTAAAAAACAAGTCCCAAACAGCATACGTCTACGTTTTGGGTTATAACTCCTCAATTTTTGCAGCTAAAATTCTGAAATTTTGTATTTAGAGCATTTATTGTACACAAAGCGCTGCCGGCGAAAATCATCGGTATCGGATGACTATAACATGGAGATCCCATACCGCGCTTTTGGGCCAAGGAAAAAAGAGTGCATTCTAGTTTTCCTATACAGGAAAATAAATTAATATTTTAAAATATTGCTCATATATTGTATTGACCTATCTTTAAGAAATTTGCAAAAAAATTTAAGATATATTGTACACAGCAAGAGATAATCGCGAAAATTTGCGATTTTCGGCATTCAGCCTCCATAACCGGAAATCAGGCTATATCTAGAAAACGGATCATCCGATTTTAGCTTCGATTTCATATCTGGATTCAGCATAAAATTCTGCTTCAATTCGATGTGCATATTGGCCTGGATATTTTTTTGTCGATTTTTGCCCAATTTTTATTTTCAAAAATTCGTCTTGGTTAATAAAAACCAAATTCCGGAACATCAAAATTAGTTTTAGAAAAATGTCGTAGAGGCGTTTTCTACTCAGAAAGATGAGAGGAATCCGAATTTCGATTGCGCGGTATCGATTAATTTCCCTCCATACAAATCGCCCCACCCTAATAACCACGGCATAACCATGAAACAATTGGGAAGGAGGAAGCAACGCGAACGTTAAATGTCATAGAAATATGATTGACAGTTAACGATACGGAAACAAAAACAAAATACCAGTAACAAAGATGATTTTCTCTGCATATATTGTTTTTTTTTTTTTTGGAAGGCAATGTACTGATTTTTTCGGGAAAGATATCTGGCAACCCTACACATAACACACCAACAGAAAACACCAAAATACGCCAATAATCCAATATATGTATGTACATAGGGAGAACGTCCATGAAGAAGTGGTGCATTTTTTTTAGCACTAAGATCGGTTTTATACAAATTTAAACAATTTTATTCTATCAGCGCTTGATTCAGAAACGAATTTGTAACAAAAAAATTCTTCAATGTGATTGTTATTTTGTTTCTATGGAATTTCCGAATTTATTATACATAGCAATACAACAAGAATGAAATTTGAACAAAAACAGAAAAATGAACAAAATTCATTTTTGTGAACCCTACTTACTTTTTCATACACATTGTACATATGTTAGTTGTCATTGTTCATAATGTGTAGTATACATCACTGGGGAGAAGTAGTGTGGCAGGCAATGTTCGCCGCTGGGATAGGTATATGTATGCTCTCTCAATATTTCTGCTGCGAAAACTCGCTCTTTTAGCATTATTCTCATTTCAATTTTGTTTTTACTTTTATTATTTATTATATTTCTTCAATTTTGTTCTTACTTTTATTATTTTTGGTTTTCTTCAACATCATATCTACCCAAATCAACTCAGCTCAGCAGCCAAGTTAACTTTACAGCCGTGCCGCGTTGACTTTTATGTACATAGGTGGTCGCGTTAAACGTTAACTTGGTTGCTGTTGCATTTCAATGAGCCAACGACAAACAGCAGCGCCAAACGGCCAAACAGTCAACGAAGCGCCACTCAGTCTGCACGCTTTCGTTATCAGTTGGAATTAAGGTTTAAGGATTAAAGGTGTTTGCTATACAAAGTATATGTATATATACATATGTACATATGTCGGCAAAAGGGCGTGCTGGGAGGGAGCAGAGTGCATATAAGGCAAATGTGCATAAGTAGAAAAGCAAACTTATAAGCATACACAAGCCGGATAAGCTGACTATACACCATAGCTGTCCAAATGCGGTTCACTACCACAATCAAGCAACGACCGAAAAATAAGAGTGTGTAGGTGCGCCTACCGTAGGCCAAAGTGAAAAATGAATAACAATAATCAGTCTGCATGCAGATGTTGAGCGAGCAGGGTCATGCTGCGCACGTTTTGCGAATTTATGAAACAACGTACGTATACTAATGCATACGTATGTTATATGCAAACTCTTCGTACTTTTGTTTGTTGTTTGGCATCTGTATTTATAACAAAAGAATTTCAAGCTAAGACCAGCTAGCGACCACTTGCTTCCATGCCAGTCGAAGGCAACTTAATTATTTTTGCTAATCGGCGATCGCCTAGTCCCATCGTAAGCGCTCGTTTTACGCTCTTTATTTGTCTGTAGTAGTGACAATCGGTGTGTATACGTATACGGGCGCTTACTCTCATTGCTCATATGAGTCGCATTTGGACCAGCGTTGCCACTTTGGTTATTTTTAACCAAAATTGGTAATTTTTTTTCTCTAAAACCGATTTTGGTAATTTGGTAAAATTTTTTCCGGTTTGGTAATTTTTCCATACCATGGGCTAATACACCATTATATGAGAAAAATTTTGGTGTTAAACATTTAATTTTTTTTTGGGAGATGTTATGCCTAAATATATTTCGGAGATCACCACATCTCTTCCTCAGACTACTTTTTTTCTGGGCGCCCGCCAAGATTCGAACCCCAGATTTTTCGTTTGGTACGCTAATGGCATAATCATTAGGCTACCGCCACCTTGCATTTCGCTTGGATTAATTTTTCTTTTGTTTTTTTTCTTTTTAAAACCTACCATCCAGCATCAGTGAATTTGTCGACGTTTGTCACCAGTATGTTGGTGGGGTTGTGTGCTTTTGTAACCGTAGATTTCCAGTAGAAAATGTGTAACTTTTGAAGTAAGTTAGTTACTGGCCGCTGTGGTGTAGTGGGTAGAGTGCTCGCCTGCTATACCAGAGGTCTCGGGTTCTAACCCCAGTCCGGACAAACAAGAAACAAAAATTTTCTAATTAATTAAAACCCAATTATTGGGTTTTTAAAAATAGCGGTCTCCTCTCGGCAGTGGAAGGCATACCCTCCGAGTGTATTTCTGCCATGAAAAAGCTTCTCACAAAAAATGCATTCGCCGTTCGGAGCTGGCATAAAACTGTAGGTCCACCCAATTAGTAGGAAAAACAAAAAAGGAGCACTCCTAGAATTGGGAGAGAAGCTCGGTAATAAAACTCGTCAGAGTTATAATAGCGCCATTGTATTATTATTATTATTATATCGGCCAGAAACATTCGAGGGTCATCCGGGTCCACGGATTTACCTATATTTGGGGACCCGGCCTAGGCATCACAAATAAAATAGTTCTATGTCGAAGTCCTTATCAAGACCTTTCATTTGATACCAATATCACTCAGAAATGTTCGAGGGTCATTCAGGTCCACGTTTTGACCCATATATGGAGACCCGACCTAGGAATCACAATGAGTGCTGTTTTATGTAAATTCCCTGCTCAATACCTTTCATTTGATACCAATATCGACCAAAAATATTAAGGGGAAATCCGGATCCACGTTTTGACCTTTTGACCTATATCTCGGGAACCAACTAGGGCAAGGTATTCAGCCGGTGTGTAAATTTGGTCAAAATCCCTCCACGCGTTTGGGCGAAAGCCGGCGAAAAAGAAATAGGCTTGATTTATATATATATATATATATATATATATATATATATATATATATAGATAAAGAAAATGGTAATTTTTTGGTAATTTTTTTTGTAATTTTTGGTAAATTTTTTATTTTGGCTGTGGTAACGCTGATTTGGACAGCTATGCTATACACATATGTATACATACATACCCACATATACGTATTTGCTCATCACATTCTCTATGACTTTTTCTGCGTCTTCTAAGCAATCAGCTGTCATGTTGCATGCTTGTCATATTTGGGCTTTGCTTAGTAGGTATATCCTCAGTCAAATATATGCATGCATTGCATATATCATAAATACACGTATCCATACATGTTGGTACGTGCCCAGAAGTCAAGCCGCCTCAGTTCCTCTAACAACTTTTGCTCTTACTTTGACGCGACATAAATATGTAAATACAAATATATCTTCCCAGCAAAAAATCTACGCCTTATTTAAGAATTATTACAGTAGATTTAAAGGCTTAAGAAATTAGGCCTGAAAATTTTAAGGCAAGCTAAATTGTATGGCGTAAGGCTTAAAATAAGGCTAATTTTTCTATGTTGATGTCATGAGGCTATAAGGAATACTCTCTCTAGCTCTGAGAGCACACCTTATTCATAAGGCTTATCCGCATGCGAAATAAGGCTTATCCGCATACGAAATAAGGCTTATTTAAGGCCCTATTTAGGCCTAATAATAAGACCTTATATGGTGTATTTATAGCTTATAAATGCCATATTAATAAGGTGTTTTTTTTTAGTACCTCCATGCTTTACAGTCTTTGTTGTGTATTTCGGACAATATTCGGTATTTGGTGGGCGTCGTACATATGAACGCCATCCCTTTCCTCCATACATTACAATTTTTGACACTTCCGACCATAAAATATTACGCCATTTGCTCGAAGGCCACTTCAAATGTTCTTTCGCGAACCGAAGTATCTTTTCTATGGCTGTGTGCTTCCAGACCGTGCTCGCGCAAACGCCGGCGCACAGTAATGCTAGCCACACACCTTGCAATTTTTTATACAACTTGGTCAAGTTGCGCTCGAAATTGCAACGTTTTTGGAGCTGTTGTATGAAGTTGTGTATCGGTTGTACGAAAAATCAAAAACTTTTGATTTTTTGGCAAGTTGTACAACTTGGTTGCATCGTTTGGGGGCATGTTGTTCAACATTTCCTTTTATGAGAATTCTTGAAGTGAACACATCAAATTAAAATAATTTAAAATGAGCGAATTCAACACAAAAAAACATAAATATTTGTAGAATAAATAACACAAAATGGAAAGCTCGCAGTAACCACTTTTTTGCAAATTTTTTCCGTTTAATTTATCGTACTTTTGCTGTACGTTCTTCTTCTTCATACAAGCGCAATATTATCCTATTCCATCTTCACTCAAAGTAATTTTTTACAAAATGAAATTGTACAACAAGGTTGTACTACAAAATTGCTCCGTTTGTAGGCAAACAGACCAACTCGATTGCAACCGAGTTGGGGCAACGGTCGCACCGTGTATGGCTACGGTAAGGTATATGTATTTTCTCTCAGTAGCAGCCGCAAATGGATACTGCTTTGAGTATCTCACGACAGACTTAACTTCTCTTGCGGACATTATTAGCTTCCTTCCACGATTTTTACCAGTTGGTTGGTACTTGATGGCATTCCATACCATTGTCGGTGAGCAGCCTATAATATTTTGCACCTCCTTATAAGTTTTGCCAGCAGAAATCAACTTTTTTATCAGGGTCCACTGCACAGGTGTGCAATTCTTCTTTCGCGACATTACTAGGCCAGGAACAATAAAACTTTCATCATTAGATATAGAATATTATTTAAACAAATTAGTCTCACCGTTATTTTCAATTTTTACTCCCGGATTATTAATTTTAATTTAATTTTTCATACACGCTTTCATGCACTTCTAAAAATTTGACTGACTAAAAAGCCGTTGCAAATAATAATTAATACAAATTAAACAGAAACAACAAGCTAAGCCCACTAATCTAATAAAAAATATGAGCCTGTATATATATTAATCGATGGGCACTACTAACATTTAGACCGCAGCTGTATATGTGTATATCGGAATGAGATAAGCGTGCACACTTAACCACTTAACACTTGATTGCATGTCAGTTTAAAATGGACTGAGGCGACAATGCGCCATTTTTACGCTCGCCACACATTTTACTTTGCTCATAAAAACTCAATTCCCTTTCTCTCTCTTTGGGATATGTTAAAATTAAGTATTAAAACATTTGGAATGGAGAGAATGAGTGCAAGCAGCGCTACCAGCGTATTCCAGTTGAACGACTTAGTTTAGCTTAGGCTTATGAGTCTGTTTGTTGGGTTTTTATGTATATATATTTGCACATATGTATGCATATATGTACTTTTAAGTGGATAATTTACTTTTGCCTGCATAAGCATAATATAAAAATATGCATAAATACATATGCAAGCGGAAGTTAGTTCGTGCATGTTTTGTGTGTTGTGTCGGGACGTCTGTCTGTCTCTCTGTGCAAGACTTTTTGAAAATCTCAAACGGTTTCCGTTTCAAGTGCGTTCGTTGAAGTATTTATGTGAAGTTATGAAAGAGTTAAAAGTTAGCAAAGGGTTTTAATAAAGTAGACGAAAGGGTCTGAATATTATAGAGGGAGTTGAATTGTAAGTTAAGAATGCTTTCTTTGGCTTAAAGTTTGGTGAAGAATTGCGCTGGGGTTGGAGGCTAGCTAGACAGCGGGAAACTAGTGAGCTGAAGTCCTGCCAGCTCTAGTTTATTTCTACTACATAGTTTCGAGGTTCACAAATAGTTTGAAAATGTAGTAAGTTACGTTAGATTGGCTGGCCCATCATTACGGGCTCTTCTTCTTCTTTTTTATGATTGGCGCATAAACGTCTAAACGATTTTGGCCAAGACAAGTGGAGTCAGTCTCCAGTTGATTCTCCCAACGCTGTGTAGGTTCGCCTTTCCTGCTGGCTTTAGCATGTTTCGCTAGAAATAGACAGTTTCTTAGCCGTAGAATCTTCATCCATTCTCACGACATGATCTGCACAACACAGCCGCTGAATTTCATTCTCACGACATGACCTACCCAACGCAGCCGTTGAATTTTTTCTTCGCTGAACTCGATGTTGACGTCTGCCTAAAGCTCGTAAAGCTCATCATTAAATCTACGTCAATATTCGCCCTCGCTAGCGCGCAAAGATCCATAAATCTTCCGAAAAAATTAAGTTTTGCAGCTCGCTTTAGCTTTTTCGACATCAAGTTGAAGAAATCACACGAAAGGCAGTCACCTTGCCTGAAACTGCATTTGATCTCGAATGGCTCGGAGAGCTCCTACCCGAACGATCGCTAAGTGTGAAAAAAGGGTCAAAAAGGAATGATAAACTACGTAAGAAAAAGAGTTTTTAGAAAGGTCGCTGGATCTTTCAACATCATCAAGAACTTTTTGGCAGATCGCCAGCGCATTCTCCAGCAAAAGTATACACACAAACTTTTCGCAATGTCTAGAGTCAGCCTAATGTACGTACTATTCAATCACCATAACATTCATTCATCATCGCTAACCCTGCAAACAAGCCGAGTACTCCATGCACGCGTGTATAGAGTACTCGCTATGGACCAACCGAGTACTCCTCAACCTGCCACATTTCATATAAAAAATATGGTCCATTTAACATGGCGATGTCCTAGGCAGGGATCACATACTCCTATTTCCGCATGACACCCGAGTAATCCAAGGAGTAACTACATGGGATTAATCCATGGAGTACCTACATGGGAGTAATTCATGGAGTAGGTACTAAAATTAATGAAATTTAATAATTTCTGAACAGATTTGAATGACTGCCAATTCAATTTGATTATTAGCATTACATACATACATAAGTAAGCTTTTCTTTAATAAAAATAAAATGATAGAATTTTTCTAGCGCAATCACCAGCATGTTGTGTCGCGTTCAATGTCTCATTATTACTAAATCGTGCACGTTCAAACGAGCATGCATATGTACATACATACATACATACATACAAATGTACGCACTTGCTTCGTCGTTATCGCGATATACATACATTCGGTTTTCGTAGCAATGTTCGGCTAACTACGAGCCGATGCAGATAAACGAGTCGCTCGCTTGGGTCACTTTGAAAGTACTCCTACCTACCACAAAATGGATCATATAATCCTATGATTTTTACAGGGTAAAATTAGGAGCAATGCTTTGGTTTTTTTTTTTTTCTGGCACACATTTTCACATTTCAATAGATGACAGGCCTTTGATGCACGTCAGGGAATGCAGTTTTTTTTTAAATTATTGCGCTTATTTTTTCCTTTTTTGTTTTGTTTTGCTTTGTTTTCATTTCAGTTGCTCAATACACTAATGAATTGTGCACATCAAGAGCGAGAAATCTGTGTCACTTGCATTATTTTAGTATTTTTGGAAAAAAATAAAACAAACAATGGAACACAATGGGAAACCCATGAATATTTGTAAAAAAGGGCAGAAAAAATAGAAGTATGTGGAACAAGAAAAAAAAAACAGCGAAAAGTTGGTGCGAAAGAGGAAAGAAGATTTATATAAAACAGGGACTGTAACGGTTATAAGTTATATCCAAAAAGTTATTTTTTGATTTTTATTTTTCGATCAGAAAATAAAAGTTATTTCTTGAGTTTTATTTTTCCATCAGAAAATAAAAGTTATTTCTTGAGTTTTATTTTCCCTCAGAAAATAAAAGCTATTTTTTGAGATTGTAGATTTTGCCATATAAATAGGTAAAGTAGATAAATAAATTTTTATTTTTTTTATTTATACTTTACCTACGTGTTAATGTGACAAAATCGACAGCTGCAGCTAAAATTAAACTGAAGAAACTTTTATTCTCTGAGCAAAAAGATAAAACTCAAAAAATAACTTTTATTTTCTGATGGAAAAATAAAACTCAAGAAACAACTTTTATTTTCTGAGGGAAAAATAAAACTCAAAAAATAACTTTTATTTTCTGATGGAAAAATAAAACTCAAGAAATAACTTTTATTTTCTGATCGAAAAATAAAAATCAAAAAATAACTTTTATTTTCTGATGGAAAAATAAAACTCAAGAAATAACTTTTATTTTCTGAGGGAAAAATAAAACTCAAGAAATAACTTTTATCTATTTTTTAAGCGAAAAATAAAACTCAAAAAATAACTTTTATTTTCTGAGCAGAAAATAAAACTCAGAAAATAATGATTAAAAATCAATTTTTTTTAATAAAAATCGAAAAAATAAAAGTTAATGCACCTAGATGTAGCCTGCGTTACAGTGATTACATCTGTGTACTTCTTTTCCGTTTAGCATTTCTCCTTAATTATGATTTTTTTGGTCAAAATTTAAAAAATAACCATTATTTGCAATCCCTGAATAAAACTCAAACAAAAATTAATGATTATTATATATAAAATATCACTGAAGGAATAATTTTTATTTCTGATAAAAAAAATAGAACTCAAAAAATAATTTTTATTTCTGAATGATAAAATATCGCTCAAGGAATAAGTTTTATTTCCGATCAAAAAAATAAAACTCAACAATTGAATATCGCTTAAAATTTTCCGATCATAGTGGATTCAGATAGTGCTCTTTCAGACATGCGCACACACACATACTCGATACTCTTCTATGATGTTTGCAAGTATTTGATTTTTTTCATTGAAAATATAACGAATAAAGCTTATTATCGGTGCTTGATTTTGACACATCCTAAAGAGTGAAAAAGGGAATTGAGTTTTTATGAGCAAAGTAAAATGTGTGGCGAGCGTAAAAATTGCGTATTGTCGCCTCAGTGCATTTTCAGCTGACATGCAATCTAGTGTTAAGTGGTTAAGTGTGCGCGCTTATCTTATTTCGATATAAATGTATGACTAATAACGTTTCAACTTTAGCAGAATATATTTTTTATTATTAAATAGCCGCAACGCTTAAATTGCGCAAAAAATGTGAATTATGCAGCTAAACAAAAAACACCTTATTATTAAAACATTTATGAGGTATAAATACAACACATAAGCCTGATTATCAGGCCATAACTAGGCCTTAAATAAGCCTTATTTCACATGCGGATAAGCCTTATGAATAAGGTGAGCTATCAGAGAGAGAGAGAGAGAGGGAGAGCGAGAGGGGGAGAGAGAGGGAGGGAGAGTATTCCTTATAGCCTGATGACGTGGCCGCTGTGGTGCAGTGGGTAGAGTGCTCGCCTGCTATGCCAGAGGTCTCGGGTTCAAACCACAGTCCGAGCAAAACACCAAAACAATTTTTCTAATTAGTAAAAATCCAATTATTGGGTTTTTTCAGAGCAGCGGTCACCTCTCGGCAGTGGGCGGCATACCCTCCGAGAGTATTTCTGCCATGAAAAAGCTTCTCACAAAAAATGCATTCGCCGTTCGGAGCCGGCATAAAACTGTAGGTCCACCCAATTAGTAGGAGAAACAAAAAGGAGCACACCTCGAATTGGGAGAGAAGCTCGGCCATAAAACTCGTCAGAGTTATAATAGCGCCATTGTATTATATTATATATTACTGATGACATCAACACAGGAAAATCAGCCTTATTTTAAGCCTTTGCCCATACAATTTAGCTTTCCTTAAAATTTTCAGGCCTTATTGCATATGCCTTTAAATCTTATGTATTAACTCTTAAATAAGGCGTAGAATTTTTGCTGTACACAAACACCTTAATAAACATGTATGTACATATGTACCTCCTTGTAGTCCATTCAACGCTGTGTCACATTGCCATTGATTTTTCTTGCGGGAATTGGCAGTGTCTATGCCAACTTGCAACTTTATTGCCGACTACACATACCTACTACGTTTTACTTATTGCTTTGCCAAATACAGTTGCATCTACTCCTTAGCGGCAGCTTGTTCCGCGGTTAGTTGTCCTCTGCTTAGCATTTCTTGCACTAGGCTTTTAGTGCCGTGTCTGCGCCTGAAGGTTTGTTGCCTTCTCGCAGTTTTTTCTTGCTTTTTCCCACTGTCGACGTCCAAACACGGAGACACGAAGTTGAGCAACCCGCTGCTTTTGATCGTTTGTTGGTGAGAAGGCGACGAGGAAAGGAGGGGGGCACCAAGTCGTCGGTGCTCGGACAACACGCTTTGTGCAGCAATTCTTATCGCCAGTGACCAATCAGAGCGTTCGAAGAATGCCAGAACAAAACATAATGAACAAAAGTTGGCCAGCGACGAGTTGATGTGTTTGGACAAATGGAAGACAGAACAGCGGCACAAAAGAGAATCGTTGGATAATTTCGCAGCAGAGTTGCTGTGTTTGGACACGGACACTGCAAAAGAAATTTATGCTAATGTAGCGAACTGCCTTGTTGTTGCTGCTTGCTTTTGGCTGTGTCATTGATTTTATTCAGTAAGCCTTGGTCGTCGTCGTCGTCCTCCTCATTTAAGTGTTAGTCCTTTGTGTACTGCACTTGTTGTCGCGCATTGCACTAGCCGCTGACGTGTTTCTTTTTATTCGTTGGCAACGCGCCACTGGAGGTTTAGGCGGTTGTTGAAGTGTTTTGGAAAATAATTTTGCCAATAACAAGTATCTCAGGGCGTTTAGATTTTAAGAGTTGATTGGTTAAAAATTAGTTAGAAATTTAATAATTAAGTTAATTATTAAGGAAAGCAGAGGAAAAAGGGAAGTTGAAGTATTGTTGATTAGGTTGAAGGAGGATAAAAAATGGGAAAAGGTGTTAACTGGCAGCGAGTCTACAGATTCCTGTAAAATTACAAAGTGCTTTCTGAAAAAGCCTAACAGGGACGTAGCAAACTTTCTCTTCCTCATACAGAGAAGAAGAGAGAGAGCTGCGGGCTCTTGTAGGCTTAATTACAGGACTTGAGCCATGGAACACAGAACAGAACACAAGCCATGACAACATCGCGAGCTCATTATGCACCTTTCCTGTCTGGAGAAGGAGGAGTTCGACGACCACGACGGCACATAGCATCTTCTTTGCAGCTGTCCGGCTTTCGTTAGACTAAGTTGGCGTATTTTGGGTTCACATGTACTTACTGAGAATGGCGGATGCATATTCTTTATCACTCGAAAAACTTATCATATTTATTAAAGAATCTGGGAAGCTTGCAGAGGAATTCTGATTTCACTATCTCACCTTTTCCCCTAAATGCTAATCCTTTCTAAATGCCTTAAATATAATTGGCAAATATGCCTGAGTGCTGATATGCTGAGTGCTGACTCAGTTTTCCCGACCTACCACATTTCCCATCCATTACAATATTCTCGTTAAAAAAGTACTAAGTACTTAATGCATTTAAGAGAGCGCCTCAAACTTGCCGCTTTCTGCTATGAAATGCCGTTGGTTGCGGTAGCCTTGAAAACGCACACCGCTATCATTCACTACTCGTTACTGTTTCCAGTTGTGACTACTTCTGGTGGTACTCCTATTTTTACCTCCATTTTACTACAAATAATTCATTGAACTCTTTAAATGTTGAAAAAAAAAGGTCTCACAGCTCGCTGATATGAAGAGAGCCGAACAAAGGGATCAACTAGTTTAAAAAAAGCCCTAAGTTCGCAGCTAGTTTCTCAGAACTCGCCGCTTTTACGCTACGCAATAACGTTAGTTGTGGTAAGCTTGAACGCGCACGCCGCTATTTTTCTCTACTCGTTACTTTTGCTTGCCGCTCTTCCTACTCGTCATGACAAATTTCCCTTACATATTTGCCTTAGGCATAGCCAAACTTTAACGCCACTTTCTTTGAGTTGAAAAAAACTAGGCATTGATACATATTTGCCTACACTTCCGGCTGCGTCGCTTTGCACTCAATTTACATATTTAAAGCTTTGAGTGCTATTTTGTGTAGGTATTTCCTTTTCTTGCAAATAACTTTTAAACTGTCTGGTCGAACAAAAATTTGTTCGTACAACTTTGCCGTTATGTGCTAAACTACTCGCCCACTTTTTACTCGTTCCGTTTAGCCTTCAACACCCACTCTTAACTATTCTTCATTTATTCTAGACAACTTTAAATGCAGCCCATCGCTCTCATTCTCATTCTTACGCTGGCTGTTTGCTTTTGATATCAAACAAACGATATATGTATAAACCAAATGTAAGTATGTACTTTGGTAATCTCTTTAGTGCATTGTTTCTGCAAATATTTGTTTGTTATCCGGTCTTTCCACTGCACCCACCCACACCTACATACATTCCATAAATAGCGACGAGTGGATATCGTTTGTTGTTTTTGTTTTTGTACGTCTCTCGCTTACATTAGTAGGCTCGTTTTTGCTTGATGTGTTTTTTTGTTTCTTCTTGTTTGTTCTTGTTTTTTTTTTGTTTTTGTTGCAGCCGTTCATGTTGCTGCAAATATATTGCAATTGCATATGGCAGACAATAAATTTGGTCGAAATTCAAAAAAAAAAAACATTAAACCAAATCAAAACCAAAATAAACACCCACTCACTAATGTTTATACGAATTTGCTGTGTAGTACAGTGGTGGCCATATAATTGATTACCTTTTTCTGTTTAAGGATGGTTCATACTTGCCCTTTTTATTTGATCTTCAGGGTTCTTACTTAAAGATAAACGTGTCAGAGTATCAACGCGAAACCGTATCCGAACCCTAAAACTTAAGTGAATCCGAACACGAATACTTAATCGAATCCCAACGGAATAGTTTGCCGAATCCGAACCGTATATTTTACCGAGTTCGAAGCGCATATTTTCCCGATTTCCAACCGCATAATTTCGCGTATACGAACCGATTATTTTCCCCAATAGAAACCCGAATACTTTCTCGAATTCGAGCTGAATATTTTCTGTAATCTAAACCGCATAACCAATTCAAACCGTAATACTTTCCCGAACTCGATTTTTTAACCGAATCCGACCCGAATACTTTCCAGAACCGAATACTTAACCGAATCCGATTCGAATATTTCACCGAATTTGAAGTGTATATTTTCCCGACTTCGAACCGCATAATTTCCCGGATCCGAACGGCATACTTCCCCCATCCGACCCGAATATTTCTCTGAATCCAAACCGAATATTTTCCCGAATCCGAACCGAATATTTTCCTGAATCCGAACCAAATATTTCACCGAATCCGAAACGAATATTTTACTGAATCCCAACCCGAATACTTAACCGAATCGAAACTGAATATTTTCTCTACTCAAAATCGCATATTTTCCCGAATCCAAACCCGAATACTTTCTCGAATCCTAACCGAATATTTATCTGAATCCGAACCGAATATTTTCCCGAATCCGAACCGAATATTTCACCGAATCCGAAACGAATATTTTGCTGAATCCCAACCCGAATACTTAACCGAATTGGAACTGAATATTTTCTCTACTCCAAACCGCATATTTTCCCGAATCTAAACCCGAATACTTTCTGGAATCCGAACCGAATATTTTTCCGAATTCGAACCGCATAATTTCCGCTATCCGAACCAAATATTTTACCGAATCCGAAACGAATATTTTGCTGAATACCAACCCGGATACTTAATCGAATAGTAGCTGAATATTTTCTCTACTCCAAACCGCATACCTTCCCGAATCCAAACCCGAATACTTTCTCGAATCCGAACCGAATATTCTTCCGAATTCGAACCGCATAATTTCCGCAATCCGGGCCGAATACTTTCCCCAATCCGAGCCGAATATTTTCGCGAATCCTAACCGAATATTTCACCGAATCCGAACCTAATATTTTCCCCAATCTGAGCCGAATATTTTCACAAATCCGAACCTAATATTTTCCCGAATCGTAACTGAATATTTCACCGAAACCGAAACGAATACTTAACCGAATCCGACCCGAATACTAAACCAAATAATGATTTTGCTAAACAAATTTTACTGCTGAAAGGCCTATAGGAAACTCTGACCTGTGGAGAAACTTTTCAGTTGTCGCTTCTGAGAACTTATTCTCTTCGCTGGAAAGCTCAGAACTAACTGATATCTATAGAAACCCGCTGAACGCAAAAGACAGGGAAGACCTCCACTGTGTTGGGAAGATCAGATGGACAGTGATGCTGACTCCCTAGGTGTTCCCAAGTTGCGCCATGCTGCACGAAACAGAAACAGCTGGCGCGCTTTATTGGATTCGGCCAGAATTGCCTAGACGGTTGCGTGGCAATTAAGTTAGTAAGTAACTGATATAAGATGAAGTATGCATTTCTTAGGACCAGTGTATTTTTATTTAGAAGCTAAATAGCTCGACTCGAATTTGGAAGGCCTTTGTGTGAGAATCTCCACATCTTCTGTGTCTTCTTTCCCTTATGAAATGCTCAGAACTACCCAAACAATAATAAAGGAAGATTTTGCAAGCTGTTTGAATTCTGCCAAGGCTATTCTCTGTGCACTGTGTGGTGACTGCAGGAGAGTCTTCACTCTAAAGCTCACAAGCATTGAACTATGAATTGGATCGAAATATGTATTTGTTGCTAAGCAAGCATACTATTGAGATTTTTCTTGATGTATTTTGACACTGAACAAACAGTTTTTCTTTCTGTGCCATCTCAATTATTTGGTCTCGACTGTGATAGTAAGAAAAATGCAAACGGAGTTGCTGCAACATAAACAATTCCAAATATTTGGCTTGCAAGGCAGTAGAAAAAGTAGAAAAACAAAAACATTTATCCCACTCTAGCATAACACGCTCTGCTTCACTTCATTCATTTCACACTTCTCTCAACCACTTTCAGCACTCGTTGGTTCGCTTTGGCGCTGCACTTGACATTTTTTGCAGTTTCTAGGTTTTTATTCTTGGGGCAAATGTTTTTGTCATGGCATAAATTTAAATTTACATCCTGTCGAGAGTTGTTACAAACAAACACACAGCTGCATATGTATGGATTTGTATACACTTACACATGTATGAAACTGCAGAAACATGTATAGACTTGTACAAACATGCATAAACATGTATAAACTTGTATAAATGCGCATAAACTTGTACAAACATTTATAAAGATGCATAACTATAATGCCAATTCTCCCTTTTATTTAGTTTTATGTCTTTAAAAGATTTCAATGCAAAATTTTCTGCAACTTCATTGTTTTTTTTTTTTTTTTTTTTTTTTTCAAATAAATACTAAATATTTTTGCATGCAAATGGCGTGGCAAAATTAAAATGAAAGAAAAAAGAAAGTATAGGGAAAGGGGAGAAGGACATGAAGATGTAGAGGTATCAGGCCCGTAGCTAGGGGGGGGGGGGCATTGTGGGGCAATGCCCTACCTTAAAACTAGAATGCCCTACCTTAAAAAGGCCAACAAATGAGATCAATTGCACTGTAGGTAAATTTTTAACTTTTGAAATATCAGAGAGAAACGCCGAGACACCCCAACTTAATTTTTGGCTGTAGAATACGATGGCGTTTTCAGAAAGTCAAAGTTAGCTCTCGTTTTCGAGAAATTTAGGAAAGAAGTTTCAGAGCTCCGAAGGTAATTTTTTTCCCGTTTATAAACTTTACTTAGGTTTTGAACCCTTTTCTCGCGTAAGGATTTTGACGGTTGTTCTTAATTAATTGGGGCATTCTAAATTCAATGTCATCATTAGTTTTTCCAAACTGGCTCCGGTTTATGAGATAACGGTATTGAAAAATTACCATCAATTTGGACTTTGTTGTTAATAACTCAGTCAGTTTATGAGTTAAATTGCCCAAACTTTGCACATGACCATATTTTAGCATTACCTTAACTTTTCCTGAAAATAATTGAAATCGGATGACTATAACTTATAGCTGCCATACAACCGATTGTTCGGATGTGGACATTTTGGGGTATAGCTTCGCTATTTAAACAGATAAGGACATGCAAATTTGGAGAATTTGTACTCGTATTGGCCTTAATCTATTCCCTGAAAATCGTCGAGATCAGCTCACTATAAAATATAGCTACCATACAGCTGATTGTTCAGATATATGGTTTTGCACTTTTATTTTTTTATAACTCCGAAAATAGTCATTCTGCGTGAAAGAGAAACATAAAGACTTTCATTCAAAATGAATAGGTGAAAAATTTTCTCATATACGATTTCCACATATCTGCATCAGTTATTGCACTTTTGTGCAGCCAAAGTTGAAATTTCACCATAGGCATTTTTTTCAAGCCCAATAACTCATATGAGTCTTTCTTTTACAAATCGGACACCTATTGTAACCTTACACTGAACAATCAGTAGTATTGGAACTATATGTTATAGTGACCCGATCTTGACAATTTTCAGGGAATAGATTAAGATCAATACAGGTCGAAATTCTCTAAAGTTTCATGTCCTTAGCTGTTTAAATAGCGAAGCTATACCCCAAAATGTCCACATCTGAACAATCGGTTGTATGGCAGCTATATGTTATAGTCACCCGATTTCAATTATTTTCAGAAAAAGTTAAGGTAATGGTAAAATATGGTCATGTGCAAATTTTGGGCAATTTAGCTCATAAACTGACTGAGTTATTAACAAAAAAGTCCAAATTGATGGTACTTTTTAAATACCGTTATCTCATAAACCGAAGGCAGTTTGGAAAAACTAATGATGGCACTGAATTTAGAATGCCCCAATTAAGTGGGAACAACCGTCAAAATCCTTAAGCGAGAAAAGGGTTCAAAACCTAAGTAAAGTATATAAACGGGAAAAAAATTACCTTCGGAGCTCTGAAACTTCTTTCCTAAATTTCTCGAAAACGAGAGCTAACTTTGACTTTCTGAAAACGCCATCGTATTCTACAGACATAAATTGTATAATTTATCCATTAAATTTTTAAATTTACTAATATTTTAAGGTTTTGAGTTAATAAAACTAATAGCCTTCAAAGCTATAAATATTAGTAAATAATCTCTTAAGCCTTAGTATTTAAATTACTCCTTTAGATTTGTTATATTTTGACCTCCCTACAGTGTTATTATAATTAAATTTTTTGTTTGAGATAAAAACTTATTGCGGTTGCAATGTATGATATCGCTAGCTTAGAGTGCAAACTATGTCCAATTTTATGAAAAGGCGTATTTTTATGTAGCACGCTAGAAAAACCAAATACGCACCACGCTAAACAAGTCTGTGATACTTGTCATATTTCTACTCGTTGTTATTCAGTGATACGCAAATTGTGTAAGTCCAAAAAACGAAGAAAATTGTGTAAGTCCAAAATAATTACAAGAACAGAAAATTTTTTTTTAATTTTGAATTTTTTTAATTTTTAGTTTTTTGTCTCTCCTACAAAGTTTGAAAAAAGGACTTACACAATTTGCACTCTAAGCTAGCGATATGGAGAATCCACCCTGCATCACATATATAATTAAATAAGACCATCGAATTTTTGTAGTTTGGTTAAGGGCATGGTTCATTCTGGCAGTTTTCTGACAAAAACTAATCTGACTGTGAGCGAACAACACCAAGGTCGCGGAATTGATTTCTAAGGCTGTGTGCTAATCTAAAACATTTTACTCGTTGGAAAAATGAGGTGTCTAAATTTTCTATGGTTATCGTTTAATCATTTTCGAGAGTTTTTTTCTCACCTTGATTTGCGTGCATACCTACAGGCGGCCCACATACCAAATTTAAAGATCGAAGCTCTCTTAGGTATGGAATAATCGAAGGAAATTAAATTAAAATTAAAAATTTAAAAAATTAAAAAATTAAAAAATTAAATTTTTTGTTGCATTAAATTTATTATAATATTTTCGGCTTCAATTTTATCTCTCGCTTATTTGCGTATGGCGGTTGGTCGCTATCTTCCATTAATTATATTTCTATTCACATGCATGTCAATTGCCAAAACTGACCTAGCGTTCGAATTCACCACTAGGCACGGATAAAACTGCGCTCAATGGTGGTAGGGCCAAGACTGACTTCCGCCCTGCCTTAAACCAACGCTGCCCTACCTTAAATTTAGGTCTGGCTACGGCCCTGACAGGTATCGCAGCGAAGCGAGACGGATTTACTTTTTTTCTTGATCTTACAAACGGCTTAAACAATTTCCATGAAATTTGGTATACAAGGGGTATCTGGGACAAACTTCTGAAAAATTTCATTCTTCCGCTCATTTTTTTTTTTTTAACTTTTTATTTCGCTCTGGGAGACCTGCGAAAAAAATGGCAGCCCGATATAAGCTCGGTCATCCGGGTACTTGGGGTCTTAATTGTGATGCCTAGGTCGGTTCCCCAGATATGGGTCAAAACGTGGACCCGAAAGACACCGGCATATTTACAAGCGATATTGGTATCAAATGAAGGGTGTTGAGCGGGGATTTTACACAGAGATGAACTCATTGTGATTCCTAGGTCGGATACACAGGTTTGTGTCAGAACGTGGATCCGGATGACACGGGGATATTTCGCACTAATATTGGTATCAAATGAAAGGTGTTGATCAGGACGATATAAAAGATCCATACCCATTATGATTCCTGGTCAAGTCCCCAGATGTGGTTCAAAACTTAGAACCGGATGACCACAAAATATTTCCCAGCGATATTGGTATCAAACGAAGGGTGTTGAGTTGGGAGGAGAGCAATGATATAATGTAAATGGAACAAAGAGGATGGGAGAGAGATAGTAAGACGGGGAATGAGAGAAAGAATAAGTGGGGGACGAAAGAGAGGAAAACAGCAAAGTATAGCGGAAATGTGACGGGAAAGGAAATGGAAGCGGAAATGAAAGGAAAGGGAAAGATAAATGGAAAGGAAAAGAGAATGGGAGCAGTAGAGGGAAAGAGAGTGGGAGATTAATACAAAGCAAAAAAGGGATAAGGACATGAAGACAGTCCCGACGAGAGGGGGGGCTGAGGGGGTCAATTGCCCCGGGCCCGGGCTTTAGAGGGCCCGGGAATCTCAAAATGATATCCAAGTTTTTGCTTACAGAAAATAAACAAACAACACCTTTAATCACCTTTCGTAGATAGCAATCATTTTAAATTTCAACAAATTTTATAAATCTCTTAACGTGTCTGCACCTCACTTAAGGAATTGTTGGTTTTTGGTGTCGACTTTGCAGCATAAATTTGAATTCGTTTTCTGTTGCAACAGAAAAATTCGGTATGATGCAAGTTCTTATACAGCGATGTGTGTATTTCCTGGGCGTTTCGGACGGTATGTTCGCACGATTTTTAAAACTTTTTATCCAGAAATATCGCGAAATATTGTATCGTTTTATGATAAAAGGAAAGATTTAGGCCACAGCTAATGATTAAAGTATGTTAGCGACAGAAATTTAGTTTAATGCCTCTGTTTTAGCCACTTATACTGCGTTCCGGACGCTACAAAAACACGTCCATTTTTTTAAGTGGCTAAAACAGAGGCATTAAACTAAATTTCTAACATACTTTAATCATTAACCGTGGCCTAAATCTTTGCCCCTTTCATAAAACGATATAATATTTCGCGATATTTCTGCTTCAAAAGTTCTAAAAATCGTGCGAACATACCGTCCGAAACGCCCAGGAAATACCCATGTACATATATACGTGTATGTATGTATGTAAACAGCGATACGCCGAAAACAAACGAAGCTTGCGAAGCTAAAATTTACTTTGGTGCTTCGTACAGTTGAATTCGATTGCTGTTTCACTAAAGCGTTCAGCAGGATCAATCTTTTGATATACCAAATTCCTACCAACAAATATTTGTATTCCAATTTAAAGAAATTCATTTCTTACAAATAAAGCAATATGTATTTAAACAGAATTCATTCAGACCTATGGTCCCATGGACAATATTACTTAGTATGACCCATGGATTCGGAAACTGGATGTGCCTTTTGAACAATACATTTGATTCACCCTAATATGTATATTTCTATGTAAACATATTTACTTCATCTGTATTGATGTATAGATAAATTAAAGTTCATAACTATGTACATATATGTATATTCATTGAATTTTGATTTTTAGAATTTGTTCATTTAGTATGGAGGCCCGTAGTTATTTTAACCCCGGGCCCGGATTTTCTCTCGGCGGCCCTGCATGAAGAGGGCAAACTTCTGAAAATATCAATTTTCTTCCTTCACTTTTTGTTTTAAGTTATATGACTTTTGCTGAGGGGTGCAGCCTGAGGAAAGATCGGTTTCTAGATACTTCCAACTTATTTTAAAGTGTGTCATTTTTCGCTTCGAATGCCTATAATAGGAAGTGGGCCAAAGCAAAGCTTGGCAGGGTACAGCTAGTTTTTTATAAGCGCGGCCGAAGACCGCCTACGCTGAAGGGTGTACTACGCAGAAGGACATCAACGGTTATGACACACGTGCGGACTTGGATGGCGTACAGAATTTCGACACCAACCCTTCACAACGAACAGTCAATGCTCCAAAATATTCTATAATTACTTCCAATTACTTACAATTTCTTAGAAATAAAAATAGCCAAACACATGTGAAAGTTACCAAGAAACCAACAGCGAAAAAATAAGCTATTTTGGTAACTAATTACCAAGTTCGACAACCGTGCTATAAATAGAATTTGTACACACAAAACACAAAACCATTTCTTGCTTTGTATGCGTATGCAGGTACATGCGGTTGTTTTCATTATATTTGCAAATACAACAACAACAAAAGAGAATTATATGTAGAAATTGTTGCTTATTGGCTTGCATACGTGAGTGAATTGAAATTCATAGATGCTATTTCGAAAAAAGGTAAGAAGTATAAAAGACTCAATGGAGCATGGAGTATAATGTTGAATGTCCCACTATATGATGCCGTTGGGCTGAATCTCATGTTGATGTCAGGTTTCGAATCCGGAGGAGAATAGAAATAATAGAGGAGACAAAACACAATAAAATTGAATGTTTGAAAAATATAATAATTTAGTTAAACGTTGCAACTTTTAGGATGGCATGAAGTTACATACATACATACATACATACATACATACATACAGGTGAAGCTAATAAAAGCGTGTTAAAAAAGGCATTAACCATTGACTGTTTTAGAAAAAAAAAACAAAAATTTCAATCATGTATGTATGTACTAAGCAACTTTGCTACTTCTAGTTCGTTAACATTATTGACAGATACTAGACTACACGCTTATAGTTAAAAGGGCAGAGGGTAGAGGTAGATAATTTGCTGAATTTATATTTACATATGTACATTTTTTATCAGCGCTAAGAGTCAGACTTATTTGACAAGCGTGTTGCTGTTTTTTTTTTTTTGTTTTTGTTTTTCTTGAATCAAATATGTACATATATAATAAACACATGTGCACAGACAATGAGACTAAACAGCAATAAATCAAAAGAACTATAAAAATTTAATGGTTTTGATTTGATAAGTCTTCGTTTTGTGTTTATAAGTTAAGCTCAGCAAAAAACTTATAAACAATAATACTTAGTAGTTAATAAAAAAAAACGTCACAATTAAAAATTTAATTGTTTTTACATTTACTTAATTATTTTGAGAAAAAAAAAACAAATTTTAAATTTCAATATTTTTAAATTTATGATAATCATTTGACGTAAAACTGTTGAAGACGGCCTTGCCATTTTCAATATTTTCGCTTAAGGGCGCCTTTTATTATTAGCTATATTATTACGAAATCACTGCTATTTTAAAGTACAGTTAAATGGCTCTTTAACTAAAAGGCAACTTTAACAAAAGCAGCTTTAAGAGTTTGATTATGAAATCGGCCCTAAGGCAAGGTAGTACAATCACATGAAATGTTGTAGGGTTTTTGCGCGAATTTAGGCAGAACATTTAACTCAACTTGTCTTTCGTTTTTCCGATATTTTAAATAATGCACAGCTAGCGCGTATCTCAGCTCTAATTCAATTTAATATTAACGTATAGATATGTAAGAATGAGAATTGGATCATTAGATTAAAATATTTACATAAACTAGCAAAATATTTGAACTTAAAATAGCACCATAAAAAAAACGTTACATCAAAATTGTATATTAAAGAAATATTGCTTTATTTATTCTGAATGAAACATATCATAAGGAATTTTCACGTAGAGTTAAAATTTTAGTAGTTATACGCAAATTAAAGTGGCTACTTTTTGTGTTATTTTATATTTCAGTGGTTATCCTTTAGGTTCTGTTCACATTGCATTTTTCCACTACAGCTGTCCTGTTTTCTTTTTAATACCTTTTCTTGTATGCTTTAGCTACCAGATAATGTACTGAAATCGGAAAAATTTGGACTTTGTCGAATTTTCGATTTCGTCAGTATTTGATCCTTTCAAAAAAAAAAAAAAAAAAAAAAAAAAATGTGGATATCCTTGAAAAAGGAGCAGCTCGAATTTTAATTTCAACGGATGTTTCATCTATAAACATCAAAAAAAAAAAAAAAAAAAAAAATGTGGATATCCTTGAAAAAGGAGCAGCTCGAATTTTAATTTCATTTCAACGGATGTTTCATCTATAAACATCAAAAAAAAAAATGTGGATATACTTGAAAAAGGAGCAGCTCGAATTTTAATTTCAACGGATGTTTCATCTATAAACATCAAAAAAAAAATTTGGATATACTTGAAAAAGGAGCAGCTCGAATTTTAATTTCAACGGATGTTTCATCTATAAACATCAAAAAAAAAAAAAAAAAAAAAAAATGTGGATATCCTTGAAAAAGGAGCAGCTCGAATTTTAATTTCATTTCAACGGATGTTTCATCTATAAACATCAAAAAAAAAAATGTGGATATACTTGAAAAAGGAGCAGCTCGAATTTTAATTTCAACGGATGTTTCATCTATAAACATCAAAAAAAAAAAAAAAAAAAAAAAAAATGTGGATATCCTTGAAAAAGGAGCAGCTCGAATTTTAATTTCATTTCAACGGATGTTTCATCTATAAACATCAAAAAAAAAAATGTGGATATACTTGAAAAAGGAGCAGCTCGAATTTTAATTTCAACGGATGTTTCATCTATAAACATCAAAAAAAAAAATGTGGATATACTTGAAAAAGGAGCAGCTCGAATTTTAATTTCAACGGATGTTTCATCTATAAACATCAAAAAAAAAAAAAAAAAAAAAAAATGTGGATATCCTTGAAAAAGGAGCAGCTCGAATTTTAATTTCATTTCAACGGATGTTTCATCTATAAACATCAAAAAAAAAAATGTGGATATACTTGAAAAAGGAGCAGCTCGAATTTTAATTTCAACGGATGTTTCATCTATAAACATCACATAACACAACCTCACTTTCCTTTTTTGTCGACCTTTTCATGCAACCTATCGTCGCTTTCTGCCCACCGTGACTGAGTAAAAATGCTGAACTGCGTTTAGAAAATTTTGCAAACATCATCCGTCATTTACCTATGTGGAATTGTCTTCCAGAGCTAGAGCACGCCTTCTAAAGGTGATGAAAGCGATAAATAATGAAATGTTGTATAAAATGTGTACAATAAAAGAAAAAGAAGATAATGTGTAATGGGGGCTTCCAAAAAAAAATAAACTGTCTGAAATGGCATTTCTAAGTAAGTTTGAATCATAACTTTTTGTGGACCAATTTAATTCTCTACTGAAGAAAGCTTCTCTCAAAAGTATTCGCCAATCAATCTCAGGGCCGCTTACTCAACCTCTGATAAACGCTAACCACGCACGGCTAAAGCTCGGTTAAACATCATTATCGACTTTATCAAACCATACATTTAACATGTGGTCGATAATGCAGTCCATATTTTAACCGCTCCTTTATCCACCGGTTAGCGTTAATCAGAGGTTGAGTAAACGACCGGCCCTGAATCTCAAATCGACAATAAGTCGAGAATGTAACAACGCACGAATCGCTAATGAAAATTCGACCAGGATTCGAAATCTCCCATCTGTCGCGCTGAAGGAATTATTGCCGAGATAACATAATTCGAAACATCGTTCGCTGTGCTTATTGGGCTATAACGAATTTTGTCAGTATAGGTACGCTATTTGACGAGCGTGTTTTTTCTTTTTTTGCTTCTTTTAATTGAACAATAGCTTTGTGTGTGCATATATATGTTCATACGAGTATAAAGAAACATTAACATTTTCCCCCCAACCCACTTATATCGTCCAGTATTTTACCTATAAATAGCGGCGAAAATTGCCAATTTCTTCATACATATTTCGTACGTAACAGTAGATAATCACAGTAATGAATTCGCTTAATATTTTGCTGGTGGTAGCGCTCATGCTGAGCTTTGTGTGTTGCACGACGTCCACAAATACAACAACGTTCCGCATTTATAATGGCAACCGCGTTACCGATTACACTCGGTATGCATACATGGCAGCCTTGTACGAAAATAATAGATATTTCTGTGCGGGCTCTCTGGTATCTTATCGGCATGTGGTTACGGCGGCGTTTTGCGTCTACAATAAGCGCAGGGATGACATTACTGTAGGAGCCGGTGTTGCCAATTTGGGACAGTTAGCTTTATTACGCTGGGTAAATCACATTCATATTCCAGCTCAATATACTCCCACTACACAAGCAGTGGGTATTGCCGTTGTTGAATTGTGTGAGCCCTTTCCCATAGACAATGCAATTACTCCAATACGGCTCTGGAATTGTGCGTTGCCAGAGGACGCCAGACTGGAGGTGAGCGGTTGGGGTAAAATAAGTGAACAAGCACAACATTGCGAGACGGAGTTGAGGACGTGTACTTTGTACGTAAATAATTGGTATACGTGCGAACGCCAATTTAGTCGTGTCCATAATGTTGATTTTAGGGAGGAGCATATTTGTGCTGGAAATAGCCGCCAATCGAACATATGTTATGGAGATATTGGTGCTCCTGGCGTTGTAGGAGACCGGCTGCTCTGTGCAGTGGCATTGGGGACGGTTGGTTGTGGAAATCCCGATTTTCCGGCCATGTTTATCGATGTAGCATTTCCCGAGGTGCAAAATTTTATTAATAATATTATAGGTATGTAGTTAATAAATTATAACTAGTATCACCGTGGTCGAAAATTCGAGAGCGGAACGATTTGAGAGTGGAAAGACCATATTTCTTATATAATATTTCTATAGTAAAATATGTATAAAATAAAACATATATGTACATAGTTACTGGTGCTGGTTGTGCGAGGAGGCATAGTGAAATTTTTTGTCGAATAATTTTCTAGAATATTCTAAATCTCTAGCGACCTCTAAAATTCCATTTTCCGGACACTTCTTTCTCTTTCCAGTTTCCTCCCTTTTTCTCTTCTTCTGTCCTTTTTGCGTTTCCTTCTCCTTTATCCTTTTTACTTTCCCTACACTTTCCTCTTAACTTTTCCCCTTCCTTTCCTTTTCCTTCGCCATTTCCGTTCCTTTCACTTCCCCTTTTTTATTTTCCTTTCCCTTCCTTTCCATTCCTTTGCTTTCCCTCACTTTTCTTTCCTTTCTTTTATTTTCCTTTCTTTTCCTTTCCTTTCCTTTCCTTTCCTTTCCTTTCCTTTCCTTTTCATTCCTTTGCTTTGCTTCACTTTCCTTTCCTTTCCTTTCCTTTCCTTTCCTTTCCTTTCCTTTCCTTTCCTTTCTTTTCCTTTTCTTTCCTTTCCTTTCCTTTCCTTTCATTTCCATTCCTTTGCTTTCCTTCACTTGCCTTTCCTTTCCTTTTCTTTCCTTTCCATTCCTTTCTTTCCTATAGTGAAAGAATGTCAACAAAGTTTTTCAAATAGGTGGCAACCGGTTTTGTAAAAATTAAATTTTATTCATCTACGGGGCAAGCCTTTTCAGATGACGTTTCAAATTTAAAAATCAAACAAACTATGCCGGAATATTAAATTGTTTGACAGTTGGTAACCCTTATTTTAAATGTTATAATAAATACCAATTTTCAGGTTAAGCCCTTTCATATAACACCTCAAACTTAAAAACCAAACAAACTGGAGCACAAAAATGAATTTTTGAACAGGTGGCAACCCTTTTTGTAAAAATTATAATAAATTACTCATTTCATACCAGAGATGTTAAGTATTGCAATCATCGTGACTTTCAGCCCTTGAAGTCCCATTCTGTTTCTTGAAGTCTTGAATGCAGCCTTTCAGTCTTTTTTTTGACTGATGATTTAAATTTTGAAGTCCCCAGTATTTTTGGCAAGTATGACTGACCATTCATTTTTTTCATTCATTGATGACTGGCGATATTTTTTAAGCAGTCATTTAGTAAACTAGTATAAAAAATATGCTCTCTATGTATTTTAGCTGTAATAGTATTTATTCTGCATATACCTAAAATGGTCAGTTTATAAAATCTTTGAAATACATATCACTAGCTTAGAGTGCAAACTGTGTAAGTCCATTTTTATGAAAAAGTGTATTTTTATGTACAACGCTAGAAAAATCGAATACGCACCGCGCTAAACAAGTCTGTGACTTATGTCATATTTCTACTCGTTGTTATTCAGTGATACGCAAATTCTGTAAGTCCAAAAAGCGAAGAAAATTTTGTAAGTCCAAAGTATTTACATGAACAAAATTTTTTTTTCATTTCGAATTTTTTTTTTTTTTTTAGATCTTATCTCTCCTACAAAGTTTAAAAAAAAGGACTTACACAATTTGCACTCTAATGGCGTTTTCGATTCTGGCGTAAAATGTTACCCTTTAATATCCCAATTATCAAACTACGTAATCAGTCTTCGTTTTAAATGGCTGGTTTTGTAGATAATTATGCCCTCTGACTTAGCTATAGGTCAATATTCGCTGAAATTACCACATAAGCTTATAAGATGGCTAAGAAAATCAAGCAGGGCAACATTTTTCCCAGAAACGAAAACGGCATAAGCTAGCGATATGTACACTAGAGCGTATCGAGAAAACAAGTTTGCCGTGCGCCCCCATATCGACGGCTGAGAATAAGATCGCCCTATTTCAAAAATTGTTTCGAAAACGCCCTATTCCAAAAAATTTTTGAATAACGTCCTATTTTAGATTTTGCTTCAAAAACGCCCTATTTGAGAGAAAATTCCATATATGTATATTTCTCTTAAATAGGGCGTTTTTGAATAATTGTCTGAAATAGGACGTTAATGAAACAATTTTTCAAATAGGGCGTTTATGAAACACTTTTTGAAATAGGGCGATCTTATTCTATTATATTACGATCTCTTTTTCGAAAACAATTCCGGAAATTTTTTTTGATGCCGCTAGATGTCGCTAAAATTCAATTTTTCATATCTTCGGTTTTATGGAGGGTTCCTACTTTATAATTGTATTAACCCTGTGTGCGCCATTGGGGTCACTTTCACTCAGTATATAGATTATACCGCCTTAATGTATTTTTTTTTTTTGCCTGTATGTTAAACTTCGTCAAAAAACATTAACCTTTTGCGAAAGATGTATTTCGATCGATTCCGTAGAACCGCAAGTAAAACACATTTAATGTTCTGAGGAATATGCGTTTTTCGCTTCCTGTGGTTTTTAGGTTAATTTTATAAAGTTTTTTTCTGAAGGGACTCCTACTGAAATTTTATGCCGAATAATTTTCTAGAACATTCCTCTTTTGAAAAAAAATGAATGCTTATTGACGACGTTTAACATGCCGGCAAAAAAGTTACATTAAGGTGGTATAAACTCAGCACTGGGTGGAAGTGACCCCAATGGCGCACGTAGGGTTAAGACAATTATAAAGTAGGAACCCTTCTCTCATGCCAAAGAGATTGGTGTATCAAACTTAGGGATCGAAACTTTAAAAAGCTAGTAACCCCTATGAGAAGAATGGCAAAAGACTGTAGCTGCAATCATTTCATGATTGCAATCAAATGATTGCAGTAACGGGGTGGATTGCAGCCAGGTGATTGCACAGTTAAAATTTACCAGTCAGAATGAAGGCTTACTTTTTTAATTCCCAGTCATGACTGACAAAAAATGAATAGCATTCATTTTGACCCCAATCAAAAGACTGCGCAGTCACAAAGTACTGCATTACTTAACATCTCTGTTTCATACAAACCTCTTTCAAATGACAAATCGAAAAATCAAACAAACTATAACGTAAAAATAAATTTTTGAACAAGTGGCAACCCTTTTTGTAGAAGTTATAATAAATTACTCATTTTAAAGTAAAGCCCTTTCAAATTGGCAAGCAAAGCCCTTTCATACGACACTTTTAATTTAAAAATCAAACAAACTGTAGAGTTTAATGGAAATTTTTAAAAGGTGGCAACTCTTTTTGTAAAAATTATAATAAATTACTAATCTTCAGGCCAAGCCCTTTCATATGGCACCTCAAATTTAAAAATCAAACAAACTATAGCATAAAAACGAAGTTTTGAACAGGTGGCAACCCTTTTTAAAAAAGTTAAACCTTCCTGCATTTGACACCACATTTTCAAAAATCGGTATAACGGTGTAAAAGTTATGGTGCGTACAAAAAATCGCTTAGCGATTTTTATAAACAAAAATTTATTTTAATCATTATATTAATAAAAATTATTTTTTGAGTTTTATATTTTCCACAGAAAATAAAAGTTATTTTTTTTAGTTTTATTTTTCGCTTAGAAAAAAAGTTATTTTTTTTTTTAGTTTTATTTTTCGCTTAGAAAATAAAAGTTATTTTTTAAGTTTTATTCATCGCTTTTAGTCGAAAAATAAAGCTCAAAAATAACTTTTATTTACTGAGCAGAAAATAAAACTCAGAAAATAATGATTAAAAATAAACCTTTTCGATATAACTCATAACCGCTACCGTCCCTGATTAAAAGCATATCTCTAAAGTTTGATTTATAAAAACTTTAATTAATTCTTTGCTTCCACTAAGAAAAATCGCTATACTGTTTTAGTTTAATTCCCTACTGAAGAAAGCTTTTCTCAAAAGTATTCGCCAATCAATCTGAGGGCCGCTTACTCAACCTCTGATAAACGCTAACCACGCACGGCTAAAGCTCGGTTAAACATCATTATCGACTTTATCAAACCACACATTTACTTAACATGTGGTCGATAATGCAGTCCATATTTTAACCGTGCCTTTATCCACCGGTTAGCATTAATCAGAGGTTGAGTAAAACGGCCGGTCCTGAAACTCAAATCGACAATAAGCCGAGAATGTAACAACGCACGAATCGCTAATGAAAATTCGACGAGTATTCGAAATCGCCCATCTGTCGTGCTGAAGGAAGTATTGCCGAGATAACATAATTCGTAACATCGTTCGCTGTGCTTATTGGGCTATAACGAATTTTTTCAGTATAGGTACGCTATTTGACGAGCGTGTTTTTTCTTTTTTTGCTTCTTTTAATTGAACAATTGCTTTGTGTGTGCATATATATCGTCGCTCCCAACGAAGACTAGCACGGTTCATTGTTCGCATGGAAGACTAACACACTTCGTTGATTGCGTGGAAGATTAGCACACTTCGTTGTTCGCGTGGAAGACTAGCATACTTCAGTTCTCTGCGTGGAAGACTAGCACACTTCGTTGTTCGCGTGGAAGACTAACACACTTCGTTGATTGCGTGGAAGATTAGCACACTTCGTTGTTCGCGTGGAAGACTAGCATGCTTCAGTTCTCTGCGTGGAAGACTAGCATACTTCAGTTCTCTGCGTGGAAGACTAGCATGCTTCAGTTCTCTGCGTGGAAGACTAGCATGCTTCACTTGTTTGGGTGGAAACTAACATACTTCTGTTTGTTAGAAATAAGCTTAGGGGTTAAGCACATAAGGAGGATTGTCCGAGGAGTGAAAGATATTTTATAAGTAAGTGCAAGAACAATAATTCATACTGAAATAAAACTTTAAACAGGAACCAAACTATATGAAAAGTATATGAGTTTCAAATATTCCTAGACTTGTACTAGGCCTACTTTTAAGTATGTGCATATGTTGTGCAAATAAAACCTGGATTTCGCATCAAATAAAACACCGCATTAGTTATTGCTCGGAACTCTATATTTATATATATGTAGATATGACTAGTGCTTTGGTACTACACAGTAAAAATTTTAGTTTAATTTTAATTCCATTTTGGTATTTATATATAACAATACCAAAAAGCATAAAATTAAAACCATTCTGGTTTAAAAAAAAGAAGAGAATATTGAGAGACAGAAATTATTCTTGGTATCGAATTAATACTTTGTTGGTATTAAATCAAAACCAAACTTTCATTATTTTTAGAATATTTGTGGTAATAAAAATAGTTTAAATGGTATTAAATCTATCCGAAAATTAGAATAAATTTTATACTTTTTTGGATTTAAAAATAAACCACCATAAAATTCCCAGTGGATATACTGCAAATAACCCATTATCCCAAAGATTAATGAGAAATTGAATAACGTTAACATAGTTTATTTACATAAAAATCCAAAACAGTAGAAGCAAACACTAAAGTACCTTATATATCGAGCCCTAATCCTCATAGAAGTGTATCCAACAAAAAGTAAATTTTACAGGACACAGTTTTTTTAATTTGTTTTGCATACAATTTGTATGCAGCCTTGCAACTTATATACATATTTAGGGGCCTATTACGAATTAATACGATACACGCTAAACGCTTGCAGTCGGGTATTTCGTATTACGAAATAATTTCTATCGTGTGAAACCCGATAGACTGTAATGGAAATAAAGTTAACGCATAATTAATTGAACCCTAAACAAATGTCATTCACGATAGTGCACCTAGCGGGCGTGTGGAATTCATAATATGGAAACTCATTTTATACGATACGCTTGCAAGCGGCCGACAGCTATCGTATGACAATCCATAATAAGGGGGTTAGTCTCTAACTTCGAAACTGCACATTTCACAGCTATGAAATTTTGGGAGTTGATGCATGTGATAGTAAATTGTTGAAGTCCATAAAAAAGCTGAAATCGATTATTTTGTTGGATACACTTTTATTGCGGTTAGGTCTCGATATATATACATATTGTCACTTTTATACAAATAGTTTGGAGATGTCCAGGGAAATTTCGGCACCGTCGCGGTTCTTGCAGTGATACTGAAAGGGGGACCCTCAACTGCCTTATGACTGAAAAAATAAAGCAAAATTTACCCTCATGATATTTAATTAATCTCCTGCATTACTTACTTGATACAATTATTCGATTCGGGCCACTTATTTGGGTAGATTTAATTACCCCTCCGGCTTGCAGTTTTAGAAATATATTGTTTGATTTTTTTTTTTTTACTCTTTTTTAATACTTTTTTTTGGTTTTGATTTCAAACCAAAAATACTTGGATGGTAATATAATTGAGAAAGAGAAAGTTTTTTATACTTTTCAGGATTTGTTTTTAAAGTTTAAAATTTAAACCATAAATGATTAAACTTCTTTAGAGAGGATTTTAATACTTTTTAAGACTTTATTTTAAAACTACTTTGGAATAAATAAAATTGTAAAACTTCTCATAGTTTAAAAATAAGACTTTTTGGCATTAAAATTCAAATTTAATTCCAAGAATGATTAAATTAAGTACCAAATGATATTAGAAATAAACTATAATTTTTTACTGTGTACACAAAAAGTGTGCACAATGTTTTTAAAAAAATAGAACCGTGCTAGTCTTCGTTGAGAGCGACGATATATAAATATAGAGTTCCGAGTAATAACTAACGATACTTTTCATATAGTTTGGCTGAAGGTTCCTGTTTAAAGTTTTATTGCAGTATGAATTATTGTTCTTGCACTTACTTATAAAATATCTTTCACTCCTCGGACAATCCTCCTTATGTGCTTAACCCCTAAGCTTATTTCTAACAAACAGAAGTATGTTAGTTTCCACCCAAACAAGTGAAGCATGCTAGTCTTCCACGCAGAGAACTGAAGCATGCTAGTCTTCCACGCGAACAACGAAGTGTGTTAGTCTTCCACGCCAACAACGAACCGTGCTAGTCTTCCACGCTAACTGAACCGTGCTAGTCTTCGTTGGGAGCGACGATATGTTCATACGAGTATAAAGAAACATTAACCTTTTCCCCCCCAACCCACTTATATCGTCCAGTATTTTACCTATAAATAGCGGCGAAAATTGCCAATTTCTTCATACATATTTCGTACGTAACCGTAGATAATCACAGTAATGAATTCGCTTAATATTTTGCTGGTGTTAACGCTCATGCTGAGCTTTGTGTGTTGGACGACGTCCACAAATACAACAACGTTCCGCATTTATAATGGCAACCGCGTTACCGATTACACTCGGTATGCATACATGGCAGCCTTGTACGAAAATAATAGATATTTCTGTGCGGGCTCTCTGGTATCTTATCGGCATGTGGTTACGGCGGCGTTTTGCGTCTACAATAAGCGCAGGGATGACATTACTGTAGGAGCCGGTGTTGCCAATTTGGGACAGTTAGCTTTATTACGCTGGGTAAATCACATTCACATTCCAGCTCAATATACTCCCACTACACAAGCAGTGGGTATTGCCGTTGTTGAATTGTGTGAGCCCTTTCCCATAGACAATGCAATTACTCCAATACGGCTCTGGAATTGTGCGTTGCCAGAGGACGCCAGACTGGAGGTGAGCGGTTGGGGTTAAATAAGTGAACAAGCACAACATTGCGAGACGGAGTTGAGGACGTGTACTTTGTACGTAAATAATTGGTATACGTGCGAACGCCAATTTAGTCGTGTCCATAATGTTGATTTTAGGGAGGAGCATATTTGTGCTGGAAATAGCCGCCAATCGAACATATGTTATGGAGATATTGGTGCTCCTGGCGTTGTAGGAGACCGGCTGCTCTGTGCAGTGGCATTGGGGACGGTTGGTTGTGGAAATCCCGATTTTCCGGCCATGTTTATCGATGTAGCATTTCCCGAGGTGCAAAATTTTATAAATAATATTATAGGTATGTAGTTAATAAATTATAACTAGTATCACCGTGGTCGAAAATTCGACCAGCTAAATTGAGAGCGGAACGATTTGAGAGTGGAAAGACCATATTTCTTATATAATCTATATATACGCGTGGAGGGATTTTGACCAAATTTACACACCAGCTTAGTACCTTGCCCTAGATGGTTTATATATATATTTTTTTCAAATCCGGAAGTCGGTTCCTTAGATAGAGGTCAAAAGGTCAAAACGTGGATCCGGCTTTCCCCTGAATATTTTTGGACGATATTGGTATCATATGAAAGGTATTGAGCAGAGAATTTACATAGAATAGTACTCATTGTGATTCCTAGGTCGGGTCTCCAGATATGGGTCAAAACGTGGACCCGGATGACCTTCGAATGCTTCTGAGCGATATTGGTATCAAATGAAAGGTATTGAGCAGTGAATTTACATAGAATAGTACTCATTGTGATTCCTAGGTCGGGTCTCCAGATATGGGTCATAACGCGGCCCGGGTGACCTTCGAATGTTTCTGAGCGATATTGGTATCAAATGAAAAGTCTTGATGAGGACTTCAGCACAGAACTATTATAATTGTGATGCCTAGGACGGGTCCCCAAATATGGGTCAAAACGTGGACCCGGATGACCCCGGAAAATTTCTCAGTGGTATTGGTATCCAATGAAGGGTTTTGACAGGGATTTTACATAGAAATGAACTCATTACGATACCTAGGTCGGGTCCCAAGGTGTGGGTCAACACGCGGACCCGGATAACACCGGGATATTTCTCAGGTATATTGGTACCAGATGAAAAGTGCTGAGCAGGGCCTTTACACAGAGATGAACTGATTATGATTGCTAGGTCTGGTCCCTAAATGTGGACCGGGATGGCCCCGGAAAATTTCTGAACGATATTGGTGTCAACTGAAAGGCAGGGCTTTTACATAGAGATGAACTCATTATGATTCTTAGCTCAGGTCCCCAGATGTGGGTCAAAATGTGGATCTGGATGGCCCCGGATAATTTCTCAGCGATATTGTAATTTAATCACGGCGCATGACGATTCCTAGGTTTGATCCCAAGGTATGGGTCAATATGTGGACCCGGATAACACCGGGATATATCTTAGGGATATTGGTACCAAATGAAAGGACTGTCACGTAGGGCCGTACCCATTACGATTTCTTGGTCAAGTCTCCAGATACCGTAGCCATTATGGTTCCTAGGTCAAGTTCCCAGATGTGGGTCAATAAGTGGACCCGGATGAGCCCGGGATGCTTCTAAGCAATACTGATATAAAATGAAAGTGTTGACCGGGTCTGTTATATAGAGATATTGTCATAGTGATTCTTAGTCCCGATGCCTAATTATGGGTAAAAGAGACGATTCGGATGCCACGGAATGTTTTTAAGCAATGATGGTATCAAATGAGAAGTTGAATGCAGGGTATGTTATGCTAAACCCAGTTCCCTAGGGAAAGGGGAAGAGTAATGAGACTGGGAAAGGCAAAGGGACGGAAAAGGAGAGGGAGAATATAATAAAAATGGAATGAAGAGGATGGGAGACAGTAACACAGGGAATTAGAGAAGGAATAAGAGGGGGGAATAAAAAGGAGAAAGACAGAAAAGGAGAGGTAAGAGAGGGCGGTAGAGAAAGGGAAGCGGAAATGTGATGGGAAAGGAAAAAGGAAACGGAAATCAAAGGAAAGATAAATGGAAAGGGAAAGAGAAAGAGAAAAGTAGAGGGAAAGGCAGTTGGAGACTAATACGAAGAAAAATAAAATAAGATAATGAAGAGGGCAAACTTTTGAAAATATACATTTTCTCCTTCACTTTTTTTGAACTTATCTCAATTGTGCTGAGCACTGCAGCCCAAGGTAATTTCGGTTTCTAGATACTTCCAACATATTTTAAAGTGTGCCGTTTTTCGCTTCAAGTACCTATAATAGGAAGTGGGCCAAAGCAAAGCTTGGCCGGGTACAGCTAGTATTTCTATAATAAAATATGTATAAAATAAAACATATATGTACATAGTTACTGGTGCTGGTTGTGCGAGGAGGCATAGAGAAATTTTTTGTCGAATAATTTTCTAGAATATTCTAAATCTCTAGCGACCTCTAAAATTCCATTTTCCGGACTCTTCTTTCTCTTTCCAGTTTCCTTCCCTTTTCTCTTCTTCTGTCCTTTTTGCGTTTCCTTCTCCTTTATCCTTTTTACTTTCCCTACACTTTCCTCTTAACTTTCCCCTTCCTTTCCTTTTCCTTCGCCATTTCCGTTCCTTTCACTTCCCCTTTTTTATTTTCCTTTCCCTTCCTTTCCATTCCTTTGCTTTCCCTCACTTTTCTTTCCTTTCTTTTATTTTCCTTTCTTTTCCTTTCCTTTCCTTTCCTTTTCATTCCTTTGCTTTGCTTCACTTTCCTTTCCTTTCCTTTCTTTTCCTTTTCTTTCCTTTCCTTTCCTTTCCTTTCCTTTCCTTTCCATTCCTTTGCTTTCCTTCACTTGCCTTTCCTTTCCTTTTCTTTCCTTTCCATTCCTTTCTTTCCTATAGTGAAAGAATGTCAACAAAGTTTTTCAAATAGGTGGCAACCGGTTTTGTAAAAATTAAATTTTATTCATCTACGGGGCAAGCCTTTTCAGATGACGTTTCAAATTTAAAAATCAAACAAACTATGCCGGAATATTAAATTGTTTGACAGTTGGTAACCCTTATTTTAAATGTTATAATAAATACCAATTTTCAGGTTAAGCCCTTTCATATAACACCTCAAACTTAAAAACCAAACAAACTGGAGCACAAAAATGAATTTTTGAACAGGTGGCAACCCTTTTTGTAAAAATTATAATAAATTACTCATTTCATACAAACCTCTTTCAAATGACAAATCGAAAAATCAAACAAACTATAACGTAAAAATAAATTTTTGAACAAGTGGCAACCCTTTTTGTAGAAGTTATAATAAATTACTCATTTTAAAGTAAAGCCCTTTCAAATTGGCAAGCAAAGCCCTTTCATATGACACTTTTAATTTAAAAATCAAACAAACTGTAGAGTTTAATGGAAATTTTTAAAAGGTGGCAACTCTTTTTGTAAAAATTATAATAAATTACTAATCTTCAGGCCAAGCCCTTTCATATGGCACCTCAAATTTAAAAATCAAACAAACTATAGCATAAAAACGAAGTTTTGAACAGGTGGCAACCCTTTTTAAAAAAGTTAAACCTTCCTGCATTTGACACCACATTTTCAAAAATCGGTATAACGGTGTAAAAGTTATGGTGCGTACAAAAAATCGCTTAGCGATTTTTATAAACAAAAATTTATTTTAATCATTATATTAATAAAAATTATTTTTTGAGTTTTATATTTTCCACAGAAAATAAGTTATTTTTTTGAGTTTTATTTTTCGCTTAGAAAATAAAAGTTATTTTTTTTTTAGTTTTATTTTTCGCTTAGAAAATAAAAGTTATTTTTTAAGTTTTATTCAACGCTTTTAGTCGAAAAATAAAGCTCAAAAATAACTTTTATTTACTGAGCAGAAAATAAAACTCAGAAAATAATGATTAAAAATAAACCTTTTCGATATAACTCATAACCGCTACCGTCCCTGATTAAAAGCATATCACTAAAGTTTGATTTATAAAAACTTTAATTAATTCTTTGCTTCCACTAAGAAAAATCGCTATACTGTTTTAGTTTAATTCCCTACTGAAGAAAGCTTTTCTCAAAAGTATTCGCCAATCAATCTGAGGGCCGCTTACTCAACCTCTGATAAACGCCAAAGAGTGTATATGGATAAGAGGCTGCAGTTTGAAAAAATTCACACTAGATGTCACATTTCGCGCGAGATGGGACCCGCGAAGTGTGACATCTAGTGTGAAGTTTCGCTGACTGCACCCTCATCCATATATGCTCTTTGTGAAACTTCACACTAGATGTCACACTTCGCGGGTCCCATCTCGCGCGAAATGTGACATCTAGTGTGAATTTTTTCAAACTGCAGCCTCTTATCCATATACACTCTTTGTAAACGCTAACCACGCACGGCTAAAGCTCGGTTAAACATCATTATCGACTTTATCAAACCATACATTTACTTAACATGTGGTCGATAATGCAGTCTATATTTTAACCGTCCCTTTATCCACCGGTTAGCATTAATCAGAGGTTGAGTAAAACGGCCGGTCCTGAAACTCAAATCGACAATAAGCCGAGAATGAAACAACGCACGAATCGCTAATGAAAATTCGACGAGTATTCGAAATCGCCCATCTGTCGTGCTGAAGGAAGTATTGCCGAGATAACATAATTCGTAACATCGTTCGCTGTGCTTATTGGGCTATAACGAATTTTGTCAGTATAGGTACGCTATTTGACGAGCGTGTTTTTTCTTTTTTTGCTTCTTTTAATTGAACAATTGCTTTGTGTGTGCATATATATGTTCATACGAGTATAAAGAAACATTAACCTTTTCCCCCCAACCCACTTATATCGTCCAGTATTTTACCTATAAATAGCGGCGAAAATTGCCAATTTCTTCATACATATTTCGTACGTAACAGTAGATAATCACAGTAATGAATTCGCTCAATATTTTGCTGGTGTTAACGCTCATGCTGAGCTTTGTGTGTTGGACGACGTCCACAAATACAACAACGTTCCGCATTTATAATGGCAACCGCGTTACCGATTACACTCGGTATGCATACATGGCAGCCTTGTACGAAAATAATAGATATTTCTGTGCGGGCTCTCTGGTATCTTATCGGCATGTGGTTACGGCGGCGTTTTGCGTCTACAATAAGCGCAGGGATGACATTACTGTAGGAGCCGGTGTTGCCAATTTGGGACAGTTAGCTTTATTACGCTGGGTAAATCACATTCATATTCCAGCTCAATATACTCCCACTACACAAGCAGTGGGTATTGCCGTTGTTGAATTGTTTGAGCCCTTTCCCATAGACAATGCAATTACTCCAATACGGCTCTGGAATTTTGCGTTGCCAGAGAACACCAGACTGGAAGTGAGCGGTTGGGGTAAAATAAGTGAACAAGCACAACATTGCGAGACGGAGTTGAGGACGTGTACTTTGTACGTAAATAATTGGGATATGTGCGCAAGCCAATATAGTCATGTCCATAATGTGGAATTTAGGGAGGAGCATATTTGTGCTGGAAACAGTATCGAATCGAACATATGTTATGGAGATATTGGTGCCCCTGGCGTTGTAGGAGACCAGCTGCTTTGTGCAGTGGCATTGGGGACGGTTGGTTGCGGACGAGCCGATTTTCCGGCCATGTTTATCGATGTAGCATTTCCCGAGGTGCAAAATTTTGTAAATAATATTATAGGTACGTAGTTAACAAATTATAATTTGAAATGAATAAATACCTTTACTTCTTACACAGCCCCTACCATCACATAATTCACGGTGTTTAAGTACTTATAAGACTTGAACTGCGCGAGGCTAGAAGGAAATATCTCTCTTGTTCGTTTATCTTAAATGTAATAAGTGGTGAGTTGGATTGTGCAGATATTTTAAGCATGATCGCTTTCTACATATATTCCTAGTGGGAAGTTACGTCAGCTGGATATTTTTTTACTTATATACGGTAAAATCAAATTATGTCATTAATGCTTCCATCAGTCGAGCTCTTATATAATTAAATGAAATAAATCGTGTTGTCTATATTGACTTATCACTCTCTGGTGGGACTTTAAGCAATATTTTGTCAAATTATATTAATGAAAGCTATTAAGGTAATAGTAATTTTTGTGTAGCCAGTAAGAAACTTGCATTTCTGTTTTTCTGATGATTAAATAAATAAATGAATATGTAAATAGATACCTATATGTACATGTAAACTCTTAATAAATTTTGTTTCTTAAAAATCAGAATATGAGTGCCTTATTTTCAACAATATAAACAAACAGAATTTTTGTCCAAAATTATTTGGAAACCAGAATTTTACTTTCCAGGATTATGACCCTTCATTATGTCCATCCAGAATTTTGGAATACAGAATTTTGACTCGAAATTATTAAGTCGCGCAGAATTTTTTTTAGTTTTTACCAGATTTTTGTCCAAAAATCATTTTGAAATACAGACATTGGTCACTATCCCGAAATTTTGTTCAAGTCAAGTGAAACCTTTTTCAAGTCAAGTGAAACCTTTTTCAGGTCCAGTGAAACTTTTATCATGTCAAGTGAAACTTTTTTCAAGCCAAGTGAAATCTTTTTCAGGTCAAGTGAAATTTTGTTCAAGTCAAGTGAAACCTTTTTCAAGTCAAGGGCAATTTTGTTCAAGTCAAGCCAAAATTTTTTTACGTCAAGTTAAACCTTTTTCAAGTCAAGTGAAACTTTTTTCAGGTCAAGTGAAACTTTTTTCAAGTCAAATGAAACTTTTTTCAAGTCAAGTGAAACTTTTTTCAAGTCAAATGAAAATTTTTTCAAGTCAAGTGAAACCTTTTTCAAGTCAAGTGAAACTTTTTTCAAGTCAAGTGAAATTTTTTCAAGTCAAGTGAAACCTTTTTCAGGTCAAATGGAACCTTTTTCAAGTCAAGTGAAACTTTTTCAAGCCAAGTGAAAATTTTTTCAAGTCAAGTGAAACCTTTTTCAAGTCAAGTGAAACTTTTTTCAATCAAGTGAATTTTTTTCAAGTCAAGTGAAACCTTTTTCAGGTCAAGTGAAACTTTTATCATGTCAAGTGAAACTTTTTTTCAAGCCAAGTGAAACCTTTTTCAGGTCAAGTGAAATTTTGTTCAAGTCAAGTGAAACTTTTTTCAAGTCAAGGGAAATTTTGTTCAAGTCAAGCCAAAATTTTTTTACGTCAAGTGAAACCTTTTTCAAGTCAAGTGAAATTTTTTCAAGTCAAGTGAAACCTTTTTCAAGTCAAGTGAAACTTTTTTCAAGTCACGTGAAACTTTTTTCAAGTCAAGTGAAACTTTTTTCAAGTCAAGTGAAACTTTTTTCAGGTCAAGTGAAACTTTTTTCAAGTCAAGTGAAACTTTTTAAAGTCAAGTGAAAATTTTTTCAAGTCAAGTGAAACCTTTTTCAAGTCAAGTGAAACTTTTTTCAAGTCAAGTGAAATTTTTTCAAGTCAAGTGAAACCTTTTTCAGGTCAAATGGAACTCTTTTCAAGTCAAGTGAAACTTTTTTCAAGTCAAGTGAAACTTTTTCAAGTCAAGTGAAACCTTTTTCAAGTCAAGCGAAACTTTTTTCAAGCCAAGCGAAATTTTTTCAAGTCAAATGAAACCTTTTTTCAATTGTAACGAAACCTTTTCAATTACAATGAATAAGTGTTCATGGTAGGACCCTGGAAATAGGTACGGAGAGAAACAATATCAGTACCATACTTACGAGAAAAAATGGGAGCTATTGGAAAAGAGGGCGTGGCACCACCCATACAAGCATAATCTTTCATGCTGAATGTCTCTGAAAGTGATCCATTAATTTATCTTTTTTTAGTAACAGACGGCATTATGCAATTGTAAGTTATGTTCATGTGGCTCAGTTGAATGCCAGTCAAGCAGTGGCCAGAGATGGTAAAATCAAGGTTTATAATAATATAATATAATACAATGGCGCTATTTGTTATAACTCTGACTTGTTTTATGGCCGAGCTTCTCTCCCAATTCGAGGTGTGCTCCTTTTATTTTTCCTACTAACCGCTGCTCATACAAAATCCAATAAAAATCCAATTATTAATTATAAAATTTTTTTTTGGTTTTTGCTCGGACTGGGGTTTGAACCCGAGACCTCTGGCATAGCAGGCGAGCACTCTACCCACTGCCCCCACAGCGGCCGAGAACCAATTGATCTTCCCTATTATGTAAACTACCATACATACTTATATCTAGATGGTGTAAGCAGGTCCCTGAAGCCGGGCCGGTAGCCTCTTGAATAAAGCATGCCAAACCATGGAAAGAATTCTGCCCTTCGTAAAAATTGTTGTTATAGAAATAAATTTTTTGCCATTAACTTTGCTTTAAGATTTCTGGTTTACAAGTATTCCTACTCTAACTCTACATATCCCTTATTTTCCCATTTAAAACCCCCAATGGTTTCAAAAGTTTAAATCTTGACAAAAAATTTATTTTTTCATCCTTCGCCATATTTGGAGTTAAGCCACTTTTTAATTTATGAACACAGAAATGAAATTTTTTCTTAGAAAAAGACCTTTAAATAAAAAATTCCCCCTATGTTTACTTAATTAAGTTCACTCAAACAAACCGAACATAATTTGCGCTGAAATTTTGGCAAAAAAAGTATAGCGGTACTTTTAATGTTCAAAACAAAACAAGTTAGCAACAATAAATGTACGTGTGCAAAAATAAATACAGAAAATTAAATAAACTTTTTGCCTTAAAATTAATAACCATATAATAAATGTTAATTGCGTTCAAGCGAAAACATGTTAAAAAAACGAAGTGGTTGTTTTTTTCTGCACGACACATGCGACAAAATTAGTGATGGCAAAAAAAATAACCGGTCGGGTATAGGTGGCGCTGGATTAGAGGTATTCTGAAAACCCGTATTTATGGTCCGTTCTCTCTCTTCTCATTGTGATGTCTAAAGGTAAAGGTAAAGGTAAAGGTAAAGGTAAAGGTAAAGGTAAAGGTAAAGGTAAAGGTAAAGGTAAAGGTAAAGGTAAAGGTAAAGGTAAAGGTAAAGGTAAAGGTAAAGGCAAATGCAAAGGCAAAGGCAAAGGTAAAGATAAAGGTAAAGGCAAAGGCAAAGGGAAAGGTAAAGATAAAGATAAAGATAAAGGTAAAGGTAAAGGTAAAGTACAATAACTACAGTTCTAACCGCTGGCAGGCAATAGCTCAGCGATTAGAACTGTAGTTATTGTACTGCAAAGTGCGCAAGTTCGAGTCTTGGCAGAAGCAAAAGTATCCTGATGAGTCTTAGAGGGATCTAAGGTGAAACAGCTGTAGTTACATCCATGCTTAAAAAGTTTTTTTCTAGTTTCTAAAAAAAAAAAAGAAAAAGTTCTAGATTACCGAGTTGCTCACTATTATTTCCCTATCCCTATCCTTATCCTATCCATATCCCTATCCCTATCTCTATCTCTATCTCTATCTCTATCTTTTCTCTATCTCTATCTCTATCTCTATCTCTATCTCTATCTCTATCTCTATCTCTATCTCTATCTCTATCTCTATCTCTATCTCTATCTCTATCTCTATCTCTATCTCTATCTCTATCTCTATCTCTATCTCTATCTCTATCTCTATATCTCTATCTCTATCTCTATCTCTATCTCTATCTCTATCCCTATCCCTATCCCTATCTCTATCTCCCTATACCTATCTCTATCCCTATCTCTATCTCTATCTCTATCACTATCTCTATCTCTATCTCTATCTCTATCTCTATCTCTATCTCTATCTCTATCTCTGTCTCTATCTCTATCTCTATCTCTATCTCTATCTCTATCTCTATATCTATCTCTATCTCTATCTCTTTCTCTATCTCTATCTCTATCTCTATCTCTATCTCTATCTCTATCTCTTTCTCTATCTCTATCTCTATCTCTATCTCTAGCTCTATCTCTATCTCTATCTCTATCCCTATTCCTATCTCTATCCCTATTCCTATTCCTATCCCTATCCCCATCCCCATCCCCATCCCTATACCTATCCCCATCCCTATACCTATCCCTATCCCTATCCCCATCCCCATCCCTATCCTTCCAAGTTTTGATATCCTACGGAAAACAATTCAAGAGATATTCAGCATGAAGGATTAAGTTTGTATGGGGTTACCACGTCCCCTTTTCCAATAGATTCCATTTTTTCTCGTAAGTATGGAACTGGGTCCTACCATAAGCACTCCCAGAGATATTCAGCATGAAAGATTAAGTTTGTATGGGAGGTACCACGCACCCTCAATATTTTCAAAATTTGTTTAGCCTAAAACCGATTCGAGGTAATTACGAACAAACTTGCAGAAGGCAGTATTCAGTTTAGCCAGTGGGTTTCAAGTTTTAAGAGAGCGAACAAACCACGACTCATTTTTATATATATAGAAAAGATAGAGAAGATGAAGAAATCCCAAATAAAAAGATTTAAATGGGTTTCTTAAAAAAAAAAAATTCTGACTTTTTTAGCTTCTTTTTTTTTAATTTCAGCATTTCTAACTTTTTTTTTTGCCAATTTAGCCCCACTTTTTATCATCACCTGGCCACACTGCTAGCAGCGCTATATTCTTGCACATCAAGGGAGCGCTCGAGATGTTTTCTAGTGGGAAAATTTCTGTGAATGAATGAATGCGCTTGTTTTGTTTTGTTTTTTCGTTTTTTTTTTTTTTTGATTTTTCTTTGCATTTTCTGCTACAGCTGTCTTATTTTATTTGTAGTTTTTGTTGCTGTTTTTTTGTTGTAACACGTATCGGCATCTTGCATTAATTATTAATTAAACATACAACCCAACAATACTGCGGCGTTGCATTTGTAAAGCGCTTTGTGTGTGTGTGTTAGTTTACTTTTGATGCTGGCGCCAACGTGTTTTTTCTGTTTATTTTTCTTTTTTTGCTACTGAACTGTATTTGTATTATCGAATCTGGCGCGACAATTGTGAAAATCGTTTTGTTTAACTTTTTTTCCTTTCTCATTCGACACTTGTTTAAGTATAAATGCGGTTTGTTTTTACGCATGGAGGAACAATAAAGGAGAATGCATAACGACATACCTTCATACATAGTGGGGCCAGAAGTGTCATGCAAAGAGGAATGTAGAAGAATTTGACAGATGTGGCCCCTATGGAAATGCTAGGGTGCGTGTGTGTGTGGAATATGTCAACAAAAAAAATGCTTGTGTTCGTGTGTGTTTATGAAGATTGAAGAAGAAGTCAGCTGATCTTATGCATTCTCCTTTATTGTTCCTCCATGGTTTTTACGTTTGCCGGCTATCAAGTGTATGCTCCTTTTATGGGCAGCTCTCACTTTTACTTTGTCCATTTTTGGGTTGGAGCTGCTTTTTTGCTGAATGAATGAACATGGACTTGAGTTTGATGGCTGAATTGTGGGGAATGTAGTCGCACCCACTTCAGGTTGATTGCTGTAATAAGCATTTCTGTGATAAAACTTAAACTTAAACAAGTAAGGAAGCCTAAGTTCGAGTGGAATCGAACATTAGATACTCAGCTGTATGCTTTCATTGTTTGTTTGCGTTTGATGGAAACACGGTGTAGGTACTTTATATAAAGCAAGTGCTGCATAAAGTGGGCGTAGCCGCGCCCATTTTCAAAATTTTTATCAGTCATCCAACTAAGCATATGAATATTATTCTTTGTGCAAAATTTCATTCCTTTATGACTTCTAGTTACAAGGATGTCACGTTACAAATTTCCAAAGGGTGTTCCAGAAATATCTTTGTTAAAAAGTAGGCGTGGTTATAAACCGATTTGAATAAATTTTTGCGTGTCTATTAACACAAGTTATAAAAGTGTATAAACCAAGTTTCGTCATAATATCTCAATTATTTGTCGAGTTATAGGCTAAGAAATCTCGTATATTCCTTTGTCTAAAAAGAGGCGGTGCCACGCCCATTTTCCAAAATTTGTCTATTTTTTATTTCCGGTCTATTGTGGAACTCTTGCCACAAAATTTCAATGAATTATCTTTATATTTGACACAGATATCGCTTAAAATGTTTTTATTAGGTCACTTTATAATACCCATATATAAAAGTGGGCGTGGCCGTCAACCGATTTCGCTAAAATTTTCAACATGTATTACCACAAGTAATAAAAGTGTACACACCAAGTTTCGGCATTATATATCAATTATTTGTCGAGTTATGGGCTCAGAAATCTCGTATATTCCAGCTTCTAAAAAGAGGCGGTGCCACGCCCATTTTCCAAAATTTTTGTGTTTTTCGTTGTATGTCCGCAGGTGGACTCCTGGCATAAAATTTCAATGATATATCTTTATATTTGACAGAGATATCGCTTAAAATGTTTTTATTAGGTCACTTTATAATACCCATATATAAAAGTGGGCGTGGCCGTCAACCGATTTTGACAATTTTTCGTCCAAACATTTGCCTAAGTAAGTATATCACGCGTACCAAATTTCATCGATATATCTTCAACAGTTTCTGAGTTATGACTCATAAAGCTTTCAATGTTTGCTCCTTAATAAGTGGGCGTGGCACCGCCCATTTTCCAAAATTCCATCAAATTTCTTCTTAGGGGCCTGAGCTCAACACGTGGGTAAAATTTCATCACTCTAGCTATATTAGTGGCTGAGATACCAACTTTCTGATTTTTTCTATATAGGAAAAGTGGGCGTGGTCATGGTCCGATTTCGCCCATTTTCAATACCAACCGTCCCAGTGTCGATGCCAACTTGCATTTCAAATTTCATCAAAATATCTCAATTTTTGCGCGAGTTAGAGTGTTTACAGACGGACGGACGGACAGACGGACGGACGGGCATGGCTCAATCGATTTCTCTTTTCACCCTGATCATTTTGATATATATAAGTCTATATCTATCTCGATTATTTCATTCTGTTACAATCCACCGTTATGTGATTAAAACTATAATACTCTGTGTACTAGTACAGCTGAGTATAAAAAAAAACGACGACAAATGCCCAGCGGCTGCGTTGGGCAGCTCATGTCGTGAGAATGCATGAAGGTGCTCCAGTCCAGAAAGTAGATATTTCTAACGAAACCAGCTGAAGACAGCTGGAAAGGGAGACCTCTACCACGTAATATGGTAGTACAGGACCAGGTTACGTTGTGACAATTACTAGTTACGGACATGGTCCAAAATTTGGACTCCAAATATATGAAAACAAGTAAGGAAGCCTAAGTTCGAGTGGAATCGAACATTAGACACTCAGCTGTATGCTTTCATTGTTTGTTTGCGATATATGCCATTATTTGCTCTGCCACAACTCTTGCTCCCACTCCCACTCTATCTCTTTTTATACTCAGCTGTACTAGTACACAGAGTATTATAGTTTTAATCACATAACGGTGGATTGTAACAGAACGAAATAATCGAGATAGATATAGACTTATATATATCAAAATGATCAGGGTGAAAAGAGAAATCGATTGAGCCATGTCCGTCCGTCCGTCCGTCTGTCCGTCCGTCCGTCCGTCCGTCTGTAAATACTCTAACTCGCGCAAAAATTGAGATATTTTGATGAAATTTGAAATGCAAGTTGGTATCGACACTGGGACGGTTGGTATTGAAAATGGGCGAAATCGGACCATGACCACGCCCACTTTTCCTATATAGAAAAAATCGGAAATGTGGTATCTCAGTCACTAATATAGCTGGAGCGATGAAATTTTACCCATGTGTTGAGCTCAGGCCCCTATGAAGAAATTTGATGAAATTTTGGAAAATGGGCGGTGCCACGCCCACTTATTAAGGGGCAAACATTGAATGTTTTATAAGCCATAACTCAGAAACCGTAACAGATATATGGATGAAATTTGGTATGCGTGATTTACTTACTTAGGCAAACATTCTGACGGAAAATTGTCAAAATCGGTTGACGGCCACGCCCACTTTTATATATGTGAATTATAAAGTGACCTAATAAAAACATTTTAAGCTATATCTCTGTCAAATATAAAGATATATCACTGAAATTTAGTCGAATGAGTTCTACTATGGACATAAAACAGAAACACACAAAAATTTTGGAAAATGGGCGGTGCCACGCCCACTTATTAAGGGGCAAACATTGAAAGTTTTATGAGTCATATCTCAGACACCATTGAAGATATAGCGATGAAATATGGTATGCGTGATATACTTACTTAGGCAAATGTTTGGACTAACAGTTGCCAAAATCGGTTGACGACCACGCCCACTTTTATATATGGGTATTATAAAGTGGCCTAATAAAAACATTTTAAGTGATATCTTTGTCAAATATAAAGATAATTCATTGAAATTTTGTGGCATGAGTTCCACAGTAGACCGGAAACAAAAAATAGAAAAATTTTGGAAAATGGGCGTGGCACCGCCCCTTTTTTGACAAAGGAATATACGAGATTTCTTAGCCTATAACTCGACAAATAATTGAGATATTATGACGAAACTTGGTTTATACACTTTTATAACTTGTGTTAATAGACACGCAAAAATTTATTCAAATCGGTTTATAACCACGCCTACTTTTTAACAAAGATATTTCTGGAACACCCTTTGGAAATTTGTAACGTGACATCCTTGTAACTAGAAGTCATAAAGGAATGAAATGTTGCACAAAGAATAATATTCATATGCTTGGTTGTATGACTGATAAAAATGTTGAAAATGGGCGTGGCTACGCCTACTTTATGCAGCACTCGCTTTATATAAAATACACCGTGTTTCCATCAAACGCAAACAAACAATGAAAGCATACAGCTGAGTATCTAATGTTTGATTCCACTCGAACTTAGGCTTCCTTACTTGTTCTTTTTCTTTTTCTACTTCCTCTACTAAAACCTAAAGGCCTCTGGCAACTTACAAGCTTGCATGACAAGCAGTGCATATGTGTTAGTGTTTTTTTTGATGGTGTGAGTGCAATCGGCAGTCGTCGTGCTACACGTACTTGTTGTCGGCTCGCTATCTGCTCGCAGCGACGAAAATCAAAAATTTTTGATATTTGCGTCAATCACCCGACACTCACACATATGCACTGCTTGTCATGCAAGCTTGTAAGTTGCCAGAGGCCTTAAGTCAAATGCCATTGCCTGAAATGTATGTAGGTGTGTGTCTTGGCTATTTCAGTGTTTTATGTTGTTGTTGCTGTTGTTGCTTCTTTCCTTAGTTATTTGTTTAGCTGTATAAAAAGCATCAAGTGCATAGAACTCGGTAAACAAACAAACAAACAAATAAGTAAACAAATAAACAGCAACAACAACAACAACAACAACACACGCCCGTTTCTTTATTGCAGTGTCAGTGAGAGCGCACAATGAATAACGGCACAAAAAACTAACAAAGTTCAAGACACAAGCGTGTTATGGCATGAATGTGCATGCGTGTGCATGTTCATGTGCATGTTTGTATGTGTCTAGGGCGCGACACCTAGAAAAGAAAAACATTTCATATGCTCGTTTTTTTGTTTCTATTTTCTTTTCTGCACTTTTTGTTTTCTTTTCTGCACTTTTCGTTGTTTTTTCTTTTAATTTTCTTTTCTAAACTTTTTTTCTGTTGTTTTAATTTTCTTTTCTACACTTTTTGTTTTTTTTTTGGTTTAGGTTTTTTTCTACTCTTTTTGTTTTTTTTTAAATTTTTTTTTTGCCTTTTCTTTTTCTTTGCCACATTTTTTCATCATATCTTTCACTTTTGCCGCCGCTAATAAGCAGTCAGTCCGTTTGTCCGTCCGTCTCATTTCGTTGGTTGCTTCATTCTATGGCACAGTAGGGCAGTAATAGCCCAGTTAGTCAAGAACGTGTGGTCCGCCCGCTGACGCAAACGCCCGTATGCAATTTTTAGGATTTTTTGAGCCCGTGGGGCAACGGAGCAATCAGCTGTTTTACTCACACATATTTACATATATATATATAGTTTGTTTACATTTTGGCAGGGTTGCCATTTAGTCATTTTTGAACAAACAAGATTTTTACTAATCTTCAAAGTGTTATGCGGATTACTATTCAATACACAACTGTGCATTATTTGCCAAATGACAAGAAAATACTAATTTAATCGTTTTTAAAGTTGTCGTTGACGACTTTTTTTTATTAATTTAGTTACTTTTTTACGGCTTAGTATTTACAATTGAAAATCCATAAAAAAATTATATTGGGAAGCAACAAGATTCTCACAAAAATCTGTGTTTAATTAAGAAATCTGTACTGAGTTTCTGTAACTCATATCTTTTCTAGTATAAATAGGTGGTGACAAAGTGTGGATCGTATTAGTGTGACATCAATTTAATTGATTTCGTTACAGAAACTCAGATTTATTGTGGCAATTTATAACTTTTTAATGTAGAAAAATTGTAGAAGAAGACGACCAAGAGTTATCAATTAAGAAAATACCGCCACCATTGTGGATAAATACAATTTTTGCTTTAATCTTCAGTAATATCTTCATTTATTAGGAGTGTTCAATATCTCAAAATTTTTACATATTTTTACGAATAGTTACGAATTTATGTTCAATAACCCAAAAAATTCGCAAAAGAGAGCCAAATTGAGAGAGTAAGACCTCGAGAGAGTTGATAAACGCTGCAAGCAAAATTTTCACTTGCAACTACTAGCAGCTTTAAAAAAATAGAAGTGTCAAAAATATATGTATGATCACAAAAATTTCAATTGGAAATATACAAACATTTTAAACGCAAATTTCTAATTGTGTACTAAATAAGTTAGCGCAAAAACGAATCTTGATGATGTTGTGGAATAGCCAAAGTAGAATTTTGTTTTCCTAATTCAGTTATTTCCATTCATTTCCAATTTCAAAAATTTCAATTACAACCTAACCTAAAAATCAAATTGTCAAAACAGTGTATCCGCTGTTTTCTTGCGAATGCTTACGATTTTGTTCAATTACTTAGGTTGATAATTTTCTCTTTTTCTCGTTTTTACTCTTAATTTGATATTGACGCTCTTTTTGCAAGTACTTGCAAGTAAAGTTGTTGAACAAAGTTATTATCTTGTTATTAATTTATATATATATATATATATATATATATATATATATATATATATATATATATATATATATATATATATATATATATATATTTACATTTTGTTTGGGATTTAAAAAAAATTGATAAAAGTTTTCTTTCCCTTCTTTTTAAAAATTAAAGTAATAATAAATGGTTCGTTTAAGTAGACATACTATTTTTGCCATGTGAACACATATATGTATGTATATTCGATAACATTTTATAGTCTTGTTGAGTTAGTTGTATAATGCTGTGAAAATTACTGTTTAAATATTTAATAACTAAAAATGTTCAACTGGCAACCCTTCTACCTTGCAACCATGCGAGCGATCAGCTGACACATTTTTACGTAAAAAATCAAAATGATTTTGATTTCTGCGGTACGGGCTTCTGCGTCGTACGTCGTTGAATAATCGGTTACATACAAATCCCATTAAATAGGTTGGATCAGCTGACACGGTACACGGGTTTACGTTCTCGACTAACTGGGCTATAATTAGTAATTGTGTTGTTGTTGTTGTTGCTGTTTGGTTTTGTTAATAATGAGTGAGCGTGTGGGCGCATTGAGCGACAAGTAAATGACGTGCTGTCAGTTTTAATTTTATTTTTAGTTGGTGTAGCATTTAGTTGGCAGCGTTGCGTTTATTTAGTTTAGTTTGAATTAGTTGGGCGATTTTTCATAAGAAAAGTTAACTTGAAGAAGTGAATTACAAATTGTGGGCTTAAAGGGTGATTTCACAACCTTGTCTAACGTATTTAGATTGGCGACAGAAGGGGATCAATGGCTATTATTGTTTAGTATGGATTTTTTAGCTGTTGTTAGACCCTTAAGGCGTTCAGCATATTCTTTCTCATACTGAATACAGTGGTGCCTATGTACATACATGCATACATATGTACCTATCTGTGCATGAAGGCAGAACAAGAAGATGCAACTAGACGCACTGCGCTACCCGTGCAAGCTTAAAGAACAAAAAAAGTCCATCACAGCAAATAAATTAAATGTCTGCGTAAAGTGTCGTTATTTAGTTTAGTGTACAATCTTCTGCAATACTCACAAATCACCATAAATCTGCCAAAATGTTTTTCTCAACAATACTCGAAGGACCAATATTATGTAGGTTAGGTTGATTTAAGGTACCTACCGACTTTCTTCTGCTGCCATTAAGAATTTTGATTGAACCTGATGTGTTACTCTTCATCTCCAAAAAGAAAGCAAAAAGATCCAATTATTTCGTAATACCTAATCGTTCGTTAAATTTTTCTTCAATTACTTTTCTACTTTGACTAGGTAGTAATCGTTATTATCAATTAACTACTCGCCGTCATTTCTTTTATGTAACGAGTTCTAATTTGTACACACTATACGCAAAGCTAGTTGCCTTGCCTGCAGCTCATGTTAAAAACTTTTAATTTAATGTATCAATATACCTACATACTAAATACACCGAAAATTGGTACAAAATTTGCATAAGTAAATTTTACATATTTTTCTTTCACTCTTCCTCTGCCCCACAATTTCACCAACAACTAATTAAATTGCTTACATTTACCAATTGAACGCTGCCTTGCACTGCCTTTCGCTCTCCAATCTATGTACGTAGAAATGAAATTCGAATTAAATTTGCATAAAATAATGTTTGATGTATTTGACAGCAGCGAGAGAGCAGGCAGCAGCAATAGCAACAGTAGCAATGACAGCGACAACAGTAGCAGTAGTATTAGTAGCGAGGGCCACTAACAAAATACCTACCAAATAAATGGCAGCTGTTCGTTGACATTGTTGATAAAAACGTGCACACACGGTAACACGAGCGTTTTGGTACACGTTTACCTGTGTAGGTACCAACTCGTTGTATGAATGGCGCGCGCAAATGTCACACTATTCAAACTCGTTTGTGTGTTGCTTTTGATATGCAAATTAGCGAGTAGCGCAAAAGCAAACAAAAGAAAAAATGAAAAACAATAAATTTGGCTGTTTTTACGTGCGTTTTAATTTCAATAGCTTTTGTATGTAATTTGATGAATGGGGTGGTGTCGTTAAATTATTGGACATGCTTCGTAGTATGTGATTATATTGAAATGCATAATCCGTTCATGGTTTGTTGAAGCACGTTTGGCGAGACGTTTTTTTTTTTTGTGTGTTGTTGACTATTGAATAAAAATATGTTTCTTTGTTTGGTATGGGTCAAAATGTGCCTTTGTGCTTTCATTTATTTGAATTAGGTATGTATGTATAAAGAATCAGCATGAAGGAAATTTGACAACAGCGCAAGCTTTTGGCTAAAAAAGTAGCTACGCCAGAGGGCGCTCAGCTTCTTAGAATTTCGGCAGCAATTAAGTAAGAGTCACTCAAAGACTCTTAGAACAACTTTGCTGAGGTCCTGAGTTACTAACTTTAAGTTGAGTCGCAGATGTCTCTTCTGTTGTTGTTAATTCGGATTTGGTTCGAACTCGCTGTCTCTGGCATGTGCAGGCGAGCACTATAGCCACTACACCACAATAGTTGCTAGAAAAATAAAGAAAAGAGTGGACAAAGCTCTGAAAAAAAGAAAGAATATTTTTATACAAGAAGTAGAAGAGCGAAGAAGAATAATTTAACAATTTTGCTATAAACGTAATGCAATGTTGCCAAATTTCACTGAAAAGCCTAAAATTAATGCCAAAGTAAAGAAAAGGTGTCTCAGAGCTTCAGAAAATGTTTATTCATATATGTACATACATGAAATGAAAGACTGAGGTTCATAGCTATTTTTTGACAATTTCGCCGCAAGGAAATGGCATGCAGTGTTGCCTAATTTCATCGCAAAGCCTAAAATTAATGCCAAAATAAGGAAAAAGTGTCTCAGAGCTTCGGAAAAATTGTGCACATTTAAGAAATGGAATACTGATATATGTATATTTTTCTTATTAATTCGTAATTAATTCGAATGCAATGTTGCCAAATTTCACTGAAAAGCCTAAAACTTATAGTAAAACAAAGAAAAAGCTTGTTAGAGCTGCGAAAAAAAATATTCTTATATAATAAACAGAAGAGCGAAAGAGAATACTTTAACAATTTTGAAAAAAGAAAAAAAAATGGAATGCAATGTTGCCAAATTTCACTGAAATGCCTAAACTTAATGTTAAAATAAAAAAAAGCTAGCTTAGAACTTCGGAAAAGTTACTCATATTCATAAAATGAAAGACTGAGGTATACAATTTTGATAATTTTACAAAAGGAATGGAATGCAGTGTTGCCAAATTTCACTCAAAAGTCTAAAACTTATAGTAAAACAAAGAAAAAGGTTGTTAGAGCTGCGGAAAAACATTCTTATCCAATAAATAGATGAGCGAAAGAGAATACTTAAACAATTTTGAAAAAAGAAAAAAGAAATGGAATGCAATGTTGCCAAATTTCACTCAAAAGTCTAAAACTTATACACGTTAATCTTGAAAAACCGAAGCACTTGAAAGGTACTTAGCTTTTAGCTGCTGCTGCTGCTGCTGCCAAGAATGACGTCAAACTTTTTTTGCCTATTTTTTATTCTGCGTTGTAACACTTGAGATCTGTTAGCACTTGGGAACCTTATGTACTAAAAATATTTTTTCGTTTAAAAATTGAAAAACCAAACCACCAAAACACAACAAGTGCCTTTTGGGGCAGGAAATAAGGCATTCATTCCGCATATGGATTAAACAAACGGCGGAAAAAGTAAACAAACATTAGCGATCCAAATCCAAAGATATTAAGTTTTTTTTTGTTATATTTATTGCCCAATCAAAAAACATGCTTTTTTCATCTTAAAATCACACACACGACCCTGACCTTATTCGCTTTGCATGAAGAAATACTTAGTACATAAAAAGAACTTAATTACTGCCGCCAGCGAATAGCTTAATTGACTGTCAGAGAAGAGCGGTGCTGAAATGAAGTGAATTTATATTTGTTTCTGTAAATTTAATAAACAAAACTATAATTAATTTATGTACATAGGCGAGGCTGAGGTTAATTTAATTAAGATTGGCGCCATTTGCGTAATTTACAATCGCTCAAAATTTTTATATTTTTAAATTTTTATGCTTAGTTGGCAACGCGCGTTGACTAATGGACTGACAGCTGATGTGCCGTTGTAATCAAATTAACGGAGGATGAAAAGAAAGAGCCGTTAGAGATGAAAATGTAAGCTGTTGAACCACCACACACACACATACAAAGCATAGATGAAGAGACAGAGCACTCACAAAATTAACCCAAAAAGGGCAAACAAACACCAACATAAAACAGACGACAAATAAATTTTACTATTTACTGGAAAACTATGAGACATAATTATGGATTATGTCAGGATTAGGCGAAAATGGACATTAGACAATGTGGCACAGAATGTGGGCGGAAATTGATGAATTAATGAATGGTATTAAAATGTCATAAAAAGAAGACAGCGAATTGAAGTTAACGAACAGCAAGGGCAGATCTTGGCAGGGAAATTCGAACAGCGGAAATGTGTGGAAAGGCGGAAAAGCTGTACTGGATAGTTAGTTTGTTTTCTGTAATGGGAAAGTGAGTTAATAAGTGAAGCAAGGCGAGTTTGTGTTACAATTAATGTGTGGGTGGTCTTGATGAGATTCAATGAAGGGTAAATGAAAAGAAGGAAATAAAATTTAATAAATAGACTTTGTGGTTATGAATGAAAGTTAGGTGGCGGAAAGTTAGGGGAGCTAAAGGAAGAGGAGAATGATGACAATGCAATGGTGAGCATTGAAAGAAAAGTGACATGACTTGCCGAGCAGCTCTTTATCCTTCATAAAATGATATTTTTAAGATGTTAAAGAGAGGCAAAAAGTTTAAACGATATTTTTAAGATGTTGAAGGCATGATGCCATTTATTTTGAAATATATATTTCGAAGATGCTGTCTATTCTTTATTCTTCTTCTAGACGATTTTGTTTTCGAGGCGACATTTTTAAACAAATAATAATCGATATACATGTTTTCGATAAAATTAATCGGTATTTTGAAGCATTAATCGATTTTTTCAATATATAATAATCGATATACATATTTTCGATAAAATCAACCGATGATTTGGAGCATTAATCGATATTTTCCGAAAAATAATCGATATACATACTCTCGATAAAAATAATAGTTAATTTAAAAAAATAATCGATATATTTTCATATATTAATATCTATATATGTACATACTTTCAATAAATATAATCGATATTTTTCGATAAATAATGATCAATATACGTACATGTATACTTGAGATAAAAGTAATCGATATTTTAGAAAAATAATTGATTTTTTAAATAAATTATAAACGATATACATTATTTAAAAAAATAAACGCTAACTTAGAAAAATAATCGATATATTTCGTTAATAGCTATCGATAAACCTCTTATAGGTAATAATCGATAATTTAGAAAATTAAAAAAAATATATTTTTCACTAAATAATAATGGATAAACATATTTTCGATAGAAAAAAATTGGTGGTTTCGAAAAATAATCGATACTTTAGAAAAATAATCCATACTTTAAAGAAAAAATTGATAGTTTGAAATAACAGTCAATAATCTTCGATAAGTTACTCTTGGTATACATGTCTTCTCAGAAAAATAGTCGATATGTTTCGATAAACTATAATCGATATACATGTAATCGATATACATGTAATCGATATTTTGAAGCATTAATCGAAAATTTTGAAGAAATAATAGCCGATTTACATATTTTAAATAGATAATAATCGATAGTTTGGAATAATAATCGATATATTTCGTTAATAGCTATCGATAAACCTCTTATAGGTAATAATCGATAATTTAGAAAATTAAAAAAAAAATATTTTTCACTAAATAATAATGGATAAACATATTTTCGATAGAAAAAAATTGGTGGTTTCGAAAAATAATCGATACTTTAGAAAAATAATCCATACTTTAAAGAAAAAATTTATAGTTTGAAATAACAGTCAATAATCTTCGATAAGTTACTATTGGTATACATGTCTTCTCAGAAAAATAGTCGATATGTGTCGATAAACTATAATCGATATACATATAATCAATATACATGTAATCGATATACATGTAATCGATATTTTGGAGCATTAATTGATAATTTTCAAGAAATAATAGCCGATTTACATATTTTCAATAGATAGTAATCGATAGTTTGGAATAATACTCGATATTTTTCGAAAAATCGGCCATTTAGACTTGAATGCAATGAATGCTTTGCCCTTCATTTGTTGCTATCGGCAGTGCTGTCTATAGCATTCTTTTTGGGCCTGCACTAATCCTCGGAAAAGTTGTAAGAGAAATTGTGCCGGAGAGCGCTGAGTCATTTCCGCTACATTGGTTTGCATGGATGTGTGCATCGACTCCGCACAAAAGTGGTATGGCCTGCCTATATGTGGCCTACAAGCACTTCCTTCGTCTCGTATCACTGCAATCACTTTGATCTTCTAAGCCATTCCTATCATTGCCCTTTATACTGCTTTTGGCAAAGACAGTAGAGGATGGTTTTGTCACATCTACGGTAGTTGGGTCTAATAACCAGCACGACGCGGATTTATATTCGGCTAAGCACTACAACTTCGGTTGCACTACTGCGTCGCAACTTTTGGAGAGGGGTTTTGCCGTTGCAACAACACAATAATGGATGTTTTTGTATGTCGAAGTTCATGAAACGAGTAAAGCTACTGATTGTTATCTATCTGGGGCTGAAAAGTGCATTTCTATTGAGCAGGGATCAAGCAGCTTACTTTGAGACCTCATGTCGCCGAGCGTCTTGCAAATATTATTTGGACTCATAAAATCCATAAAAGAACAATTTGGAATGTCTTTGAGTAAAGCAAAGTTGCTTTAGAGATACAATGGACCTAGTATTTCAAGTTGAGGAAATATGAAAAAAGGAAGTGCAACAAAGATATAAAAAACGTGCTTTTCTTATTGAAGGGAGACTGCAAAATACTATGTATGTACATATGTATTACCAACCGATGTGCAATTATGTACACAAGGAAGAAGAAAACACATGATTGCTCTATGTAAGCAGAAAAACTGCGAAACGTCAAATCTTGTTTATGTATATAAATTCTTACACGCATTCATTTAAAGCTGCAGATACTTATGTACATGCGAACCTATGTACATATATATGTAGTTATCTATGTATGTCCTATTGAGCATTCTATTCCTTGGAGAGTGCCAACGTAACACGTTTTCAAATGTCAAGTTTAGGCGTTTACCGCTTGTCAAAAACAGCTGTTCGGCATGACAGCTGACAGCAAACAAGAGTAACAAGTATTAAAGAGAGCTTTTTTTTGTTGTGAAAAGAGCGTAGAAAACTGCTGTTGCAATAAGTAAAGAGTAATGAGCGCGTTATTAACGAATAGGCAGAAAATTGGTTGGCCAAATCTTTTGCAAGAGAGTACGAAATGAAAGAGTAGCGTTATAAAGGCGGAAGTGCGCAGCGTAAGAGAGAGAGAGAGAGAGAGAGGAGAGCGAGAGAGAGAGAGAAAAGGACGAAAAGAAAGAAGAGACTATTGCCGAGTGCAACGTATGCAAAAAGGATTTGATTTTGATATTTTTGTTGTTTGATGTTTTTTGTTTTTTTTTTTTTGTTTTTAACAGTTTCATTCGTGTTGCTGTAATGAGTTTGAAGCCATTGACTTTTAGTTTTGAAGAAATATAAAAATTTGGCATGGTCTTGTGGGAAAATAATGTTGCATATGTATGGAGGGGTAAGGAGGCACTTGCTTGCGGTTACATCAAAAATTTTAGAATACCTAACCCTTTTTAATACGATTTTATTAGCTTCACCTATGTAGTTATATTTGTATGTAAACATTGCATACTTTAAGGCTAAAGCGTGTGTACCTATTCATACGCTCAACGTGAGTTTATATAGTGTAAGTTGTGCTTCTTTAATTTAATTTTCCGCTTTTTATTACTTTTTGGTTGCTTGCTTTTCGACAGGGTAGGTAGGAATATGATGTATTGTGGAACGATATTCCGTCATCACTTGTCAAATTTGGTGTGTCGACAAACCGGTTTCGGCTAATATGCGCCATTTTCAGCGTTTTTTTTTTTCCACAATACATCATTGCCGCTTTTTGCTGGCAGAAATTACAATTTGTTCTGTGATTCAAGAAAATATGTACATATGTCTAGTTCCATTCTCAAATCCCCAATTTCATTTATGTCTTTTGTTAACAACCACACACACACACACTAATGCTCTTTTTCACCACAAATTACGCCGCTGAGGAGCCAACAAGTCTACGGCAGGTGAGAATACCCCGCTCAATTCAACTCAATCGAACGCCAAGCAAGCAACAACAGGTGTGAAGCAATAGAAATGAATAAAGAAAAAAAAAACACAAGAAACAAAAGCAGCATGCAATTAAACACCAACAACAAAACAAAACAATGCACAAATAAATGACGCCGCCAACACAAAGCTACAAACAACAAATGCATACGTACATACATACATATGTACATAGGTATGTAAACCACCAACAACACCACTAATTCGTGGCAAACGGTGAGTGACCAAACACAAACCAGTCCACAGCCAAGTAAACAAATAGACAAACAAGAACAAGAATAGGCATGAAATCACATGAAATTAAATACATACCTATGAAACGAGGTGTGTGGGGAGAAAAGAGTGCTTAATTGTGGTGACGAAATAACAGCGGTGTTTTGAATTGTTTTGTTGCGCAATGCGATTTCGTGTTGCGTGTTTTTGGACATTAGCTAATTTTGTGGGAGTCCGAGACGTTTTAGGCAATCGAGAGAATCGCATCGTTGCCAAAAATCACAATCGACTTTAAAAGTTGACTCGCTTCTCGACTAAACAATCAAGAGTCTTTTGCGATTGTGCCGAGTCCGGAGGTCTTTGATGATGTTGTGATGAGCGAGTTTCGAGAGCTTTCAGGGTTGCTTTGAAAGCAAGCAAATATCGTTAGCGTAGCCGGGAAGGTTTTGTTCCAGTAGATACCTACCCCCTGACGACCCTTTGAATTCACTAAAAAGCGTTCCACTACTGGTGAAGTATTGTTACTGACTAGGTACCTACGTATGTAAACAATTAGTGAAATCCTTAAATCACGTCAGGCGATTTTGTAGTCGGATAAAGGTTTTTACAGTTGGATAATGGATTCCAGTGTTTAGAAACGACATTAGTGTCTTTAAGAATTATTTTTATCAAACGCGGATAAACTTTTCTACTACGGGATAGAAGATTTTATTTTTAAATAAGTGTCTGTGTAGAAAGTTTTGCTCGTTTTATTGAAATTAGTGCTCGGATAGCACTTTTCCCTGGTTCGGATAAAGGTTTCACAGTTGGATAATATATTCTGTTGCTCAAAAACAACACCAGTGGCTTTAAACATAATTTTATGAAACGCTGATAAACTTTTCTATAATCGGATAAAAGTTTTTATTAAATAAAATTATCTGTATTAAAAGTTTTGCCTGTTTTATTCAAAATTAGTGCTCTGCTAGCACTCTTTCCTGATTCGGATAAAAGTTTTCTAAGTCGGATAAGAGATTTTATTTTTTAAGAACAGCATTTGTGTCTTTAAACATTATTTTATCAAACGCGGCTAAACTTTTCTACTACCGGATAGAAGGTTTTATTTTTAAATAAGTGTCGGTGTAGAAAGTTTTGCTTGTTTTATTGAAATTAGTGCTCGGATAGCACTTTTTCCTGGTTCGGATAAAGGTTTCACAGTTGGATAATATATTCTGTTGCTCAAAAACAACACCAGTGGCTTTAAACATAATTTTATGAAACGCGGATAAACTTTTCTATAATCGGATAAAAGTTTTTATTAAATAAAATTATCTGTATTAAAAGTTTTGCTTGTTTTATTCAAAATTAGTGCTCTGGTAGCACTCTTTCCTGATTCGGATAAAAGTTTTCTAAGTCGGATAAGAGATTTTATTTTTTAAGAACAGCATTTGTGTCATTAGTGGCCGCTGTGGTGCAGTGGGTAGAGTGCTCGCCTGCTGTGCCAGAGGTCTCGGGTTCAAACCACGGTCCGAGCCAAACACCAAAACATTTTTTCAATTAGTAAAATTCCAATTATTGGGTTTTTTAAGAGCAGCGGTCACCTCTCGGCAGTGGGCGGCATACCCTCCGAGAGTATTTCTGCCATGAAAAAGTTTCTCACAAAAAATGCATTCGCCGTTCGGAGCCGGCATAAAACTGTAGGTCCACCCAATTAGTAGGAAAAACAAAAAAGGAGCACACCTCGAATTGGGAGAGAAGCTCGGCCATAAAACTCGTCAGAGTTATAATAGCGCCATTGTATTATTATTATTATTATTATATATTTGTGTCATTAAACATTATTTTATCAAACGCGGATAAACTTTTCTACTACTGGATAGAAGACTTTATTTTTAAATACATAAGTGTCTGTGTAGAAGGTTTTGCTTGTTTTAATTGAAGTTAGTGCGCGGATAGCATTCTTTCCTGGTTTTTATTGAAATTAGTGCTCTGATAGCACTTTTTCTTTATTCGGATAAAAGTTTTCTAAGTCGGATAAGAGATTTTATATTTTTAAAACTACATTACAGTCTAAAAACACAACCTAATAAACGCAGATAAACTTTTCTACTACCGGATAAAAGATTTTATAAAATAAAAATGTGTATTAAAGAGTTTTACTTGTTTTTATTGAAGACCTAGTGCTCGAATAATATTCATTCCTAGTTCAGATAAAAGTTTTCGCAGTCGGATAATAGATTCTAGTGTTTCAAAATAACACTGGTGTCTTTAAACATAATTTTATGAAAGGCGGATAAACTTTTCTACAAGCGGATAAAAGTTTTTATTAAATAAAAGTGTTTTTATTGAATAAAAGTGTTTTTATTGAATGTTGTGCTTGCTTTTATTGAAACTAGTGCTCGTATATTATTCTTCGCTGGTACGGATAAAAGTTTTAACAATCGCATACGAGATTTTATTGTTTAAACACAACACTAGTGTCTTTAAACATTATTTTATCAAGCGCGGATAAACTTTTATACTACCGGATAAAAGATTTTGTTAAATAAAAGTGTCTGCATTAAAAGTTTGGCTTGTTTTTATTGAAAGTTTTGCTTATTTTGTGCCTTATCTATCCTTTACGACGGCCTAAGCTCACAAGCCATTTCATGGAACATGTTCTTAAGTATATCATATGTATATAATACAGGGTAGGAAGAAACTCAGAGTATGAGTGAGTGAGTGAGGAATTTCAGCCTCACGGCATGATGATGAGTGGCCGTTTGCGTTTCTCGCTCATCTCTAAAGCAGAGTGAGGATTTTTTTTGTTTTCTCACTCATTTCGAATGAGCGATGAAGAAATGAGGCGCTCACGTTGCGTGTGAGATGAGCCGTCGTAGGATTCCTCTTCTCTTTGTGTAATGCGAGTGACCGTGTGGGTGAGTGCGCAGAAACTCAGTAAATATTACATACATATATTAGAATGCATACATACATATATTTATGTTGCAGTGTGCAATTTAGTGACATGTTTTTCTAATAAAAAGCATGTCTGGTTGTTTTTCTCCTTTTCTTTTTCATATTTATGCCCGTTTTAGGCGATTGAGTAGGTATGTAAAATCCATATTTCTACCTAAACTTGGTTTTTGTTGTTTTTCATCTATGTATATGTGTAGATATGTATTTAATTCAGCAGATGCAATTACGAATATTTACATACGTATGTATGTAGGTAGGTAGTTAAAAGGAACATTATTTTTAAGAATGTGCATTCGTTGCTTGATATAATGTTTTTTGTATGATAAAATATATGTATGTATGTACCTACATATGTAGGTACTTACCCACTTGTTTAGTTTTTATTTATTATGCGACTAACGCAAAAAAACTATTTATTCGTCATTAGAATCATATTTTTTTTGCATTTGACATTAACAGTCTATTTCTCACAATTTTTTACCTTGACAACAATAAAATAAAATAATTTTGAAATAAAAAAGAAATGAAAATAGGTATGTACCTACAAGTTGTAAATTTAGCAAGCTCTATCTAACTTCCGCTTTTCAATCAAGGGAATGAAGAAGTCCTATTTGCGTACCGTATTGTTCCAAATATACTCAGTACATAGCCATCCTTCTATTTTAATTTTAATTTTCATTATTATTTTATTTTAGTAATTTATTATTCAAATTAAAAAAAAAAATTGTTCTAGTTGAGTTTAAAATTAAATGACAATCAAATTGTTCTTTGAGGGATAGTTTATCTTTTTTCAACCTACAACCTATCTTTTGTCAAACAATAAATACAAGAAAAATTCAGAGAAATAAAGTGGTGTCATACGGGCTTTCGTTATTCGATTTCGAACATAAAAGCGCTGCCAAAGAGTTTTCTACTACCATATTTGCCATAAAGTACATTATTTTGAACAAAAGTCAAGATTAAACAAATATTTAATCTTAAAATGCGATAGATTTTAAACGCCGTGCAGTAGATCTTCATATTTAAAAAAATGTGCTGTAGATTTACCACATATGCGTGCAGTGTGCACACTGCAGAGTAAACAAATTTGTAGCATTCATGCAGCTCCATACTGCATACTTACTACAGACGGTTGGCTGCGTCATCGCCAAGCTGTGAGGCGTCGCTCATATTCCTCACTCACTCAGAGCAACTCATGAGGGCGCAGCTGAGGAGAGGCAACGCTACTAGCGTGCCTCATCTTGGCTGCTCACTCTGCTGCCACTCACGCAGAGCGCTCACGCTAATGTGTGGCCTCTGTTGTTTATGCGCTCAGAGGCCACTCATGCAGCTGCACCCTCATGAGTGAAGCATGTGTGAGTGAGGAGCCAAAATGAGGCAAATCCGAACCCTGATATAATACCAGTCTCATGAAGCTGCATCCTTTAATTACACACATGAAGCATACTTTTCTACATTTTTCCACTATTTTCCTTTTACATTTCTGCCTCTGCATCTGTTAGTGAACTCTTAAGCTCTACACGCGTAGTCACAGACACAGCAACACACATATTTAAGCTCACCAGATTCCACTTACTTATGTATATTGATTTATTATCAAGCAAATTTGCGTTCATTTATCATTTGCAAAGGTACACCCAACGATATGCATATGTACATAACTTTCAATATTTGCTTAATCCATTGCACAAGTCAATTTATACGCGGTTTTCATTGTCTTGTTTGTTCTTCATTCCCTTCTTCCTTCCTTGCGCCTGGCCATATAGCGACTTAATCGCTGTTAAGCGAGCCACAGTAGAATCCTTTGGGCAGCCGGCTGGTTGACAACGCGCCCAGCGTAATCAATAAGTATTATCTGTTTGTTGTGTGTGCGTTAAAGGCAGCCATATTGACGTGGCGGAGTTGGAACACTTATGTATCCCCTTTCCGCGATAAACATGAACTTCACTTCAATTCTTTGCCTCTTGCTTTGCTATTGCTTTTGCTCTTGCTCTTGCCTACCTCTGTTTTTGTGTTACCGCTTTCGTTGCCTCTTTCGCACCCAAAGCACCAGAGCAATGTCTTACCTTAACCCCATTTTTTATTGTCATTGGCGCTTTACTTTTTTGTTTTTTTGTGTTTTTTTTCTCTTTTCCTTCTTTCTCTTTCTCTTCCCCTACCACTTTGCTTTTTATTGTTTTTTTTTTTTTTGCACATAGGTATTGCTTTATTGTTGCTGACGCTGTTGCATTATGCAAATTGCTGCAGCTTAAGCAAAAGTACAAAAAAAACAAAGAAATACAAAGCAAAATGTATGACAGGCAAATGCACAAGGCGTAAAAAAGCAGCAACAACAACAAAAATGCATGCACAAAATCCCAACAAATGAATGAAACGCATAGTTGACTTACTTAGAGTTGACTCGGCTTACGTACCCAATGATGCACCAGCTGCCTTAAAAGTAGATTGACTCACGAACTGCCGGAATGACTCAGGAGCTTCTTGCCCAACTAGAGCTAACTCCCTCACTGACTCATTTGCAGACTGACTGACTCTCTGACAGACTCATTGATGCACTTACAGGCTCACTAACTCACTTACAAACTGAACTAACTGACTCACAAACCCATTGATTCACTGACTAAGCTCACTAACTCACTTACAAACTCATTGAGTCACTGACTAAACTCACTAACTCACTTACAAACTCATTTATTCATTCACTGAACTCACTAACTCACTTACAAACTCATTGATTCACTGACTGAACTCACTAGCTCACTTACAAACTCATTGATTCTCTGACTGAGCTCACTAACTCACTTACAAACTCATTGATTCACTGACTGAACTCACTTACAAACTCATTGATTCATTGACTGAACTCACTTACAAACTCATTGATTCACTGACTGAACTCACTAACTCACTTACAAACTCATTGATTCACTGACTGAACTCACTAACTCACTTAAAAACTCATTGATTCACTGACTCACTTACAAACTCATTGATTTACTGACTGAACTCATTAACTCACTTACAAACTCATTGATTTACTGACTGAACTCATTAACTCACTTACAAACTCATTGATTCACTGACTGAACTCTCTAACTCACTTAAAAACTCATTGATTCACTGACTGAACTCTCTAACTCACTTACAAACTCATTGATTCACTGACTGAACTCACTAACTCACTTACAAATCCATTGATTCACTGACTGAACTCTCTAACACACTTACAAACTCATTGATTCACTGACTGAGCTCACTAACTCACTTACAAACTCATTGATTCACTGACTCACTTACAAACTCATTGATTTACTGAATGAGCTCACTGATTCAGTTACAGACGCACTCCCATACTCACTTGCAGATTCATTGACTTACGTATAGGCTCAGTGACTCATTGATTCACTGACCCACTTGCACACTTACACACTCACCTCACTGACTCGCTGCCTGACCGGCCACTTTTCCTGCAGCGACTTGTTTGCGCTTGCTTTGGCTTTTCTGATTGTGCGCTGGCGGACATGAGGTCTATGACGCAAAATGTTGCTGTTGTTTTTGTTACTTTTTGTCGCTCATTTGTGTGCGGGGTTTATTTATTTTGTTGCCATAGCCCACAAGATTCAATAACAAATGTTTTATCAGCATTTTTTTATTTTTAAATATTAAAAGCTCTGCATTTCTCTGTACGCAATTCTCGATAGCATAGCGGTTAGTATTCCCCCTTTCTCTCTTTTCCAGCTCGCCTTGGACGTCTGAAGGCAACTCGTCTCTTCCTTACAGCTACACTTTGCTCCAGTTTTTTAATGTATCTTCTTGGCCTCGCTGGCCTTCAGCATATCATTCAGAATATCCTCCATCATTATTCCCTTCTTCATCTACTCACTCCTCTACTTCCACTTCTTCCTTAATCTATTCGCTTCCACATCCTTCCTTCCTTCCTTCCTTCCTCATCAGTCTGCCTCTGCTCCTACAAGTTGCCTCCCATTGCGCACGCCACATTCATTGTCATTTGCATGCTGCTCTGGCTTAATTTTAATACCAACGGGGAGTTTGCTCTGCCGTCACCAGCAACAGCCTTGGTACTTGCTTTCTTCCGTCCCTTTCGCTTCTTCTGTCCCTTTTGCTTCTTCCACCCCTTTTGCCACTCCTGAAATTTCTCTTCCCTTTACACATTCTACTCCTTCCTCTACTTTTGCTCCTCTTCCTGCTCACTGTCATGCATACTCCTCCATTCCTTCATATATCATTCGACATTAAGCCGATAGTTTTGTTAAGTTTTGCTTGTGTTATTCGTTCGTTTGCTCGTTTTTTTTACTTCCATGTTTATTGGGTCTTTGCATCCATTGACCTTATTTATTTGTGAAAAATTGCGCAATTTGCATAAATAAATAACAGAGAGAGAGAGAGAGAGAGCGTATGAAGCAAAGTAGAAAATTTATTTTTATGTTCCAATTGAATTTCATTATAAAATGTGTGTGACTTAGTTTGTTTTTTTATATCCATTAGAACTTTGCAGCTTTAAGAGAATTTCAGCTGTTTTTGCTTTTTTAGGTTAGGCGGTCAGACATGAACTTGGCTGTGATTGGATATTTAAATGCCACTTTAAGAAAGCTTCCAATTAAGCGTCCTATACACGCTTGTGCTAAGTTCTTTTTATACTTCAAAAGCTATGGATAGTAGTCCCGAAAGCTCGCTACATATATCAAAAGCTCAGCAAGTGTATCGGTTATAGTGATTTTGAGACTCTCTACATAGTTTTTATAGATCCCAAGTGGTTAGCAACGTTCGATGTGTTTATTGTATTAAATCAAAAAAACTAATAAAAGCTCAATAATTTACTTCAAAAGCTAAGCAAGCGCATTGGGTATGCTTCGTTGAGCTGAAACTCTCTGCATAGCTAGGTAGCTTTGAAAGATCTATTACATTACATCTAAAAGCTTGTAAACACTTATAAAAGCTCACTGTTGTTCTTCAAAAGCTAAGCAAGCGTATTGAGTATGGTTCGTTGAGTTGAAAGCTCCTAAAGCTTCTCTTATATAATATCTAAAAGCTTCTAAACACTTATAAAATCTCACTATTGTATTTCACAAGCTAAGAAAGCATATTGGGTATCATTCATCGAGCTGAAAACTTAGAAAGCTTGTATTATACACCAACTAAAAGCTTTTAAACTCTTACAAAAGCTCAATACTGTACTTCAAAAGCCAAAGAAGTGAATTGGCTATCGTTCGTTGAGGTAGAACTCTCTGCATAGCTAGGTAGCTTTGAAAGAGCTATTACATTACATCTAAAAGCTTCTAAAGCTTCTATTACAAAACTTTGAAAGCTTGTAAACCCTTATAAAAGCTCAATGTTTTTCTTCAAAACCTAAGCAAGCGAACTGAGTATCGTTCGTTGAGCTGAAAGCTTCTAAAGCTTCGATTATATAATATTTAAAAGCTACTAAACGCTTATAAAAGCTCAGTATTGTAAATCAAAAGCCAAGAAAGCAAATTGAGTATCGTTCATTGATTTCAAACTCTCTGCATAGCTATGTAGCTATGAAAGATCTATTACATTACTTCTAAAAGCTTCTAAAGCTTATATTAGATAATATCTTAAAGCTTCTAAACACTTATAAAAGCTCAATATTGTGCTTAAAAAGCTAAGAAAGCAAACTTGGTATAGTTTGTTGAGTTGAAAGCTTCTAAAGCTTCTTTTATCTAACATCTAAAAGCTGATAAAAATTTATAAAAGCTAACTATTGTACTTGAAAGCTAAGCAAGCGAATTGGGTATCGTTCGTTCAGCTGAAACTCTCTACATAGTTAACTTTGAAAGTTTTCAAGTGGTCGAAACTATCGATGGGAGTATCTTATTATTTCCAAAAGCTTATAAAAGCTATATGTTCTGCTAAATCCGTAGATTTGGCTTTAAGTCACATCTTTAAATATGAAAAGTGTTAGTTGGATTTGCAAAGAGAGATCAGTGGATTTTCCGGCAAGACTTGCCAACTGAGTTACTATTACATTCACAAAAGGAAGGAATGGGTCCCTTATTTTAAATTTTCCTTTGATCTTAAATGCGCAAAGAAATGATAGCGCTGAGAAGTGAAAGCAGTAGAATGCAAGGGGCAAAATGATGTACTTGAGAAAAGTTTCTTAAATTGCCAGTGTTGCCAAGTTCTTTTTTTTCAATTGTTCGGCAATTAACTTGACATGTACATATAATAAGCGTTACTTATACACAAGAGAGCAAAACTAACTGTTTAGGTATATAAGTTTGTATGTACATATGTATGTACTGATGTAGGTTAAGTTAGGTTAGTTAGGAGTGGCTGTTGCACGTACGCATGTAACATCTATGAAACCCATTTTCATTACATTTCTTCTTCTTATTTTTCTTCGTTATATAACCTTTGATGTCACCGCCACCAAAAGCTGCTGCACTTTTTCTTGTTCTTGTTCTTCTGCTTTTGTTTTCACTTGTGCGTTCACTAAAATTTTGCCCAAAAGGATTTTTGTTAAACAGAGCAAAATAATTGTTAATAGCAACAACAATTTGTGTTCTATTTGGTTTTATGAAAATAACAATGACAAAAGGTAGAAAAAGTGCTTTGCCTTGGGTTGAAGGAAGGTATTGTATACCCTGTTGAGGCGGCAAGAAAGTAGAGGCATTTCTGATGAAGGGTGGACTTATGCTTGGTGAATAGAATGATCGGACGAGTAGAAGAAAGGCTGAACAGAAGAAAGGATGAATAGAAGAAACGAGGAATGACAAAGAGAGATGATAGAAAGGGGATGGACGAAATGAATGAATTGATGTATGAATTGGTGAATTGACTGATGTACTTTGTGTGCGGTAGCGATATACATACTTTCGTTGAAAAAATTAATAATTTAGAACAAATCGATATTTTTCGATAAAAAAACAAATCGATATTTTAGAAAAATTCGATAAAAGTAATTGATAATTTGGTAAAATAATCGATATTTTTCGCTAAATAATAATTGATATATATATTATCGATAAAAATAATCGATATTGTAGAAAAATTGTCGATAGTTTAAAACAATAATCGATATTTATCGGTAAATAGTAATCAATGTATATATTTTCGATAAAAATAATCGATAATTTGGTAAAATAATCGAATTTTTCGGCTAAATAATAATCGATATATATATTATCGATAAAAATAATCGATAATTTAAAAAAATTATCGATAGTTTAAAATAATTGATATTTATCGTTAAATAATAATCGATATATGTATATATTTTCGATAAAAATAATCGATAGTTTGAAACATAAATCGATATTTTTCTTTAAATAATAATCGATAAACATATATTTATTGGTAAGGTAAATAGTAATCAATGTATATATTTTTGATAACAATAATCAATAATTTGGTAAAATAATCGAAATTTTTGGCCAAATAATAATCGATATATATATTATCGATAAAAATAATAGATATTTTAGAAAAAATATCGATAGTTTAACAAAATAATTGATATTTATCTTTAAATAATAATCGATATTTATCGGTAAATAGTAATCAACGTATATATTTTCGATAAAAATAATTGATAATTTGGTAAATAACACAGTCCAAAAAATTTACAAAAAATTTTCTCAACACGAACAAACGTTAGCAATTATGAAAGAGGATGTCTCCCAGACCAACTTTGCCGAACAGAGTGTACTAAAATTGAATACGCTATTCACTTTAGCGGTTATCTCTACGTATAGGTAGATATCAATTTTTTATTTTTGTGCAAAATCATAACTTTTTTCATACATAAATCTAAACTTGCCTTGGGATTCCTGAAAATCGCGCGGTTTTTCGAGTAGCCCCATGCAGTTTTTGCAAAAGTGAACTTTTTTTCAATTTACCTACTCTACAACGACCCAGTTTCATATTCCGGTGTCGGAGGGAGGATCCAAAGAAAAAAAATGCATCTAATGTGTATATTTATAAAATTTGTTGCATATTTCATGGCGTAATTTGTGATTATTATATCCTGTGGTCTTTTGCGTTATTTGTACAAAGATTTGGTCTGAGGGGACCCCTAGTGAAATTTTATGGCGAATAATTCTCTAGAATATTTTAACCCTCTATCTGCATTTTTAAACGGTTTTATTTAGCTCACCCCGTTTGTTTTATTATTTATTCTTTATTCTTGGGTCAAATTTAGTAATTCAAATTTCACCCTCTTCCTGTCAACCGATTAATCTGAAATTTTGCACGCATGTATAACCCCGATGACAATGCAATATTATGAAAAAAAAATTCCGATAGGTGGCGCGTGGGTCGCTATATTTACAAAAATCGCATTTATGGTCCTATTTGGCTGAAATTCGGAACATGTATTACTACCTCGAAAAGAAGTATTTTCTTAAAAAAAAAATTCCGCTAGGTGGCGCGTGGGTCGCTATATTTACAAAAATCGCATTTATGGTCCGATTTGGCTGAAATTCGGAACATGTATTACTACCTTGAAAAGAAATATTTTCTTAAAAAAAAAATTCCGCTAGGTGGCGCGTGGGTCGCTATATTTACAAAAATCGCATTTATGGTCCGATTTGGCTGAAATTCGGAACATGTATTACTACCTTGAAAAGAAATATTTTCTTAAAAAAAAAATTCCGCTAGGTGGCGCGTGGGTCGCTATATTTACAAAAATCGCATTTATGGTCCGATTTGGCTGAAATTCGGAACATGTATTACTACCTTGAAAGGAAATATTTTCCTAAAAAAACTTCCGATAGGTGGCGCGTGGGTCGCTATAGAGGCGTTGGACTGCAATAAACTAACGGGCAAGAAACCTTGCAATAATGAAGCACTAAATGAATTAAACAGAATGCGAAATAAAAACTAAAAACTAGAAAATAAAAATAGGTAAAAAAACTTTTTAAGTTAAACGGTTTTATGTTATACATACATTGCAATGTTTAAGATAAATGTACTAAAAACCAAAAAATAATAAAATAGATACAGTCGTGGGAATTATAAACATTTGCATAGACTAGACTAAAATAAAACCGGGGGGCACGTCAATTGTCTACAAATTATCGACTTAATGTGCGATAGAAGAATCGTTTAATTCGTCGTTAGGCAGTTGGCCCGCAGACGGTGAGGAAAATACTTACTATTTTCTTGCTCATGGAAATTCCAATAGTTATACACTCCATGTTAATAAAAGAGATGTTTCAACTAGTTTATCGTTGGACATTCACACGAGGAATCGTTTCACTGCTCGTAGTTTGTCTTTAATCGACAAAACATATGATAAAAGTACTACTCGCTCACCACTATGAAACCCTAAAACTCGCTTATAATCGAGCTTGCTAGCTTTTTTCCACATTCTAGCCCTACTTATCACACGTCCATCGTTGTCGGTTGAACAACTGCCTAATTATAGTGTAACATTACAAAACAAACATTTTAATCAACGATTGTAGACAATTGACGTGCCCCACGGTTTTATTTTAGTCTAGTCTATGCAAATGTTTATAATTCCCACGACTGTATCTATTTTATTATTTTTTGGTTTTTAGTACATTTATCTTAAACATTGCAATGTATGTATAACATAAAACCGTTTAACTTAAAAAGTTTTTTTACCTATTTTTATTAATTGATATTCTCTACATGTGTTTCCAAACAAGGGTTAAAAACAGCGATTTGCGTGGGAGTTAGAGGGTTAAAGGCTTCCACAAAAAAATTGCTCATTAAATTCTGTAGAAGAAGTCCGAGCTCAAAAACTTCATTTGAGGCCGTTTTTATAAGATATTTTCGATAGAGCAATTGCACCTCCAGCTAAAACTATAAAACTTTGACCCCCGCTAAAAAAAAACTCAGACCCTCTGGACTAGTACTCTGTTCGGCAAAGTTGGTCTGGGAGACATCCTCTTTCATAATTACTAGCGTTTGTTCGTGTTGAGAAAACACTGTTGGACAGTGTAATCGAAAAGTTTTGGCCAAATAATAATCGATATATATATTATCCATAAAAATAGTGAATAAATGAGAAATATTATCGATAGTTTAAAACAATTGATATTTATCGTTAAATAATAATCGATATATTTATTTTCGATAAAAATAATGGATAGTTTAAAATATAAAATCGATATTTTTCTTTAAATAATAATCGATAGAAATTTTCGATAGTTTAAAACAATAACTGAACAATAACTGAACAATAACTAAATAATAACTAAATAGTAATCGATATATGTATGTATATATTTTTGATAAAAATAATCGATGATTTTTTCAAATAATCGTGAATTTTCGCTAAATTATAAAAGATTATCGACATTTGAGGAAAATTACCGATATTTTTCGACAAATAATTATCGGTATGCATATTTTCGATACAAAATCGATAGTTTGCAAAAATGATCAATAACTGTTGGTAACTAATTAATAATCGATATATGTGTTCTCAAGTAAAATCATCGATATTTTAGAAAATGTATCGACATTTTCGTTACACACTAATCGAAGTACGTATTTTCAATAGAAAAATCGATAGTTTAGAAAAATAATCGATATTATTCGATAAATAATAATCGAAATTTTTCGATAAATAATAATCGATTTGCATAATTGAAATAAAAACAAATCGATATTTTGAAATATCAGTCGATATTTGAGAAAACTTTCCGATAATTTTTGATAAATAATAATCGATATAGGTATTTTCTCTAAAAAAGTTCGATAGTGTGGAAAAATAATCGATATTTTTCTATAAATAGTATTCGACTTAAATATTTTGGATAAAAATAATCGATATTTTAGAAAACTAATCGATATTTTTCGATAAATAATAATCGATATTTATATTTGCGATAAAGAATATGGATAGATTTGAAAAATAACCGATATTTTACAAAATAATTCAATATTTTTTGTTAAATAACCAACGATAGACATTGGGGTATAAAACCACTAACTGCCTAAGGCAAATATGAAACTTGCACGTTGAGTAAATATGACAGAGGTTAATAGAGGTTGCCAGCCGAGCTATTCAAACATGGTGGCGAAGAGTTGATAAGGAGCATGCATCAACTCCTATGCAGAATATGGTCGGACGAGCGCATGCCCGACGATTGGAACTTAATGGCGTTTTCTTTTCTACGAAAAAATGTTGCCCTCCTATATCCCAATTATCGAATTACGTATCCTGACTTTCAATAAAATGGCTGAATTTGTAGATACGGGTGCCCTCTCACTTAGTTAGAGGTCAATATTTGGTCAAAGTACCAGACAAACTTACAAAATGGCTAAGAAAATCAAACAGGGCAACATTATTTCGAGAAAAGAAAACGCCATAAGTGTACTCTGCCCAATCCACAAAAAAGGAGACTCCACAGTACGCGCCAATTATCGTGGGATAAGCCTCCTGAATATCGCATATAAGGTCTTAGCAAGTGTATTGTGCGAAAGACTGAAGCCTATCGTCAACAATCTGATTGGACCTTATCAGTGTGGCTTCAGACCTGGTAAATCTACCATCGACCAGATCTTCACAATACGACAAATACTGGAAAAAATCCATGAAAAAGGATCCGACACACACCATCTCTTTGTCGATTTTAAAGCCGCTTTTGATAGCACGAATAGGAATTGCCTGTATGCCACAATGTCTGAATTTGGTTTCCCTGCTAAACTTATACGGCTATGCCAAATGACGTTGACTAACACCACCAGCTCCGTCAGAATTGGGAAGGACCTCTCCGAGCCGTTCGAGACCAAACGAGGTTTCAGACAAGGTGACTCTCTTTCGTGCGACTTCTTCAATTTGATACTGGAAAAGATAATACGAGCTGCAGAACTTAACCATACAGGAAGCATCTTATATCACAAGAGTGTGCAACTGCTGGCGTACGCCGATGACATCGACATCATTGGCACTAACACGCGCGCCGTATGTTCTGCCTTCTCCAAGCTGGATAAAGAGGCTAAGAAAATGGGTTTGGCGGTCAACGAGGACAAGACGAAGTACCTCCTGTCATCACACAAAGAAACAGCACGCCTTGGCAGCCACGTCAATGTTGATAGCTACAAATTCGAAACTGTTAAGGACTTCGTCTATCTGGGAACCAGCATTAACACCAAGAATGATGTCAGCACGGAGATCCAACGAAGAATCACGCTTGCCAATAAATGCTACTTCGGACTAAGTAGGCAACTGAAAAGTAAAGTCCTCTCTCGACAAACAAAAATCACACTCTACAGGACGCTCATCGTTCCAGTCCTCATGTACGGCGCAGAAGCATGGACAATTTCAAAATCAGATGAGATGGCACTTGGAGTATTCGAGAGAAAAGTTCTTCGTAAGATTTATGGACCTTTGCGCGTTGGCGTGGGCGAGTATCGACGGAGATTTAACGATGAGCTGTACGAGCTTTACACAGACATCGACATTGTTCAGCGAATAAAGATCCAGCGGCTGCGTTGGGCAGGTCATGTCGTGAGAATGGACGAAGGCGCTCCGGCCAAGAAAGCATTTCTATCGAAACCCGCTGAACGCAAAAGAAAAGGGAGACCTCCACTGCGTTGGGAAAATCAGGTGGACAGCGATGCTGCCTCCCTAGGTGTTCCCAAGTGGCGCCATGCTGCACGAAACAGAAGCAATTGGCGCGCTCTGTTGGACTCGGCCAGAATCGTCTAGACGGTAAAGCGCCAATCAAGAAGAAGAGAAGAATAATGAATGGAGCAAGTTCCACGGCAACGAAAGGCAAGTGCGACAAAATGCACATACATATACACATACATACATATATATGTGTACATATGTATGTGAGCAACATTTCATATGCCATATGCAAGCACTCCAAGTAGCTCCTTGCGCAAGCTTGTTTTGCCTGTCTCCAAGCAACGCACCACAACGAACACCGAACACCTCCGCACCGCCGCGCCACATACCGAATGCTGAATACCAAACTTGATAAATTGTTAAAATAATTAAATTTATTAGAGCACTAAGCGTAAGCCGGCTCATAAGTATTATGGCAATGTGATGGTGCATCCTTAAGGAAATGTAATTGAGCAGGATGTTGCAGGCACATATGTATACATTGACTTATGTATGTATCTATGTATGTAGAAGAAGAAGAAGCAGCAGCAACTTTTAGCTCCTAAGTATGACTTACCTTTTCAAGTAAAATTTTGCAGCCAAAATTCACTTGAGAATAATGGTTGAGTGGCTGAGTTTGTGGCTAACAAAACGTCGTGACGTGTCTTTTTGCCTTAAAAATAAGAATCTTTTTGCCTTAAGTGTGCTTAACGAAATATTTCTAATTGATTTTGCAGCAAAGCAAAAATTTCTCTCTTTCTTCGTCTTCCTCTTATTCCGTCTTCTGCTTGCCGAATTTTCAAAAAAAAAAGCTTGAATGATCTAGTATATGTAAAAGCTAATTTCTTATTCGCATAATACCTTAAGCTTCAAACTGCATTCTGGCTGCACTAACTTCTTTAAGTATTTATGCATTTAATGTCATAAGATTCAATTTAACAAATATTTTCCAATGTGCTTTTTCATTTTTCATTCAAGTTTGTGCTTTTCCCTTAAGCAGCTTCGGGAAATGTGCAATTTTCTTTATTGCTTAATGAATTTTGTAGTTAAGTGAGTTGGAGGAAGTTGGAGGAAGTTCCTAATCACTTTTAGCAGTTGATTTGTGCGTAAAATAAAAACGAGAATAAAAGCTTTGAAGACTTCGCCTCTGCAAACGAGAATCAGTGACTGGAAAATCTTGCTCTAAATCCTTGCTACCCTTCTTTGTATGAAAAGTGAGCTTTAGAGTACTTTATGTGCTTTGGAGCTTTTATGTGCTTTACGTGTCTTGATTTCAAAAGCTTTCAGGTTACAAATTGCTTAAATATTATTGCTTTTTTATACATCAGAAGCCACAAGCTTCTTGGAAATACCTTTTAGAAAGCTTTGTGATCTGCAAAAGCTCCAAAAGTCGAAAACCAATAGATTTAGTGACGAAAAAATTTTTCAGTAAACCTTTTCTACCCCTATTTGTGTAAAAATTGAGCTTTAGAGTAATTTCTGTGCCTTGAAGCTTTTATGAGTTTTACGTGCCTTGATGCTAAAAGCTTTGCAGATACAATTACTTATTTTTTTACTGTCATATTAGACATCAGAAGCTAACTCCTTGGTTAATAAAATTCCAGAAGCTCTGCGTTCCACAGAAGATTGAAAAGCTTTTAGAAAGCTCTGTGATCTGCAAAACCTCCAAAAGCCAAATGATTATTGGCAGGAAAAGCTTCCACTAAACCGCTGATTTATGTAAAAATGAAGCTTTAGAGTATTTTCTGTACCCTGGAGCTTTTATGTCCTTTACACGTATTGAGTTTAAAAGCTTTCTATATAAAAATTAATTACTAAGTTTTTATTGTTTTGCTGTGCACTAGAAGAAGGCATATGCTGCTTGGCAATCGGCCTTTAGAAAAATCGGTGAACTTTAAAAGCTCCAAAAGTTGAAAGAATTAGTGAGAGCAAACGCTTCCAGTAAACCCTTATTTGTATAAAAATAGAGCTTTATGGATGTAATGTATAAATGGGGTAATATCTGTGCTTTGAAGCTTTTATGTGCTTTAAATATGTGCGGATTCCAAAAGCATTCTATATACATACATATGTATTATTTAGTTGTTATTATTATACATCAGAATGCGCAAGCTTCTTTGAAATGCCTCTTAGAACGCATTGTGATCTTAAAAAGCTCCAAAAAAGCTTTAGTGACAGTAAAAGTTTTCGGTAAACCCTTGTTCGTGTAAAAATGTAGCTTTGTAGTAATTTCTGCGCCTTGGAGCTTTTATGTGCTTTAAGCGTATTTATTTCAAAAACTTTCTAGATACAAACTATTGGCTTGTTATACATCAGAAGGCATACGCTTCTTGGCAAAACTTCTTAGAAAGCTCTGTCATCTGCAAAAGCTCCAAAAGCTCATCTGAATTTTCAATAATATAGCACTTTTTTGATTATATAAAATACAATGCTGCTTTTGGGTTGAACAAGCTGTTGCGCTTGCGCAGAAAACAGTCACAGTCCATCACATATGTATTGAATTTGTAATGCGACGCGTTGTTCAAACAACAACAACAACACAGCGTCTCTGTCTGCCTGCACGCCTCATTGACAATTCAGCGCACTTTCTGCTTAACATTAAAACCAATCTCTTGCGCAGCTCATTACGCATTCGTCACAAACTTCCTTTTGTATTTATTTATGTGCATACGTACATATATTTGCATGCAGTAAACAGTTGTTGCAAAAAGTGTGTAAACAACAACAAAGAAAAAAATATTGCATATGAAAAAAGAACCAAAAGCATTTCCGTTGTCTAAACACCAGCGGAAGCGCAGTAGACTGTAGTTAAATTTAAGTTTTTTTTAATTATATTAATCATCGTTTTAAATATTGTAAGTCTTTCCCGTTTCACCGTAGGCAAGCCAGAAACTCTTCTTTGTAACTCCAACATAAACTTACCCTAAAAGTGCCATCAAAGCTAAATCACTGCAGCCATATCGACTTCTCAGAGCTGTGAGCTTAAAAGCTTTCTCGAGGTGTATGTTTACCTTATTTGAAAAAGACAAACAATTTGAGCAGGGGAATTACTTTCCTCCTTGGTCCCTACACGATTCTGATTTCTCCAATGCTGTGGATTTTAGCTACAGGCTTAAGTCAGAGCCGTTTCATAAAACCTATCAGACGGATTTCAACTATAGAAAGCGAGAGGTAACTATACACAATTCCAGCCAGATCGATTTAAGACGAAGACAAAGCTTTCTGTAGTCTGCGGAGAACCAGTTCCAATAGAGTAGTAGGTCAGGTCGTGCTTTGAAAGGTAATCACATATCATTTCATGCAGTCTTTCGCGCCTTTACACTGATATTCTCTCCACGCAGAGCCTGAGAATTTGAGTTTAGCTTGGGAAGCAAATCTACTTTTAAAGATAAGTTCTTTCACAAAGACAAGATTAGGCCTCAGTATTAGATGACTATCACATTAGACTCCATATTTATACGGACGGCTCCAAACTGAACAACAAACTTGGAAGTGGGTTTTTCTGTGAAAAGCTTCACCTCAAAGTAAGACCTGCTGTCTGATCAGGCTGAGATAATAGCCATATGGGCAGCAACTCACCGCCTAACAGATCTGCCAAACATTAACCTTAACACGATCTTCTCTGCGAGTTGGGTAGTCTACAACTTGAACTCTGACTGACTGCGATCTCACTTACTGCGATCTCACTTCATTGAACTGGCTAAAACTAGATGGGCTACGGAGTCAAGATGTGCTATTTCCAGGCCCTAGACTGAGGCACTGGGGGCAGATGGAAATTGGTATTATATCCGAACTGACTTTCGATTGATGCACTGGTATCCAGTGTACCTACTGACCGGAGTCTCCGTGGCCCCTTCTTTTCTTTCCGTAGGCTATCTCTGCAATCAACGTGAGTTGTACCCGCACGAGTTACCCCGTCATAAACGGCTTCAAACCTTAAATCACTTAACTACCGATACTTGTCGAGCACCGCTTCGTCAAATATACCCGATCCGACTGTTGCTCTGTCATCGTTACGCACTCTGTTGCTTCGAGATGCCCGTTTTTGTTGTTGCCGTTGTTGTTGTTGTTGTTGTTGTTATAACAGTACTAAGCCCTGACTAGCCGGTACGATTGTCTCACAGATTGTCGTCAGGCTCACTTGACGGGAGGCCCAGCAATGAGGCAGCGTTTTTTGGGCTAGTCCAGAGGGACAGGGGGGTTAAGTGAGTTATTTTAAGTAGACATGTTGTCGCTCAACCTCCTCTTAGTTCACGCCTAAGCCTTTGCTTCTCTCTTCCCGCCTTCTAACTCTCTCGTTACGGAAAGCTGCTGCCCTCTCAACACCTCATGCCGTGTGTGTGTTTGACCTTAAAACATAAATACCGTGTTCTTCATAATATTCGTGTTCTTATTCAGTACTTGACCCTGAACATACCGAGCGCTACCTCAGCCTTCGACAAAACCCACCCCATAAGTTATCGCTCTTTACGCTGGCTCTACTTCGAGTGTGTGGCGGAGCTGGAAAATGCAAAAATACTAATTTTTCTGCGCTTCATTAAACAAACGCGCTGGTTTGACTTTACAGGCATCTACATAATTTTTAATCTATTTTAAATCTATTTTTCCGGAAAGGTTTTTAAGTCATGTAGGAAACCTGTGCTCCCATGTGGCATCACAGTGGGCCAATTTTGCCTAAGTGTGCCTTTATTGAATTACGGAGGCAGCCAACTCAACCTTATCTAACTTAATCTATATTATAAAATCAGACGACAAATCTGTTGGTCGGCGATAAAGGACTTCCAGACTTAATAAACACCATGAGAGAGCTGCTATTAAATCTTCTACAACAAGTCAAAAACATGCCATTTTCAGGCGTGAGCAATTTCGGGTTACAAAGCACCAAATGAATTTTCTGTTGTAAGAACCGTTTAGTGCGTGTGAATTATATAGATAGTTTTATTGTTGTTTTTTATTTTATTGAATGCCACAAATTTAGTTGTTCTCTATTTTTTCATCTTTTTGCATTGTATTGAGCATTTATTTATAAACCACTTTTTGCTGTTGCCATGAATACGCCAGAGTTTCTTTGTTGACTACATTTACAAGATTCTTCTATAGATATGATACTCCGCTTCATCGCCCTCTTTTCCGCCTTGCATTTTCACACTTCTTGCTCCATTTCTTCTTTATGTTCAACTTCCATCCCTTTCCTTTGTTTTTTTTTTTGTAAAATATGCATTCGCTGTTTTGTCTGTGTCGCGCATTTTAATTGAAACTATTGCCTTTGGCGCAGAGCTTAAACTACTATGTAGTATGTAAAGATATATGTATGTATGTACGAGTAGAAGATATGTGGAGTTCACAGGTGGCGTATACAACTAGCTACAACAACAACCATAACCACAATGGAACAAGCACAAAGAAATTTGTACTCGCGCCTCCTCTTCACCCACAACGTAATGATAATAAAAGTCAGCGTAGATCGCGCTATAATAGCCTTGTTGAGTATGTGTTACAGCGAAGTTGAGTGCGGATTATAACAAGCACACATACATACGCACAAACACACATGCATACACACAAAAACACATACATGCAAACATCCATACATACATACATGTGCAGAGTAACTGCTAAAAAAACGTGCTACAATGATATCTTTTTTATATTAAAATGTGCTATACGTGACAGCAACGCACTGTGGGTTCTGTTGTATAAAAAATTGGTAGAAAATTCAGTTTAAAAATGGAAATTTTATTTGACTTTATTTTATAATTATGGCTCCTTTACGTTGATATATCGATTTTTATTTATATAAAAATATCGATTATTTTATCGATGATATATGTATGTACATATCGATTACTATTTATCGAAAATACTTATAGCGGTTATTATTTGCCGAAAAATTTCGATCATTTTTCAAAACTACCGATTTTTTTATCGATTAAAATTTAAAATATCGATTTATTTTATCGAAATTATGTATCGACTATTATTTACAGAAAAATATAAATTTTTTTCTAACACATCGATTGTTTTGTCGAAGATATGTATACAGATTATTATTTATCGAAAATACTTACATATATGGATTATAATTTACCAAAAAAATTCGATAATTTTTCAAAAATACCGACTTTTTATCGAAGATATACATCGATAAAAATTTATAAAAACAGGTCGGTGATTTTACCAAAAATATCGATTTATTTTATCGGAATTATGTATCGACTATTATTTACAGAAAAATATAAATTTTTTTCTAACACGTCGATTGTTTTATCGTAGATTTGTATATAGATTATTATTTATCGAAAATACTTACATATATGGATTATAATTTACCGAAAAATTTCGATTATTTTTCAAAAATACCGAGTTTTTATCGAAGCTGTATGTATATATCGATTAAAATTTATAAAAACATATCGATGATTTTTCCGAAAATATCGATTATTTTATCGAAGTTAACTATCGATTATTAGCTACAGAAAAATATAATTTTTTTTTCAAAAATGTCGATTGTTTTATCGAAGATATGTATATAGATTATTATTTATCGCAAATACTTACATATATCGATTATTATTTACCGAAAAATTTCGATTATTTTTGCAAAATACCGATTGTGTTTATCGAGGACGTATGTACATAAATATATATCGATTAATATTTATAAAAAAATATCGTCTAAAAATATAGATTTATTTTATCGAAATTATGTATCGATTATTATTTACAGAAAAATTAATATTTATAAAGAAATCGTTGATTTCTCAAAAATATAGATTTTTTTTTTGAAGATATGCATTTATATCGAATATTATTTACAGAAAAAAATAGATTTTTCCTGAACTGTCGATTGTTTTTATCGAACTATTGTAAATCGATTATGAATTATCGAAAAATATCGAAAATTTTTTTAAACTGTCGACTATTTTTATCGAAAATATGTAAATTGATTATGAGTTATCGAATAAAATTGAGAATTTTTCTAAACTTTCGCATATTTTTCTAAAATATTGATTATTTTCCTAAACAATCGCTTTTTTTCCAAACTATCGATTATTTTTCCAAGAAATACATTTATTTTCTAAACTATCGTTTGTGTTTTATCAAAAATCAATAATTATAAAATAAGAAAAAAAGTTATGTTTCTGAACAGCATTAAAGCTTTTGGAACTTAAATTTTTTCCCGTTTTTGTCCACTCACAGCCCACTGTACAGTGCCACCGCCACGTTATTCACTCGCTGTAAGTATATGACATTTATGCGCTCGCTTATTGCTTTTGCATGCAAAATGCTAATGCGTTTCGCTCGCTTTCCCTTACTCCATCCCTTCCCCTCTTACTTAGTATAATCGAAGGGTAAAAATAGTCAGCAGCAGAATTTTGTGGCAAGAAAATCGCGTATTGAAGTCTCTATTTTTAAATTGATTTAACCTCCACGCGCAAAATTTGCGTAAGTCATTTAATGCAGTGCAAATGTGCATAAGAGAGTAGTTTATGTAGTTGGAAGTGTGTAAATGCACCCTACCCTCGTTGCAGAATGCTCTCAAATATCGCTTTGTTAAAGCATTGCTAAAAATTTTAAAGACGTGCAAGCTTTTTTAGAGCTTTTATAAACTTTTGTAAGTAATTGGACAGTCTCTGTGATCGTTTGTTAATACTTAGTCTCTAAAGGCAGCGAGTTTTAGAAAAACGATATCCAAGTTGCTTCTTTAGCTTTTGAAGTATACATAGAGTGAGCTTTAAAAGCTTTTGTAAGTAATTAGTTGTAAAATGATAGACACATCGAACGTTGCTTATCACCTAAGATCTATAAAAACTATGCAGAGCCTCTTCTGAGCTTTTAACATGTATGGCGAGCTTTTACAGGATATTGGAATAAGTAAAGCTAATATAATAGTACCATTGAACGTTTTATTATCACTTTAGCCTCTAAAAGTTATGCAAATCGACGATACCCGACGCCCTGCAACAGCTTTTGAAGTATAACGTGAACTTTTATAAGCTTTTACGGGTACTTAGCATTTGAAGAAAATACTTCTTTCTTACGGTTGTTATTCTTTTGCATCTCTAAAAGTTATACAAATCGACGATACCCGATGCCCTGCCACAGCTTTTGAAGTGTAACGTGAACTTTTATAAGCTTTTATGGGTACTTGGCATTAGAAGAAAATACTTCTTTCTTATGGTTGTTGTTCATTTACATCCATAAATCGATGTTTTAAAAATAATTGTTTTTTTGAAGCTTTAAAAGCTCTTTTAGATCTTAGAAAAACCGAAATTTTTTTTTATAGGATGAAGCGATTTTCGAGATTTTTGTATTTCAAAGATTGATTTTGACTACTATTAAGTATTCATTAAAGTTAAGTTCTTGAAAGCTTCTGGCGAACATAAAGCTTTCGAAAGTTTTTTGTAAGCTTTTTTGGGTAAACGGAAGCTGTCGCGACGCACATGAAATGGGGAATGGATTTTTATTAAGCGCGATTTTTTTTTGTAAACAATTGACATTTTCATTAATAAAAAAATAAACTTTTAAGGCAAATACTAAATTCTAATAATTTCTCTTTTCTCTCCCTTCTCTCTCTCTTTGCAGCTATGCTATGTTTGCCTTAATTTGGCAGGGTTGCATTTAGTCTACAGTGGACGCGATTGAAGCACTCTTCCATTTTTCCTTCTTCATCTTCAGCTTCATTGGCGCCGCCTTGTTATCGCACTCGCGTCTTCGCCTAAATGTCTGACGAAGTACCTTCGGGGCGCTTATCGCAAATCTTCGATTCGCTCACCAATCTACAGCAGCAGGCGCGTCGCCTATCCGCCTCTGCTTCTGCCTCATCATCATCGCCTTCACCCGCGAACTCCGGACGCGCTACACCATCACAAACACAGCAGCAACAGCAACCCCAACAACAATCACAACCATTTGCCTTTCATCAGCCCCATCAGCACTTTAGCAGCAATCATGCTGCGGCAGCGTATTATGCAATGCGCGCGCACGAGGCCGGCGGCAATGCCTATTTGCATACCTTCCCGGCAGCGGCGGCGCCGTCGTCGTCGTTGCAAGCGCATCATCATCACTACATGCATCACGTACAAGCGACGCACTATTATGCGGCGCAAGCACAAAATGCACAGCAGCAGCAGTTGTACGGCGCACAACAACAACAACAACAAACGTCACTGCCACCCATGTACATGGGCGGCACTGGCGGTTCACAATCCCTAAACGCATCGCCTTTGTTGAACAAACGCGCCATCTCATTTAGCGGCAATATGCCGTTGACGCGCGTGCATTTGGAAAATTTTGCGGTTGGTGCAATGCGCTTCTCACCATCATCAGCGCCTGGCACCGGCGCTGCTGCTGTCGGCATATCGCAATCAACACCCAATAGTCCGCGTTTGCTGCCGCGTCGTTCCGCGCGTCCACCGCCAATACCAGCGAAGCCCAACGCGGCGCCAAGCGGTGCTTCCAATGCCGCTTCTGCTGGCGACGCGTTGCCAAAAAAGTCATCATCTGCCAATGCGCCATCATCTGCTTTTGACTCAACGGCTGCGCCACACTCAACGTCGTGCTCTACCAGCGGCGGCGCTGCTGCTATAAATCCCGGTTTAGCCGCGTTGGATACCGATGCACCGTGGCCGCATTTCTCTATGCTCACCGAACATTTGGACGTACATCAAGTGAATAATTATGCACAACCAGTGCCGGAGGTGAGTAGAATTTAGGGGATGATAAGTTAAGGTTGAGGATTCTTTTTGAATTAGGGCGACTGATTGGACTCAGAGGTACAAGCGTTTGAAGAAAATGTAGAGCAGGCACCAGCAAAATTTAACCAAACGGGTGAATGAGAAACATCACGTAAATAAGCAATGTATCGCAAATCGGCCTGAGCTCACCAGCATAAACTCGTAATTTTGCCATACTCACTGAGCGTCATCCGTGCGCCTCTCTTGCTTTGAGGAAATTCTTTGAGTGAAGTACCGGCCAATTGCGGTTAATCTCGGTTCTGCGCCATCTGTTAGGCAGAACGTCAGCTGACGATCTGAATTTGTGCATTTTGAGAGTCCAACTGGTCACATTTTTGGTCTGAGAAGATCGCTGGAAATGAGAGCTCTTCTTTTTGATATAAACTTGCGTTCCACATCAAAAGATATGTTTCTTTGCTTTGAAGACTAATGTGGATATCGATATAATGCTTTCAAGTAATTTCCGTGCAACTTCCACTTGAGATCCACATACGTTCCACCACAAAAAAGAAGTATTTCGCTATGAAAATTAATTTGAATACCGCTATAGGAGTTTGAACACATTTCCTGATAGTTCCGCTTACGATCCACATACGTTCCACAAGGAAAAACTTGTTTTTTTCGCTATGGAAATTAGTTTTAGCACCGTTATAATAGTTTTCAGTATTTTTCTGCATATTCCACTTATGATCCGCATGGATACATTCCACAACGTAAAATGTGTTATTGCGCTATGAAAAGTAATGTGTTTTAGTTAATTTTCGCAGTGAAAATTAATGTGAGTACTGCTATAAGACTTTGAACTAATTTTCTGATAGTTCCACTTACGATCCACATAAGTTCCACGAGGCAAAATTTTTTATTTCGCTATTAAAAATAGTTTGAGCACCGTTATAAGGGTTTCAGTATTTTTCTACATATTCCACTTACGATCCACATGGATACATTCCACAACGTAAAATGTGTTATTGCGCTATGAAAAGTAATGTGAGTTTTAATTAATTTTTGCTATGAAAATTAATGTGAGTACTGCTATAAGAATTTGAACTCATTTCTTGATAGTTTCGCTTACGATCCACATACGTTCCACAAGGAAAATTTTGTTATTTCGTTATGGAAATTAGTTTTAGCACCATTATAAGGTTTTCAGTATTTTTCTACATATTCCACTTATGATCCACATATGTTCCACAACGTAAAATGTGTAATTGTGCTATGAAAATAATGGTCGTTCTAAGGGATGTTGAACTCATGATCCACATACATAACATATGCAATCATTTGTAGTACATAACCAAATAAATTCTTTTTTCTCATTTACACAGATCAACTGGCAGGAACGTTGTTTGGAATTACAGCTCGAGCTGCATCGTTCGAAAAATCAAGCGGGCCGCATACGTGATATGTTGAGGGAAAAGGTGAGTTATAGAAATTAAAAAACAAAGCAAAGAAGGCTTTGTATAACATAAATCAAACAAATGCGCCCAAAAGCAGACTCGACATTTTTTTTGTTCTTATAACGCCTTAAAGGTCCCCACAAACAGAAGCGATACGATATAGCCCACACATGCAAAATCGTATCGCGTCATGCATATTTTGCATATGTCGGCTGTATCGTATCGCTTCTGTTTGTGGGGACCTTAACACTCACTCACCTCTTGCTGACAGTGACGCTTGTTTGCTGTCTCGCATAATGAAAATAAAATGCGCGGCTGGTGAGTAGGTATTCAAAGTAAACGGTTCTTAAGTGGTAGTAACCGGTTTTGCATTGCATAAATACAATTAATTAATATTCTTTTCGTTTGAAAACAAGTTTAAAAAAATGTCAGTCGATATTGAAAGTAATCGGTATGGAAAACAAATTTGTTCAACTGACAAGAAAATTGCAGAAAATTGTTTATAGTACTTATAGAAAGGCGGGTACTCATTTATATTATTAACGAGTACCCGAGTTTTATTTGCTTAATTTCTTACATCAATTAACATTTTATTTAAAAAGAAGTTCGAAACACAAAAAAAACATGCAAAGTAATCGGTACCTATTAAGAAACCGGAATCGAAAAAAATTCAGTTGAAAAGAAAATAGCAGATCCTAATTTTCTGGCATATTCTAACTATAAGACCAGCCACACAAGGCGACAGAAAACGCGCAGAACTTGGGCAGGCAGAAAACGCCGGTTTGCAAAAACCCTCGATTTCCTTGTATTTCTGCCAATGTTCACACATGAAGACGCGCGTTTTTATGGCTTTCTGCCCAAATTCTGCGCGTTTTCTGCCGTCATGTGTGTCTGGTCTAACATAAACTTAATACTTACAGAAATAATACCATTGATGAGTAACCGCTTTCTCATCGCATAATTTCTAGTTATTTAATACTTATTTTGCTTAAAATTAAATTGGAACATGTTCAAAGAAAAACATGAGTATCTATTAAAAGTAATCGGTACCTATTTAGAAACCGGTATCGAGAAAAAAAGATTTTAATCAGTTGAAAAGTAAATAGCAGAAGATTATTTTCTAGATTAGTTCATCTTTAACTAAAACTACCTACAGAAAGTCCTGTAATCGCTAATACTATTGATGAGTAACCGGGTTTCTTTGCTTAATTTCTTGTTGTCAAGTAAAATTTTAGAATGACTAATGCATATGAACAAAGAAATTATGAATGAGCACGAACACATGAAAATGACAGAGAAATATTGACGAAAAAAAACCAAGGTTGAAAGACAAATCTGCCACACACCATTAGCAAATGCTGGTAATCGGGAAAATTAACGGCGACAGACAGACGCGAAAAAATTAAAAAAAAAGAAAGAAGATATTATAAGGAAAAAGACAAGCAGCGTGTGAGCTTGAGTTTGAGTTTTGGGTTTGGTGTGTTCATTTTCAGCCACTCACATGTGCTTAAAGAGCGTTTCAATGTAGTATGACAAGATGGCAAATTAATTTATATGCGTTGAAAATTTGCTTGCTACTTGTGCGCCTGAAAGTATGCAAAGCAGCGGTGTGCATGGCATTTAATGGCTTGAAGATGTGCGTTTTTGTATTTAGATATTTCCAAGAGGGGGAATAGCAGTTGTTGTATGTAAAATTTTTGGGGTTGACAACAGCGTCAACAAAAAGCTTTGACACACCAATTACACGCAAATTAGACTCAGTGGGAAGAAAAAGGGCTAAAACTTAAACATAGTTTTAGGTGTGTGAGCGCTTTAAAGAGGCAGAGCTTCAAAAGGTAAAGCTTAAAAAGGGGATATTTTGTGTATAAAGTGATGGAAGTACGAGATATGATGTGATTAAACTGGCATTTGTGTGGCCGTTAGAGGGTTAAGATGTTCTAGAAAAATATTTAGCAGAAAATTTCACTAGGGGCATGCCTAAGGAAAATTTTCATATAAAGAACGCAAAAGACCACAGGAAGTGTCCTTCTGATTCCGCGTTTGAGTAGATCGCATAAACTAGCAAGTAACATTTCGGTTGCCGTTAGAGGGTTAAAATGTTCTAAACCAATATTAGCCAGAAAATTTCACTAGGTGTATGATCAGACTAAATTTTCATACACAACTTGAAAGCTCACAGGGAGGGTCTCTTTGACTCCGCTTTTGAGTAGATCGACTAAAAGAGAATTTGCGTGGCCGTTAGAGGGTGAAGATGTTTTCGAAAAAGGTTAGCCAGAAAATTTCACTAGGGGTGTGCCTGAAGCAAATTTTCATACACTGAACCTAAAAGACCACAGAAAGTGTCCTTCTGACCCCGCTTTTGAGTAAACCGAATAAATTAGCATTTGCGTGGCCCTTAGAGGGTTAAGATGTTCTAGAAAAATGTTAGCCATAAAATTTTACTAGGGTTATGCCTGCTGCAAATTTTCATATTCTAAACTTAAAGAGCGCAGTAAATGAAAAATTAAATTTTACGCCTTGAAATATGCAACACATTTTATATGCGTCTCTTTAGACTTGTTTAAACGTTCCTCATTAATTTTTAAATAATTCCCACAACTATTTAGATTGATTTAAACAATTTTCAAACACCGAACAACTTTTCTAATTCCAAATTTTATACCACAAAAATTTGCACGCAAAACACAACCAGCTCAAAATTTCAATTTGCTTTCTTTTTGGCTATGCCCTCAACCCCCTGCTGCATTTTTGATTCTTACCTACAATCACACACACACACTTATATATACATAAATTTGCTATAATTCATTTACTAACCAATGAAAGTTGCACGCGTTTTGCATATTAATTGCTGGCAAATGGGGGAATTTGAAGACAGTCAATGGAGTAAAGAGTTTTGCTCATTGATTTGTGCGCAAAAACCCACCCAAATTATGTGACGATTTGGATTTTCGTTGGTATTTTTTTAGTAGTTTTAATTGCTTAAATGAAGTTAAGGCTTTTTTAATCAGTAAATTCTATTAATGAACATGCACAACAAGTATTAAAAGGGTTCGAGAGGAGAAAAATGGAGAAGGGGGAAGAAGAGGTAATGAAAACCACGAAATCAATTTAAATATTTTTGTGAAGGGAAATGTATGTTGAGGAAAGAGCGTTGGAAGTAGATAGTGAATTTGAACTTTGCGCTGTTTTAAAATAATATCTGAGTAACCGGTTTTTTTCGCTGACTAGTTGCACAGTGAATTTTTGTAGTTAAATATGACAAATGAAGCATAAAACAAACGATTATATATAGCTTAGCAAACATGCCTGCCTTAGAATTGATATTTGTTTCCCGCAGTGCTTATAAAGTAATCGGTACCTACCTAACTTGCAATTCAAGCGCTCAGGGTAAGAGATATTTTTGAAAAAACCTCAATTGCTTGAAAGGGAAAGTAATAATGTTAACAGTCTCTGAAGAATCTTAAACATCCTTATAGCTTATAGGTTACTCGTTTGCATGGCTAGCGAGTAACCGGTTTTTTCATTGCTTAATTTTTTGTCAACAATTCAAATTTTATTTCAAAAAGCAAGTACCAAAAAACGGAAACAAGTAGATATTCAAAGTAATCGGTACCACTTAAGAAACCGGTAACGAGAAAAATATTATTAGTTGAAAAGGAAATGGTAGAAGGTAATTTTCTGGCATATCCTAGCCATTACAGCAACTTTATATTTTAAAACAGGTGGGCACTCATTGACGAGTAACCGGGTTTTCATTGCACAATTTCTAGTTACATAAAGTTAAAAATTTTTCGTTTGAAACCAAGTTCCAAAAAAAAAAAACACGAGTAGGTATTCAGCGGGTACTCATTTATATTAATAACCGGGTTTTCACTGCATAATTTCTTGTTATCAATTAACATTTTATTTCAAAGCAAGTTTAAAAAAAAATCATAATTAGATTTAAAGTAATCGGTAAAACTTTTTTTGTTTGAAACCAAGTTCCAAAAAAAACACGACTAGATATCAGCGGGTACTCATTTATATCATTACGCAGTAACCGGGTTTTCACTGCATAATTTCTTATTAGCAATTAAAATTTTATTTAAAACCAAGTTTCAAAGAAAAAATCATAATTAGATTCAAGGAAATCGGCACCTTTCAAGAAACCGGTATCAAAAAAATGTATCACTTGAAAACAAAAGAATGTAGGCAATTTTCCGGCATACTATTGACGAGTAACCGGTTTTTTACAGCATAATTTCTAGTTATTTAATATTTATTTTATTTAAAAATTTTTCCAGAAAAATAACAAGTAGTTACTCAAAGTAATCGGTACATATTAAGAAACGGGTATCAAAAAAAACTTAAAATGTTGAACAGATAATCGCAAATCGCCTGTTTTTTGGAATATTCCGTCTATAAAAGAAACTTAGTACTACAGAGAGCCGGGTACTCGCTAATAACATTGATGAGTAACCACTTTTTTACTACATAATTTCCAGATATTTAATATTTATTTTGTTTAAAATTTTTTCCAGAAAAATAACAAGTAGTTACCCAAACTAATCGGTACATATTAAGAAACCGGTATCAAAAACAAAAAAACTTAAAAAGTTGAACAGATAATAGCAGATCGCCGTTTTTTAGAATATTCCGTCTATAAAAGAAACTTAGTACTACAGATAGGCGGGTACTCGCAAATAACATTGCTGAATAACCGGTGTTTTACTGCATAATTTCTAGTTATTTAATATTTATTTTGTTTAAAAATGTTTCCAGAAAAATAACAAGTAGTTACTCAAATTATTCGGTACATATTAAGAAACCGGTATAAAAAAAAAACGTAAAAATTTGAACAGATAATAGCAGATCGCCGTTTTTTTGGAATATTCCGTCTATAAAATAAACTTAGTACTACAGAGAGGCGGGTACTCGCTAATAACATTGATAAGTAACCGGGTTTTCATTGCTAAATATCTTGTCACCAATTTCAACCGCATGCTAGCGCCTGCATTGCAGCATTTTAGGCGCCTCAATTGTATTCAAATACTTAAAATTTTTGCCGAATGCAAACAAATTAAACTCAAGCAGTTGCCAAGATGTGGTACCAAAAAAATAGGGCGGGTACTCGCTAATAACATTGATGAGTAACCGGTTTTTTACTGCATCATTTCTATTTATTTAATATTTATTTTGTTCAAAAATATCTCCAGAAAAATAACAAGTAGTTACTCAAAGTAATCGGTACATATTAACAAACCGATATAAAAAAAAACGTAAAAAGTTGAACAGATAATAGCAGATCGCCGTTTTTTGGAATATTCCGTCTATAAAAGAAACTTAGTACTACAGAGATGCGGGTACTCGCTAATAACATTGATGAGTAACCGGGTTTTCATTGCTTAATATCTTGTCACCATTTCAACCGCATGCCAGCGCCTGCATTGCAGCATTTTAGGCGCCTCAATTGTATTCAAATTCTTGAAATTTTTGCCGAATGTAAATTAAACACAAGCAGTTGCCAAGGTGTGGTACCAAAAAAATAGGGAAAAAAAAACAAAAAAAAGACAAAAAAACTAAAACAAAGACAAACTAAAACCAACAAATTATGACCCAAGCATATTGCAACATTCTTGTAAGGTAATAAAATACAATTTTAGTGCCACAAACAGCCAAAAAACCCAAAAAAGTAACAAAAAGAAAACATAAAAAATGTTGGCGCGGTGCAGTGTGGCAGCCAAAAATTCAACCAAACACAATCACATATTTAATGGCGCCAAATATTTTGGCATTTAGTGGCCAAGTGGCTGAGTCGTTGAGCGACTGAGCCTGAGTGACCGCGGCTGAGGCAGTGTGAGCAGAAAGGCGAAGGAAAAAGGGGAAATTTTTACATCACTTTTTAAATGCGCGCTTTAAAATTGAAATTATGTAGTTGAAAGTTATTGCTTTTAATTTGGTTTGGTGCATCAGCTTGGCGCAATATGGTTTCTGTCTGTCTAGTTTAATGTATAAAATTACCAAATCGTAGCATACTTTCAAGCGCTATTCAATTCCAATTTACTGTACCGCCATTAAACTTTGTCTGCTCGCATTCAAATATGTATCAAAATTTTGATTATGCAAATAAAAAGTACACTTGTAAAGTTATTGAAAAGTTTTTTATTGGCTAGTGGCTATGTAGTATATTTGTTTGCATACTTTTAGGCTGCTTAAAAATGTATAATAGTTTTAATTCTGTATAAAAAAAACGAGCAAAGTGAATAAAGGCGGATGCAGCAATAAATAACTATTGAATGATGAATATTAAATGAGAAAATAAAAGCCTGATACAACGTAGCATTGCATACTTTTAGGCGCATAAGCGGTTTGAAAATTGAAAAGCGATACAATATGTAGTTTTTACGTATTTTTTAAAGTATTACTTACTTTTACTTTATTTTTAAATCTACGTTATATAAAAATTTATGCGGCATACTTTTAGGCGCATAAGCTGATTAAATATGAATAAAGCGTTTCATCGCCGCGTCATAGGTTTTTGAAATGAAATGCAGATTTTTTGAATGAAAAGGAAATAAATTTTTTGTGCAAAAACCATTTTGTTAAAAATTAATTCTTTATTTTTATTTTAATGAAATTTTTTTGTGAAAGCGATTAAATTAATTAAGTGTTTTTTTTATAAACTAAAAAAAAGTAGTTAAAAACTCCGTGCAGCACTGCATACATTTATGCGCATAAGCTGATGAAACATGAATTAAAGAGATACAGAGCTTCCAAAGGAATAAAAAAATGATATTTTTAAGGAAAAATATAGAAACCGGAAAAACCGGACAAAAAAAAATTTTAATTTGTTTTTTCTAAATTTGTTTTAATTAAAAAAATTTTTTTAATTGCTTTTTTGTTTCTGAAATTAAAAAAAAGTTTTTTTTAATTTGACAATATATTTTTATCAATTTTTTAGATATTTTTAAATTTTTTTCTTTTGAATTTGAAAAGAATGTATATTTTTTCAGAAATTTTTTAATTTCTTTTCTTTTAAATTTTACAAAAAAAAATTTTTCTAAAATTATTTTTATTTTTTATTATCTATTAATTTTCATTTTTTTGTTTTTAAATGAAAATTTTTTCAAAATGGCAAAATTTCTAAAATTTTTTAATTTTTTTCTAAAATTAAAATTTTTTTATGTTTTCCCATGGCCAAGAAGTCTGATGAGGGGATGTGGTGGTCTCCGAAATGGATCCATAACTTCTACCAAAAATTTTGTTTCAATTTTCCTTAATTAAAAACTGGCCAATAGCTCATATAAAATTCACGTAAAATTTTTTTAATTTAACCAAAATTAAAAAAAAATTTTTGGTTCTAAAAGTTTTAATATTTTTTTAGGTCCTCTATAGAACTTTTGAATTATGTGAAATAATCTCTTCATTTCCGCTGTGCCAACAACAACAAAAACAACAACAGCAAGTACGAACAACCACAACAACAACTTCATATTTTTATCGCGCATTTTTTCCGCACTTCCGCGCCGCTTATTTCCGTATGTAAACTAGTCGTTGAAATGTGAATTTATGAATTGATAGCTGCTGATGACATTGCTGCGTTATTTATGTATTCGATTTGCTGCATTTTGTTTTTATGAAGTTTTTTTGTCGTTATTGTTTTTGCGCACCTATAACGCCTATGATTGCAGATATGAAAAAGCTGAATGACAAAGTTAGTGTCATTGTTTAACATGATTTGATGCGTTTGCAGTTAACTGATTTGCACTGAAAATGCAATATTTGCGCTGCAAAATATGATTAGTTGAACCGATTACTTTTTTAGTTAAGCGAAATGGTAAAGAAATGTGTTAGTTTAAGGCGCTTTTTCGGGAATTGTAGCATAGCTTGGAAGAGTGTCTGATTTTTTGGCTAAAGGCGGTGAAAAAAAAACCGGTTACTTTTCAATGAGAGTAATGAGTAACCGCCGTATTGAAAGATTTTGTTTTCAATTATAGAAATTTAATGAGTTTCTATGATTTCCTTTTCAACTTTTACTGCTTTTTTCGCATCAGGTATTTAGTGGGTACCAACTACTTTGCTTTGCTACTTATAACATTTCTGGGAACTGGTTTTTAACGTAAGCAATGTTAAAAAACTAGAATTTAAGCAGTGCAAATCCGATTACTCATCAATGGCATTAACGAATAGGTACTCACATGATAAACCGATTAATTAACAATGGCATTAACGAGTACCCAACTTTCTGCAACTATTGAGTTTCTGTTATAGACGGAATATTGCAGAAAATATGCTGGCATTTTCATTTGAACTGATTAAACATTTTCGATAACGGTTTCTTAATAGCTACCGATTACTTTGTATATCTACTCATATTTTGTATTTGGAACGTGATTATAAGTAAAATGTTGATTGAGAACCAGAAATTGTATGTAATGTAATAATGAAAATGAAAAACCGATTACTCGTCAATGCCAATTCCAATTTCTACCGATTATGTATGAGATTATAATAAAACCGGTTACTCATTATAAGTTATTAGACTCTAAATCATGTTTTCATGTATCTGAAATTTCCGAATGTTTTACTCAAAAAAAAAAAAAATGTGTAAAAGGCTTCAATAAGGGGCTTCGGAAAACTAAAAAAAACCGGTTACTCTTTATTCGATCGCCGTTATATGGTAATTAATTTATTACTTAAACTTATACGGGAATTACTTTATTATTTCAACTTTGCAAAAACTCCATTAGAAGAAGATATATTTACCTAAAAAATTTATAAAAAAAAATAAAAATAAAAAAACCCGTTACTCATTTACTGTTTGAAGGCAGTAAATCATCCTTCATGTAAACAAAGCTTCTGAAAGCGCTATTCCGACAGAGTTTATTTACAAAACATAAGTTAGCGGCCGTTGGAAGCTCATAAAAACCGGTTACTCTTTATACGATTATTCGAATGTGAGGACTAGTTCATTAGTGGTTGCGCTTTAACTTTCAAAAATTGCACTAGAAGAAAATATACTTATTTAGCTATAAAACGTTAAACGTCAACGAAAAAAACGGTTGCAAAAACCGGTTTTTTTTCTCAACACTAAATCAGCACGTATCATTTTCGCTGACACTTTGCAAAAGTTCCACTCCAACTAAATTTCAATTTTATACTTGTGCATGCAATCATATGCAAATATATGCAAACGAAATCCCGACAACGGCTCAACGCCTATGCATATGCAACAGTTGCTGCATACATGTATACAGCGTATTCATAAACGCAAAACTTTCAAAGCAAATAGCGCTTGTTTATTTTTTTTCTTTCTCTTACATTTTCTCTATATTTATCACGAACACGAATTCGTTCTATTTAAATAGACACAATGAATAGAGTGGCAGAAGAGTCATTGCGCCTGAAAGTAGGCAAATGTACGGTGATGCAGTGAGTCGAGCTGCATACCCATACAATAGAGAAGTGAAGAAGTGTGTTAGTATGTATTTGCGTTGGCTTTTGTTTCAATGCAAATGCAATTTTACATGTGCACATATATTCGTTGCTGGCTGCTGCTGCTGCTGCCTACGCCTAGTTGTATGCTACATATGTACATACATTTGAAATGTGTCAAACTTTTTAAACGAACGACTATAGGCTTCCGGCACAAACTGTGATGACAGTCACGGCACGGAAGGATGTGCGCGCGGCAATCGAAGTGATGCACAATGGGAATTCGTGGCCAAAAATAAAGTCGAAATTAAAGTAGTCGTAAATCCATTTTTTTTACCAGCTATCGACAGATATTTTATAGGACAAAAAAAAAGCTCATGTAAAATTTTCTGAGTTTCGTTTCGTTTAGCCGTACAGGGTGCCCAAAGTTGAACAAAAAATGTGCCATTTGAATTATGAATTATATGACTTGATACGAAATGCTCTATCTAAACCATTTATTGACGCATATACTTGGTTTTGACACCTAAATATAGATAATGGCTTCTACTTTTTCAGGAAGTAATCCTTTTTTTATTATCTTCGAAACCTGATTTTATATGATTTTTCAAATAAGGATAAAAAAATATCGAAAATATTTTTTCTTCGCCAAATTTAAGCAATAAAATAAAAAAAACAAAAAAAAAACGTATCCTGGATTTTTTTTTGTGTGATGAACTAACATATTCTTTATCATATCACATTAACAGAAATTAATTTCACCCGCGCTCTCGCGAGTTTTAATTATTCTCCTAATGGGCCAAAAGTGCATTTTTGAAATTACATTTATCATGATATATTCGGCATTAAAAAAAAAAATGTTTATACGAGATTTATCCCTCAATATTTCTCTGTAATATAGAAAATAGTTCATATTATGAAATACAGTAGCTCACTTTTGAATTAGCTGCACAGGTTTTATTATATATTGTTTTTTATACAGGGTAAAAAAAAAATTATCAAAAAAATTGGGAAACTTTAGAACAAAATAAAAAAAAAATAAAAAAAAACGTATCCTCAATTTTTTAATATATGTTGGTCCCAGGTGTGCTTAAAAACCCCCCATAGTCAGTTTTACCATTCACCCGCGCTCTTCTCACTAATTCATATTTTTCGACGAGGTGTATATGCGCGCTATCACTATGGATGTACATACATATGCATACATGTGTAGCTAGAGAGAAAAGCATTGATGAGCAGTTTTGACAGATGTTTATGCTTTAAAATCGCTAATATATTAATTAATGCAATTTTATATAGAATATATACATATATACTTACTTTTAGCCTATTTACTTTAAAAGTATCATAACTCAAAAACGCGAGTTTTCAGCTAAGTATGGGCATGCATGCATGTGTGTATATGTATATGTATGTGCATTATATGACGAAATTTCGGTCTGATAGATTGAAAATTGACAGTTTGAGATCAAAAAATTATCTTTGATTTACTATTGAAATATATAGCGGCTGAAAACTCAAAGGTTTTTTTTTCGTAAAATAAGGTTACTGAGATATGATAGTATTGAAGTAAGTGAGAGATATACTCTCATTTGCTGTTTGTTATACCATTCATGAACCTGAAGTAGTATTATCACTTTGTGCCAAACACGACGTATTTTTATGTACAATTTATCATTTGTCGGAATCGGCCAAATCGGACCAGTACAACATATAGCTCCCATACAACTGATTGTTAGATATAGATATTTTTGAGTACACCTTCTTCAATTAAACAGATAAAATTTATTTCTCTCATTCATGAATGGTATAACGTCTTCGGTACGCATTTTACTTGCTGATAATTGCACTTATCTATTTGTCTCCCACCTGTACCGTTACCTTTTAAATGCAAACTGCATTTGGCAGGGTCGTAAGAAATGGGAGTTTGCTTGGGGATCCATGCCCCAAAAGTACAAATTTTAAATAAGTATGACGTAGACAATTACATTTATATGATTTTTCAAGTATTTACAAATATATACTAATATATATATAATTACTTATGATTGCTTCTTCTGGTGTTTAAAATTTAAACAGCGAAGTGAAAAAGTGACTACTTTACATTTTTATATTTTTTACCCCTCTGATAAAAAAAAATTGTTTGTCACTGCCTTTATTTAATTTTTATATTAAAGTGAAGTTTTAAAACAAGTTTGAAGTCCAAGTGGTTTAAAAGTGTTAATTACATATATTTCTAATTAAATTCCGAATAAGTAATTTCGATAAAATTTATTGCAAGTATGTCATCTTTATGTTGAAAAATTGTGTGGTGTTGTAATCAATTTATTTATTTATTCGATAGTGACTACTTCAATTAAAATAGCTGAGTTATTCGAAGTGTGGCTAGCCTCAAATGAAGGAGATAAAGACAAAATTAAAATCATGGAAAACCTTATTATAAGCAAGACTGATGTAAATATCAATTTGCAAAAATTAAATCAAGAAATACGCTTTTTGAATTTAAGATTTAAAAAAATATGGACCGCTGCCCATAAGCACAAATCGCGATGCCTTAAGGTTTACCATGATTTCCTCAACACTAGCTTTGATTTTAGCAGATCCCACATACATATATATTTTAGGTTAAGATTTTATAGAAATTGTCATATTTCAAGAAAGAAATGCATCCATAATATGGATTTCATATATCTAGTTTGAGAATTATAACTTAATTACTTTCGAAAATAAATGCATTTTACTGGTTTTTCGCGACACCCGTTATATGGGGGGTGGGAGTATTTCTCATCAGATTAAGTTCCTTTATACACCATGTACTAATATTCATCAAAAAAGCTTGTATACCGAATTTGAGCATTCTAACTTAATTAGTTTCGAAAATAATTGAAATTTCATATTTTTTCGCGACACCCGTTATATGGGGGGTGGTAGTATTTGTCATCAGATTAAGTTCCTTTATACACCATGTACTAATATTCATCAAAAAAGCTTGTATACCGAATTTGAGCATTCTAACTTAATTAGTTTCGAAAATAATTGAAATTTCATGTTTTTTCGCGACACCCGTTATATGGGGGGTGGTAGTATTTGTCATCAGATTAAGTTCCTTTATACACCATGTACTAATATTCATCAAAAAAGCTTGTATACCGAATTTGAGCATTCTAACTTAATTAGTTTCGAAAATAATTGAAATTTCATGTTTTTTCGCGACACCCGTTATATGGGGGGTGGTAGTATTTGTCATCAGATTAAGTTCCTTTATACACCATGTACTAATATTCATCAAAAAAGCTTGTATACCGAATTTGAGCATTCTAACTTAATTAGTTTCGAAAATAATTGAAATTTCATGTTTTTTCGCGACACCCGTTATATGGGGGGTGGTAGTATTTGTCATCAGATTAAGTTCCTTTATACACCATGTACTAATATTCATCAAAAAAGCTTGTATACCGAATTTGAGCATTCTAACTTAATTAGTTTCGAAAATAATTGAAATTTCATGTTTTTTCGCGACACCCGTTATATGGGGGGTGGTAGTATTTGTCATCAGATTAAGTTCCTTTATACACCATGTACTAATATTCATCAAAAAAGCTTGTATACCGAATTTGAGCATTCTAACTTGATTAATTTCGAAAATAATTGCAATTTCGTGGTTTTTCGCGACACCCGTTATATGGGGGGTGGGAGTATTTGTCATCAGATTAAGTTCATTTTTACACCATGTACTAATATTCATAAAAAAACCTTATTTTCAAAATTTGAGCACTCTAGGTCCATTTTTACTATTTATGACCGTTTTTTGTATGAAACGTTCCCATTGTGTGATGTATGGCGAGGAAAATTTTTCAATGGAATAGCGATCTATATGTGAATATGAGCATCTGATTTAGCATGCAAAAGCCTGCAAAAACATAAAAGCGCACACATTTACTTGTATACACATGTTCATATTTAAAAATCGTGCCATATTTCACCTACATATGTATGTCATTTGCGATAATGTAAGTGTAAGCAATGGCTGCTGTCATGCTTTATCATTTTTTCATTGCATACATAGAGGCGTTGCACTTTGCACATGGTCGGTTGGCAAATGTGTTGCATTTTTAATTTTATGCCAAAAACAAAGTTGTTGCGCGATGTGTGTAGTGAAGTTAAAGTTGAGCTGATGAGGTGAGTGTCAGTGTTTGTGCGCCTGCAAAGTGCATTAACCGACTTTTAGGCGCATAAGCAAGGTAAACTCACTTTTCTTGCTTAATAAGCGCTTGATACAAGCGACTTTTTTGTATTAGTTGCATATATTGTTGAGTCTTTTATGCAATATTTGCTTTAAGTGACGTCATGCGGTGCATTTTTGACAAAGTGATAATGCATGTTGCATACTCTTAGGCGTGCGATGGCACTTGTTGATTTTTTTGTATAGAAAAAGTGTGAGAAGATGATTGTTAACTATTACTAGTTAAGCATATGAGGCTGTTGAGTCAATGAGCTGCATTTTTTAAGTTTTTTTTCGCGCTCTGATTTTTTCTTATACAAAGTAAGCATACTTTTGGGCGCTATGAAAATTAAGCGAACACGTTTTTTTAAACAATACTTTTATTTTTATGATTTGGCTATAAATAAATCATGAAAAATGGACAAATAACTAATTTAGTTGCTAGACAGTAAAAATATACATAAAGATTTTTTTGCATAATTTTAGGCGATAAATAACTGCTAACTAAAAAATTTATGAAAGAGTTGTTTTAATAAGCATAGAAATATTATTTAGGTAGTATGGCATTCCGGACTGTTGGAAAATAAAAATTACTATTTTTGTTGCATAATTTTAGGCGCAAAATAACTTTTAACTAAAAAATTTACATCAAGGTAATGATTTTGGTAAAAATTATAACAACTCTTAGGTACTTTGCCATCTGTGGCTGTTAGAAAATCACAATTGCAATTTTTTGTTGCATAATTTTAGGCGCAAACTAACTTTTAGCTAACAAGTTTACAGCAAGGTAGTAATTTTCGTAAAAATTATAACAAAACTTAGGTACTTTGCCATCTGTGTCTGTTAAAAAATCACAATTGCTATTTTTTGTTGCATAATTTTAGGCGTTGAGTAACTTTAAACTAAAAAAAGTAAAACAAAGTTTTATAATAATACAATGGCGCTATTATAACTCTGACGAGTTTTATGGCCGAGCTTCTCTCCCAATTCGAGGTGTGCTCCTTTTTGTTTTTCCTACTAATTGGGTGGACCTACAGTTTTATGCCGGCTCCGAACGGCGAATGCATTTTTTGTGAGAAGCTTTTTCATGGCAGAAATACTCTCGGAGGGTATGCCGCCCACTGCCGAGAGGTGACCGCTGCTCATAAAAAACCCAATAATTGGATTTTTACTAATTAGAAAATTTTGTTTGGCTCGGACCGTGGTTTGAACCCGAGACCTCTGGCATAGCAGGCGAGCACTCTACCCACTGCACCACAGCGGCCACAAAGTTTTAGTTTTCATACAAAATTTTATAATATTTGGTTAGTATAACTTCCTTAGTCCTTCCTTAGCTTCACTACTGCGTAGTGAATATCAATATCTAGTGCGCGCTTTTAGGCGCTTAAGTAACATTTCAAGTAAAAACTGTGCTAACGAAGGCATAAATAGGAAAAGGTTTTACAATGTTTTTGAAAGTTGAGTCTTGAATTTATTTTTGTGCCTATCTAAGCAGCTTTTGACAGTGAATTTAAGTTTATGGCACGCGTTTAGGCGCTAAACTGCTTTCATATGAAAAATTAAATACCATAGCGCTTGTTTTAGAAAAAGGTCAAACAAAATTTTTTAGAGGCGAGTTTTAAGCGCGTTTTTTTTTGTCTAAGCAAACTTTTTTTTTGTCAAAAAATTATTTATGCCCCAAAAATTGTAGAAATTTAAAAAATTCGGAGCACACTTTTGTGCGAATACTTAAAAATTGTATTAGCAAACGAAACTGCATTAGACTAGGCACTTAATATTTAAATATTTCTGAGTTGGTTGCGGTATAAATGAAACGTTTGCAAAAATTAAAGCATACTTTTAGGCGCTTTAATGCCCTTTAAGTCCTTTAGCCAATTTCGCGTCAAACATTTCAATGTAGAAATGAAACCAGTAATTAAATTTGTGTGCGTAAAACTTGTAACAAACCCAAAAATTTTAAAACACATTTTCATGTAATTTCATTAGCATACTTTTGGGTGTTTGAATGCCCAATGCTGAGCCCAAAAGTTGTTTTTATTAAATTTTGTAATGTTTGTTCAGACTCGTTTTAAACAACTTTTCCATTTATGTATATTATGTTTATTTTTCGGCGCATTGGTGTAATTTACACACACAAATGTACATTTTTAGAATAAAAGTATGCAATATGTATGGGTATTTGATGTTTACAATGTAACATTTCATTACGGTGCTGCTATATTTTAATGTTAATTATTTTTTGATGTCAAACATTAGCACTGAGATGCTACATGCCAACATTAACTTGTTTATATAAGGGCACATTAGAGGAAAGTGGGACTGGAAGGAAGAGCGCCAACTAATGGCAAAGGGGAAGGAGGAAATTTGGTTGGCAAGTAACAGTGCGTATGTGCTGTGCTTTTTTCTTGCTTTTATGTGCATGCAAAAGCATTGCTCATTATTTAGGGCATACAGTTATACCAATATCTTTACGCTCCATCGCTTGCGCCTAAAATTATATGTGCTCATAAGTGCCCTTTGCGTAAACGAATTTCTTGCTTTTGGTCTGCTTATTAACACCATTAGTGCCTTAAATATACTTACATACATGTCCCTTTTTGTCATCATCAGCAGTCACTCAGGGAATAATAAAGTACTTTTTCTTTCACTAATTACACATTTCATAATATACTTTTAGGCGTGCAGCGTGGTGTGGGTAAAATCTCTGCTTGTGCGTATAGGCAATTATCAGTGCTTATTTACTTACTTTCTTCTTATCGACATACGCAGGATATGCAATTAAAGCAACTTCAGTTATCACGCATTTGGTTTTGCGCCTAAAAATAGGCTTTATTTTAGTCTAGTGACGTTTTGATTTGACAAAATTTGTGTAAAATTGTACTCGAATATTATTTTTACCGATTTTTGCTAACATTTTGCTGTGAAAGTAAATAGAGCTAAATTTCGGGGAAAACGCCTAAAAGTATGTGATGTAAAAATAATTGAAGGTCACTCATTGCTAATTTTTTTGGCTACAAATTTTCTATTTTGCTAATGTCTTGCTGCATAAGCCAATATAGTTGATATGCGAACTTTAATTTTATTGTTTCTATTAAAAGCTCCTTGCAAGCGCCTGGAAGTATGCATCAATAATTGAGATATTACTGCTAAGCTATTTTTGGAGGGCGGAATACAGTGAGAGCAACTTTTGCTGTAAGTTTTTACTTATTTAGTATAACCTTAAGCTTTGCTTTTACTCTTAATAGATTTTTGTACTAAGTTAAAAACCTTTTGCCTAAAATTTTTGAAAAAAAAAAGCCAAAAGGTCAAAAACTCCTGTCTTGACGTGCAATTTTCACTGTGGTGGTATGATAAATGTCAAAAACTAAAATATTTGTAATAAAATTAATGGGATTACTTTATTTTCTAATATAGCGCCTAAACGTATGTAATATTTTGCATTGTTTTATTTAAAAAAGCCTACAAGCTCAATATTTTTACTTTTTCCCTCATAACTAATAGCATAACATAGAAGAAAACAACAATTTTTGCTTCATTAATGATTTTCTTCTTTTTGTACTTTAAAATGCCTAAAAGTATGCAATATCAATAGCTTTGCTCCTACAGAAAAACAGTTCTTCTTTTCACTCAAGCAAATAATAGCAAAAGTTACTATGAAACAGGAGAAAAAAATCACTTTTAGTTGATGAATACTTTTCATTTTCATTTCATCAAACGCCACAAAGTATGCAACAGAAAATACTAAAAATAATTGCAAAAGCGTTTGCCACGGACATGGAAATGGACAAGGCTATACAAAAATAGATTGAGTGATGTTTTTTGTATAATATTTTAATACAAAGAATATGAATAAATGAAAATAAAAATATTCGCCCCAAGTCTGACTCTTCTCTCCAGCACGCTTCTACTCCACACATTTCTCTTCTAAACTCTTCACCATCCTTTACACTTGTCTTTCACTATTGCAACAAAATATTTTGAATTATTTTTTATGTAAACTGTCAATGATTGGCAGTTTGGCAGTAAGGATGCTGTCATGTCATGTCATGGCATAAATCCCAAAGAAAATGCTGTCGGAAGCTAACGGAAGGCAGTGGAGAAGAAATATGAAAATCGACAAAAGCCAGAAAAAATATGATTTACCAAGGCAAAAGAAGTTTCCTGCCATCAACATCATCATTTCCATTAACATCTAAAAGGACAATAACTTTGGCATTTTTGTGTGATAAAGCCAAGCAAAATTGAATATTTTTAGTTAAAATAAACCCTTATGTACACAAAATATGTCCAAATGCGGGGGAAAGAAGAGTGAAGGCAACACGAATATTTTGATGAGGAGCTTTTCCACGTTGACAAATAGCTCTACTGATACAAATTAAAAAAAAAAAAACCGATTACCGAAATGCAAAAACCGATTACAGCAATACAAAACCGATAACATCTATTAAAAAAACCGATAACAGAAATAGAAAAAACCAATAACAGAAATCCGACAAAACCAATAACAGAAATCCGAAAAGTCGTTAACAGAATTCTAAAAAACCTTTAAACGAAATCCATAAAACCGTAAACAGGATTACAAAAAATCGACTAAAAATTCAAAAAAACGGTAACAGAAAAGAGAGGACTAAAAAAACGATAACAGCAATCTAAAAAAGCCGATAACCAAAATACAAAAAAGCAGAAATCCAAAAACCTATAACACAACTCAAAAAAACCGATAACAAATATCAAAAAACCGATAATAGAAATCCTAAAGAACTTATAACATAACTCAAAAAACCGATAGCAAATATCAAAAAACCGATAATAGAAATCCTAAAGACCTTATAACATAACTTAAAAAAACCGACAGCAAATATCAAAAAACCGAAAAAACCGATAAAAAAAAAAACAAAAAAATTTTTTTTATCCAAAAACCGATAATAGAAATTTAAAAAACGATAAAAAAAATGCAAAAAAAAAACAGATACAAGAAATCCAAAACTACATATATAAAATAAAACAAAATTCGGTTAAAAAAATTCAAAAAACCGATAATCGAAATGCAAAAACACGGTTACAGGAATTCAAAAACCGATATGAAATATGCGAAAAACCAGTAAAAGAAATCAAAACCGATAACAGATAAACAAAAAAACCGATATCCGAAATGCAAAAGAAAACCGGGTACAAAGCTCAAATTCTTTAAAACATAAATTTCTGTCACGATATAAATTAAGAAAAAATTACTTTAATTTTTTACTTCACTGAAAAGTAAACTACTTTATTTGCTAAATTTTCTCCTCCCCTTTCCAAAAAGAGAAATCAAAAAGTATATAGAGGAGCTTATTGGAGCTCATTGGAGCTTATTGATGATTACTGGCGTTACACATAAGCTACCTATAAAATTTTCGATATCATTTGAAAGCTAAAAATATGTGCGCTCCAAAGACACACACACGCACACAACCCCACAAACTGGGTTTATAGCATGACGCGACAAATGCTTAACTTGCCAACTGAGTTTGGTAACTCGAAAGCGCCCTAAAGTAGGCTACACAATTTACGTATGTATATAAATATATGTGCCATCTGTTATCAAATTCGCCAAAAAACAAGGGTAGGAGGAGAAGATAAGAAGAAAATAAAGATAGCAACAAAGAAAATAGACAGTTGTGACGAGAAAAGGGTTATTTACCTCACACAAGAAAAGAAGAATAAGAAGAACAAGAAGAAGAAGAAGAATAAGAAGAAGAGATAGGACAGGAAGCACTGTTATGAGGAATAGTGTTTAGAGATGCAAACAAGCGCCAGTGAAGTATCAAAATGGCATGACGAGTACGTTGGCACTTAAATGTGTAGCTACTTGGGAAAGAGAAAGCGAAAATGAAGTATAAACCAAAAAAAAGTAACAAAAAAGTAACAAAAAAGCAACAAAAAGTAACAAAATAACTGCAAAGGACAAAAAAGTGAAAGGAGAAGTATATAGCAATGATGCAGGAGTTGAATAGTGCAAGGAGTAGACGAGGAAGGTGCTTGGCCCGAAATTAAGCGATGGAAAACCGGTTACTCAGCAATGGTGTTAGCGAGTCTCCGCCTTTCTGCAAGCATGAAGTATTTGTTATAGATGAAATATGCCAGAAAATGTTCTTCTGCCATTTACTTTTCAACTGCTTAAAATTTTTCGATACCGGTTTCGTAATGGGTACCGATTACTTTGAATGTCTACTCATTATTTTGGTTTGCAACTTGGTTTTGAATAAAACATTGTTTGGTAAACCAAAAAATTAAGCAATGAAAAACCGGTTACTCGCCAATTATATGAATAAGTACCCGCTACAAGAAGTTGATAGAGCGCTTCAAGAACTTTTATCACTTGATTTCCTTACAACTGAGTAGCGCTTTTTTCCGGAAAAATCGTGTGCTCAGAGCGCTTCAATTGGCAGTTAATTGGATACCGATTACTTTACAATATCGCTCGGTGAAGCAAATAGAAATTCTAAAGTAAATAAATTAACGAAGCTATTTATAATCGCTAGATTAATCATATTTATATACGAACTAATTCACTGTAGCCACTAATCAACAACAAAAGAAAAAACCGGTTACTCAGCAACAGTTTTATACTATTTGATTATTTACGGTGACATTAATGAATATTAAAAAAAACAAAAACAAAAAAATATTCCATCCTATAAGAATTCAAAATAAGATTAGTTTAAATTAAAAAAATAACCGATTACCCGTCAGCTATTCACAAGTCTTCATACATTTTCTTCTTCATATTTACTCACTAGTCTTCGTTGATATATTATTTTCGCTGACTATTTTACTCAAACACAATTTCCATTTTCTGCAGGTTATGCTGGAAATTAAGAAAGAAAAAACCGGTTACTTATTTAGTTTGAAGATGCTAAATCAACACTTTTTCTAACTGAAGCTTCCAAAAGTTCTACTAAAATAAAATTTACTTAAGATCCGTAAATAACTAATAACACAAAAGTAAGAAAAAACCGGTTACTCTTTATTCGATCACTGTAATATGCTGATGACTTCATTACTGATTTCACTTAAATTTCTTCAAGCGCCATTCATAGAAAATTTACTTACCTATAAAACTACCGACTACCAAAAATTTATAAAAAAAACCGGTTACTCAACATATACAGAAAAAAATTAAAAAGTGAAATGAAACAGATATTCGTCTGTTTCTCAAGTTGTTTGTGCTCCTTTTTGACACAGAAAGAGAACGAACTTGTTTGCATACTTATGGGCGCAAAACAGCAAGCTGAAACGAGGCGGAAAAAGTGAGAAAAGGCGTAAACAAACAAACAAAGCAAAGACATAAAAGCACACGAAGGAGTTACATTGGCAAATTTTCATGCAAAGCGTCACACCCAAACAAGTCTACTAAAGTGAAAGTGCCAAAAACACAGATTGGCTTTCACTGCCGAAAATTGCCTACTTTCAGGCGCAGGCGAACATAGTCGGCATTTTTATGACAGTTAACAAAATTGCTTGACTGGTTTGTGTACAAAAAAAAAATATGCAAAATTTAAATTGGTTGTGTGTGTGTGAGTGCCTTTTTTTACATTTGCCTCAAGCCAACACAAAATGCGCCTTAAATTTAGTTGAGATAAGCGAAACAGCAAAGCCAAAAGGAAATTGTTTTGCAAGGCAGTGGCTTAGCGATAAGATAGTATTAGCTAAGCTAATAATAATATTACTAAAAGCTTACAAACGCGCCACTTGCTTGCACGCACGACTTGCCAACATAATTGAACAACAACAAAAATAAATATATTGGGGTTGTCTCTGTTTTGGGTTAGCGTGAAAATTACATGAATGTCCCAAAAGAAACTAAAAAAAACATTTTCCACTGAATTTGCAATTTATTTGTTATTTATAGGCGCCACTGACCCCCACAGCCCAAGTCGTCAATTTATACACGTATCATACCTTCGAATCTCATTAAAAATTTGCATTTCTGTCATGCAATGTTGCCTACCTTTAGGCGCACAAATTTGTGAGGGTAATTTACTTTTCTTTAGGCGCTTACATGTCAGTTTTATTTGTTCATTTTTGTTCTGTCACGGTGTTTAATCTGTGCTCAAGTGTTCGCAGGTTCGAGTCACACCCTTTTTTTTTTTTAGTTTTTCACCTTTCATAGCTTGAAACCCTAGTTACTTTTGTTGTAGTAGCCACCAAGACACTCCCTGAAGGTTTTGTGTTGTGTAGTTTAAGTTACATTCCTTTACCGGATAGAGTCCGTACGTTTGAGTACCGGTCCCTTCTGGCACTAGCCCTAGTATGGTGCGAACGATTTTTTTTAGGCCATTATCAATATTCTAGGTCACTGTATTTTAGTCGCTTCTTACGACAGTCATTCTTTATTACAATAAAATTCTAAGCCCTCTAGCCCTTTGACCTAATTCCATATCTTCTTTTCCTACCCTTCTGCCTCTTTTTCGATTTAGCCTTGCCCTTTTAACCTCCTCACTTCCTACGAATTGGGTTTTTAACCATTTTTCATTATTTTCCTTTATATACTTCTTCCTCTATACCTTCCTCTTTTTCTTCCCTTATTTAATCCTCTTCTCCCTCTTCTTCCATTTCTTTTAAATTTTCCATCTTCTCTTTTCATGTTCTCATTTCATGTTCTTGTTCTTGTTCTGGTTCTGGTTCTTGTTCTTGTTCTTGTTTTTATTCTTATTCTTGTTCTTATTCTTGTTCTTGTTCTTGTTCTTGTTATTGTTCTTGTTCTTGTTCTTGTTCTTGTTCTTGTTCTTGTTCTTGTTATTGTTCTTGTTCTTGTTCTTGTTCTTGTTCTTGTTCTTGTTCTTGTTCTTCTTCTAGTTCTTGTTCTTGTTCTTGTTCTAGTTCTAGTTCTTGTTCTTGTTCTGCTTCTTGTTCTTGTTCTTGTTTTTATTCTTATTCTTGTTCTTGTTCTTGTTCTTGTTCTTGCTCTAGTTCTTGTTCTTGTTCTTGTTTTTGTTCTTGTTCTTGTTCTTGTTCTTGTTCTTGTTCTTGCTCTAGTTCTTGTTCTTGTTTTTGTTCTTGTTATTGTTCTTGTTCTTGTTCTTGTTCTTGTTCTTGTTCTTCTTCTAGTTCTTGTTCTTGTTCTAGTTCTTGTTCTTGTTCTTGTTCTTGTTCTTGTTATTGTTCTTGTTCTTGTTCTTGTTCTTGTTCTTGTTCTTGTTCTTGTTCTTGTTCTTGTTCTTGCTTTTATGCTTATTCTTATTCTTATTCTAATTCTTATTCTTATTCTTATTCTTATTTTTATTCTTATTCTTATTCTTATTCTTATTCTTATTCTTATTCTTATTCTTATTCTTATTCTTATTCTTATTCTTATTCTTATTCTTATTCTTATTCTTATTCTTATTCTTATTCTTATTCTTATTCTTATTCTTATTCTTATTCTTATTCTTATTCTTATTCTTATTCTTATTCTTATTCTTATTCTTATTCTTATTCTTATTCTTATTCTTATTCTTATTCTTATTCTTATTCTTATTCTTATTCTTATTCTTATTCTTATTCTTATTCTTATTCTTATTCTTATTCTTATTCTTATTCTTATTCTTATTCTTATTCTTATTCTTATTCTTATTCTTATTCTTATTCTTATTCTTATTCTTATTCTTATTCTTATTCTTATTCTTATTCTTATTCTTATTCTTATTCTTATTCTTATTCTTATTCTTATTCTTATTCTTATTCTTATTCTTATTCTTATTCTTATTCTTATTCTTATTCTTATTCTTATTCTTATTCTTATTCTTATTCTTATTCTTATTCTTATTCTTATTCTTATTCTTATTCTTATTCTTATTCTTATTCTTATTATTATTCTTATTCTTATTCTTATTCTTATTATTATTCTTATTCTTATTCTTATTCTTATTCTTATTCTTATTCTTATTCTTATTCTTATTCTTATTCTTATTCTTATTCTTATTCTTATTCTTATTCTTATTCTTATTCTTATTCTTATTCTTATTCTTATTCTTATTCTTATTCTTATTCTTATTCTTATTCTTATTCTTATTCTTATTCTTATTCTTATTCTTATTCTTATTCTTATTCTTATTCTTATTCTTATTCTTATTCTTATTCTTATTCTTATTCTTATTCTTATTCTTATTCTTATTCTTATTCTTATTCTTATTCTTATTCTTATTCTTATTCTTATTCTTATTCATATTCTTGTTCTTTGTCTTTTTCTTTGTCTTTGTCTTTGTCTTCATCTACATCTTCATCTTTGTCTTTATCTTCATCTTCAGCTTTATCTTCATCTTTTTCTTCATCTTCATCTTCATCTTCATTTTCACCTTCATCTTCATCTTCATATTTATCTACATTTTAGTCGTCATCTTCATCTTCGTCGTCATCTTTATCTTTATCTACATCTTCATCATCTTCATCTTCTTTTTCCTATTCTTTTTCTTCTTCTTATTATTCTTCTTCTTCTTATTCTTCTTCTTCTTCTTCTTTTTCTTCTTCTTCTTCTTCCTCTTCCTCTTCCAACTCTTCTCTTGCTACTTTATGTCCTCCTTCCTCCTTTTTTCTGCTTTTTCTTCTACTTCTTCCCTCAACTCTACAGCACTCATCTCTTCGTTTAATTTATTATAACAACTCCCTACTAATAAACGCATTTATTAAAAATCATAGCCTATCTTCAGGCGCTAATCTCATTCAAACACTAATAACTCTAGCAAATGTTGGAGGAAAACATTGAAAATAGTGTCAAATGAAAGTCGAAGCATTCAGATTGCTCTGCTGAAGTTGTCCTTTCCTCCTTTTTTCATCACTTCGCCCAATAGAAAAAAATTAAACCCGAAATCCCCTCCAATAATCTCCATGCTCCATTCAGCAAAGGAAAATGTGTCTACTTGCGACAACAAAAGTGTAGATTTCCTTACATAAATTCTCAACCGCAAATACAATCCGCTTATTATCAACATTTATTATCGTATTAACACAAAGCAAAAGCAGAAGAAGAAGGGAAGGAAGACGAAGAAGTATGTAATAAATGAAAATATTGGCTCATATGTGCCACAAAAAAATAAAAAAAGACAACGCAGAAAACAAAATACATTTGCCATTGCACTTGAAATACTAAAAAAAAGACCAGAGATAGCACTAAAAAGCTTCACACATAAAAGGATTAAATGTGTTCGCAAATCCGCTTAAAGTGTAACGATGTTGGCTGCGGTTGGTTAAATTTCTTTGCTGCATACTTTTAAGCGTAAGAGACAAATACGTTATGCGACAAATAATACATACTTTTGTTGTAAATAAATTTTCGCCGAACTGATGTTTGTTAGTAGAGTGTACGTACTCATATTTTGCGCGCAGAAAGCCATTAAAGGTCAACGTACGGCAAGTCATTGCATACTTTAAGGCGTATATTACACACGAATGTTTTTGAATTTCATCACTGATTGTGTTGCTTATAAAATTCAAAATCTTATCTGTCTTGCCATACAAGAAAGTCAAAAATTTTATGGCAGTGCAAATGCCTTTTGCCGTAACACACAGTTTCATAGCCTAAAAATATGCTACAGCTGTTTTCGTTTACATACCCTTCTAGATAGCAGTGTTGTTGAGTGTTTGTTTGCTTTTCCGCATTTTTTCTTGCCTCTATTTCTTATCAGTTACCTCGTTGTGTTAAAGACTGTGCTGGAATTTGTTAAATTTGCCATTTGAGTTTTGATTGTCGTTGCTTTTGAGGTAGTTCCTTTGTTTTATTTTGCGTTATTTTTTATAGCTTGGCCATGAAAAGAGAAATTTTTGTCTGAGAGAGCGTGGAGAGAGTTAATTTAAGCGGCACTTGCGCAGTTAATGGGTATAAAATAGTGGGCAATTTTTGCTTCTGAGAAGAGAGTGTACAGATGGATTATTATTAGGGCGCCCGAAAGTATGCTAACTAAATGGTTTATTTATAAAAACAAATGCAAAATATTGTCACTAGTCTACAAAAGCATTAGTTTTGAAGCAAAATGCTTTTCGTAGAAACATTTTTCCATTATTTTTTTTATTTTAAATTTTTTTTGCATACATTTAGGCGCATGCCCTTATTCCGAAAGCTATGAGAGTTAATATGTAGCTCTAGATGACTGACAAATATATATAAGCAACACTTTTTTTCCAAATTATTGGGTATGTGTAATTTATAAAAAGGAAAATGCCAAAAAGTATGCAACAAAAAATTAAACATATGAAAAAAAAATAGTTGTTTTTGGCGAGCTATATACTTTAATAATTTTTCTTCGCTGGCTTCAGATCAATTGAAACTCCGCGTCGAACTAAGGTGACGTGTAAGAACAATCCCCTGAAGATGATCACCGTGGTGTGGTCGAAATATATTGGGAAAATCAATATTTGAAAAACATTGTGTTTCAATTGACCTGAAGCCAGCGAAGAAAAATTATTATCAAATAAAAAAAGATGCCAGATGTACTAGCGTAAGCTGAAAGCCATCATTTTATTAATAAAATTAGGAATTTAGGCTTTTAGAAAAAAATTCGCGCAAAAGTATGCAACAAAAAATTTTTAAAATAAAAAAACTGAAAATTAATTTAGTGTTTGGATAAAAAATTAATACCCGTCGCTGAAAATCAATATTTTAATAATAGAATTAAAAACTTGTGCTTTAAAAAAAAATAATGCCTAAAAGTGTGCAATAAAAATTTTCTAATTAAAAAAAAAGTTGTAACTACGGCTGAAAGTCGACGTTTTGAGTTGAAAAGAGCTCTCTAGTTTAATATCTGTCGCTGAATATTATTTTATTGAAAAACTAAGTAACTGTGATTTTAGAAATAAAAATGTCTAAAAGTATGCAATAAAATTTTTTTAAATAAAAACAAACCACTAATTTAGAAGATAGCACTAAAATCAGAATATTATTAAAGAATTCTTTTAAAATGTTAGTGTTTGATTTTCAGTGCTCAAATGTTGCATACTTCTAGGCGCAATTCGTTTTGAATCTGTTTGGAAGCTACAAAGAGTATTAAGTATGTATTTGCCATCAAAAAAAAAATGTGATAATCACATACAATTAACTAAATTCCACTACTAATTGTACCTGAAAGACGCACATTTTCAAAGTAGAGCTTTCAAAAGTAACTTTTCTTAACGCTTCTTTCTCATTTTGAACTTGAAACTGCTGTAACCTTGTGCAATTTCATTATCATCCTTCAATCCTTCAGTATGCCTTTTGGACACATTTTTCGTGTGGTCATTCACATTGTGGCCATTTTTTGTTTACAAGTTCGCAAAAAATTGCGCCACATAGCTACAACGCCTAAATGCATGCCACCAAGTCAAGAATGTAGACACAACAAACTCAAAATACAAACTCGCTGCTCTCACCCTCTCACTTTTACGCCCTCCATATGCTTGCCAAGACAGTTAACAAATACTTTCACTCAGCTTGCATTGATTGCTCTCTCGACAACACAAGCGCTCGCTTTCTCTCATTTTCTACTTCTTCATTGCCTACTTTTTGGCGCTCGCATACAATTTCCCAGTATTTTGCCATATTTGCCAACTTATTGTTGACAAATTTTTTTGCACAGCTTGGATTCACTAAATCTCAACCCCAAATAACTTAGCTATTTCGCTATTTTGCCAGTTGAATTTTTGCTGTGCAATGTGTTGCGTGTTTTTAGGCGTTTGAGCGCGTTTGTTCAATTTGTGCAAGTTTTGCTAATTCGGCGTAGCAAAATTTTTTTCGTTTGCGCGTTTTCTTGTGCAATTTAAAGTAAAAAATTGACTGAATTTTGTAGCATTAAAGTGCATGGAAAAGTGTTAGCGAAAAAGTGAACAACAAATAAAAATAAAGTCTACCTTTAGGCTTGGAAAAAATAATTACATTCCAAAATGCCTACCTCGTTATATTTGCTGGCTGGTTTTGTTGTTATTCATTGTCGTCCGCTTTGCCTTGTGTAATTTTTGATTTGTGCTTTGCTTTGCAAAAAGCTTTCTTGTGCCTTGTGTGCGTAAAGCAGCAAACGTTTAACTGCGACTTAAATTATGCATAGAATTCTAAATTTTAAATAAACAACACACAGTTGTCGAAGAGCACTGGCGTTGCTGTGTAGAGTTAGTCGTTCCGTCGTTTTACTTCTCACTTACACACTCTTCATGCCATATAATTTTTGCATTCAAGTGTTTGTCTTGCTTCCGTTCGTTTGTTGTGCCAGTCGACTTTTAAATCATAAAACATACTTTTAGGCGTATACATTATAACCAAGCTTGGTAGTTATATATTTTTTATCAGACATATGCCTTGCTATTATTATTGAGATTATCTGCTCGTTGGGCAAAAATGAAACATTTACATATTTGAATTGCAGATTTGCTGCCTGTTTAAATGTTGTTGAAAATGAAATTATGCCCGAAAGTATGCTTTGAATTGGAATTTTTTTATCAGTAGCGCAATTTTATTATTGTTTAAAGTGTGCTTGTGTGGCAAATGAGCTTGAAGTAGATTTGCGTGGAGGTTTTTAAGTCACTTTAAGGCAAAAGGCAGTGATTTTTTTTTGCAAAAGAGAACCAAGCCAGTGCTTAAAAGTATGCAAAAGATATCGCTTTGTGAAAGGGAAATTCAAAAAATTTTTAATGATTAAATAAATTTTGTTACAGTTTAGAAATATACTTGCTAAAAGCAAATTTCTTGCAAATAAAATGAACACAAAACTGTGTGATACACAGAAAACTAGACATACGCCAAAAAGTAGGCTATAATTCTCACTGCAAAATTTTTTTTCGACGCATCTATGAATAAATTGCCTTGTGTTACTAAGAAAAAGTGTAATTGAACTTTTCGCCTAAAAATATGCAATAGAAATTTAATCCGTAGCACATATCTGCTAATTTTGGTAGTCACATATATGTATGTAGGCCAACATTCTTTATGACATAGATACTTTTAGCTAAACAAATTTAATCGAAAAAAGTATAAACAATTTTTTTCTTTAAATTTGAAAGTTTCCGAAGCGAAAAAAATTACAAATTCGAAAAAAAAGCCAAAACTTCAAAAAAAAATCGGATTTTTCAGCAAAAAATTTGGAACATCAAGATTTCTGAAAAAGTTTTGAAATTCTTTGCTACAAATTTCAATGACAACAACGCAAATTTCTTAAAGCAAATTTAAAAATATTAATGAGCAATTTTTGTGCTTAAAAAAGTAAAAAATTATTCGAAATAAATTTTGAAAATCATAATTTTTGAGTTTTCTCGATTCTATTTTTTATGGAAAAAATTATTAGTTTATTTTTGAATGTATTAAATAACTTTCAATCTGAAAACATTTTTAAAATTATTTTCGAAAATCCTGATTTTTTTTATCTTCAAAATACTGAAAGGAATGAAACAAAAAAAAAATTTTTCAAAGAAATAATAAAAAAGTGAAAAATAATTCGAAATAAATTTTGAAAATCATAATTTTTGAATTTTCTCGATTCTTTTTTTTAATTTTTATGAATTGAATAATTTTCAATTTGACAACAATTTTAAAAATAAATTCGAAAATCCAAATTTTTTTTTCTTTAAGTTCAAAATATTGAAAGTAATGTAACTAAAACAAGTAAAAGCGCGGCTGTCTTCGGCCGTACCGAAGACTTCATACCTTTCATGAGTGGGGAAATGAAAAGTTACCTATGTATGTACATAGCCTAATTTAGTATAATTTATAATTTAAATTCTGTGGGTTATTTATGGAAGGATCTATTAGAAAAAATGGTGTCTTGGCTATTTAAATGGAGGAGTTATACACCAAAATGTCCATATCTGAACAATCGTTTGTAGGGGAGCTATAGGTTATAGTGGTCCCATCTTAACAATTTTCGGTAATCCCGTTTGGGCCCATATGGGTACAAATACTTCAAAATTTCGCGCCGTTAGCTGTAAAAATGGAGGAGTTATGCACCAAAATGTCCATATCTGAACAATCGGTTGTGGGGGAGCTATATGTTATAGTGGTCTGATCTTGACAATTTTCGGTAAACCTGTTTGGGCCCATATGGGTACAAATACTTCAAAATTTCACGCCGTTAGCAGTTAAAATGGAGGACTTATACACCAAAATGTCCATATCTGAACAATCGGTTGTAAGGGAGCTATAGGTTATAGTGGTCCGATCTTGACAATTTTCGGTAACCCCGTTTGGGCCCATATGGGTACAAATACTTCAAAATTTCACGCCGTTAGCTGTTAAAATGGAGGAGTTATACACCAAAATGTCCATATCTGAACAATCGTTTGTAGGGGAGCTATAGGTTATAGTGGTCCCATCTTAACAATTTTCGGTAATCCCGTTTGGGCCCATATGGGTACAAATACTTCAAAATTTCGCGCCGTTACACAATGGGTGATTGCGGCCAAAAATAAATTCAAAATTAAAGTATGAGTAAAACCATTTTTTTAAACAGAGATCGACAGATACATCAAATTGTAATAAAAAAGCTTATATAAAAATTTTTGAGTATCTTTTCGTTTAGCCGTACAGGGTGCCCAAAGTTGAGCAAAAAATAGGTCCTTTTATTTCTCAATGAACACACCTCATACAAAACGCTCTTTCTCATTTAACTGTTAACCTACATACACGAATGATACATCGTTACATAGATAATGATTTTCTCTTTCAGAAAAAATAACTTAGTTGTAAATAGCGCTCACTGTTGAATTTATATGAATTTTCAAATATTCACAAAAAATGTCGATGATAAAAAAATTTTCCTCGAATTTGAATAAAAAAATAAAAAAAACAAAAAATATTACCTCCTCAATTTTTTTTTATGCTTTGAAATAATATGTTCTTAATCAAACTGCATTTTCACTTTAAAAATCCACTTGCTCCATTTGCTTTTATAATTTTTTTCCCATCTGCCTAAAACTGTGTTTTTGTAAATGCATTAATTATGTTACTTTTGACATTATGAAAAACGTGTATATTTAGGCGTTAATTGTTATCTTTGGCAGCTTTTTTATTTTAGAATATAAAAAAAAAAATTGTTAAAATTGTAAAATTTTAAAATGAAATTAAAAAAAAACAAAAAATATTACCTCCTCAATTTTTTAATATTTGATGCTCCTGAATGTCTTTTAAAAACTGGCGAAAAAATTGTAAAAATTCGTTTGCTCCATTTTGTTTTATGAACATTTTTATGGAAGGTGTTTTTTGAGTTTTGGTACATTTTTCCCATACAAAATGCCCAGAAGTATGCTTCAAAAAGTTTAAATTTTTTTGTATGGGGAATATTTGTCAAAATGGTGAAACTTAAATATCGATATTTCCAATTCTAATTAAGATATTCGAAGAAACTAAACGCTGTTTTCAAGGGTAATGATTGTGCTTTCAACTGGTTAAATCGAATTTGAGTGGAAAGTAATTATATAAAAGATATTAAGCAGGGAATAGAGCCAAAAAACGTGTTTTTTTCCTATTTGGGCATGAATATCTCAGAAACTAGAAACAATTTGGAAAATCTGACTCCAGACTCAGGTTTATCACACTGAAATCCTTTAGAAAAGTGTAATTTCATTTCCGGTATAAAATTTTTTTGAAATGCGATTTTTTTGTATGAAAGTTCTATGATAAATGCTTATAACATACTTAAAAGTGCATATATTTTTAATTTAAAAACGGTGAAGTGCTTTACCCTTTTTCCAAAATGATTACCGCATTTGATTTATATTTCAAAAATGTATACACTAATCAAAATGGAGCATTTTAGCTATAATAGTTAGGAAAATGCTGAAATTTCAAAAATACCGTTATATGGGAGGTGGGCGTATTTGTGGGTGGATTTTGTTCAAATTTTCACAGTTTACTAACTTCAACCAAAAAAGCTTAAGTTCCGAGTTTCAAGATTCTAGCTTAATTATTACTATTTTTGGCCGCGTTTGTATGGAGGTGCCCCCACTGTGCGTTAGCTGTAAAAATGGAGGAGTTATGCACCAAAATGTCCATATCTGAACAATCGGTTGTAGGGGAGCTATATGTTATAGTGGTCCGATCTTGACAATTTTCGGTAAACCTGTTTGGGCCCATATGGGTACAAATACTTCAAAATTTCGCGCCGTTAGCTGTAAAAATGGAGGAGTTATGCACCAAAATGTCCATATCTGAACAATCGGTTGTAGGGGAGCTATATGTTATAGTGGTCCGATTTTGACAATTTTCGGTAAACCTGTTTGGGCCCATATGGGTACGAATACTTCAAAATTTCAGGCCGTTAGCTGTTAAAATGGAGGAGTTATACACCAAAATGTCCATATCTGAATAATCGGATGTTGTGGAACTATATGTTATAGTGGTCCGATCTTGACAATTTTCGGTAACCTTGTTTGGGCCAAAATGGGCACGTCTACTTCAAAGTTTCATGTCCTTAGCTGTTTAAATGGGGAAGTTATGCACAAATTACATCCAAAAATTTCATGTATATCTGAATAATCGGTTGTTTTCTATATGTTATAGTGGTCCGATTCGGCCGGTTCCGACAAATGATTAGCTGCATACAACAACATACCTGTATTCCGAATTTCATTCAGATATCTCAAAAACTGAGGGACTAGTTTGCGTTCACACAGACGGACGGACGGACATACAGACAGACGGACAGACGGACAGACGGACATGGCTTAATCGACTCAGCTCGTGATTCTGACCATATCGGTATATATTTTGGTGGGTCCCCCACGCTTCCTTCTGGTACTTTCGACAAAAAATTTTTGGCACTAAGTTATAATACCATTTCATTCTCATGAAAGGTATAAAAATGCAACTGAATTTTAAAAGTGAAAAAAATTTTTTTGTAAAGAAATAAAAAAAGTAAAAAATAATACGAAATATATTTTGAAAATCATAATTTTTGAGTTTTCTCGACTCTTTTTTTATATTTTTAAGAAAAAAATTATTAATTTATTTTTGAAAATATTAAATACATTTTTAAAAATAATTTCGAAAATCACTTTTTTTGTCAAAAGTTCTGAAATGTTTTTTTTTTTAACTTCAAAGTACTGATAGGAATGAAACTAAAAAAAATTCATTTGAACTTTGAAATTTAAAAGAAATAATAAAAATAATTCCGAATATTTTTTTTAAAACAGTTTTGAAATATTTTTTTCTAAACTTAAAAAAAAAATTGAAATTCTTTTTCTAAACTTACGGAAAAAGAAAGGAAACTGATATAAATCCAAAAGTGAAGACCATTTTTAAAAGTCGTTAAAGAACATTTCGCAAATAATTTTAAAAATCTTGATTTAAAAAAGTTTTGAAATAAATTTTTTTTCCAATCTTTAAAAAAAGAATGAAACTCAAAAAATCGCTTTTACTGGAGCAGTGAAAACTATTTTCTAGAAGTTTTGAAGACCGAAAATAATTTCGAAAATCATGGATTTAAAAATAATTATCTTTAAAATTTAGTTTGTGGTATATCTAGTAAAAATTTCTGAAATCACAAAATCGAAAGTCAGTTTCGTGCAACTAAATATACATATCGTCGGCCTCCTGCCAGAACCACGAATGTGCTAAAATGAAAATGTTGGGAAATCGAGTTTTAAAGTTTATTCTTCTCGCAAAATTTCAAAAATTTGTTTCTAATATAAAAGTATATCTGCAAATTAGAACCTTGTTTAGCTCGATGCCCTGATATAGTTTTTATGCTTCTATTCCTTCTAATCTTCGAAATTTGCCACATTCGTGTTTCTGGCCCAACGAAAACTAAAAAAATTTCTTGAAAATAAATTTCCAAAAGTACGTAAAACAAATACATTCAATTCAAATTCATATTTTATTTGTGGAACTATTCCTAATCTTCAAAATCAGAGAGCTCTGAAAGGTCAGGCTCAGGTAGAGCATCGCGAACTCCGCTGGTAGCCTTCAAAATTTTATAAAAATTGTGGTATTCCTTTGGAATCGCCAAGGTTTCGCACATTTTATTTAAATCTTTTGCTTTCGCGTCAGCGATAGGTAATGTCTCCGAATAAACGGGTGTGGGTATTATTGCGGAGGACCACCAATATTCAATGCCAAATAAGATACTAAAAATTTTGTTTCAGAATAATTTTTTTTTGTAAAAAATGTTGTAGAGTTAATCTTTTATATACCGTCGTACCATACGAAAACTAGCACACGATTTTTTGTGGTTGATGAATACAAGCACTTTAATCTTTTGGTTGACGAAAGGTAAACATTTTTTTAAACAACAATTTTAATGCATAAACAGTATATAATTAGTCAAATGTGCTACTTTTCGTACAGAATTGTTTAATTGCCAGTTTCGTAAGAAATTTTAAATGTGTTTTCGTATGGTACGACGATATGCACCGACCAGCAAATATTTCGAAAGGGCAGTTTCTCCTTCGTTGAAATAAATGAAGTTTAAAAAAGCGTCGTATAGTTGCGTATGAACTTGAAATGGTTTTGGAGAGTTACATGGCCCTCTGATGATTTGCCTTGTACAGCACCATTTTCTATGGTCAGTTTTCGAAGGTAAATATTTGCCCACAAGGTCCTTTTGGCGTATTTAGCACTGATTGCTAATCAAAAATTAGTTTACGGAATAACTTTGTCTTCATCGCGCAATCGGCGAGCTAATATTTTCCGTTCAAGGTGCATTTGATTGCCTTTTTGCCACTATTTTTATAACAATTTGAAGATTAGAAGCGAGGTTCGGAAGAGCATAATCCTGAGCCTAACTTTTCAGAAGACTGATTTTGAAGATTAGAAATATTTCCACAAATATGAATTGAATGTGTTTTTTTTACTTACTTTGGAAATTTATTTTCAAAGAATTATTTTGATTTTTGTTGGGCCAGAAACACGAATGTGCCCCATATATTTTTGGAAATTTATTCTCAAGGAATTTTTTACATTTTTTGTTGGGCCAGAAACACGAATGCGCCTCATATATTTTTGGAAATTTACTTTCAACGATTTTTTTACATTTTTTGTTAGGCCAGAAACACGAATGTGCCCCATATATTTTTTGAAATTTATTTTCAAGGAATTTTTTACATTTTTTGTTGGGCCAGAAACACGAATGCGCCTCATATATTTTTTGAAATTTAGTATTTTCAAGGAATTTTTTACATTTTTGTTGGGCCAAAAACACGAATGTGCCACATTCGTTTTTATGGCTCAACTTTTTATAACTGATTTACACATTCGTGTTACTGGCATTGAAAATTTTGGTGGCTTCCAGTGCACAAAGGTACTGGGGGTTTTACTAAAATGTAGAGCATGCACAGATTGATCAGGAAAACCGCTTAACTCAAAATTGGAAAAATTGCACATTCGTGGTTCTGGCAGGGGGCCGACGATATAATATATTTTAAACTAATTTAAATGAACTCAAATACACGCTTTAAAAAATACCTTGCAATAATTTAATGCTTAATCATAAAACCCTTTTCTCGCAAGAGTTGAATAATCCCAAAAGTATGCTTGATAAATTTGTCTGGTCGCCGTCTGCATTAAATAAATTTCATTTATCTATATAATAAATATTTTTGCAAGCCATGAGCCGCCATAAAATCAATGCTTTCACATACACCAACATGTGTACATATTCACACACATAATTCATTTGGCAACAACAACAATAACAACAAAGAAATGCGGGAAAAGCAGCGCGCTGTTGCATACTTATAGGCGAATGAATCGTGTCAATGTCAGTGCCGCTAGCCAAGCGTTAAGAATGTGGCGAGTAGAATGGGTTGTGTGTGTGTTTGTGCTTCTGTGTTTGTGTGTGTGTATTCGTAACAAGCAAAAGTGCAATAACATGAAAATTCGATTATAATGCGGCGGTCCATAAAAGGCAGGAAGAACAGCAAAGCACAACAAACAAAAAAAAAAAAACAATTATTTCTATGCGAGACGAAAAGTAGTAAAAATAGTAAAAATGCGTGGGCGAGAAATTATGTGGAAGAAGTAGCAGGAAAATAGTTTTGAAAAAAAAGAAAAAAAAAAATAAAAATAAAATAAAATAAAAAAAAAACATTAGCAATTTCATAACAGCTCAGCAGCCACTTGTTTGTGGTTATGTGCGCGTGTCTGGTTGCATTAATATCTAACATTCTACGGGTCTACTGGCAGCCCTCTCTCTACTCTTTTTTCCCTCACGCTTTACCATCATGGTACCTTATACAAAATAGCCACTACTGGGCTGCTATGGTGGTTTTGGATGGGCTGTTATGGTGGTTTGCCCTCAGTGGCTTGGCTCTGGTTGGCTGCTCGGCCGCTGAACTCGAGTGCATTGCGGTTTTTTTGCTTTTTGCTGCCGGCAACTGAGTTAGTTTACTCGACAAAAGCAAAAGCAGTGTTATCTATGATGGGGGCTTAGCCAGTGACTGGATGAGCTTTTGTGCGGCTTTCTAACTATCTTTGAGTGTAGTGGAATTAGTTAGCTAACTATAATTTACTAGAGTTTAGTTATAAAATACTCACTTTCTTCTCTTCATACAATTCAGCTGCATGAGGACTTTTTTCCTTCCAACACCCACGCGAGGCTTTCATTGTGCATTTTCTGTGGTTTTCGTTTGCTGAACGCTTTACAAAATTATAGTTTTTTGTGTGTTTTTTTTGTGTTGAAATCATGAGTTTTTTTTTTTGCACAAACATACGCAAGTACAATTAAAATAAAATAAAATAAATAAAATAAAATAAAATAAATAAAATAAATAAAACAAAAGAAAATAAAATAAAATAAATAAAACAAATTAAATAAAATAAAATAAAATAAAATAAATAAAATAAATAAAATAAATAAAATAAATAAAATGAAATAAATAAAATAAATAAAATGAAATAAAATAAAGTAAAATAAAATAAAATAAAATAAAATAAAATAAAATAAAATAAAATAAAATAAAATAGAATAAAATAAATAAAATAAAATAAAATAAAATAAAATAAAATAAATTAAAATAAAATAACATAAAATAAAATAAAATAAAATAATATAACATAAAATAAAATAAAATAAAAGAAAAGAAAAGAAAATAAAATAAAATAACATAAAATAAAATAAAATAAAATAAAATAAAAAAATAAAATAAAATAAATTAAAATAAAATAAAATAAAATAAAATAAAATAAAATAAAATAACATAAAATAAAATAAAATAAAATAAAATAAAATAAAATAAAGTAAAATAAAATAAAATAAAATAGAATAAAATAAATAAAATTAATAAAATAAAATAAAATAACATAAAATAAAATAACATAAAATAAAATAAAATAAAATAAAATAAAATAAAAGAAAATAAAATAACATAAAATAAAATAAAATAAAATAAAAAAAAAATAAATTAAAATAAAATAAAATAAAATAAAATAAAATAAAGTAAAATAAAATAAAATAAAATAGAATAAAATAAATAAAATAAAATAAAATAAAATAAAATAAAATAAAATAAAATAACATAAAATAAAATAAAATAAAATAAAATAAAATAAAATAAAATAAAATAAAATAAAATAAAATAACATAAAATAAAATAAAATAAAATAAAATAAAATAAAATAAAGTAAAATAAAATAAAATAAAATAGAATAGAATAGAATAGAATAGAATAGAATAAAATAAATAAAATAAAATAAACTAAAATAAAATAAAATAAAAGCTAAAAAATAAATAAAAATCAACATGCGTTTTATTTTGGGTTTAACAGAATTAATATAAATACTTCTTTCACACAATGTTAATGATTTTTGACGGACTTTAATATGCCGGCTTTCAAAAGATACAATAGAGCGGTAGAAACTGAAATGTGCATCAGAAGCACCCCAATGACACACTTATGGTTAATGAGATTCATTACAAAAACAATCTTTTCACGAGACAATAAAATTGATGTATCAAACTTTAATATCCATAAATAAATGCCGAAGATATGAAGAAAAGACTAATGGCGCGACTACTAGGGTGGTCCTAAAAATATTTTTTTTCTTTTTCGTAGATGTTTTTCAGAAATACATTAAATAAGTGCAAGCACGGCGAATTTTTTTTTAATTGTCGCAGGTTGGGTCGTAAGTAATGCCAATGGTGCACTTAACCCTAAGCTTCATTACACAAAAACAAAAGCTTTTCAGCTTTCTCAGGAAATAGTTGAACTCTGAAGGCAACAATACTGGTGTATCAAACCTTAATATCTGTTTATAGGTACCAATGATATCGATATGGTTTAACATTTGTATTATTATTTTTATAAAAATGTTACTAGGGTAGTTCAAAAAGATTTTTTTTTTCAGAGATATTTTCCAAAAGTACGTTATATAAGAGGCTGACTGGCGAACTTTTGCTGAAATTGTCGCAGTGTTGGGTTGCAAGTACCATATTGGTGCACTTAGGGGTTAATGAGCTTTTGTAGTAGAAATTCTCTTCTCGAGACAAAAACAATGATGTATCAAGCTTTAATAGTTAGACGACTATAAAAGCCAAAGATATGATTAATCTTTATTTGTATTACTATTTTTATAAATATGTAGATAATTGGGCTACTAATAGGGTGGTACAAAAAGATTTTTTTTATTTCGGTAATATACATTATATTAGGATTTCTTTTGCGGCAAAAGCAAAGAATAAAAGCCAGTGAAAATAAGCCAGCCAGCAAACACGAGAACAAAGGGTTTGCGCCAAAAAGTATGCTATATTTTTTTATTTATTTCTTAGGTCTTAAAAATGCTAAAATGTTGAGCAAATAAAAACCCTACTGTGTAGTGAAAAGAAATACTAAATGAGGGATGCCATTTTTTGGGCAGAAGAAGAGCTGATAATTGCCTGAAAATAATTTTTGGCATAAACACAAAAAATATGCTATGACTTGCTGAAAATATAAGCTCTAATATCGAAACTGCAAAGCAATAATCAATGCTCCTATGTGTATGCAACGGAAAAAATATTCTGAATGATTCTAAAAAGAAAATATCAGTGTTGAGAACTAAGTGAATAAAAGTGGGAAATATAAAAAAATATTTAAAAAAAGTATTTAAAAAAAATAAAAAAATATTGAAAAAATATAAAAAAAAATACAAAAAATTAAAAAAAAAATATTAAAAAAAAGTAAAAAAAAATAAGAAATATTAAAAATAAAATAAAGAAGAATATTACAAAAAAATATAAAAAAAATATTAAAAGAAATATAAAAAAAAACAATTAATAAAACTACTGAAAAGTACATCAAAAAGAGTACTATAAATAAATCATTAAAAAATCATTAAATAAATCGATAAGAAGTTGCAAAGCTGATAACTAAAACTCCAGACTCCAAACAACAGACTATGGACTCCACAGTGATGCTCGTCGATGCCACATCAGCGCAACTGGAGGCGCAGCAGCAACACTTGCGTAAAAACAGCATGTCACCACCGATACCAAGCAGCAGCTCCGCAGCGCACCACCACTCAACGTTGGATGATGCAGATGGCGGCAACAGAACCAGCAACATCTCCAGCAACATTTCCAGCCATATCGCCAACAACAGCGGCCACCACAAACAACTGCTCTGCGCTACAACCGCCAATAGTGGACAAACTACAAAATCCAATTGTTCTTCAGGCAGCGCTTCACCATCAAAAATGTCACTTGGCGGTGGTGGTGGTGGTGGTTCATCGGCAATGGCTTTTCTACATCACAATAGCAATCAACATTTGCAGCATCCACACCAACACCAACAACATGCGCATCAGCAACACCATCAGCACCATCATCATCATCACAACAATTACAACAACACACATGCCCACACTTTTCATACGCTCCATCAACATCCGACTATAGTCAATTTGAAACAATGTGCTGCTGCTGCAGCCGGCGGTGGCGGTGGCAGTGGCAGTGGTGGTGGCACCTCCACTTGTTGCAATTTGAGCGGTTGCAGTTTGAGCGGCAGCAGCACGCCAACACACAATGCTCAACAGGCTGCTACGCTACATCATACGCTCTATCCGTTGCTGATGGCCAGTGGCAGTTTGGGTTCGAGTGGTCCCAGCTCGTTGGTCAATTCACCGGCAATGGGTCGACGTAAACGTTATACGAGCACTTCTTCGAATTGTTCTAGTCAATTTAATAATAATTATGCTGGTTTGGATATGGAATCGTTGGAGGATATGCTGAGAAAGGTGAGTGGATAGATGGGAAAGAAGGGGAAAATAGTTGGGGAGTGTGGAAAGTGGGGTAATTGCGTGAATTTGGATGAAGATGTTTGTAAAAATTGCAAATTTCTGAAAAGTTGGAAAAAGGTGCTTTAGATTACTGGTTTGTAGCAAAGATATTTTATTTCTGCACTTTTTGAAAAATTTCCCATATGTGGGAAATTCTTGGGAAATTTTAATTTTAGCGAAAAAATGGTTTAAACCATCTATGATAACATTTTTTTTTTACTAATTTCTCCACTTTTCGAAATTTCCCTAAAAGAAAATTTTTATTTTTATTTAAAGTTTATTTTAGCGAAAAAAATGGTTTAAACTATACATATGATACTTTTTTTTTAATAATTTCTCCACTTTTCGAAATTTCTGTAAAAGAAATTTTTTATTTTTATTCAAAATTTTGTAAAATTGCTTTAAATTAGCTTTGACGTAAAATCTTAAGCCACCTCTGCACTTTTTTTTAAGAAATTTCCCAAACAGGAAATTTTGGAAAGTTCTTATTTTTTGTATAAAACTTTATAAAGAAAACTTTATTAAAGAAAATTTTTACTTTCATTTAAAATTTATTTTAGCGAAAAAAATGGTTTAATCTATCTATGATCTTTTTTTACCAATTTCTCAACTTTTCGAAATTTCTCTAAAAGAAAATTTTTATTTTTATTTACAAATTTATAAAATTGCTTTAAATTAGCTTTGACGTAAAATCTTTAACCACATCTGCACTTTTTTTTAAAAATTTCCCAAAAAGGAAATATTGAAAAGTTCTTATTTTTTGTATAAAACTTTATAAAAATGCTTAGAATTTGGTTTGACATAAAAATTTAAGTTATGCATTTTTTTCAGAATTTCCCTAGTGTTTTTTGGGAAATTTTTGTTTTTACTGTAAATTATAAAAAAATGTTTTAGACTAGTTATTAAATGAAGGAAGAAAAAAAACTAGCTTTGTTACAAAAATTTAACCAATTTCTGTACTTTTTTAAAAAAATTTCCTAAAGGGAATTTTTTATTTTTGTGTAACATTTTACAAAAATGTTTAAAATTTGCTTTCTCATTAATAATTTAATTAATTTTTATAACTTTTTCAAAATTTCCCTAAAGGGATTTTTGGGAAATTTTTATTTTTGTTTAAAATATTATATAAATGCTAAAAATTTGCTTTGACCTAAAAATTTAACTTATTTTTGCACTTTTTTAGAATTTCCCTAAAGAGAGCTTTTTGGGAAATTTTTGTTTTTGCTGTAAATTATAAAAACAATGTTTTAGACTAGTTACTAAATGAAAGAAGAATGAAAACTGGCTTTGTGACAAAAACTTAACCCATTTTTGCACTTTTTTAAACATTTCCCTAAAGGGAATTTTTTGGGAAATTTTTATTTTTCTTTAAAATTTTAGATAAATGTTAATACTTTGCCTTGACCTAAAAACCTAATTTTACCTATTTTTGCACTTTTTCAGAATTTCCCTAAAGGGAGTTTTTTGGGAAATTATAAAAAAATTTTTTAGACTAGTTACGATAATGAAAGAAGAAAGAAAACTAGCTGTTACAAAAATTTAACCCATTTCTGCACTTTTTAAACATTTCCCTAAATGGAATTTTTTGAGAAATTTTTATTTTTGTGTAACATATTAAAAAATTTTTTTAAAATTTGCTTTGCCATCAATGATTTACTTAATTTTTATAACTTTTTCAAAAATTCCCTAAACGGATTTTTTAGGAAATTTTTATTTTTGTTTAAAATTTTAGATAAATGCTAAGAATTTGCTTTGACCTAAATTTTTTACTTATTTTTGCACTTTCGGAAAATTTCCCTAAAGGGAAATTTTTCTTTTTGCTGCAAATTTCGAAAAAATGTTTTTTGGAATTAATTAGGAAGCCAAAATGATTTATAGCAGCATTTTTTACAAAATTTCCCTTAAGGGAAATATTTGGGAATTTTTTATTTTTTCTCTAAAATGTGCTTTTAACTAATTTTTGATGTTTTTACAGTGGTACAAATTGGAAAATATCACAAAAACGCGAGTGTAGCGCTTTATAAAGCTATGTTTAGTGAATTGATAGCTAAACTAAGTTAATAAAATTACCACTATCTACTGCTCTTCTCGTTTTCTAAATCAATTAAACCCGTTTAGTAAAGTTTAGTTCTTGCTATGTCCTTACTATGTTACTTATGCGCTAAAACTACTTTAACTTTAATAAAATAAAATTGAAACTAAGCAAAATTAACTCACTCACCATAAAAGATCAACATTCTAAGCAAGTTTAAAGTCAAGCCAACTATCATTTCATGTTAACTCCCTCTAGTTTATGTACGCCAAGCTTCAAATGAAAATAATTTTCTAGCATTTCAGCACTTCTCACTTATATATCGCCGGCAATCAATGTGGCCAATAAGCAGCAGAAAAAAATGCCAATAATAAAAAAAAATTCCAGAAAAAAGCGAAATGCTCAGCAAGTGTAAAAAAAAACACTAGTTGGAAATCAGATCGTCGTTGGCTGGCGCAAATGGCCGAGTGATGAAACCCCAAAACGCTAAAGAATCCGAAAAAACATGATAAAATACAAAACTAACGAACCAACTAAAATAACAAAAAGGGTTGCATACTTTAGGGGGTCCCTTAAGGGCGAAATGATAAGTGCAAGATAGTTGGTGGGTGGATTGATAGTAAAGGCAGAGGCAGGCGAAGGGGGGGAGGGGGGCTAAAAAATAAATAATGCTTTATCTGAAAAGGAAAGAGAGAAGCGCTGGCACCTTTTTTTTTTTAGTTACACACGCACAAACAAGCAAGGAAATGAGGATCATATCTACCTTCCCTTTCTTAAAGCTATAGTAAGCAGCTACACTTCAATTAGGTTGCTGTGTTGGCTGTGGGATGTAAGATAAAAAGTTAAAAGCAAGAAAGAAACGATTCCTAGTTATGTAGGAGAATTTTAATGCAAATTTGAAAAACAAAAAAGTGTCATTTAAAATGTGCTCTGAGTGTGTGTGCAGCGCAAAATGAGGACGGAAAAACTGAACGAACAACCGCCCGACCGACCGCTCCAGCGAAAAACTTGACCCACCGACCGACCACCTGACTGCTGCTGCCTGCGAGCGATAGCAGCAAACTGGGGTAATGTACGATTGTTGTGTGTTGGATGCTTTCACTGTGTTTATTCCACTTTCCTTTATGTTCAAAGGAAATTTTTTGCTCAATGGTCATTTGTTTTGACTTTTTTGGCGTCAATTGCCAACAATTGTGACACTATTAGTTAAGTAGTTGGTTGATTTTGTTGTTGTAAAGCATTTCTTAATTATTTTGAAACACTTTTTTACAATTTTTAGCAAAAATAAAAATTGTCCAAAAATTTCCCTAAATGGAAATTTTGTAAAACGTGCTCAATTAAGTTAAAGTTGTATGCCAACTTAAGCATTTTAATACAATTTTAAACAAATTTAAAAATTCCCCAAAAATTTGCTTTTAGGGAAATTTTGTAAAAATTGCGAAAATAAGCTAAATTTTTGTACAGTGGCTGGTCTGAATCGTTATTTTGCATACTTAAGCTAAAATAAAAATTTCCCAAAAAATCCCCTTTGTGGAAATTTCGTAAAAAGTGCAAAATTAAGTTAAATTTTTATGTTAAAGCAAATTGTAAGCAATTTTATACAATTTTAAACAAAAACAAAAATTTCCCGAAAATTTCCTTTTAGGGAAATTTTATAAAAATTGCGAAAATAAGCTAAATTTTTGTACAGTAGCTAGTCTGAACCATTCTTTCGTGCATATAAGCTAAAATAAAAATTTCCCAAAAAATTCCCTTTATGTGAATTTTGTAAAAAATGGAAAATTAAGTTTAATTTTTATGATAAAGCAAATTGTAAGCAATTTTATACAATTTTAAACAAAAACAAAAATTTCCCGAAAATTTCCTTTTAGGGAAATTTTGCAAAAATTGCGAAAATAAGCTAAATTTTTGTACAGTAGCTAGTACATATCAAACATTTTTTTGCTTATTTAAGCTTAAATAAAAATTTTCAAAAAAAAAAATTCTCTTTAGGAAAACTTTGCAAAAAGTACAAAATTAAGTAAAATTTTTATGTCAAAGCAAATACTAAGCATTTTTATACAATTCTAAAAAAATCTAAAAATTTCTCAAAAATTTCCTTTTAGGGAAATTTTGTAAAAATTGTGAAAATAAGCTAAATTTTTGTACAGTAGCTAGTCTGAACCATTTCTTGCGCTTTTAAGCTAAAATAAAAATTTCCCAAAAATTTTATGGAAATTTTGTTTTAAAGCAAGCTGTAAGCAATTTAAAAAAATTTAGAAAAAAAAAAATTCCAAAAAATTTTGCTTAGGTAACATTTTATAAAAAATTCATTTCTTATAAACCATTTTTTGCAAAATTGTGACCAAAAAAAAATTTCCGAGAAATTTACCTTAAGGGAAATTTTCCAAAAAGTTCAAAAATAAGTTTGGTTGTAAGCTAAAAAAATTTTTTTACCATTCTATTTTGAAAACAAGAAAATTTTAGAAAAAAATTTGCAAACTTTTTTGGATAATTTTTCCTTTCTTAATTTTAACTAAAAGTAGGCAATGTAAATGGCTTGTGCCTTATCGCCGCACAAAACAATAAATTCCCTTTTCTGCACACATTTTTTTATTACCCCTGCCTTTACAAACCTTCCTTTGTCCCCTCATTATTACTATTTTTTTGCTGACCAACTTTTCGTTGCTCATTTAAACTTTTTGACACTTTTGCGGCCATTGCTGCGCTTGTGTGTCGGCAAGTGTGTGTGTGCTTCTATGTTGCAGCGTGTTTTTCTTAATTTCGCACAAAAAACTTTTCCACTTTCCTTGGCATTATTTCTTTACGTTTCGTTTTTGATTCTCGTTGCTTTCTTGTTCTCGGTCGACTTAAAATTTATTGAACTTTGACTAATAAGTTGTGGGATTTTGTTGTGTGCGCAATGTTTTAAGGTAATGTCCTTTTTTAACTCACTTCCTCTACACCTCAGCACATTTGCTGACTTTGTAACTTTTGGCTTCTTCTTTTAAAGTTACGAAAATTTAGCTTTTGTGTGCACTTGCAACTATAATATTTATTGTATTGCTTGTCAAATTAAATTTGTTTGCATTTAGTTGAAATTTAATAGCTTGAAAAAGTTGTTTGTGGTATGAAAGTTTGGAGTGTAGAAATGTGGAGTGTAAATGTGCGCCTGTAGGTATGCAAGGTGAATTTCAAAGTCGTTAGAGGTAAACTTGATAAAAATCGTCATGAACTTTGGCAAGTTTATAACAATTTTGGCTATTTTCTGAGTTTAAAAAAATAAAAAAAAATATTATTTTCGAAATTTGCTCGAACTGAAATTTTTTAAAACTGATTTTGTTATAGCTATTTTAATTCTAAACATGTTTATAAGTATTCTTTGTGGAGAACCAAGGTCCTTTTAAAAATTTCCCTTTTGGGAAATTTCTGAAAAAATATATTTTTTTCAAAGATATGTACCCTTTTGCTTTTTTATGCAGAAAAAGTTTATTTCTGCTATTTTTTTATATTTTCCTATTGGGATCTTTTTTTGGGAAATTTTTAGTTTTGCTTCAAATTGTCTAGTCTCATTTAAGAAGCCTTCGATTCTTTAATAGATCTTTTATCTACAAGCATGTTTATAGTGTTTTTTTGTAGCAATCGAAACTCCCCTTCAGAATTTTGCTTTTGGGAAATTTTTCAAACAATTTTTTTTTTTTTCAGTGCGGAACATATTCTTGCTATTTTTATGCAGTGGAAAGCTTATTTCGACATTTTTTCGAACATTTTCTAAGAGGGAAATTTTTTGGGAAATTTTTATTTTTGCCTTAAAGTGTTTGTAACTCATTTGTGTGCCTTTAATTTTGGTTTCTAATGGTCTTAAGACAAGAAAGTGACATTTTTAAAATTTCCTAATAAGGGAAATTTTTGTTAAGCATACATTTTTTTGGAATTTGCAAAAAGCGCTGCATTTTGTGTTACTTCGAACACAGCAAAAGTAAAATGTAAAATTTCCTTCAAAAAGTATTTTTTAATAACAAACAAACTTCTCTTCAGAATTTCCCTTTTGGGAAATTTTTCAAAAGCATTTTTTTTCTCAATGTATAACATTTTTTTACAGTTTTTCTGAAGAGTAAACTTTATTCTAAAATTTTTCTAAAACTTCCCTCTAGGGATTTTTTTTTGCTATAAAGTATCTAATAACTCATGTGTGTGCTTTTATATTTGCTTTCTAATGTTGAGGGAAGAAAGTGATTTTTGAAAATTTCTCAATAAGCTAAATTTTTGTTGTGAGCATAATTTTGTCCAATTTGTAAAAGCTGCTGCATTTTGTATTATTCCCAACATAGCAACAGTAAGATATAAAATTTCATAAAAAGGATTTTTCAATAACAATTACTTCAGAATTTTCGCTTTGGGAAATTTGAAGAAAATATATTTTTTCAATGCAGAGCATTTTCTTGTTGTGTTTGATTATGAAGAAAAGCGCTATTACTGCATTTTTTTTAAATTTGCCAAAGGGTAAATTTTTTGGGAAATTTTTATTTTTGCTTTATAATGTCTACGAACTCCTATGTGTGCTTTTGGTTTTGGGTTTTAATAATTTTTGAAACAAGAAAGTAACATTTTTAGTTTTCCCAAAAGGGAAATTTTTGGGAAAATTTTTATTTTTGCTTTAAAGTATATACGAGCTTCTTTGTGAGCTTTTAGTTTTGGGTTTTAATGGTTTTTGGAGCAAAAAAGTAAGATTTTTAAAATTTCCCATAAGGGAATTTGTTTGGGAAAATTTTATTTTTGCTTTATAATGTCTACGAACTCCTTTGTGTGACTTTAGTTTTGTTTTCTAACGTTTTTAAGACAAGAAATTAAAATTTTTAAAATTTCATAAAAAGGGAATTTTTTTCTTAAACACAAAATTCTGTCTACTTTGCAAAAAGCGCATTATTTTGGGTTATTTTGAGCATAGCAAGAGTAAAATATAAAATTTCCCACTACTGGAAGTTTTTTTTAACCAAATTTTTTTTTGCTGATTCATATACTTTAAGCTAAATAACCATTTTAATTGACCAGGAAATTGTTATAGTTGTACTAAATACAAGCCAACTGTGCACGCGCTACACTCTTCGCACCTCCATCGTTAGTTGCTTACTTGCACATTGAACTCGAACCACAAAAATTATGTATGTTTGTATATGTATCTATATATCTGCCAAACACGCCACAAAAGTCGTTAAAATCCTATACACACCATTTGCATGTCACTGCCACATTAATGCTCGCGCTATACGTTTTGACACTACCCTCATTCCAGTCTCTTAACCTACTCTGCGCGCCAAAAGCATAGGCAGCGCAAGAAAAACCAAACAAAATTGCCTTGGCACAGGAACAATGAACAACCGGCTACGCGTACATAAAATACAGGTGGCACCAAGCAGTCTAGTGCTGCTGCAGCTGCTTCTACCTACGTGAAATAGGAAACAATAAACTGTGGCACAATAGTAATTTGCGCCTAAAAGCTGACTGCACAGCATTTGCAGCAACGGCAACAGCCTTTGGATTTGTAGAATTGTCGGGGCCTCTGTGGCATATCCGCATTTTATTAGCGCTTTAATAATGTGCTCACACACATTTTGCATGCAAACGCACCAACAAAACATATTTTCGTTCAGCGGCAATGCATTTGTCGGCCAGCCAGTCAGCCAGCCACTCATTATACATGTATTGCATAATTTTGTGCTCACGCGATGCCTTTGAATTTGGTGTGTTGCATTTTGCATATGCCTGTGCGGCAGTGGTGCAAGGAATTTGTGGTTTTCATTTGGTCGGTCGGGGTGGTGATGTGAGTGTCAATGAGCTTTTTGTGCGAACCCATTTTTTCACATCGCGAGTCGTTTTCATCGTAACATACTTGCATACTTTTAGGCGCGCATAGGTAATCTATGCTATTTTTGCGTTGCTGTTTGAGCTACTTGTGGTTGGAAAATCATGTGAGTGACCGTGACTGGAATTTATGTGCGCTCAGTGTGATGTTATCTGTTTGCTGTCGTCTTAAACATAGCATACTTTTAGGTGCAAGATTTATATAGGCACAAATCTCTCGAGGGTTTCGCAAGCAAACGCGAATTACTTTGAAATAAATCCCTAACTAAACGTGACGCTGGTGGCTAATGTGTATGATTAGATACCTTTGACCTTTGCCGCCGTTGAGCCGCCATTTTGTTTTTTGTTTGTTTTTCTTCTTTATTCAAACTCGTGCACGGCATGCTTACCAAAGTCTGCTGGCATATTTTTAGCTGTACGCTCACAATAAAAATACACGCAGCTAACCAACACTGTTTTTGAATGGCTCGGTTTAGGACATTCCCATTGGCTAGTGAAAGTGTGTTGTTGCGTTTGTTGTTGTTTTTGCTATTTTTGTTGTTCTTTTTGCTATTGTTGTTGTTGTTGTAGCTGTAAACACAGCAAATGTTCGCAAGTAATTCTCCTATTACTTTTTAACCAACATTTCGCAGCGAGTTAACCTTGAAAAGCAAATGTGACTCGCATTCTATTTGTCTTTTTGTTCATATAGGATAGAGAGAGAGAGAGAGAGAGAGAGAGAGAGGGAGTGAAAGAGGGGCCGGGCGATTGTAAGATCGACGTTTTTAATGGCCAAAGTCGCTATGAAAAGGCACATTGTTTGCTTTCGTTTTGCTCTAGCATGCCTACTATTCATTTTCTCGTTGCGCGCAAACAAATATTCATTATTGAAATAAATTTTTGTGGCAGAAGTGCAGAGTTTTTCAAAGAAATGCCACATGCTGTGTATTGTAATTTTGCGAAAAAGTGCTGAAGGCTCTATAGTGTAAAGCTCCTGCGCACTAGCTGCGCACCATTTTGTATAATTTTAATGCTATTTCCCAAAAAAACCATCGAAAATATATAATTTATTAAAAATTTGCTTAAAATAAAAAATTTCCCAAAAATGTGCCTAAAAGGGAAATTTTCCAAAAGTATTTTTTTTTAGTTTTGGCTTAACAACAAGGCTTTTTAAATGTTATTTTCGCAAAGAAATCTCCAAAAAAAATTTCCCTAAAAGGAAAATTTAAAAAAAATTATTTCTTTCTCGTCTTGATTTGAAGAAAAAAACCTGGTCACTTCAGATTTTCCCCAAACAATAGCGTAAAAAAATTTCCCTAAAGGGAAATTTTCAAAAAGTAATTTTTTACATCATCAATTGGGACAAAAAAAAAATCGCATGAAAACAATTTTTCTTAAAATTTCCTTAAAAGGCAAATTTTCAAAAAGTAATTTTTAGTGTTCAATTGACACCAGAGTTTTCTAATTGATTTTCTTGCAAAAAAATTCGCTTGGAAAAAAATTCCCAAAACTTTCCCTAAAAGGAAAACTTTCAAAAAGTTATTTTTTTAATGGTCAATTGACACCAAAGCTTCCTAATTGAGTTTTTTGTAAAAATATTCGCTTGGAAAAAATTTCCCCAAAAGGTAAATGTTCACCTATCACAAAAATCTGCCTATTGGAAAATTAAAAAAAAAAAAATCCCAAGAATTTCCCTGAACCGGAGTTTTTTTGAAGTTGTATTTTGCATAAATATCAAATTGCGCTCCACAATCAAATAAACACAAAAGCAATATATAAACACCTTTTAACCTGTCACCGCCGAAAGTAATAAATCTTAAGCGTCGGCTGGTGCGTTGTAGTCGCCTAAATCTATGCAAAAGTAAATACTTCATGAAGTTAAAACAAAACAAAAAAGCAAAAATGGAAATAAACCGCGTGTTCTCTTAACTCCTATTTGAAATTAGAAGTAAAAAAGAAAAACATTGCAAAAAATCACTTTTGCACGTTCATCTGCCGCCGCTTTTCTCCATGGACTCCTTCAGCGTTTGGTACGTGCCTAAATGTATGCAAAGCGGAAATTTACATTTTGATTTCGTACGGTTACACGGTACGTTTGGACGCTGGCGCGGCAGGTAAACAGCTTTTTGCGGCTTTACAATTCCCTATTCAATGATATTTTAAAAGTTTCTGCATAAAAAGTAAAAATATTTTTCTAACAAGTGGCAAGTGGTTGCTTGAATTGGGGCATACTTTGCGGCGCAATGCATGTAGCGCTTGCAGACAGGCTGAGAAAAATCACACATGCTGCTGGGTTGGGGAATTCGAGACGTGCAAGTGGCGGCTGTGTCATCGAAATTCGTGGAAATCTTTATAGTTTTACCCACACAGTTTCTGTCTGCTGCTTGTTTTTGGTTTTGCAGCATACTTTTAGTTGCGGAAAAACTTACCTGTACGAGCATGCAGGCGTTTGTTGGTGTATTGGCTGGCAAGCCGTCTGGCTTGTAGCCGCTAACTCATTTAATATTAAATACACTTTTGATAGCATTTTGCAAATATTCCCACATGTCTTTTCAAATATAAAATAACTGTAATAAACATTCGCTGTTGCATATTTTTGGGCTGTAAAGTATTTTAAAGCGGTTTTTGTATATAAAACTGTGGCTAGAGGAGTCTTATGCGGCTATAGAGTGAATTTAGCTTAACATTTTCGTAGTAGCTGCATAAGTACATATGAATATATGTAAACATATAGCAATTAAAAGAAGCACGCTTTTGGGCGCTGAAACCTTTTTAAAGGCAGTTTAAGCCTTATTTGCTTAAAAAAGTTACGCATATCGGCATTACAACCTAAACTTTAGTTATTTCATAAAAAAAAATCAAATTTTTATTATGTAAAAAAAATTCCCTCAAAAGGAAAATTTGCCAAAAGGCAGTTTAAGCCTTATTTGCTTAAAAAAGTTACGTATATTGGCACTGAAACCTAAAATTTAGTTATTTCACAAAAAATAAAATTTTTATTATTTAAAAAAAAATTCCCTCAAAAGGGAAATTTGCCAAAAGTTCATTTTTACTTGTTGTTTTGTTAGAGCACTGCAGTAATTAAATATACAAAAATTTCAGTTAAAAAAAATGTCCCTAAAATTTCCCCAAAAAAGGAAATTTTTCTTTGAAGCGATATTTTGTAGAAATGAAAATAAATTTTATGTAAAGCGCAATTTTCGACCGATTTAATCAAAAATTTCAAAGAAAAAAAAGTTCCCTAAAATTTTCTCAAAAAGTTAACTTTTTCTTTGAAGCGGAATTTTATAAAAATGTACATACATAAATTTTATGAAAAGTTAGATTTTTAGTCACTGTAGGCAAAAGTTTTAACCAAAAAAAAAATTCACTAAAATTTGGCTAAAATTTTTCCAAAAAGGGAAATTTTTTTAAAGCGGTATTTGATCGAAAACAACATAGATTTTACGGAAAGTGGAATTTTCGAACAATTCGAACAGAAAAAAAACTCCCTAAAATTTTCCAAAAAGGAAATTTTAATTCACCGGCCAAAAAGCTCTGAAAAGCATATTAATAGGAATTTTTTCTTTGAAGCAGAAATTTTGCAGAATGAATAAATATTTGTATAACAAACAAAAATTTCGACAAAAATATAAAATTTTTTTAAAATTCTCAAAAAGTGAAATTTTCAAAATATTCATCAAACGCTCAAAACTATTTTCGACCACAATTTAATGATTTTAATACATTTCAAAGTAAACTGCTAAGCCTGTAATGCTTTATCTCGTGTGGCAAAGCCTCTTCGCCTAAAATTATGCAGCTAAATGTGTTTAAAGCATTAAAATAGAATGCTTATCATGAGCATAGTCATTTTTAAAAGTTAGTTAATAATGACAAGCAACAAATATTAGCAAATACCAGCATATTAAACGAAAAATCGCTGCTGTTGCTATTACTTTTAACTACAATGCGTCTAAAATTATGCAACACTCATAAACATAATATAAAATAAATAATCAAAGCAAAAATTATATATACTATAACAATAGCAAACCATACAACACACCTACCCAACTCAATTTACTGGCCTGACAAAGCTGTTGTGCAAATTTCCAGAAATTAACAATATGAGCACACGCACTGCCTATATTTGGGCGCATACGTATACGCCGTCAGCTTAGCCTGCAGCATTATTGTAATATGAGCATAAAATTTATGACTGCTGTTGCCTGAATATGGCTGACCGCGTCCGTAGGCTTGCTAATACCAATACATGCGCAACAAAACAGACTATTAATTTGTCGCCTGAAAGTATGTTATGGCAGTTTTGTGGTCGATTTTTAGTTGTAGTTTGATTATAGGCTTACATAGATTGGCTTAAATAGAGTGGCAAGGTGTGTTATTAAAGCGAAATTCTCAGTGTGTGTGTGTCCTTTTATGTTTGTGTATGTGTGTGTGTGTCCCTTTATCTGTGTTTGTGTCCCTTTAGCTGTGTTTGTGCATGTGTGGTTGGCTACTATGCAACGCCCACTTTCAATTCACATTTTTCTACATATGTATGATGGCATGATGGCTTGTTCATTTAAAGCCCAAAGTGGTCACTGGTATGAACATATCGACGGTTGAGAATAAGATCGCCCTATTTCAAAAATTGTTTCAAAAACGCCCTATTTGATAAATTGTTTCAATAACGTCCTATTTCAGACTTTGCTTCAAGAACGCCCTATTTGAAAAATTATTTCAATAACGTCCTATTTCAGATTTTGCTTCAAAAACGCCCTATTTCAGAGAAAATTCCATATATATTTCTCTGAAATAGGGCGTTTTTGAATAATTGTCTGAAATAGGACGTTATTGAAACAATTTTTCAAATAGGGCGTTCTTGAAGCAAAATCTGAAATAGGACGTTATTCAAACAATTTTTGGAATAGGGCGTTTTTGAAAGAATTTTTGAAATAGGGCGATCTTATTCTCAACCGTCGATATAAAATGTGAATTGTCCCTAACGGCAACATTAAAAACAACAACAAGCAAAGTCATGCAAATAAACTTACAAGTATGAGTGCCACATTGCAACAACAATAACGAGCCTAACAGGCGTTGGCTTAGTTTTACCACTACCATTAGTAGTTGTTGTTATTGCTTTATGTGTCGAACAACGGTCATTATTTAAGTCATGTGACACTTACAACAAATACACACACACACACACACACCCACATCTAACTCATCTGCCTCAACAAGACCACACAAGATCAGAGCAGCAGCTCATCGAGCTTATTGCTTGGCCGGCCACTCGTGCATTATTGGTCACACTTCAAGACCAACTTTGGCAGAGGTGACTTGGGAATCATTTAAATATGTGTATGTGTGTATGTATGTTTGTGTGTTAGCTTGTAATTTTTATTAGATTTGCTTGCTGTGTAAATTATTACCGGCTTTTTATTAGCTTTCACAACAAACAAATGCCTTCAAGTGGTAATTATTGTAGGTAATGATTTGTTTTTGCGAATTGTATGTAGCACACTTTTAGGCGTAGAGAACTGCAAAGCAGCTTATTGAGCGGAAATGTTCGAATTCTACACAAAATTGATTGTATTTGCAGAAAATGAAAATCAAAATTTCACAAGTGCCTAAAAGTATGCAAGCATTGTGAAAACGTCTCAAAATATGCAATCAATATGAATGCTAGTTCGTTCATTGCTGTAACAGCAACAGAAAGCGCAGTATTTCTAAAAAGTTGAAAGCCAAACAAGCTACTGTACAAGCACGCACAAAAGTATGCAATATATTTAATTTATTTTAACTCCTAAAAGTATGCAAAGTATGCAGTGCTTGAAATCTAATAGCTAAACAAAGTTCTGGACCCAAGAAATACAAGCTCGCTTAAAAGTATGCAATGATCTTCATTTCTTAAGCGCCTAAAAATATGCAATTAAAAAACAGACCATATTTATAGCATATACTTACAACAACATGAAATTTAAAGCCCCTCTAGAAATCGACATCTAGCAAAGCCTTAGATTAGCAAAAATTTGAAATCGCCTACAAGTGTGCTATGCTTTATATTTATTTCCTTTTTCGAACTTCTAAAAATCTATTTTAGCTATTTTAACTATTTTAACGAAAATATTTTCACATATTGCGCAATTTTCTAAATTTTAGCAAAAGCATTCTCAAAGGCCTAAAAGTATGCAACGATTGCGCTTGTACACAGCTATTTACAGTTACAACAACAACTAATACGAAGCATTTCTGGGAAATGAAAAAAAGGAACAAAGCACCTTCCACTTGCAAAAAATAAAAAAATAAAACGCCTAAAAATATGCAATATTTTTATTTCTCAAACGCCTTAAAGTGTGCAAGTTATAAGACTGTAATGTTTTGGTCTTTCCAAAAAAAAAAAGGTAAAGCATTAACGGAAAAGGCAGCTAAACAAAGCACCCTGCAGCTTCCAAGTGCACTAGCGTCTAGAAGTATGCAATATTTTTAATGTTTCAATCTCTCAAAAGTATGCATTTAAAAACGTTAATTTTTTTTACTTTTACAACAACAATAAAGTTAAAAATTACCGGACAAAGCCAGCTAAACAATAAAATTTGAACCTAGTAAAAGCAGTAGCACCCAAAAGTATGCAATGTTCCTTCCTTTTTCGCACAACTGACAGCTTGTATAGCTTTATTTAAACGAATTTTTTTTAGCATTTCGACCACCAAACAGGATATTTATGGCAAATTTTCGAAACTTTCGACAATTATTTGTATTCCAACACCGGCACAATTTCCTGTTTGCATGCAATTTCCGGCATTTTGCTGAAAAATATTGTAGGTAGTTGCTAGTCTTTTCTAAATAACAAACAAACAAACACTTACTGCGCCAAAATGGATACAATAAATTTTTCAAATATACATTTTGCTTGGCATATTTTGCTTAGCACATTTTGCTTTGTGTTTGCGATAACAAGTGCGCCTATTGTTAGGCAACACGTTTTTCAAAAGCAGCGCAAAAATGCAATTACAAAAAAAGTAAAAAAAGAATACTAAACAAGAATTCAAAATTGAATCAGAAATTCTTAATAAATTTTTTCTGGGTCATACATAACGAAAACAACAAAAGCAAAACCCTTTTGTGTTTTTGGTTTTTCTGTTTGTATATGAAGCACTTTCAAGCTTTGGTGGCACAGCTGCTTTTATTACGCCGCATGAATTTTCAAAATGTCTCAAAAGTATGCAAATTTAATATGATTTTAATTTGGCTGCAAGCGTTTTACTAAAGTGCTTCTTCCTGTGCCTGCTTGCTTTTGCTTTTGTCTGTTTGCCAACCAACCCTCATGCCACGAATTCAAACACGCTCAGCCCTTCGCCCATTCAGCTATTCATACACTTACTCACCCAATTATTTTGTGTGTACGTAAATGGACCAAAAGATGGTGCTGATTTGCAAATGAAAGACTTCGCTGCAAATTTGTTTTGCTTGGCTGGAGTCCCTTTTATGAACTTCGAAACATATGAATTTATTATGTAAATTTCTTTTACGGGAGGGAAGCTAAACCAATGCATGGATTTAAGAAATAAAAATGTGCGCTTAAGTGGCGGAAAGAAAGTGAAGTGATTGTTTATCGGGTTTGGATTGGGTGGTTGAGAGGAGGATGGAAATCTTTCTCATAGGAAATTTAGAAAAATTCCTATCGGAACATATTTTTTATGCAGAATAATGCTGATGCAAAAAATTTCCCGTAGAAGGAAATAAAAAAATCGTGTTATTTTTTATTAATTTCTCAGAACGTTGTTTTATGAATTTCGCGCTAAAAATACACTTTTCCCAAAAAATTTCCCTTGAGGGAAATTTCCAAAAAATGCCTTTTTCGTATATAATTTTGAAGATAACTGTCGTTTTCGATTTGCCATCACACAAGCGAGGTCGGATCGAACAAAAATGTTTGAATTCATAATGAGTAGTAGCCATACTCGCTAACTGGTCGATAAAAATTTCCCTCTGCTCGCTATCATTCACATATAAATGTGACAGAAGGAAATTTATAACCAGCAGAGAAATTGTGAATCGAAAGCGGCTAACATGTTATTAAGAGTTCTCTTCGCGATAAAAGCTAGTTTTTAAATTTCCCTAAAAATTTCCCTCAAGGCGAAATTTTCAAAAACGTTTTTATTTTTTTAAAGCATAGTTTCATGAGTTTTAGACGTAAAAAAAGAATTGCAAAGATACACCAAAATTTTTATCTCGTAGAGAAATTTTCAAAAATGGAATATTTCATATATACATACATATTTATTTATAAAATTCGAGGGGGATTCACTAAAAAATAACTTTTTTTTATAAAAAAAATTCTTATCAGACCATGTTTTTTATGTAAAACAATGCTTATTCAAAAAAAAAAATTCCAGAAGAAGGAAATTTAAAAGATAGTTTTTCATAAATTTCTCAGAACATTGTTTTCTTAATTTCACGCTAAAAATACACTTTTTGAAAAATTTCCCAAAAATTTGCTTGAGGGAAATTTTCCAAAGGCGCCTTTTTCGTATATAATTTCAAAGGGAACGTGTTATTATGTATTCTCTGATTGAAAAAGCTATTTTTGTAAATTTCCCAAAAATTTTCCTTGAAGGGAATTTTTTGGGAAATTTTTGAAAAAGTGTATTTTTAGAGTGTAAACGTTTTTTGATATTTTTTTAAATAGAAGTATGTTTTTATGAGCTTTAGTTGTAAAAAAACCTAATCGCAAAATTTCGCCAAAAATTTCCATTGAAAGGAAATTTTAAAAAACCTATTTTTTCATCTATTTTTTTTTTTATAAAAGCATAGAGATGAATTTTAAGCTTCAAAACAGCCTATTTTTTATGAATTATACGCTTAAAAAAACTATTCAACAAATTTACCAAAAAAATTCCCTTCGAGGGAAATTTCCAAAAACGGGGTTTTCGTATATAATTTTGAAGAGCATATGTTATTAAGAGTTCTTTGCTTGATAAAAACTTTAAAAAATTTTTTAAAATTTCCGACGAATTGCAAAATTTCCCAAAAAATTTCCCCAAAAGAAAATTTTCAAAAACTGTGTTTTTTTTTATATTTATTCCCAAAAGCATGGATTTATGAGTTCTGAGCTAGAATTTTTTAATTTCCCTAAAGAGAAATTTTTTGTAAATATTGACAATGAACATTTTACTTGAAAGAAATGTTTACATATTTTTTTATGAATTTGGTTAAAAAGAGGATTCCTACAAGTCATGTTTCTAAGTGGCGTAAATAAGTTTAAATAATTTTCCTTTCTCTTTTGCTTCGGTGGTGGGGGAGAAGAAAATGTGGCTGGAAAATGGAAGGGTAAAATCCAATTTCTAAGGTGAAAGGTGGATATGCTAAAAAGATAACGGGGATGAGAGGTTGTGAATACCAATGCAAATGAGATAAGGCTTTGAAAAGGCATAATGTAAAAGGGGTTAACTGAAGAGGTGATTGGGACACATTGATTTGTTTGGAGAGTATATGAAATATTTATTGACTAAACAAGGAAATATAATAATAAAAAAAAAAAATAAATAAACAAACACCAAAAACATAAAACATCAAGAGAAATCATTAAAAAAACAAAATATTGATTTTAAATTTTTTTCTTTTCGTTACAGGTGAGTTGCATGCTTTTATAAAGAATCGTTGGAGAGAGTACAATAAGGCTTTTATTGTAAGTCTAAAAAAGTGCTTTTGGTATGTATAAGTAGTTTCATAAATTATCTTAACATTTCTTTGAAAAGCGTTGCCACTTTTTTAAATTTTTTTCGCTTAAATTTGAAAGATACATAAGAAATGAAACATAATAATATGTATAAAAAATTTAAGACTTTAAGAAGGCGTACAATATAAAAAAAATACTTTTTGTGGTGTTGCCACCTAATTCAAATTTTTAAAGTGCGTAAAAATGATAAAATGAATGAGCTATTACAGCATGGCTATCAAACAAAGTCGTCTAAAGAAAACGCATTGACGAATGTATTTTTTTGTGCAGTGTTGCCACCTGTATGAAAATTTTAAATTGAAAAAATGTGATAAACTAAGCAATATTGGTATCAAATTAAAGAGCTTGCAGCAAGCAAACCAAATAGAACAATGCGAAAATTCAATAAAATGCACTAACAAAGATTTGCACTAGTAAAATCGATATTTCGGCTGAGTGTTATCACCTAAATGAAAATTTTTCACTTAAAATAAATTTGACAAATTTGATTGACGTTATAACACAAACTGAATTAAATTGCTCTAGTTTTCTATTTTCAACATACACACTTGCTTAAAAAAAATACTTTAAGCGCATTAAAGTATGCTAGAATTTATGAAATACCAATAGCATAAAAAGCAGCAACCTACAAGCAAGTACGAGTCGCCTTGTGAGAAAAGAAGCTTTTTTTTGTATTAAAATAACCGCAAAGCGTAAATCTAATCAACTCCTTGCTGCTGCTTGTTTTTGTGTTATGTGTGTGTGTGTGTGTAATGTTCTGCTTGACTTGATTCAATACACACATTCGCTGCCTTGCCTAAGTGCTTGGCGGCGTCTTGGCGCTGCTGTGTGCTGCCCTTTTAAGCAAGTTTTTCATGCTCATTGTTGCTTTCAGCACTTCAGCCAAAATTAGGTAGCATTCACACACATCAGCGCCTTAGAGATTGGTATATATAAGGAACAACATACCGTTACCATCCACACACACATGTTAGTCGTAAAGGAAGTCAATCGAAATGCTTGAAAACCAGCGAAAAAGTCAACAAGCCGCCAATGCGAACAAACATATTTTTTTGCCAAGCAGCTTTTGTGTTTTACTAACATTTTATTTTATTTTTGCTTTACTTTTTTTTTTGCTAAAAAGTTGCGCTAAGAAAAAATGCAGTTTACTTTGTTTGGTTGGTAAGCATGGGTTAAAGCAATACTAGTTAGCGGTTGATGGCTGTGAAGTGGCCAATAGGGAATGAAAGGATATTAGTGAAAGAGTAGAAGTAAAGAGTAGGAGTAGCGCCTTGCTTGTCTAAAAGTTTAATAAATAGTGAAAAAGGCATATTTGTTTTAGGGTTAAATTTCAGAGCTGAGCTTTGGTTGGTGTCTAGGCTTATAAATGTTTTGAAGCTAATTACATTGGGCGCACAAATCTTTCACGATGTAAAAATTAATCTGAAGAGTAAGTGTTAACTGAATCATTGACCTTAAAATGTTAAAAGAAAAACGTAGATTCATGTTATTTTAAAGTTTTCAGAAACATTTCTAGTATTGGGTTGATGTCTTGGCTAACACAAGACTCGTAACTATCTATGTAATGCAATAGAAATCTCTCGGAAATCTTTCAGAGAACAAAATAAAAATATTTATAAAGCACATTCATGTATATAAAGCACATTCAGTGCTGCTTTAGAGACCATGAAGGAAGCAAAGAGTCGCATTTGATTTAAAACTAAGGCTATTTTCTAAGCTTTGGTTGGTGTCTAGGCTTATAATACAAATTTATCTGACGAGAGAGTGTTAACTGAATCATTGACTTTAAAACGCCTAAAGAAAAGCGTAGTCATGCAATTATAAGTTTTTAGAAAAATTTGCGTATTTTCTGGGTTGATGTCTTGGCTAACACAAGGCTTGTAACTATCTATGTAATGCAATAGAAATCTCTCGCAAATCTTTCAGAGAACAAAATAACAATATGCTTTATATATCAGTGCTGCTTTCGAGACCATGAAAGAAGCAAAGTGTCGCATTTGATTTTAAACTAAGGCTATTTTCTAAGCTTTGGTTGGTGTCCCTGCTTTGCAATGCTTCGAAGCTAATTTTACTCAACATAGAAATATTATGGATGAAAAAAATTAATGTGTTAGCTAACTCACTGTTAACTAAACTCAGACAAAAAAATTAAATAATAAAAAATAAATAAAAAAGATATATATATACTGGCTCTATGCGAGCTTTGGTTATAGTCTTGGCTTACGGTTGGTTTGTGAATAATTTTATTCGACACAAAAGTCAGCATTGCTAAGGTTTGGCATGGCTTTTGGTATACAATAGGAAAAGAAATCATGGGTTTGTATGTAGATTATGAAGAGAAATAAAGCTTTGCTTTTGATTGATTTGAAACTTTGCTACACTAGGTAGACGTTCCATGCCAAAGTTAGACTTCAAGCAAGAAAGAAATAAAGCTTTGCTTGAGATCGGTTTGGAACTTCGCTATAAGTAGACATTCCGTGCCAAGTTTAGTCTCCAAGCCAAAAAGAAAAAGATTTGCTTGATAATGACATACCGTGCCAAGATAAGACTTAAAGGCAATCAAAGGCGAACAAACGTATTAAAAGCCTGAAGAATATAAATTAGAGAGTGTGCACCTGCGGCTCTCATTAGCATATAAGGTCTCAGTAGAGAGATGAGATGCCCCTATCTAACGTCAATTCTATTCAACACGATTTGTAGGTGGTCTGAAATCATTTGGGCATTACATTTTAGTAATACCAAGCAGGCTAACACTAAGACGACGCTCAAGGGCTACCAAAAAGGGGGCAGGAGAAAGGAGAGAGAGAAACAGGATATAGACATAGGCCCGGTTTCACCAACGTGGGGCTAACTTACTTTTGGGTTTCACCAAATAGTCTAATGCCGTTTTCGTTTCTGGAAAAAATTTTGCCCTACTTGATTTTCTTAGCCATCTTGTAAGCTTGTGTGATAATTTCAGCGAATATTGACCTCTAGCTAAGTCAGAGGGCATCATTATCTACAAAACCCAGGATTTAAAACGAAGACTGGTTACGTAATTTTATAATTGAAATATTAAAGGGTAACATTTTATGCCAGAATCGAAAACGCCATAAGAAAATAGTTTTGCAACCAACCTTTTATGGCAAATACTGGGTTTTTCGTTGTTTTGGTTGCTGTATTTGCTCATTTTTTGTCATATTCAATCTTTTGGTTGTTGAATTCGCTAAAGCGACTCAAGTTTTTAGTTTCGTTTTAGTCAAGACAAAAGCTGACTAACTTGAGACTTAGCTTAGTTGCTGGTGCTGGTGAAACTGAAAACGTAAAAAAATCGGCTTAACTAAGTTGAGACCGGTTGGTGAAACCGGGCCATAGAGCCCCGTGTACTGATCACTCCTAAGGCTAGCGGCAGATGGAGCTAGGCGTCGAGGCGTGAGCACGGCTGACAGGTCGAAGTCACGGGTGGTGACCACCTACAAGGCGAAGAGTAAGAAGCAGGATAAAGGTATAGGTCGGAGATAGGTAGGCTATAAGTCATGGCTAAGTAGTCTATGCTACTAGAGTATTAAGCGCACATTGAAGAATTGTATACAGATCTAAATTACGCAGACAGAAGGTCTTTTATTTTGTAAGGCAACCCATCGGCCGAATATACTTTGGCTATAGACCCGGAAGAGCGGGGTTCGTTACAGATCTCTTCGAACAATTCGTAGCACTGCAATTTTTTTTCCGCTTGCCTTCATTTCGCAAATTTTTAAACGACATTATTGCCACACATCATGCCGCAACAAAGTTGCAAAAAATAATGAATGAAATGCCGTCGGCTGTTAAATGATTTTTCCTTTGCTTGTTCTTTTTTTGTTGCTTTCTCTTACACCAAGCATATTTTACTAGTTTTGCGCTCGCTCTTTACACAACTTCTTTGTTTTATTGTTTTTCATTTTGGTTTTTAGAAAATGTTTCCTTTTTGGGGTTTTCTCGCTTCTTGTGTGCCAAATTGCCAACAGTCAAAAGGCGCAATTCAACCGCAAAGTGCATGTTTTTCATAGAGAAGAGCTGCAAAAAATGTCTTTTACCTCACTCCACTAACATTACATTGCTTGCCACTTGCCCTTTGGTATTGATAGTTATTTCTTTCCGTATGTGCGTTCGCTTCTCATCATCATTGCAACAAAATTGCATGTTGTGTGCTTAACGCGCTGTTTGTGTTGAGCAAACACAATTTTCGAGGCGTTTTCGACATTTTAGAGTAACGATAAGAGTTGAATGGCTGTGCTGTGATAGCATACATTTAGGGTTGTGGTGTGTGTGTGTGCAGTTAGTTGCCTATTTTTTCTACCTTTTTCCTTACATTTGGTCTTCCTCTTCCACTTGCTCTTCTTCTTCATCGCCTGCTCTTACGAGAAAATCGTTTACTTTTTGCCGCCACAATTCATGTCGCTTCAATAGTACTATGTGCACTTTAGTAGCGCTTGTGACAAGCCTCGTCTACGCCGCCTAGCCTAATTGTATGCAATATAAAACGTGTGCTCGCATACCGCAAGCGGCAAGCATGAGGCTCACATTTAAGTGGCATTGTAGTAAATGTTGGCAGGAAATTGTGTTTACATTTTTCGCTATTAATTGTTAAAAAGCTAAGAGCCCGTAGGCAATGCACATACATATGTAATACATTGATTTTAAAAGCATACTTTCTGGCTGACGATGTTGATTGAAAGACTGTGAGTGTATAAAAAGGCTGTGTGTGTGCTTGTGTGCAGCCAAATATTTGCTTATTGAAATTTGTTACACTTTTTTACGTCTCGCTGAGCTTATATCAATATATTTTCAGAAATTCAAGTGTATACTTTTGGGCGCTAATTTAATTTATAGTGTGTACCTACTTTGGTTTGCTAAGGTTGAAATGTGCGCTCTAACTTGACAAGCACCATTTTAGTTTGCTGAAGCTGTGCACTGCTTAACGAAAGAAATGTAAAACAATTTGTAGCATACTTTGAGGCGCTCTTGCGTTTCGAACGAGCTGAGCTCTTAAATAAAAGACAAAGTGGCGTTTTCTGTAAAATGGGAGGAAAAACTAGTTTGCTATCAGTTGCATTCCAAATCGTTTATAATAATTAGCATTTAATAACACTTGCAGCATACTTTTAAGCGCTGAAGTTATCAAACGGAAATTTTTCTCTAATTAATACTAAGACGTAAGATTATTAAACATTTAGGTACTTATTAACGTGCGATTTTTCACCAAATATGCTTCATGTGATTTTTGACCGTTAACAATTCATAAAACGCAGCATACTTTTAGGCGTTACAGTTGTCAAAAATCTATTTTCGTTACATTTTTTGTGAGCATATAAAACATTTTGATATTTGTAGTGCAATATGTCACTAAATATGCTCCATCTAATTCCTAAGCAACAAAAAATAACAAAACGAAGCATACTTTTAGGCGCTGTATATGTGAAATGCGAAGTTTTGTATATAATGCCTAACTTGAGCGAAATCTATGCATATATTCTGCTTCTAAAGCGTTTGCAACTTATCACTGGCATCGCTTATATTGTATCAAAGAACCAGTTGCATACTTTTAGGCTACCGATGCTTTGAAAACTAGTTTTAATCATATTTTCTTAATATGCAAGTCACGCCAAAACTTTTTTGATAGTTGTCAATAGCTAAAAATAATTTTAAGCCCAGTCGAATGCATAATACAGTTTGTTTGGCATGCTTTTAGGCGCAAGCTTGTGCTTTTGTGTCTTCATAAGAGTATATAAAATATTTTACTTGAATTTTCCGCAAATTAATTTAAAATGTCGTTGTATTTCGTTGCAAATTTAATTAAAATAACGCTTTTTGCCATTCCATTGCATACTTTCAGTTGCTTAAGCATTTACTTTAATGTTTAACGCGCCTAAAAGTATGCAATAAACAAAAATTTTATTGAAGTTTTTTAAAGCCAAGCAGCTTTAATTTACACAGCAGTTCCAGCAACTGCTCTGTTGGTTTCACACATAATTCTCTTCTTTTATTTATTTCATACACTCACACACCCACACACCCATACACATACATATGTGCATTGTATTAAATATATGTATGTATTGCTCTCTTTTGTACACTTACTCTATTTACACATGCCCAAATAGCAAATTTGTCTGCGGTAACGAGTCGTTTGCTTATTAACCAAGTCCTTTGTGTATTTCCGCATACCTTTCAACGCAATTTTGGCTGGCTCCTCATGGCGTAATCCTTGCCGATTCGACATTTGTGTGCTTACACTTTTTCTTCTTCCTCGTATACTACTCCTACTTCTTTTTCTTCTTTTCATCCTCCTTTCATTTTCTTTCATTCTTGCATCCTGTGTACTTTTACTTATATATTTTTTTTAATCGTTGACAATTTCCCTATGGCCGTATAATTCTTTTCCGCATTTGCTTTTTTCGTTGACAATTTTTTTTCTCGCTGGCTGAAGCTGCACAGAAATCGCACGAAGAAAAAGCTAGAGCAATGCCTTTTACCTTCAGTGAAATTTAAGAAAATTTTTTTGAAAGTTGCACGAATGTGTCTTAAGCTCAAAATTTTAATTCACAAAGCGATATATTTGGGAAAATTTTTAAAATTTGCCGGAAACTTAAAATCTATGATTTACAAGAAATTACATACCCCTGGAGGTTTTAGGAAAAATTTTGTAAAAGGGAAATTCAATGTAATTTTTTAAGAGTGACCCAAACATGCCAAAAAGTGAAAATCTTTATATATTACAAAAAAATAGGTATTGCCGGAGGTTTTCAAAAAAATTTCCTAAAGGGGAATTTTTTTATAAAGTTGTCTAAATATTCCTAAAACTCAAAATCTATGAATTACAAGAAATTACATATGTACTCCCGGCGGTTTTTGGAAAAATTTCCTAAAAAGGAAATTGTGGGGAAAATGTTTAAAAGCTGCCAAGATATGCCCAAAGAGCAAACTCTTTAAATTACAAGAAATTCTGTACTTCCGGAGGCGTTCAGAAAAATTTCCCTAGGATTCTAAAAAAAATAGGGAATTTTTTTATAAAGTTGTCTAAATATTCCTAGAATTCAAAATCTATGAATTACAAGGAATTGTGTACTCCTGGAGGTTTTTGGAAAAATTTCCCAAAAAGCAAATTTTGGAGTAAATGTTTAAAAGCTGCCAAAACTTGCCCAAAGGCCAAAATCTTTAAATTACAAGAAATTCTGTACTTCCGGAGGCGTTCAGAAAAATTTCCCTAAAAGGCAAATTTTAGGGAAATTTTTCGAAAGTTGTTTAAATATATTTCAAGCTCAAAATCTATTAATTATAAGAAATTATGTAACCTAGGAGGTTTATAAGAAAATTTCCCAAAAGGGAAAAGAGAAATTTTTGGGGAAAATTTTTAAAAGTTGCGCAAATATGTCTAAATTATCAAATCTATAATCTATAAAAAATTATGTATCCCTGGAGGATTTTAGAAAAATTTCCCAAAAATTGCCAAAAGCGAAATTTTAGGGAAATTTTTTCAAAAGTTGCCCAAATATGCCTAGAGGTAAAAATATATAAATTACATGAAATTATGCACTCCCGGTGGTTTTCAAAAAAAACCCAAAAAGAGAAATCGTATGCTAGACGACCGAGCACCTATCTACCCAGTACTTATATTGTACACATGCCGCCATCATTGAAAAAATTGCGCAATCAAAAAAGTTATAAACTAGCCACATCAGCACAATTTTCACACATACACACAAACACACAAAACGTCTAAAAGGCATGTGCCTATTTGCTGCTGCCATTTAGATAAAACATTGTAAACACCGCCAGGCCCCTATTTACTCAGTTGAAAAAAGGTAAAATATAAAAAAAAACAACGCAATTGCTAAGTAAACAAATTCCAAAATGCGAAAGCGCTTTTCACACAAAATATGCATACATTCAAATAATTTACATGCATGCCAGAAGCGCATAGTACCGCACACACATATGCATGCGCCTAAAACTCTGCAGTGTCAGCTAAGCGCTAAACCACTTTTTGGTATAAGGCACTTGTGCAAACGCCGCCATAGCCGCATTTTCAACTGCAGCTAAATATGTATTTGCCACAAACGAAACGAGGCGGCTTGACCAACAACAGCAGCATCAATATCAACAGTCAGCTATGTAGCCAGCTAGCTTAGCAAGTCATATGCGGTTGAACATGCTTTTAGGCGCAGCGTTGGTGGTGTTCATGCAAAATGCCCGCATACATTCATTGTGTATTGTCTGGGTCAGGACTTTTGTTTGTGGCTAAAAATTGTAGGTATATGCTCTATGTATGCTATGTCATGTGCATATGCAATTTGCTTCGATTTTCGGTTTTGAATTTTTGTAATGGATTTGCCTAAAAGCTGGCGCACCTAAAAGTAGGTTCAAGCAACGCAGTGCTTGCTTGCTTTTTCCGGTGTGCATGTTTGCACATGTCATTTTGCTATTGCATGCCTTGTGGCCGCTGTGGTGCAGTGGGTAGAGTGCTCGCCTGCTATGCCAGAGGTCTCGGGTTCAAACCACGGTCCGAGCCAAACAAATTTTTCTAATTAGTAAAAATCCAATTATTGGGTTTTTTAAGAGCAGCGGTCACCTCTCGGCAGTGGGCGGCATACCCTCCGAGAGTATTTCTGCTATGAAAAAGCTTCTCACAAAAAATGCATTCGCCGTTCGGAGCCGGCATAAAACTGTAGGTCCACCCAATTAGTAGGAAAAACAAAAAGGAGCACACCTCGAATTGGGAGAGAAGCTCGGCCATAAAAAAACTCGTCAGAGTTATAATAGCGCCATTGTATTATTATTATGCCTTGTTAAATAGCGAACTGCGTAGTGCTTTTGTTTGCTGGCAAATGTCAAATTTGTTGGTGAATGTGGATATTTAAAAAAAAAGAGTTTGCATGCCTGAAAGTATGCAGTGCTATTTTTAAGTAAAATATGTAGATGACACTGTGGCAAAAATGAAAATAAAATTTTAAATATTTAATTTTTTTACAATCTATTTTTATCGAACATAGATATGTACAATGTACATATATATACCGTTTATTTGTTATCGAAAAATATTAATAATTTTTTTTTTTATTATTGATTGTTTTCATTGAGAATACATAGGTGGATCGACTACTCTTTAATTAATTATTTTTCTAAACATGGATTAATTTTTTCGAAAGTATGTATGTAGATCGATTAATATCTATCGAAAAATATCGATTACTTTTCTCTGCCATCAATTACATTTATCGCAAATATTTACTCCGATTATTATTTATCGAAAAATATCGATTATTTTTTTCTACCATCAATTACGTTTATCGCAAATATGTACATCGATTATTATATATCGGAAAATATCGATATTTTTTCTTAGTTGTCGATTAGTTTTATCGAAAATATATACATCAATTAATATCTATTGGAAAATATTGATTATTTTCCTAAATTATAGATCTTTATTAATCGAAAACTATCGATTAATCTTTCTAAACTATCGATTATTTTTATAGAAAGGAAATATGTATATCGACTCATATCAGTTGTTGAAAAAGATCGATTTTTTTCTAAATTATTGGTTAATATTTGCCAAAAAGCAGCTGTAGGAGAGCTTAATAATTTTCGCCTAAAAGTATGCAATACATTATGCAATGCATAACAACGATTTCCAAAAAAATGAAAAATGTAAAACTAAAAATAAACTTTTGTCAAAAAGGTTTGAATAATTAAAATGCTCCCTTGTTGTGTCAGCTACAGTTGACAGGCGACTAAAAGCGACAAACAAACAAACATGCCAAGGCGGGAATGATGTAAGCAGAAATGAGTAAAATATACTCGTATTACATAAAAAGCACTTAAAGTGATTTTGTTGTTAACGTGCCTCGCAGGCACTCACTAACTAATTCTGCTTCTGCTCTGCTCATCAAAAATTCCCAATTACCAACATAATTTTTCACTGCCAGCTGAGTTATTGGGCATGTACGAAAGTGTGTACTAGACGTTGAATCCCACTGGCTTTGCTGCAGTCTTATAGGCGAATTCCGTAACTCCGTCTCATCTCAAGTCACAAAATTTGAGATTTGAGACATGAGATATTTTTAGTGACTTGAGCCATTTTTGGTATTCTGTAAGCCACAGTCACTAAAAATTTCACCAAAGACTGTGGTGAAAATGTACTGAGACTGTTTGAGATAACAAAATAATTTAACGAATACTCACTAATCGATTACATACGAAAATAGGTTTTGGAAATGAATTTATGAGCAATATATTGCATTAAAAAAATAAAGCGTATCATTACTACTTATCACTTATAAAAATAGTTATGAATATAATGTTTTATGAGTATTTTATCTGAACCGATTCGCAAAAAAGTCATGTAACGTAAAACATTGAAATATCGATAAATATCGTATCAAATCACTATTTACACTTGATCGAAATGGCGGAAAGAAGTAAGTTAGCAAAACCAGCAAAATTTTATTACCTTGCTGATTTCATACAAATAAACTTGTTTTATTACAGAAAATAGCAAGCGAACAAGCAAAGAGCAAACAAATTGTAAGTTTTTATAAATTTTGACGCTTTATTTAGTTCACCTCAATGTTTTGTTTATTTTGTGACCTCCTCGCCACCAGGTCACTAATTAGTGACGTATTTTTTGAGACTTGAGACGTGAGCTCGCTTACAGAATACCAAATTGTCTCAAAATCAATCTCACCACGAAAAAGTCTCCAAAATTCTCTATTAGTGACTTGAGACAGCTTACAGAATACTAGTATTAGCCTTACTTGCTTTTCATTTTGTTGCTTAAACGCACCTGCGACTGATGTGGAAGCTGCCTTTGCCTACAAATATTTCATTGTCATTCATTTTGTTGTTCGAGAAACTTGAAAATCATGAAAATCAAGCTACTCAAAATATGGCGCCTAAAAGTAGGCTATAAAATTTTAGGTTGTTGCAAAACTGTCAACTGCTGCGAATTCGCATCAGCTTGTCGCTACATAAAATTTCAATTGTGAGCGTTTGATGCATTTTGAACGCTTGATGAATTTTGAACACTTGATGAATTTTTCTTGTTTGAAAGTGTCGTTAATATGTTGCATATTTAGTGGCGCTTTTTCTTATTTTTTTATGTGCATATTTGCAGTAAAAGTGGTGCGTTACAAGGAATTTGTTTGATGAGAATTTGTGCGTAAGCTATATTACTCTGTTTACTGTTGTTTTGGCAGCAATTGTGATGTGTTTGGTTTGAAAATATTTGCATGCTTTTAGGCGCTTAATGAAATTTTAAGCTTAGAAATAATTTATAGACTGCTTTTGTCCATAATAAGTATTGAGATAAAAAAATTGTTGCTGAAATTTAAAATTTGCCGAAATGTTGTATACTTTTAGGCATTTCTACTAGCATAAAACTCTCAAATATATGTTTTTGTTTGCAATTTAAATACAACTAAACTTAATTAACTTATGTGCTGCTTTCGCATAAGCTGTAAATAGGAGCAACTAGAAAAACGTTCGCCACTGCTGAATAATAAAAGTGAAAATAAAATTTTGGCGCATAAAAGTATGCAACATTTTTGTGTCTTATGTATTGTAAGCGCACAGATTGCGTAGAATGTGGAGGGAAATAAAGTAACAATGTTGAGGCTAAATAGAAAAGCAAAAGTTTTATAGTAAAAGTGCTTTTGTTGACTTGTTTTGAGCCTTATGGAGAAGGGAATGGCTGCTGAAGACCCCTTTTCGACAGGCTCCTTTCTTTACTGCAGCCACTTTTAAATTTGCTAACAATTTTTGGCCATTGTTCTTTCCACCCAATTCTTGATTATACTTTCACGCTGCCTGCCAACTGCAGATAAACACTTAAAACTGCCTTTTCTCCATAGTAAATTAAATGCAACATATTTTCAGGCACAATACTTTTCTCACATAACAGCACCACAAACACGCTAGGCCGGCTGTTCGCTTGAGATAAAACAATTTCAAGTTGCGCCACAACAAATCGACGCATAAATCTTTGTTATGCTATAAATACAGCATCGTTATTCGGCTGGCTGGGCTGCCGTCATTATTGTATTAAATCACAGCCAACTTTTAGGCGCACAGCTGCTAATATTTGTTTGTTATCGCTGAGCGCAAAGCACAACCAACAAAGGCTGAGGGGCAATGTCACCTACACTTTATGCCTCGCGCTTTGTTGAGCTTGTGGCGATGCTAAGATCATTAGCCTTTGCGCGACGCCAGAAAGTATACTATGACGTTACGTAGTGCGTTGAAGTGCCGTTGCAGGAATTATACAGAGTAATTAAAGGCTTTACAAAAGAAAATTAACACTGCATAGCGAAACGTTTAATTTATGATAGCGTAAATCTATAAATTTTTTGTTTATGCGGCCAAAAAGTATGCAGCGATTGCGTTGTAATTGAAGCTGTCTGATAATAAAAGTGAAAAAGTAGTTTTTCGGTACTCAGCAGTTGACAAAGAATCAGAAAATGCTTTTTTGCTTCAGTTTTTATTGAATTTTCAAAAAGAAATGTTGCATACTTTTAGGCAAAACTGCTGAAACGTCACCTATAATAAACATTTAGCATTTAATTGCCTATTTCGTAACAAACATGATGCATAGATTCCTCAATAATTGTTCCCGCATAATATTAAAACATGCAATGTTGCATAGCTTTAGGGGGTCCAATGCTTAACGCGTGAAAGGTTCAATAAATTATGAAAAAAGTATATTTTAGTACTCAATGCCTCCCAAGAATGGAGATAGGCATGGTTTTTTCATTTCAAAATTATTTGTCGAAATTAAATGTTGCATATTTTTAGGAAAACTGCTTAAAAATGCTTTATTCGACATTTTGCACACACAGTCACTTATGTAACGCATTTAGTGACGAAAATTACCCATTGACTGCTAAATAATTGTTGCTGCATACTGTTAAAACATAAAATGTTGCATAACCTTAGGCGCTATAATGCTTAACGCATTAATGTATAGAAGAAAATGAAGAAAAACATATTTCTGCACTTAAAACCTTCCAATAAAGTAGACAGACACTGCCGTTTCATTTAAAAATTTTGTTCCTAAGTTAAGTGTTGCATACTTTTAGGCCAAAGTGTTCAAAACCTGCTCAAAAGCTATTGAACTCTATTCAAATTTGCTACTCAGTAAAATACATTAAACATTGCACAGTAATTGTTCACTCCCACAATGTTTTTACATAAAATGTAGCACACTTTTAGGCGCTCTAATGCTCCCTAAAGCGAAAAAAGTACGCCTCTGTCATTTGCCAAAGCAGTACACCCATAAATAATTATAAAAAAATAAAAGCCTAAACCACTAATTGTGTGCCCAATGCCAGACCACACAAACGTTTTTTTGTTTGTGCGTCTATAATGCGGCAGTACTATTTCAAATTTCATTTACGCTAATATCTGGACAAATAAGTTGTAAGTGAATGTTAATGTGGCAGCTATACATTGCCCTGTAGTGGGAGTGTGCTTTGATCAGCCAAAATCTAACCCAACCAAACAGCCAAGTGCCCAGCACCAAAACGCCCAACCAAACTCAGGCAAACCACACTCCGACATCAGCTAATTAATGTTATCACTAAGCATGCATCATTTGGCAATTGTTATCGATAAATTTTATTACCGTACATGCAGAAAGATACCGTTACAACAACAACAACAACAGAAACAATGTTAAAGCACATTTACCAAACTCAAACCCATGTTCTTGCCTACTTTTGGGCGCTGCCATGTGAACTGTGTCCATAAGTTTTTATTTAATTTATGAGACAAAATGTTCATAATGAAAATAGGCAAGCACACAAAATGGGCACGTACACCCAGCTATAGTTGTATTGTGAAATCACGTAGACAAATAAAGCTGGTGGACTGGCCACCCATACAATTGAGTGTAGAAAGTGAAGAGGGGGTTGGAGCAGGAAGTGTAGGAAGCGCTATTGTCAGCATTTGACATATTGCCTTCATGTAAATAAATCAAGCGCATTGCTATTGATAGGTGTGATAAAGTGTATAGAGAGATGTGGTTGATGTGCGAGGGCGTTACGGTAGTCAGAGAAGAAGTAGAGTGTTTTTAGGCGCATGGCATATTGTTTTTCGAGGCGCTAAAGTTAGTTAGAATATTGAAGGCAACACAATTTGCTGTTGAAAGTATTATATGCTTGCTTTGGTGTATAAAATATGGCATTACTGCTTTAGTAAATTAGTGTTAATACTATGAAGAAGGCCATTATGGCGCCAAAAAGTAGGCTATATAATATTTAAACTTATCTTTGCGGTCATTAATTGTAGTTATGAAGTAAAAGAAACTTCATTTTGCAATATTAAAGCAAATTTGGCATTATCTGTGCCAAATACAGCGAAAAGGTTATATTTATTAAACTCTATTAACGCTTCAAAGTAGGCTACGTATCATTTAAGCTTGATTCTGCATACCCAACTTGTGATTGTGAAGTAAAAGAAATTTAGTTTTTGCAGTAATAAAGCAAATTTTGCGTTATCTGTGTGCCAAACAGAGTGATAAGCCTACATTTATTAATTTCTATTAGCGCCCTAAAGTGGGCAACGTATTATTTAAGCTTGACTCTGCGCTGACAACTTGTAATTATGCGATAAAAAAACTACGTTTCAGCAATATTGAAGCAAATTTGGCTTTCACTGTGCTCAAACAGGCTGTGGCAAGGCTATATTTATTAAATTTCTGTTAACGCCTTAATGTAGGCTACTAAATTTTTTTTTTTTACGCAAATAAAGATTTTTTTTGAAAATTTTGGTTTGAATTTGCATTTTAATGTCGCAAATTTAATTAGTTGCGTGCTAGCATTTTAAATTTTGTGTCTAGCATGCTTGAGTGCCTTAAAGTATGCAACTAAAATGGAAAATTCCTTTTTTAATGAGTTTTTCACGCATTTTGCTAATTCTTTAGTTCGCTTACAGCTTTTTAATATGCAATTTCGAAATAGCGGAACATAAAAAATGTTTTTTAAGCAACATTAACTCCTAAACTTGAGGTATTAACAATTTTTGTGTACTTTGTTAATAATCCAACTTCCAAAAGCTTTTTTTATATTTTATGCTAATTATGGGTGTTGCACTTGAGATCCCGGATGTACAAACGTTGAACATGCCAGGTGAAGTAAGTAAGCGATAAAATATATAGATACCAAATCCAAGTTCAGTTCACTTAAGCAACGCTAAGTAATTTAATGATGCCTCGCATGTTCACACTTTTCCTGTGCTGTTTTTGCCTTTTACCTTGCTTTTTAGTGCATTTTAATTTTCCGTTGTGCCAAAGGCAAAAAGTCGCCTACTAAATTGCTGGAACAAAGTTAAAAGCAAAAGCAAAACATGAGAAGTGTAGTACATAAAACGTATAAGCTTAGTGATATTGCATACTTACAGGCGCATCAGCGTAACTTGCGCTACGACGACAGCTTGGCAGTTTGTTGCTTAAAACATTTTGTGTGTATATAAAATGTGTAACAAAGTTGCAGTAATACATAGCCATAGACACACACATACATGCATGCATACACTTGCAGACTTTATTAACCTTTGCTTATCAACAAGCATACATACATACATGTGTAGTTATATATGCTTTAAATGTACTCAGCCAGTAAAGCAGCTGATTATGAGTCTACTCATGACCTTGCATGACTGTTTCTGTGTGTAGGTGGCCTGTTTGCACTTTGTGCGCGTTGATAACACTATGCAACAGCATTTTTGTAGTTTTTTTTTGGTCTTTTAGCTGCTTTGTAAAAAGTTTTTGTCTGAAGTGACCCCTAGTGAAATTTTATGGTGAATAATTTTCTAAAACATTTTAACCCACCAGCGACCTTCAAAACACGTTTTTTTGAACTTTCTAAAAATGGTGTTAAAACGACCACTTCGTGTGGGTGTTAGAGGGTTAAATTGTACTACGAAATTATCAAATTTTATGGCGAATAATTTTCTAGAACATTTTAACTCTCTAGCGACCTTCAAAATAGTATTTTTTTCATACTACCTAAAAGAGGGCTCAAAACGACCGTGTCCGATGTGTGTTAGAGGGTTAAATTGTACTACGAAATTATGAAATTTTTTGGCGAATAATTTACTAGAAGATTTTAACCCCCTAGTCACTTTAAAATTAGTATTTTTTTCGTACTACCAAAAAAGGGGTCTAAATTAACACTTCGTGTAGGTGTTAGAGGGTTAAATTATACTACGAGATAATGAAATTTTATTGCGAATAAATTTCTAGAACATTTTAATCCTCTAGCGACCTTCAAAATAGGATTTTTCGACCACTTCGTGTGGGTGTTGGAGGGTTAAATTATACTACGAAATTATGAAATTTTTTGGCGAATAATTTTCTAGAACATTTTAATCCTCTAGCGACCTTCAAATTAGTATTTTTTTCGTACTGTAAAAAAGGGGTCATAATTACGACTTCGCGTGGCCGTTAGAGGGTTAAATTGTACTACGAAATTATAGCTCATGTAATTTTACTATATTTTTGCTAACAACATATTTCTGTCCGATATGTGTTTTAACCCTTTTTAGCCATTTATTTAAAAAAAAAAAAACAGACAGGCTATATTCACTGCTCAATATCTTTTAAATTACTTACTTATTTTAAAAATTGCTTAAAGCTATTGAAAACGCTGACATTTCTCTTGAAGAAACCGTTTTAATATTTCAGATATCTTTCTTGTAACTTGCAATATTGCATATTAAGCTTCATTAGTTTTGTAGCCGCTGTGGTGCAGTGGGTAGAGTGCTCGCCTGCTATGCCAGAGGTCTCGGGTTCAAACCACGGTCCGAGCAAAACACCAAAACAATTTTTCTAATTAGTAAAAATTCAATTATTGAGTTTTTTAAGAACAGCGGTCACGTCTCGGCAGTGGGCGGCATACCCTCCGAGAGTATTTCTGCCATGAAAAAGCTTCTCACAAAAAAATGCATTCGCCGTTCGGAGCCGGCATAAAACTGTAGGTCCACCCAATTAGTAGGAAAAACAAAAAGGAGCACACCTCGAATTGGGAGAGAAGCTCGGCCATAAAACTCTTCAGAGTTATAATAGCGCCATTGTATTATTATTATATTATAGTTTTGCAATATTTTCTCCATACAAATATAATTAAAAATTTTGAAGCACGCTTTTAGGCAGTTTATTATATCATGGACGTATGTAAGTGGCTTCGTAAAAAAAATTATTCTTCTAAGCAACTACAAAATTTAATTGCGCCTATAACATACTACAAGAGCTGCCGTTGTTTTCGACGAAAAATACCTTATTGTGCAAAAACATATATTACTATATACCTAAATTAGATATCCGAAAAATTAAAACTTTGTCTTCAATAGAAATGACCGAGCTTTCAATAGCTTTAATCAATTTTTAAAATAAATAAGTAATTTAAAAGATATTGAGGAGTGAATATAGCCAAAAATCGCGTTCTTCGCCTCTTTGGGCATGAATATCTAAAAAACTGTACGTATTACAGAAAATCTGACTTCAGACTTGGATTCAGCGTACCGAAATCCTTTAGAAAAGTAGAATTTTATTTCTGTAACAAAAGTTTGTTGAAATTTTGTCGACCAGTGTTATTAACGCTAGTAACTTATATGTGTACATGCATTTAAGTAATAACATTTCGCAAAAAAAAAACAAATTAAAATAATATTGCATATACACAGGCGCGCTGCCGCTTTTTTGGTCTCTCTTACGCTTGCTCGTGTGCTGTTAATAGTTATGACAGCGCTGCTGAAAGCAAATATTTAGTGTTGTTGCATTTTGCAGTAGAAAAAAAATTGCTGTTATTGCCAACAACAAAAACAACAATCGGTCATTGTCTGCCTGCCTTCCTTGGCGGCATATCAGCAGTAACATCATTTTAAACGCGCGTAGCATAAACATTTAGCTTTATTATTGTTGTTTTTGTTTTTGCTGCTGCTGTTGTTGTTGTTGTTGTTGTTGTTGTTGTTGTTGTTGTTGTTGTTATTATTATTTTTTGAAAGGCAACAAATATTATGCTAAGATAGCCCACAAGCATATACATATGTATGCATATAAAGTGTATTGAGTGTGAGTGCTCTGCTGACAGCTTAATGCCTCAGACACACATGTGGTATGAATATTAGAATATCAATATTATGATTTGGCTATGCTATGAAAATTTTCAATTAAACTACAATATGAGGGTGACACATATGTGGTATAGATCGAAATATTATTACTATACTACGATGTGTGTCTCTCGCATAAGTGTGGCTTACTCGCTGAGGCGCTCAAATGTATGCTTTAAATTAACTTGAGCAAACATTTATACAACGCTTGAGCAAAGTTTGAGGCGGTCAATTGCATCAATATTTGTTTGGAAGCAGTTATGTATATTCTTTTGGCTGGAGAAGAAATTTTTTTTATGGCAGCACATTAACCCTGAATGCATCTATGCAACCCAAAACCAAGGATGGGCATTTTTCAACTACCACTCATTTTCAACTACCACTGAAATTGGGTGGTAGTTAAATTCGAGATTTAACTACCACTCAAATTTAGTGGTAGTTAAAATCAGGTAGTTAAATCAAACCTGAGTGGTAGTTGCAGGCTGAGTGCACTCAAAATTAGTTGAATCATCCCTGCCCAAAACTAACCAAATTTCAAAAAAAAAAAAAAAAAATTGTTGTACTCATATAATGTATTTTTAGCAGAAATTTCTGTGAATTTTTTTAGGATCACCCTAGTAGTCGCCCAATTAATTTTTTTTGCATATCTTTGGCATTAATAATTGCATTTTAAAATTTAAATAGCAGTCTTTTTTTATGCCAGGCAGATATTTACTTCTATGGCAGCTCATTAACCCTAAGCGTACCATTGGGGTACTTAAGACCCAAAACTCCTGAAATTTCAAAAAATTCGTCGTTGTGCTGATATAATGTATTTTTAGTAGATATTTCAGAAAAATAAATTTTGCGCCACCCTAGTAGTGCTTTAAATACATTTTACTTTATAACTTCGGCATTAATCAGTGGATTTTAACGTTTGATACAGCAATGTTTTTCAACTCGAGAAGGGATTTTTTTTCTTTTAGAAGCTCATTAATCCTAACTGCATCATTGGGGTACTTACGACCCCGTACTCAGTTGCTACCACCTTAATAAAATTTTTCATACCAACATATTAAAGATCTTCCAAAATCATTAAACTTTCGCGATAGAAATATTTAAATTACTTCATTAGAAATCGAAATAAAAAAGAGTTTATTTGCAGCACTAAGCTTGTCTTCCTTGCATGTCCTTTAGATTTTAGCGCTGTAATTTTGTGTCTACCAACTACGCCATGTCTTCTCAATTTTAATTTATAGTTAATTGTACATTTATTATTGTTAATTGCCTTATCATATGGTACATACACACACACACACACAAAATACCCACATACACACCTACACGTATAAATTTATAGTTGCGTGTGTGTGTGTGTGTGTGTGTGTGTGTGTGTGTAGGTGAATGAATACTTACAAAAGCAATTAATTTAAGTCCACATATCAACGAAACATGTCATATGCACATGTGCGCACTTAAATGTATTCATATTCTCTACTCTAAAGTGGTCTGTGATAGCGTTTTAATATGTACATTGCCAATCAATTTATTCACTTCACTCGTTTAAGGATGAGTTTATCAAGTTTTTATTGAGTTATTTTTTAATGAATCCAATAATTCAAATAGTTTTCAGAAAGTTATTGCAAAAAATATTAATAAATTAAATTGCAATTCGATCTCTATACAATTGTAATAGGCGTCCTTTTGGATGTGTTGTTTTGCGCCTAAAAATATACATATATAATTTTTGAATTATTTTTCAAGTAAGACCATTAGTAAGTCAAAGTTCATATAAGTATATATGTAACTACTACCTGAAAACCCCGTTAAAGCGCACCCTTTAAATGACTTTTTACAAACAGCGCCTAAAAGTATTCTTTATCTTTCAATCATTGCTTTAAAAATGAGCTGAAAATTTTTAGAAATGGTTCTCATTAAATTAATTTATATAACCTTACAAAATTTTACTCAATATGTTGAGATAATACCGCTTTAATGCATTTAATGATTGTGACGCCTAAAAGTTGACTTTACATATTGTTATATTGGTTTTGAGTAGCTTTTTATCGGGTATAATGATTATTATCTTTAAATATACCTAAATTTCCAGTAAAATACTAAAACAAATCATAAAAGTAACCCTTTAAATGACTTTTTACAAACAGCGCCTAAAAGTATTCTTTATCTTTCAATCATTGCTTTAAAAATGAGCTGAAAATTTTTAGAAATGGTTCTCATTAAATTAATTTATATAACCTTACAAAATTTTACTCAATATGTTGAGATAATACCGCTTTAATGCATATAATGATTTTGGCGCCTAAAAGTTGACTTTACATTTTGATATATTGGTTTTGAGCAGCTTTTTATCGTGTATAATGATTATTATCTTTAAAAAATATCTAAATTTCCAGTAAAATGCTAAAACAAATCATAAAAATAATTATTCAAGCATTTTATTAAATTTTGCGCCTCAAAATAGACTAAAATTATAGTAATAATTGCTCTAGAAATTTGAACGAATATTCAAGAGCATCATACATGCTCGCATTAGTTGCAATAAGAGCACTAAAATATACAGTTACATAATTCAAAAAGTACACATTTAGATTTCTTGTACGCAGCAACGCCTAAAAGCTAACTTTATTTTTTTAATAACTTATTCTAAGAAATTTCTGAGTGGTTATTAGATCTATTTTCTTCGTATAAAACAAATGTTTGCCTACAATCGAAGAAAGTTAAAGATGTTTTTTTGAAATTGACGCCTTAAGGCAGACTTCATTTTTTGAGTAATTAATTCTGCGCAACTTTTGAATGGTTACTCTAACTATGGTTTTTGATTTAAGTTAAATCTGTTCACCAAAATGCTATTAAAATCGAAAATAGTGCGATTAAAGCAGCTTTTCTGAAATCTTAGCCTTAAAGTAGACTACATTTTTTTCCTTACTTCACCTGAATAACAACAAAACGCACACACAAACTTTAATGATAAGAAAGTTTGTTAAGTCTACCTTCATGTTTTCGCATCAAAAACCATTGCTTTCAGCGTTGCTTAAAACGGCGCCTAAAAGCTGACAATATTTTCTTAGCAAATTTTGCAGAATTGTTGATAAAATGAAAAATCACTACGCCGTCAACAATTAGACTTGTAATTAAAAATTAAATTTCAAAGCACATAAAAATTATGCCAATATAAAAATGTTCGCGCCTAAAAGTTGATTTATGCGCTTGCTTTGTAGTTAAAGAAAACTGTAAAAAATGCTTAGGTTTTATTTTGCTTATATTTTGCAAGTTATAAGTGCTCTATGTTTAAAAAAGGTGTCAGTTTTATCGTTATTTAGAAATTTCCGCCTAAAAGTATGCTACACTTTTTATCTCTAATGCTAAATTGAATTTAAATATTCTATGAAAAGCAGACAGTGTCCATAAAATTTCCATTAAATTGATAATTTTCTCTATATATTAAAATATTTAAAAAAATCCTAATTTTTTCCATTACCGTTCGCACACACTCCACGTATCATATGTGTTTGAATTTTTATTTGACAATCACAAAGTGTGACAACGTTTTATTATCTCATATGTGTATCTGCGGATGGGCACACATATGAAATAAAAACAAAAAACGTAGCATACAATGAGGGGCATCACAACCGAAACTCAGTCAAGCTAGCGCTTCTAATGTATGGACATTAGTGTCTTTGCTATGCTTTTGAGCAGAGCATCTTTTAAATGCGCAGAAATTCACAAACATACTCGCTTACCCTACAAAGCGAGGTTCACAACTGTGCGCACAAATACAAACAGACACACAAAAAGAACCAACTACTACAAGGAGCACTTCAAAGCATTGCCAAGGAAGCACCTGTCAACGCTTATCTTTATGCGTTTCCGCTTACTTCAGAAGTCATTGACTTGTGCTGCCACACTATGACATTATTACGCCAGCAGTGTGAGTAAATTGATATATATATATAGCATACTTTTAGGGAAGCAAGCAAGCAAACAACGTAAGAAGACAAAACAAAGCAAAAATCTCGACGCCAACGAAAACGAGACAAAAAAGAAGTGCACAAAAAAAATAATAATGTACTGTGTTGCGCAAAGTATTTTGCTTAGGTACTTCATTTCATATCGCGTTGCATACTTTTTGGCGCCTGTGTCTTGTTTATAGATAACTGGCGTATTTCAGCGACATGCTCTTCTCTTTGTATCTTGCTTATAAGATATAATTGCAGTTATGTTAATGCGTTAGAACAACGGCAAGGGATCTCTACAAATTTGCTTTAAAAACTCAAGTGTGCTTTTAGGTGCAAGGGCAGTTGAGGTAAGCACCTAGTGTTTTAAATTGAAAAGTGAACTAAAGACTGTTTCTAAACAGTGTTTTGGCTAAGAAAATGTTATAAGAATTAAATAAAAAAAGAAAAAAATATAAACTACATGCATGCTTTTAGGCGCTTAGCGATTTTTTGCTTTAAAATTGCTACCCAAATTAGCAAATAAATTCAAAGCATACGCTTAAGCAGTATCTGGCTTGAAAAAATTGATAAAAATTAGTGATAAAAGAAAAAGGTATAAACTACAAGCGTAATTTTAGGCGCATAACCCTTTTTCGCTTTGAAATTCCGCCTAGTTGTCGTTTTATGGCACAAAACTATACCCTAATTGGTTTAACTTTCCAATAAATATGAAATTCAACTAATCGCTTAAACAAGCTGTAGATATGGCGTTAAAGCACGCAAGCGCCTCTAAGTATGCAATGGCTGTTAGACATGCATGATTTTAAACAAGCAGGCGCTTTATAGCTGGTCCCTAAAGTGATAGATAAGGGAAATGTGGCAAATATGAAGTAAATTAGCAACGCTGTGGGGCAATAATACACAGAAATACAAAATGTGGCGGTAAAATGGGAGGAGTAAATATACATTTATTATTATTATTTTTTTTTAATTCAAGTGTTGTTTGCTACTGAGTTGATGTTTAAAATTGATATTTTTAATACCACATAGCATTTTGCCACATAAACTCATCAATTGTAACATTTATCTACCATGCGCCTAAAAGTATGCAACATTAAAGCATGTTATTTCACATGCACCTCATCCACAACACAAAAAATTATATTCGCTGTCAGTCAAAATGTCCAAAATAATTTCAAATATTGACAACATGACAATAACAAGCAACTGGTGTGTGCTTGCAACGCCTAAATGCATGCAATGTTTATTTGTTTATTTTAAGCAAACAGCACGTACGCGTTAATTAATACAAAACACACAGAGCAGCACTCACACACGCACAAACACAAACAATCAAATAAGCAATTATTAATAATAGAACAATTGTAAACAAACACACACACACACACAAGCAAACAATGCGCCTGAATGTATGCAGCGTTGTTTATTTTTATGTTTAAGCGAATTTATATGCAAATATGTACGCATATTAAGCGTTATTGATTGACTTGCTGTCATTGCATTGCATTAAATGCCACTTACACACAACAGACAGCTGACCTAATGCAATTTAACATAACAAAGTTTTGCATATTTTTGGGCAGTTTGTAAAATATTAACTAGTTTAATGAGTAGATAATGCGTTGATTGTTGTGAAAGAATTTTTAATTAATAGAAATTAGTTTAAATATTTAATTTTCTATTTTTTGTTGATTACAGAGAATTTTTGATATAAAAAGCAAAGCATACAATGAGGCGTTATGCCTTTAGAGTATTTGTTCGCGGCCTTTCAACTAGCGTATGCAGTTTTAATTAATTATAATTAGCTAAATAAGTTCAAATAACAAATATATTAATTAATTTGAAGTGAGCTAAATATTTATACAATTAGCCTAAAAGTATGCAATGCAAAAGAGTAGCTGTTAGCTGCACAAAAAAAAATATGATAATGTATTCTCTAAGCTCGTTTTGTTTAATTTTAAGCAAATGTTTACATTTTTAAGAAACAAAAGAGAGCAATATTATAAAAAACGGCTAATTTAGCGCCTAAAAGCATACCTCATTGTGAATTATGCACTGTTTTTACTTACTCAGAAACTGCAATATTCTGGAAAAATGCAAAAATTCTAGTACACAATCGAATATTGTTTAAAAGTAATAAAGCTTGTTATAGCGCCTAAAAGTATGCATCACTATAACTGAAAATACTAAATTAATCAATTTGCTACAACCCTGCAGTGAAAAATGTGTGTTTCTAAAGTAATTGGAAACCTCTCAACTCAGAGTTTCTCTCGCTCACCATTTATCTATTTATGTATGTATATAAGAATCTCATGTTATTTATATATTTTTTTAATTTCTTTTCAATTCTGCGCTTTAATTTCGTTCTCCGTTTCTCCGGCCTTACTACACTTGCGCTAACGCTTTTTTGTTCTCCAGCTAATTAATACACCTCCCACCCTTTTTGCAATTATTCGCTAAAAACTTTTATTTCAAACTTGACTTTTATAAATGGTTTGTTGCGCCAGTAAGTATGCAATGAATTATGTTAGTACTTGAGAGGGATTCTAACGTTTCAAAATTTCTTTAAAACTCAGTTGGGGGTGCTGGAGCGGTGGTGTTGATGATGAAAGATATTTTTTATTTTGAATTATTGTGAATACAAGGAAATCTTGAAAGCTTTATTCGTGCGGGCACAAAAGGGTTGTAGGCAGTGGCAGTGGAATTTTTCTGGTTACCTTGATTTACCAATAAGGCTTGTAATATTACTGTGAGATATTCTACAATGAGCAGTACAATGCCCAGCATATCATGATGATTACCTACCATTACCATTACCGTTACCATTATCACTACCATTACCATTACCATTACCATTACCAATTTAACCGCAATTTCTTTCAGTCTTCCCATTAAAATTTTCTACTTTAATTAAATTTGTAATTTAATATTAAAGTGGATTTTCAAGTACAACATAAATTTTGAATTAAAATATGTTTCATAACACAAAAAAAATCAAACCCAAATATTAATTGGAATCTTTGCGCAAAACTTCAACTCCAACTTCGATGCTTGAGTGCAGTTTAGTTCTCATTCCCTTGGTTTGAAAGTCAATTGCATTTGTTGGAAGCACACTTAACGCTGCTCAGCCTGACAATTCAATACACACATCAAATACAAACCCCCTTCAGCCTTGACTTAATGCAACTTTACTTGCGCCAGAGATTTCCTTACAGGACATCGCGTGTGCTCTAACAAGCAACGAAAACTTTTTTAAGTATCCAAAACACGCTGTGTGCGAAAAAGTTCCAACACGCAGGACAACGACGCGACTCGAGGAGCAAGCGACACAGCACAGCATGAACTCGAAAACTTTTGAAGATGTCCAACCCAAGACAAGACAAAACACGAGTGCCATGTACTTCTGTACTTTTGGACTTGTGTACTTCAATGCACAAAGGACAGTGTATGTACTAGTATTGGGTGAAGAGCAAGCAGATAAAGTTGATGGGAGGAGGGTAGGGCAAATCCTGGCTTGGCATTATTACACCACAGGATACTTGCACATATTTTGTATGGATCGCTTGGCGGTCGCGGTTGAACAAGTCAATAAACTTTGTCCAGGATATAAATACACTCATACCAGTATTTGTGCATGAAGGCGACTTGGGAAATGTACAAAATGTCCTGGCGCGCGAACTCTATTTAAGTATCGATAGATAGATGCTTTCAAGCTTAATTTTTATTATTTTTTATTTCATATTTTTTCTTCAAATTTTTTTGCTGTGGTGCAGTAATTTACTGAAGTGTAACAAGTGATTAACTGCTTCATGGTTGAGTGAATCGTATGGTTTTGGCAAATTCGCGTGAATGTAATTGAAATTTAAGTGGAGAGAAATGCCGAAGTATAGTTAATATAATGCAAGCTGATTTTGGATACACGCACGCGTAGAATGCTAATGGTAATGGTAATGGTAATGGTAATGGTAATGGTAATGGTAATGGTAACGGTAACGTTAATGGCAATGATAATGACAATGGCAATGGTAATGGTTATTATAACAGTAATGGTAATAGTAATGGTAATGCTAATGGTAATGGTAATGGTAATGTTAATTGCAATGGTAATGGTAATGGTAATAGTAATGGTAATGGTAATGGTAATGGTAATGGTAATGGTAATGGTAATGGTAATTGCAATGGTAATGGTAATGGACGGTACTTTCCTAAAAAATAGTTTATTATTAGTCATCAAGGGATTGAAAGGTTAGATTTACTTATGGCGTTTTCTTTTCTGACAAAAAATGTTGCCCTTGAATATCTCAATTATCGAATTACGTAACATGACTTTTTATAAAATGGCTGAACTTGTAGTTAATGGTGCCCTCTTACTTAATCAGAGGACAACATTCGTTGAAATAACCACACAAGCTTACAAAATGGCTAAGAAAATCAAACAGGGCAAAATTTTTTCGAGAAAAGAAAACGGCATTAGTGATATTTCAAATATCGCTTTAATCTAACCTGCCATTTTCTATTTTTTTTTTCTTTTTATCTATAGCATACCTAAAAGTGCTCTAATAAAAACAAAAGGCAAATTTTTCTCTCACCAACAATTTGCTTAGCTTGTCTATATCGAAAAGCAGTCAAAAATTCCTCCTACTCTTGAAGCAAAAATCATAGTCATTCACCCACAACTACGCTATGCATAATTTCAGGCGCGTACATAAAAATCTCTTACTCCACAACACACATCAAAATGCTAGGCTATCAACTCAGTACGCCCAATCAAACGCTGCAATTTTTGTTTATTTATTGATTTTAAGTAAACTCGTAAACTCAGTGGCAGGCTGAAAGATTTTGATATAAGCACCTAAAAGTATACACAGGCAAATATGCAAAGTGCCTCTATGAATGAAATTGACAATTTCTTGTTCTAACAAGCAGCACACAATTTTTTTCAAGTGGGTGGGATCTTTTGATTTGAATGGGATGGATTCGATTTGAATTTAAAACTCATGTACTTATGAGCGAACATTGCTATCGCAGCTGGTGCCGTTACAGATGTTTTGTATTGCCTCGTGTGCGTCAAACGGGCAAAGTTTGGGCAATAAATTGGCAGGCGTGCCGATATAAACATTTTTTCGATATCACAAATCTCATAGGCAACCAATTCTCGGCAACTGTTTTTTTTATGGCAGGGCTGCAGCGACGACAAATCACACACTAGATGGATGGGCAGCCAAATTGCTAGAGATGGAGTAGGAAATTTATTTTTTTGGCATTTGGAACATAAAATTTGATATATGCGCTTAATAAAAAGTGAAATCCTGGATAAGCGGGAGGAAAAGAATTCACATTTTATTTGTTTAAGCATGAAATTGTAGTATATTTACAGGCGCATACGAGCATTTTGAATATTTCATGTACTGCTCGGTGATATTTGATATGACTATTTGAATGTGAATGGGAAATATGCATTTTTTATCTGTTATGTGTACGAATTTCATATAAAAAGGTATTAAAAAAGCGTGGCTCCTAAAAGTAGGTCGTAATTTTTTTAAATACGTAAAATGGTATGAAGTGCTAATAAAGTTGTGATAAAGTGCAAAATTTCTAATAGTAATGGTAATGATAACGGTAATGGTAATGGTAATGGTAATGGCAATGGTAATGGTAATGGTAATGGTAATGGTAATGGTAATGGTAATGGTAATGGTAATGGTAATGGTAATGGTAATGGTAATGGTAATCGTAATGGTAATTGTAATTGTAATGGTAATAGTAGGGGTAAGGGTAATGGTAATCTCAATGGTTATAGTAATGGTAATGGTAATACTAATGTAAGAGTAAGAGTAAAATAATTAAATACTAGTCACCGAAAGCGTAAAAAATTTAATTCACTAATGCCATGCGTATTATTTTAATTTCTTCATTTTCTTGCAACTCCCCATAAACGCACGCTGCATACCGCCAACTCTACAGTCTAACTGCCAATAGCAAGGGAAAACTATTTCAAATTATTATTAAACAAAAAATTTTATTGCACTTCCTGCTTGCGCGAAAGTTTGCGAAGCGCTCATAAGTATGCTTTAATTGAAGCTATTCATAAAATTTTCCCAAAAAAAGCGAAGAAACTATTCCCAAAGCAGAGTAATCAAAGCAAGTGCATAATTTGCCACAAAACATATGCCAAAAGTATGCAAGAACATGCAAAAACTTCACAAGTGCTTGCAAGATTTCCCCAAAAAAGGAAGCAAGGAAAGAGAGAATTAAAAACTTTTTCACTTTTCAATGAGCTGATTTTGTTCAGCGTGTCGCTACGTTATTCATATGCATACATATCGTCGGTCTCCTGCCTGAAACACGAATGTGAAATTTTTTCTAAGTGCGATGTCTGCTCTTTATCGGGTATATATTGATGTAATAACAATTAATATTGGTATATATGCTTATGTACATACAAGTATATATTATGTATGTATGTTTACACAAGAATTTATACCAATATTAATTGTTATTACATCAATATATACCCGATAAAGAGCAGACATCGTACTTAGAAAAAATTTCACATTCGTGTTTCTGGCAGAAGACCGACGATATATGCTTTGATTGTGTGCGAAGGGGGAGAGCGAACGGGTGTGGGAGCAGACGAAATCACTTTTACCGCATTGTCACGTGACCTGACAGCATAAATTTCCATGCCAGCCAGTCAGCCAGCTAACGCCAATGGCAGTTCAACGCCTTCCATGCGCCCGAAAGTATGTCAGTAGTATTCTTTTATTTAAATATTAAAGCGTGCGCAAATGCAATTGAATGCAAAAGAAAAAGGCGTGTTAAGCATAGAGAAAATACGAGAATTTTTCTTTGTTTAAAGAAGGACTTTAAAATATGCATGCATGAATATGAAAAAAGCGCCTAAAAGTATGCCAGCTGAATTTATATAAATTCAATGGGCCGTATTAATAAAAATCAAGCAAATGCTTTTACTCAAGATTTCGGAAATTTGACATTAATTTGTATGAACCAAATTTCAAAGTTTGAGTAAAAGGTCTGAAATCTCAAGCAAAAGCAAATGCTTGGCTTTTATTAATATGACCCAATGACTGCAGGAAACTGGATTATTAATAGAAAATTTTACATTAAAGTCCAAGAACTGTTGTGGGCTATAAAAAACGGAAGATTTAAAAATTTAAAAGTAGCGCCTAAAATTATATGACAAGCATGCAGCTTTTTTAAATAAAGCGTTCAGAACTGCACTGTTTTTGCATTGAAATTTTAGTTTTTTCAAATTAAAAATTTTCAGTTATGCAAAAGCACGAAAAATCTTTGAAAAGTTTAAAGGTGCATAAAAGTATGCAAGTTAAATATATAATAAACCAACTAGTGCGGAACTCTCGGTTATTGACAGAAAGTTTGACATTTTGAGGATAAAAAACTTTTGAGCTATATTACAGTTTACGAAAATTGCTAGAAATTTATTACTCTGTGCCCAAAAGTATGCCAGGTATACTTTTTTACAGAATAAAACGTATAAAATTTATAATATTTAGCTAAAAATTTCACTCTTTTAAAATAACTTTAAGCTATGAAAAAGCAGTAAAAGGTTAAAAAGCGTTAATAGTGCCTAAAAGTATTCCAGTTAATGCGAGTGGAACTGCAACGTTTTTGTTAGCGTCTAGTCTTAGAAACTATTTTGTGCTACAAAAACTTAAAATAAGGCTGAGAATTTAATAGAATGCGCCTAAAAATATGCTACGTATACTTATGAAAAATACTTTAAAGGATGCTAAACTAAAAAAATTTTAACTTGCGATTTCGCACTATTAAATTTTTGACTCATTTTGGGTTATGGGAGCAAAACATCGATTGAAAAATTAACTCTTTTCAGACTAGAAATAAATTTTCGCAAACTACTTTGAGCTACAAAAATCCAATTTTTTGTAAACAATTCAAAATTATGCGCCTAACAGTATGTCACATATATTGATTTAAGCCAAGATATGCTAATTTGTAAAATATATGGCGCAAGATTTCACGCTTAAGCCTAGAAATTTCTTGCTGCTCTGGGAGAACACAAAAAGGTTTAAAAATTAAAAGCTATGCGCCTAAAAGTATGCCAGGTATATTTTTTAAAGCTAGTGTATGTACAGCTGCAAAATATTGTCAGCTAAATTGACTTTTTTAGACGAAAAATGTTATTTATACTGATTGAAAGCAAACAAAATAATTTTAACGAATAAAAAATTGCCCTTAAAAGTATGTCAGTTACCTTAAACGTATCACAAAAGCTGCAAAGTAGGTGTATATGGTTAGGTTAAATTTAGTTTACGCTCTTAAACTAAAATAAATCGAAGTCGAAATTGAAATCGAAAATATTTCTTCAAAAATTAATAAAGTTCAAAAAATATATTTGTAGCAGCATTTCAGGCGCATCAATCGCTTGTTTACTTCGCGTAAATATAATAATTTACAAAAGGGTTTATTTAACTTACCAGCCGCCCGTCGAAAGCAGACGAACAATAATCACCCTTATTACGGTTGTCGTCGTCGACGTCGTTGTCACTTTTCAGTCGACATCACGTCGTCTCGACGTCGTCGTCACATCGACGCAAAATCGGTATTAGCTAAGCGTATTGAGACGACGTCGACTGCTTATCGGTAAACCGAATGACGAAAGTACCATCCCTATAATTTCTGCACTAGCTGTTTGATTTTATTTACAATCTGTGCGCAATTTTTTCCGTATTTTTAATCTGTGCTATTTTGATAATTTATTTCTTTATTATAAATGTATTTTGCATATGATTCAAGAAGTTTTAGCGATGAAAATAGCAATGAAGTGCTCGAGTAATTAAGAAATAAAAGAAAAATAATTTTAGTTGAAATACATATGTATGTATGTATATACATAAATATTTAATAAATTAGTTTTCTCCTCAATCTTTCTTAAAGGGGGTGCCAAGGCATTCAATTTAATGGTGATTGCTTCTCAATGTTGTAAAAAATCAGTTGGTACCCCATTGAAAACCTTTGGGTCGGCTTCGGTATTTGCGCTCACCGAATTTATTTTTAAACTAGTGGAAATTTTTCAATGAAACTAGCAGGAAATATTCTGCGGATGTTAGTTCTACTAATTTTAACACTCCCGTAATAAAATTTTAAAAACAAAAATGCATACATACTAAATTTTCTTCTTGTCACCATTAAACACAGCGTCGACGAAAATGGCAACGAATGACCGTCGACGTCGACTTAGCTGATACCAAATATGTTTCGATAGTTGTCACAAGTTATCGACTTTACGATACGTAATACCGATTTTGATAAGTCGTCACCGACAGCGTCGAGTGAGTGTCGACGACGACAACCGTAATAAGGGTGAATAAAGAGTGAAACGCCCAAGCACATTGAGCTTAAACGAATTTATCATGTGCCAATTACATTCAATTCATATCACAGAAATAAAGTTGAATAAATGTATGTATGTAGCACTAGCATACTAACACTCTATCGCACTCTTCGCTCCATTTGTCTGTTGATGCCTGCCTCCTGCCTGCCAATATCTATTCGAAATGGATACAAAGCAATCAATGAAAGCACGTGACCAATCAATTGTTTGAGCCTTCTATATTCATCTTCAAATGTTCAAGTGCTTTCTATGTATGCATGTATGACCCTGTGTGTGTGTGTATATTAGTAAATAGTGGTATAGTGGGCATTCACATTGGGAATATTGAGTGACTTACTCATACTGCCTGCTATGATATTACATAGTTCTGCACATGCTCAAGTGTTAGTTGCCAGACATGTAAGTAAGTAAATTCGCCTAAAGTTGCTATTAAAGCAGCATGTGCCAGGTAGAAATTTACTTTTAGGCGTAAAAGGCTTAAGTAATGCTTAGTGTAGTTCAAGTTAAGAGAAGTATTTGAAAGGTAATCGTATGGGGATATACGAAGTTTAGACACACTTTTTGAATATTTTATACATGCAAGTGAAGAAGTGAAGAAAAAATGTGGGGTTAGAGCAAAGCATAGCATACTTTTAGGCGATTAAATGATAATGTGAAGTTGCTTAAAATAGTATAGTATAGTATAGTATAGAAAAGTAAAATAGCGTATGCCTCTGCAGTGGTGGCAAAATATTTGTATATGTGCAAGAAATTGTATGAAAAATTAGGAAATAACATTTTCAACTCAAGTGAAGTATACTTTTAGGCGGCTGCATAACAAAAATTAATTTTTTTAGACAACATTTGACGTGTTTGACGCGTTCACAACCGGTAACTGTTGATATAAAGTTGCTAAGTCAATTGCTACAGCAATTTATAAAATATTTTAAAGCATACTTTTAGGCGTTTTAAAATACTTTCTCACAAGACGAACTTCCAAGTTTACTATAAAGGTTGCAATAGCCTAATAAGACAATTTTCATAAGCAGTTTATGCAAAATTGTTTGAGTCAATAAAAATGAGAAAGCATGGATACTTTTTTTATGTGAATTTAAATGAGCTATTGGCCATTTTTTAATGAAGAAAAATTGAAAAAATTTTTTGGTAGAAGTTATGGATCCATTTCGGAGATCACCACATCCCCTCATCAGACTTCTTCAAGCGGCCTCAACCGAGAATCGAACTTAAGTCGTTCGATTGGTAGTCCATTGTCTATACCATTGAGCTACCAAAGCTGACAAAGCTGACGGCGGTGGTAGCTCAATGGTATAGACAATGGACTACCAATCGAACGACTTAAGTTCGATTCTCGGTTGAGGCCGCTTGAAGAAGTCTGATGAGGGGATGTGGTGATCTCCGAAATGGATCCATAACTTCTACCAAAAAATTTTTTCAATTTTTCTTCATTAAAAAATGGCCAATAGCTCATTTAAATTCACATAAAATAATTATTAGAATTAAAACGGCCATATAAATACAAACATAAATATGGATACTTTTGGTTTGAGAAGCATACTTTTAGGCTTTTTCGCCTATTATTTCAAAAAATCAGCTTTTGATTGTATTATAATTGTTTCAGTAGCGTAATATGTGTATTTTTTTGAGCGCTTTATTCAAAATTGTATGAATATATAAGAATGACAAAGCATGCTTTTGGGGTGATTGCTATTTTTGACATAATTTACACTTTAAATAGCAATTTTTTGAGACAGTGTATAAAAAGTAAAGAATTGCAAACAGATCGTACTTATTCACCGATATATGACAACAAAACGCTTTCCAAAGTCAGTTAAAGCCTTTATAGAATTTCTTTGAAGCATACTTTTGGGCTGCATGGAACATTTTATTGCCTTTTTTGTTTGAGGATGATTATTATAGTAGCTAATAAATAAAAGCATTGTACTTAAGCACAGAATACTACAAAATTTCGAGTTAAGCTTGTATTTATTGCTTAAACGCCTAAAATTAGGCAACAATTTCGTAAATAATTGCACTTGTTAATCAAATTGAGCACACTAAGGTGAACTCTCACTCTCTAGCACGATGCGCTTAAACAAAATAAGCAAAAGTTGCAAATTTTTTAACAAAAACAAAAATATAAGCCCAAAAGTATGCAATCGTTTTTGCAAACAAACATTTTAATAGCTTTTGGAACACAAAAATCAGCTGCAATGCTTCTAAAATTAAGAAATAAAGATATTTTATGTGTTTTTAAACTAATACACGCATATTCAAAGCATAAACAATGCCTGAAAGTATGCAGTATTATTTTAAACAGTGGAAAATATTTTTTTTTACTTTTTACACCAAAAATTGATACAGTTGTACGCTCAAAAACAGTACGTGCCATAAGTGTATGCAACAAATTGCGCTGATAGAAATAAATCGATTATATATTGAATACCACAATACGATAGCAATCAATATTATTCCAAAAAGTAAAAAAAAAAAAACTAAAACAAAAGTGGAAAAAGAAAAGAAGCAAAGCAAAGAAAATGTTAAATAATGCCAAAACTAATAAAAAAAAAAACAAAAAAAAAAGCAGTGCTTTGTTACTTTATGCAGTCTTACAAGTTAATACAGCCGCAAAGTATGCAACACTTTTCTCAATCGTGTGCTATTTTTCGCCAGCACCATTTGTGGAGTACTACACACGACACACCCATTGTTTGTGTATTTCCATTTTACATTTAGTTTGCTTTGACCACAACAACAACACTTGCATGTCACGTTTCAAGCAATCGCTGGCTTGCGCCACAGCCAAGCCATCTGTCCAAAGCTAAGGATGTGTGTGTGTTTGTTTGCGTTTGAAAATGAAGAATCTGAAATTTATTCCACATACGATGCGCATGAATTTCAAATTACTGTGGGAAGTAGCACAAGTGTCCGTTGTTTGAAGTGGCGAGCAGCGGCAGTAGAGAGTTGGAGGAGTTGGACGTGCAGGCGGTCCTCCAAAAATCAAGTCAAGCATCACAACAGACAAGGAGTCAATTGTAGAGCGCGCAGAGTCTATTTTTAAACAAGTTCTTGTTGGTGGCTGAAAATAAATTTTTGAAAAAGAAAAAAGTGAAAAAAACTAGTGTTGGTGTAAAAGTAACAGAAAATTGAAGTATAAGAGGCACGTAGAGCAGCGCTCTGCAGTTTGTGGTATATTTTTAGGGGTTTTGGAAGTTTCTGACTTTTTTATTTTCTTGTTAATTTTTTTATGTATATCAAAGAATGTACACAACTATTATAGAGAAGAAGTAGCATGGATCGTAAAATATCGATTAATTTTACGACTATTTTCCAAAGTTATCGATTATTATTTTTTATCGACTTTTAATTAAACTAGATGATTTTATGATGATTTTTGTAAAAATAAACGACATACCTATTTTTGATAAATAATAATAATCGATAATTTTGGAAAATAATCGAAAAATTAATCGCTATTTTACGATACATTTATATTTTTTCATGAAAACATTGATAGTTAGGAAATCTTATCGATGTTTTTCGATAAATAATAATCGATATACATGTATTCGATAAATAATAATCGATATTTTAGAAAAATTTCCCAGTTATTTCGATAAATAACAATCGATGTACATATTTGCGATAAAATTAATCGATAGTTTGGAAAATTAAAAAGTTATTTCTCGATAAATAATAATCGATATGTATATTTTCGAAAAAAAAAACATTCGATACTTTAGCGAAATAATCAATACTTTTCGATAATTTATAATCGAATTACATATTTTTGATAAAAATAATTAATAGTTTAAAAAAGCAATCGATATTTCTCGATACATAATAATCGATATACATACATATTTCCGATAAACATAATTAATATTTTAGAAATATAAACGATATTTTTCGATTATTAATAATCAATTTACACATTTTCGATAAAAAAAAATCGTTAGTTTAGAAAAATTTTCGATATATTTCAATAAGAATAATCGATATTTTAGAAAAAAATTGCTATTTCTTATAAATAATAATTTGTATATATATTTCCGGTAAAAAAAAATTATTGTTTAGGGAAATAACCGATTTTTTTGCTTTGAATTATAATCTATATATGTACATATTATCGATAAAAAAATATCGATATTGTAGAAAAATTATCGATATTCTCGCGTCTCACATACATTTCATTCCCCAAATGTCTCCTTAAAGCAATCGAAGCAGCTGCCAAAAACACCTAATGCAAAGTTTATACTCTCACGTGTCACCCGGTGTAGCACACACAGAGGCGCTATCATAAAAACACAAATAAAAACTCAACTCACATACGTTTTATGCTCTTCCTCTTAAATGAGTTTCACCTGCTTTCTTCATTTTACTACCGATCTGTGTACGTGTGCGCTTAAATAATAAATGAATGAAGCAGACACACACACAGCAAATTCGGCACATAGTACAGATATTGTTGCGTACTTTATGGCGCACATCAGACGTTTATTTCAGCTGCTTAAAAGTGTTAAAACTTCTTGTTTCATTGCCAATTGGCCAATTCGGCGCGGCACCTTGTAATTTTTTTTTTAGCTCACTTCATTTTTTATTTATTTAGTACAACTACGCCGCTATTTTTGTACTGATTCATTCAATCAGCGTATTTCAGAGCGCCTTGGGGTATGCAATAAAATGAAATTTAAATGTTTTACTATTAGTATTTGAGTTATAAGTAGAGCTCGGAAAAATAGGTGAAATCAAGCGCCTCAAAATATGCTCCTTTTTTAAATTTTGTTTGTTTTCAGTGGCGGGATTACAATTTAAATATAAAGGGGTACCATATTGGTATGGTGGGTGAAGATTTTATAAGAAAAGTTCTTAAACATGTTACATAAATTTGCAGTTTAAATAAACATACAGTGGTGTGTGATGAAATAAAGCCAGAATAGAAAGTGATTTTATTCATAAAATATATTTATTTATGTGTTTTTAATAATTTTAATTTGTTATATATAAAAACCTATAACAGAAACCAAATATATTAAAGCTTGTGCAAAATTCTGGAAAATTCGCCAATATTTCAGCAAAATTTGTAACTTTTTGAGTAGAAATTTTATATTATTTTGTAGTACTTGTAAATTCGCATGAAAAAAAATGCAGAGGACAACTAGAAAAAAAAATCACAAATAACAGGTATGTATTCGTATTTCTTATTGTAAAATTCATTTGCTAATATGCACTTGCCTCATTTTCATTCAAAATATATTTGGTTTGAAACTGTAATTGTTTTTCCTTCACGTGCGAAGATTTTGTCTAAAATTTAAGCGAGTCACTACAAATTTTTAATTTTTTTTTATTCTTTATAATTATATATTTATTTAGTATACTTTATTTATTATTATTCTTTATTATTACATTTATTTATTTCTTTGCAATTTTTTACGTGCAATCCATAAAAACCTTAATAATTTGTACTTGAAAGAGTTTTAGTGCTTAGCACGAAATTTTTATTTAATTCAATTTTTAATTGTGGATAAAAATTTTAACAACTATTTACAGCGAAGAATGAGTGTATAGCTATTTCACGAAAATAATTTAATTAATAATAATTAATAATTTATTTTTCTGGCATCCTAGTAAGCAAAATATCCAATTACATTCACGGGGGGCTTAAACCCGAATTTACCCCACCCTTAAACTTGCCACTGGATGTGCTCACAGACATTACGTAGCATAATTTTTGGCGTCTGATTTTCACCTATTATCCGAGCTCTAGTTATAAGGACTTAAAAGGCGTGGTTGAAGAAAAAGAAAATGTTGCGTGAAGGCATTACTGTTAGTCCGATAGAAAAATTTTAATTAGCTTGCGCCTTGAAATATGCAGCACAGATATAAAAATGTTCACGCACCTACCATCAGTTTTCATCAAAAAGTTGATAAATCTTTTCACATACTTTTGTCCTTTTTCTTGCACTGTAAAGTATATTTTTTATCTCTCTTTCTTTTCCCATTGTGTCTTCACTTACGCTCTGCATTGTATTTTTTCTGCATTTTAAGCTGAGCCATGCATAAAATCCTTGCATACATTTTGACAGTAACGAAAATCATTTTTGACATTTTCAATTTTGTAAACGCTTAATGCAATCATTTCAAAAGAGTCCGGGCAGCAGAAAGCTGAATGCAAGTGACTGACTAACAGTTGAAATGGGCGAAAGAGAAGGCTAAAGGGAGACAGACGGGTGAAAAAAGGAATCTATGCCTAAGAATTAGGTCTCAAAGTATTCAATAAACTGGATATCTGAACACCCACTTCAGCAGCAGAGTTCGAAGGCATGAAATTTTTAAGAGTAGGCAAAGATTAGAAATTTTAAGTTTAAAACTCACCACACAAAATTCAAACTTCTAAGTTCTATATGGAGGATTAAAAAATTCAACGTGCCAACAAAGTTCAAAATTCACAATACAAAACTCACCATTAAAATTTAAAAGTTCAAAAGCTCACAACTCATAAACTTAAAATTCACCATATCAAAAATAAAATTCAAAATTCACCATACAATATTAAAAATTCCTTATGTTAGAATTAAAAAAAAAAAGATCAATAATCGATAATCAAAAATCAAAAATCACCAAACGAATTTTAAAATTTGCCATACAGCAAAATTCAAAATACTATATACAAAATACTACTGACAGCAATCCATACATGCCCACCATGTTTATTACGTCATTTTAATTACTAATTACTTTTAATGAACCACAAAGTTGTTAGATATATTTTATTTATACAGTTGGCAAAATATATTGGATGCTAAAATAAAATATACAAAATTCACCACTAAAAATTATAAGTTTAAAAATCACAACTCAAAATTCCAAATTATAAAATATTAAAAATTCTAACAAAAATCAATACTCGCTACTCGAAACTCACCACATTAATTTAAAAATTCACCTCACAACAAAATTCAATATACCCAATTCATCATTAGAAATAAAAACTTTAAAATTCACAATTCAAAATTCAGGGTTGGAAATTCAAAAATTCAAAATTCCCCATATAAGAATTCAAAAGCACAAAATTAAACATACTATATTAAAATGTTATCTTGGAAAAATTAAAAGACAAAATCCATATATACAAAATTCACCATTAAAAATTAATAGGTATAAAATTCATAATTCAAAATTCAAGATTCGAAACTCATAAATTCAAAATTTACCAAATAAAAATTCAAAATTCACCAAATAAAAATTCAAAATTCAACATATAATATTAAAAAGTCATCATGCACAAGTAAAAACTAAAGCAAATATTTTAAATGCAAAACTCACCACACTAAATACAAAATTCACCACACAAAATACAAAACACACCACAAAAATTCAAAATTCACCATACCAATTTTTTATCTTAAAATAAAAAAATTTCATTTAATTTTTAATGTTGAAAATGAAAAAGGCAAAAGTGGGGAAAATCCAACAGCTTGCACAGAGTCTCAATGACCGAGTGTGTTTATCCGTTGGGTCATTGCGGCTGAAGTTGGAATGGACTCGGGTTCAATCCCCGGTGCATCCACTTCCGAAAAGAGTGCTGATGATCGAAAATGGTTTTTCGTGAAATAGCTATACACTCAACCTTCGCTGTAAATAGTTGTTGAATTTTTTTCCACTTACCCCAACAATTAAAAATTGAATTAAAAATAAAAATTTCGTGCTAAGCACTAAAAACTCTTTCAAGAAAATTGTTAATGTTGTTTGGTATATACATAAAATAAATACCAACAACAATGTTCATTGCGAACTGCCTACAACAAAAATTCAGCACGTTTGTGGAGAATATATGCAAAAGCATATACACACTAACGTTAATGTTGAAAATGAAAAGGGCAAAAGTGGGGAAAATCCAACAGCTTGCACAGAGTCTCAATGACCGAGTGTGTTTATCCGTTGGGTCATTGCGGCTGAAGTTGGAATGGACTCAGGTTCAATCCCCGGTGCATCCACTTCCGAAAAGAGTGCTGATGATCGAAAATGGTTTTTCGTGAAATAGCTATACACTCAACCTTCGCTGTAAATAGTTGTTGAATTTTTTTCCACTTACCCCAACAAAAAAAATTAAATTGCTCTGCAGAAATTTAAAAAAGATTATAAATAAGACAAACCACAAAACATTACCTGTACTTTAGCGCCAGCTGTGCGCTAAGCGCGGTCTTACACATAAATATGTTTGTGCATATGTTTGTCTCTTACTTTTTTCCTCAGCTACTAGTTACATATTTCCCTCAATATTTCTATTGTGTCTATGAGCTTGTTTTCCTCCTAAATTGAGCAGCACTACGTGCTGCCACACTTAACCCGCTGAACGTGTTTGAAATACATATTGTAACTATGCGCACACCGAAAATAGCCAGAGCTATAACAAAAAAGAAAAAAGGAGCATAAAAGGGAAAGGAGAAACAAAAAAAAAAACAGAAGAAACAAAAAACTTTGACTAAAAATATGCCAAAAACTATTACTGTTCACATACTTTCATACACACCATACATTTGATACGTAGTGTTTAGTTTACTTATAGCACACTTTTGGTCGCTTAAGAGGCGCATGCATGTATGTGTGAGTATGTGCACTTCTAACTGTAACTGCTGCTTTTTGTTTGCCAAAAAATATGAATTGCAAATATAAATAAATATGAGTAGAGCACAACATTTTTTGTAGTAACAAATATCCAATGCCATAAATAGAATAAAAAAATAAATAAAATAAATAAATAAAGCATGGCAGAGAAGCGAGTGACGGTTAGTTTGGTGGGGCACTTGTGTTAGCAAGGATCAGACAGCTGTGTTGCATATTTTATATGGAAACTAAAAGGTAGAGTTTGTTTATGCATTCATTTCCATTCAAGAAGCGTGTCTTGCCCCGTTTAACTAACGTATTATTTTCAATGATGAATTTGTGTAAATAGTTTTAGTGTTAAGTTTCTGCTTTTTTTTTGTATGGAAATTTATGTGCTTTGGCTAAATGTTTGAGTGGCTTATGAATGATGGAAACATTGATTGAATGAATGGGTATGTGAATGAATATTTATTTATGGGCATTCTTATAGTCACTTTTATGTTATGAAAAATTAACCAACAATAAATAAACAATAAGCTATTTAGCCTTTAGATAAACTGTTGCATATTTTAAGGAGTTGCATTAGATTTTTGTGCTATGTGATTTATTTTCATGTTCATTGTATGAAAATTTAGTGTTAGTAAGACCCTAATGAAATTTTACGGCAAATAATTTTCTACGAAATTTTAACCCTCTAACGACCGTTCAAATGCTATTCAGTATTTGTCGATAAGTAATACCTTTTTCGATAAATTAATCTATAATTAAGAAAGAGAATAAATTTTTTAGAAAAAAAAGATATTTGTCGATAAATAATTTTCAATCAATAATCCATATTTTTCAATAAAGAAAAATCGATGTAAATATTTCCGATAAAAAGTAATGTATATATCAGAAAAAAATCGATAAATTTCGATAAATAATGATCGGTACGCATACTGTAGATAAAAATAATCGATACTTTTTGATAAAAATAATCGATATTTTTTTGATAAAAATAATCGACTCTTTTCGATAAAAATAATCGATATTTTTCGATAAATAATCAATTTATATTTTTTCGATATACATAATTTCGAACTACGTAGTTCAAAAAAATATTCGATATTTTTTGATAAATAATGATCGATATACATATCTGCTATAAAAAAATCTAGAATATATAAAAGTAGTCGAAATTTTTCGATAAATAATAATCTATAACATTTTTTCGATAAGAAAAATAGATATTTTAGAAAAATAATCGACATTTTCGATAAAAATAATCGATAGCTTAGAAAAGGTATTCGATATTTCTCGATAAATAATATACGATGTACACATTTTCAATAAAAACAAACAATAGGCAAGAAAATTAAAAAAAATCGATGTTATTTATAAAAATAATCGATAATTTTGAAAAAGTATTAGATATTTTTCGATAAAAGTTATCATTATGTTAGAAAGTAAAAAAAAAATAATCGATATTTTTCGATAAATAATGATCGATATACCAATCTGCTAAAATAATCAATAGTATAGGAAAATAATCGAAATTTTCGATAGATAATAACCTATAACATTTCTTCGATAAGAAAAATGGATATTTTAGAAAAATAATCGGTATTACTGATAAAAATAATCGAAAGCTTAGAAAAGGTAATCGATATTTCTCGATAAATAATATATGGCATACACATTTTCAATAAAAACAAACGTTAGGCAAGAAAATCAAAAAAATTAATCGATATTATTGATAAAAATAATCGATAATTTTGAAAAGTATTAGATTTTTTCGATAAAAGTAATCATTGTGTTAGAAAGTAAAAAAAATAATCGATATTTTTCGATAAATAATGATCGATATACAAATTTGCTATAAAAAATCAATAGTATAGGAAAATAGTCGAAATTTTTCGATAAATAATAACCTATAACATTTCTTCGATAAGAAAAATCGATATTTTAGAAAAATAATCGGTATTATTGATAAAAATAATCGATAGCTTAGAAAAGGTATTCGATATTTCTCGATAAATAATATATGACATACACATTTTCAATAAAAACAAACGATAGGCAAGATAATTTAAAAAATAATCGATATTATTGATAAAAATAATCGATAATTTTGAAAAGTATTAGATATTTTTCGATAAAAGTAATAATTGTGTTAGAAAATAAAAAGAATAATCGACATTTTCGATAAAAGTAGTCACTGTGTTAGAAAATAAAAAAATTAATCGATATTTTCGATGATAGTTATCGTTAGTTTAGAAAATTTATCGATATTTTTCGATAAATATTAAGCGATATAAACATTTTGCCAACTTTTCGTGGGGTTTCTTTGCACTAAATTATTCTACAAAATTAAATCACAAACAAATTTTGCTATTATCAGCTGAATATTGCATTTAGATCCGAACTGAATTTTAACCCATTTAGGCACATTCGAAACCTCAAAGGGCTCCAACCCCAGTCAGTAAATCTTCTTCACTGCATTCGCTTAAATATTTCACAATTTCAAGCATTAGTCAATTTGCTTACAATAATCAATCACTTACGTCATCTTCTCTGCTACGCGCTGAACGTAAAAAAACCAGTTCCCCAATAGCTGTTGCGCCTTAAGGTATACTCTATTGAATTAAAATTTTTAGTCACACTCAAAAGGACGCCCAAACTCATACATATCTCAGTCAACCCAAAATTAACACACGCTCATTCATTAACTTTAATTTTTTTCTTTTTTTTTTTAACAAAAACATCAAATACTAATACGCAGTAATAATCTTTACAGCATCGACCACAAAACTATGATTAATGCATTGCATGTGTGCAGCCGGCAAATTCTAATAATTTTAATGTATTTAAAGGATTTGCGCACAAAAAAAAGGGGGACACAAAGGGCAAGCTGAAGTTGGCATAACAAGAGCGCAGCAATAAACCATAGCCTTACTAAACCGCTCATTTCACATTTCTACAGTTACAAAAGCCTATGCAGCCCCCAAAAGTATGTTACAACAAAATTTTAAAGCGGCTGTTGGCCACTGAGGGTTGCACGACAACAAAATCCATTGGGAGCTGCTCACTCATCTTCGATTCGTTTGTTTTGCTTTTATTTGCGGCGCAAAATCCACCCTCTCTAAGTATGCTGTAAAATGCCGCCGCAAGGGTATTTGGCGGTATCTGGAAAATTTCTAAGTTGCGCAATTGCTTAACCCCTCTCTGCTCTCTGCACAGTCTCCCACTCAAACTCCAGCACAGCGGTTGGTCTGCTAGTAGTATTGCGGTTTGTCTGGTAATTTGTTTTGTTTGCGATTTTAACAAATTACCGTTACGGCCCGAAGCTAGAAGTATATTTTGTAGCATATTTTACGGCGCAACAATGTTACTATTTGCCTGCAGACATAAATAAGTTTGCTTGCTTCTTTCATTTGTTTGCCAAAAATTCTCATTTGTTGCTTCTGTTTGCTGCTGTGGCGCAAAATCAAATTTCCTCGTTTTCATTTCATTCATTGGTTGTGCAGCTTACCAACGTAGAAATGCAGAATAATAAAAAACAAGTCTTCAAGAATAATTGTTGAATGAGAAATGATAAGTACGAGTAATACGAAATAATTTCCAACGCAAAATCTTTTGTGGTTATGCCCACTTGATGACTATTTAATTAACGTTAATTGCATTTGATTTATTACTTTTTGCGCAAGCTTGTGGTAAAGCGGTTAGATTTTGCGATATTGTGCGCATTAAGTTAGGCAACGCTTGTAAAAGAAAAGGGTGGAGAGGGCTAAAGGCGTAATAAATTGCTGAAAATGTTGAAGGAAATGAATTTATGAATGCTAATAATCTGCAATAATTGCAAAGCAAAGCGCAAAGCAGGAAGTTGAAGAAATTTTTAAGTATTTTGAAGCATTATGTTAGGCGCTTTGAAATTATTTTTATTAGTGTTTACATCGAAGAGTATAAAAAGCATATTCTTAAATAATTTAATAGTTATTAACAATTAAAGCTTAGCTTATCTGTTAGAAAGCGTAAGTAAAGCGTCTTAAAGTATGCTGTATAATCTTCTTATTTGCTTTAGCCTTAAAATGTTAAAGTAAATATATTTGTAAGTGACAATAATCTGCAGTAATTGCAAAATAGAGCATGAAAGAGGAGCTGTGAGCATTCTCTAAGCATTTACAAGCACGCTTTTAGGCGCTATGAAACTATTTTATAAGTTCTTAAATCAATGCGTATTATCTAATAGCGTATCATTAAACACTTTCATGCTAGTTTCCAATGAAAATTTAGCTTGTTTGTTTAAAAGCACACGTAAAGCGCCTAAAAGTATGCTTTAATTGTTTTAAGTATACTCTAACCTTAAAATATAAACAATCCTTAAATTTTTTCTGCAACTGCTAATTGAAACCCGTTTTCTTGCTTGGAACTCTATAAAATTTTTTGTCTGAGGCGCCTAAAAGTATACTTTCTAAAAAATATGCTTTAAAATGGCAACCGCAACACCTGTAGCATATAATTGTTTGCAAATGTCGTGAGAATGTTTCTGAGAAGGGTTTTATTGTTGAAACTGCTTGTAACAGAACTATTAAGTAAGTAGTCTATTAGCCTAAAAGTGTATTTAGACACTTTCGCACAAAAATATGCTTTAAAAAATGAGAAAAACAAAGCATTAAAATCACTTATAATTGCATATAAGCGCTTTATTTAGCTGGCGCCTTGCTGTTTTGCAGCACAACATACTTTTCATATATTCGCCTGAAAGTATGCTTCAAGTAATACAATTCTTTTTTTTTTATTTTTCGTTTTCAGTCAAGTGCAAAAAGGTTTCAGCGCCTTGATATATTCTTTTAGCAAAGTGTTATACATTTATATTAGTTTGAGCTCATTATTATGTAATTGCTTAAATTTTATTAGCGCCTTAAAGTATATTTTAAAAAATTTTCGCACAAAAATGTGCTTTAAAAAATGGAAATCTGTTACTTACAATCATCTATCAGCACACAAAACATTTTTTTTATAAAATAGAACAGTTATTGATCGGTTATATAAACTTTTCATATAATGGCCTGAAAGTATGCTACAAGTGAGATAAAATTATTGCTATTTTTAGACAAGCTAAAATAGCTGCAGCGCCTATATACATATATGCCTTTAAAATAGCATGAAATATTTACTTATATCAAGTTCTTTTTATTATTTATAGCTTTCTTTTGTTAAAGCGCCTCAAACTATGCTAGGTAAAGTTAGCTTATTAGTGTGTGTTGTTTACGGTAAAGTAAGGTTATTGAACCATTTATGTCTTTTAATATTTTTTCACTTTCTTTTCTACTTCCTTCAGCCACTTACTTCTTCTTTACTACATTTCCTTGCTGCTACTGCTTTGTTTGCTTTGCTTGCTTAGCATGTCCTTTCTAATAATTCGATTTCCACTTCCATTTTCACTTCTTCCAACCATAACTATATTCGAAATTAATAAGCACAGCAGTTCATTCAGTCATTCACTTTGATACTTGATATTTTTCTCTTAAGTGCAATAGAAAATTGGCAAGAAAAAAGTACATAAACTAGCTGAGCTTAGGCAAGTAAAAGGCAGGCCAAAGAAGCAGCATTTGCTTGCTTCTATTTTTGTATGTGCTTTGCTTTCTTCAAGCTATTTGTGAAATTCTATATCAATATCATTATATTTTATAAATTTTTTATACCATTCCTTTCATCACAGCCATCTCACCCATCGCTTTGGCTTTGGCGTTTGCCCTAGCCAACAAGCTTTATTATATTTATGCGCCTTAAGTTATGCTATAGAAGCTCATATTTCCCGATTGTTTGCAAATGCAGCGGAAATACTTGAAGACGAAAGGCCGAAGCAGTAGAAAAAAAAATTCTTTTAAATCGTATGACTTCTTTTCTATAAGCAATGACTTTGAAATTTAAAATGCCGCATAACTTATTTTAATTTTTTCTAACGTAAAGCTAGAGCGTTAGACTCTCCAGTGACGTAGGCGTTGAACTACTCTGCTTTGATAATTGTATTTTTTCTAGACTTTCTAAGCAAATAAGCTGCTTAACAAGTAACTTGCACTTGCAAAGATAATTCCAATAATTTTCTAAGCCGCTCTTGTGCACACTCAAGGTTTCCACACAACTAGCAAGCAGCATACTTTTAGGCATTGTGGCTGAAATTAAGCTAGTGTAAACTTTAGAAAAAAATTTATAGCTGCAAAGCGGGTTCAATGCACTGGGAGCTTAAGAACAATAATTTTTTTTTTTTAATTTTTAGCTTGAAAAAATTTCTGGCATACTTTTAGACTGCTAGAATATTATTTTTTACCCATATTTACTGATAATTGTTTAAAAACTTGGAAAATATGCCACGACAAGCTAGTATGTGAGGTTATTTTGTACAAATTTTGTGCAATTGCCTGTTTTAATTTGGTTTATAAAAACACATTGCCTACTTTTAGTCGCTTTCTCACATTTTATTCACTTGCTGCTAAATTTCAGCATCGTAAATAAATTTTTATTTAATTTATCAATGGAATATAGTTTTTTTTTACCAGAAATCGCTCACTGCTAAGCATCACTGCATACAAACTGCTTATACGCCTAAAAATATACACCAAATTATTTATTTTCTAAAAAAAGTGGCTCAAATTCACTCAAATTAACTCAAATTAAAAAAAAAATGGCTTCTAAAACTTATTATCAAGACAGCTATTTATTACACCAATGTTGCCACTTATTGCAATCATAATAATACATAATATTATTACTGCTTTGCTGAATGTGTGCACTTAAAAAGAAAAGCGTCTTTGGTATGCGCTCATCTTTGCACTACCCATGCGGGAGTAATAACTACTAAGTGAAATATTTTTTTTTTTTTATTATTTCTCTGCCACGTGTCTTCTGTTGGCGTGTGCAATATTCATGCTCATATTTACTTTCATATAGTGCGCCTGAAAGTATACTTTTAGACTCATTCACGTAATTTCTTGTATATGTATGTTTGTTTACTGTTTATTTTTGCAGCACATAAAATAAATGGCAATGGGGTGATTATTGAGCAATTTGTAGCAATTGGAAAACACTTGCTGCTGAAATTCGCAAAGCAACAAGCAACCCCAAAAGTAGACTACAGTTTTTTTTTTTGCGCAAACATATTTATATTAGAATGTTGTATGTATTAGACCGCCTTCCAAAAAAAGATCCCCTCATATAATGTATTTTTGTAAGAAAAAAAGTAAAATATTTTTAGGATCACCCTAGCATAACATTTTTCTTTATAATTTCCGCACTTATAGTCGGATTTTAAAGTTTGATACAGCGATGTTCTTGTCTGTAGAGGAGAATTTCTCTCACGGAAGCTTATTAACCCTAACTGCACAACTGGGGTACTTACGAGCCATATCTCGGTTGATACAACCCTAATGTACCTTTCTAATGTCAGCATATTAAAGGCCGTCAAAAATCATTAAACTTTTGCAAAAAAAGTATTTAGATTATTTCAGTTGAAACCAAAATAAAACACATTTTGTAGGGCAGCAACAAGCAACCCCAAAAGTAGACTACAATTTTTTGTTTTTTTTTTTTTTGTTAGCAAAGTTATTTGTTAGACCGTTTTGGAAAAACTTAAGTTCGACGTTATGCAGAGAATTTTTTTGGAAGACACTGAAAAAAAAAAATAAAATATATTTAGAACCGCCCCAGTAGCCTGTCAATAAAATTTTGCTTCATATATTTGGCATTTATAGTCGTATCTTAAAGTTTGATACATCAGTGCTCTTGTCTCCATAATGGAGTTTTCATAATGGAATCTCGTTAACCCTTAGTACACAATTGGGATACTTATGACCCCTTTTCTCAGTTGCTTCCACCCTAATATACCGTTTTAATGCTAGAATATTAAAGACCGTAAATAAAAAATCATTTAACTTTTGCTAAATAAGTGTTTAGATTCATGCAGTAGAGACCGAAATAAAGCATATTTTGGAAAATACTTTTTTCGATACGGTCTAGTGTTCATACGTTTTAGTATATTATGCGTGTGTGTGTGTGTATGGCAGTTTGTTGTTCTTATTGCTTTGTGCTGTCTTCATGCTTTTAGTTTGATTATTTGTTTAACTGTAACGTTATTTATCTGGTTTGTGTGGAAAAAATGCCAAAAACTTTCGCTTCTATGGCCTTCAAATGTATCGAAAAGTTTTTTTTTTATGCCAGAGGAGCACAAGTAGAAGTGGTTATACATGTGGCATAGTTGGCCGAGAAAAAATTCGGCCACAACCTCAAATATATGTCAACTGCATGACCGAAACCAAACTGCAACTTTCAGCAAAATCATCACTACTCTCTCTCCCTCCTCTCCTTCCTATACTTCCCTTTCTCCACACTTCTACTAAGTACTTCCTTCCTTTTCCGTCAAAAATTCAAAAAACTTTCTCATCAGTTTATTAAAGTGACATAAAAGTACCTTTAACGCTTAATGTCCGAAGATTAAATGCCAACAACGTAAAATGACCACATAACCATAAAGGTATGCAGGCTGTGCCATATTTTTCTACGGACAAAAGCTGACTTTAATATTTAAGCTACACACTTGCACATAAAAGTTCATTTGTTGTACTTACTTTCGCATATTAATTCAATTTTTTGTGGCTCAATTTTATTTACTGCACTTGAAAAACACTAATTGAAATGTCTGCAGATGCCGTTAGCACCTTGATTGGCTTTTTTGTGACTTTTAATTACTTTTTTGTTGCATACTTTAAGGCCAAAAATTGTAGAGGTTGCAGAGGAATGTTGTAGCAATTTGTTGCGAAGAGAAATTAATTGTAGTTATGTAGAGATAATTGAATTTTGTGCATTTTTCAAGGTTTGCAATCAACTATAGTCGCATATTTTTAAATGTTGTGGTTTGTACTAAAGACTGCTGAGTTCTAGTTGAGCTTCTCGAGGTCGAGGAGTTGGGAAGGTGTAGTTAGTGAAGTTTATGTTTATGTTTATGTTTATGTTTATGTTTATGTTTATGTTTATGTTTATGTTTATGTTTATGTTTATGTTTATGTTTATGTTTATGTTTATGTTTATGTTTATGTTTATGTTTATGTTTATGTTTATGTTTATGTTTATGTTTATGTTTACGGTTATGTTTACGTTTATGTTTATGTTTGTGTTTATGTTTATGTTTAAGTTTAAGTTTAAGTACTTTTTGGTTGCTTGTAAGTTTAAGTTTAAGTTTAAGTTTAAGTTTAGGTTTAAGTTTAAGTTTAAGTTTAAGTTTAAGTTTAAGTTTAAGTTTAAGTTTAAGTTTAAGTTTAAGTTTAAGTTTAAGTTTAAGTTTAAGTTTAAGTTTAAGTTTAAGTTTAAGTTTAAGTTTAAGTTTAAGTTTAAGTTTAAGTTTAAGTTTAAGTTTAAGTTTTAGTTTTAGTTTTAGTTTTAGTTTTAGTTTTAGTTTTAGTTTTAGTTTTAGTTTTAGTTTTAGTTTAAGTTTAAGTTTAAGTTTAAGTTTAAGTTTAAGTTCAAGTTTAAATTTAAGTTTAGGTTTAAGTTTAAGTTTAAGTTTAAGTTTAAGTTTAAATTTAAGTTTAAGTTTAAATTTAAATTTAAGTTTAAGTTTAAGTTTAAATTTAAGTTTAAGTTTAAGTTTAAGTTTACGTTGAAGTTTAAGTTTAAGTTTAAGTTTAAGTTTAAATTTAAGTTTAAGTTTAAGTTTAAGTTTAAGTTTAAGTTTAAGTTTAAGTTTAAGTTTAAGTTTAAGTTTAAGTTTAAGTTTAAGTTTAAGTTTAAGTTTAAGTTTGAGTTTGAGTTTGAGTTTGAGTTTAAGTTTAAGTATAAGTTAACTAAGTTTAAGCTTAAGTTTAAGTATAAGTTAATTAAGTTTAAGCTTAAGTTTAAGTTTAAGTTTAAGTTTAAGTTTAAGTTTAAGTTTAAGTTTAAGTTTAAGTTTAAGTTTAAGTATAAGTTAATTAAGTTTAAGCTTAAGTTTAAGTTTAGGTTTAAGTTTAAGTTTAAGTTTAAGTTTAAGTTTAAGTTTAAGTTTAAGTTTAAGTTTGCCATTTACCATCAAATTTTCATTAACCAATTTTCTTATTCCGTTATATATTTCTTCCTACTCTTCCAACCCCATTCTCGCTTCTCTTTAGCTTTACTTCTCCAACTCAATCTACTTTTATGTATTTGTATCTATTACTTGTTTATCTTGCCTTTTGTATAATCTTCTTCTTTAACCACTCCTCTTAGGCATTCTTCATCATCCTCACCCCTCAACGCTTCGATCTGCTGTTTTTTCCTTGTCATTAATGATTTTCGTAATTAGTGTTGCATAACAGCAGGCGCACAGGCGTTATAGTAGCAGCGGCGGCAGATAAGCATATAATTAGCATAGTTAAGCACAAAAGGCAATTAAGGAAAAAAAATTGTAGACGCTTTAAGGCGACTAAACGAAAAGTGTAAGTGAAATCTTTGAATTTAAGGCAGAATCGCGTTACTTTTTGCAGAGGTATCAAGTTTTCAGTTGAGACACAAACCGAATTTATCGCTATTTGTTGCCTTTGCTATATATCTGCAAGTTCTCTCTTCATTCTTACGCCTTGAAATGAAGTGCGCACACTGGCGCTAGCGGTCCAAAGTGCATTCAACTCACATACGCCTTTTACCGCTCAATTACTGCTCTGCTTGGCAATTTTGGGTTACATACAGCCATGTCACAATCCAAATTTAGCCAAGACACATACCACACACAAAATGTTAACCAAAGAATGGCGCATATTTTAAGCGTCTAAATATTTAGCAAGAAAAACTACGAAATTGAAGTGAAATGATTAGGTTTAGTTGGGAAATATGTGAACAAGAATTTGTGGGTGCAAAAATTTAAGTTTCAAAATAAATTGCGCAGAAAATGCTTTTAAACAGCAAAAAGCTAGTTGGCACTCGAAGTAAATGAAAATAACTGCAAAATATTTGCGAAAGCGACGCGTCAACGCAAATTGAAAGCACAAAGGCAAGCCCAGCCAATGCTAAAGCAGACAGACGTCAGCAGTGAAGCAAATGGACAAGCAGAGAGTGGAGAAGAGAGCGAAGCAGACGGAGCAGCAAATAAAGCAATCAACCGCCAACAAAAAAAAAAGACAAAAAAAAACACAAGACAGACCAGACAGAGCACAGCGCAGGAATGGCGGCAAACACTCTCTGTTAGATTAGAGTGATGGATGTTTTTTCTTTGGAATGAAATGTGTGTGTGTGTGCACAATCAAATAATGCAAATATGCGCACAGTCAGAAGTGGCAAAAAAACGTGTTTAGATGCGCCTCCTCTCTCCTCCTGCTTTCTCATCCTCCTTTCTTCTCCTCCTTTCTTCTCATCCTTTCTTCTCATCCTTTCTTCTCCTCCAGATGCTCCACCGCTAAAGTGAACATTTTTTGGATGCCTCAATTGAGAAAAAAAAGAATAAAATACTGCGCTATTTGCTAGGGAATTCCACTACTTTCCACTTCTTTTGACAAATTTCGCATTTGCTGCACCTTTTATGCGCCAAAAGGTATGCAATGCCTTTGAGTGTTTACAAATAAACGTCGGCGATGGCGAGCGAGCGAACGCACACGCATAAATTGAATGGATTTTTGAATGATGGATATTTGCATTATGCGCGCCATCAAACGCCGTCGCGAAGAAAGGATGTGCGTGTTTCAATTGTTTAATGGAATTTGTGTGATTATGCAGTTTTCGAATTCTTCTGCTTATACTCGCTCAAAACATAGCTCATAATTCTTTTTAATGCTGCCAGACCTTACACAACCCACTCCATAAAAATTTTTGGGTTCTTTTTTGTTGTTTGAATAATGTTTAACATTTTAGCGCTGCATCATACACGCAGAAGAAGAATGTCCACTTTGACAGCTCAAAGATTAACATAAATTTAATTTAACATTTACAAAGGTGTGACATGGTATGCTTTAATGCATGTTTTTACATAGAAATAAAAAAAAAAAGTTGAACTCACTTTTGAGTCCAAATTAACTTAAATTAGCAAAACTTAACTCTACTTAACATAAATTCTACAATAAATTAACTTCTATCCAAATTTCTAATATTTTGCCACGAACACAATAAATGCCATTTTTGTAAAAAAAAAACGCTCATGCAGCACATGCACAGCAACCGCAAAATCCCCTCCTCGTCCATCACATGCGACCAACGTCAATCAAACGGTTGCGTAGCGCAACCAACGAAAATAATTAATTACATAATCGGATTAACTCGTTAGTAGTTACGATGATATTGTTTTTGTAATATCGGGCGGTAAATGGTTTTTACTTTGAACACAAAAAGGAACGGCAGGGCCGGCCAAACCGAAGGACGAGCAAAGGCGAGCACTAATTAGCAGAAGCGTTATGTTATGCGCGCATATAAAATGCATTCAAATTAAATGTGAATGGATTAAGGCGAGGAGGTAGAGAGAGAGAGAGAGAGAGAGAGCAGAGCGAGGAAGGGAAGGGAAAAGGGGGTGCATAGAATTGACGGTATGCTAGTGTAGGTGAATTTAGCGGTTTACCGGCGTTAGTACCGGTTAAGCTAACTAAATGCCGCATCAGGGAAAGGCAAACAGTGCGCGAGTGTGTGTGTGTGTTTGTGTTTTTGGTGAAGGCTAAAGGCATTAGCATTCAATGTTAATCACATAAAAATATGATGCAAATATTAAAAAGTAAAAGAGCAAAAGGAAAAAGGAAAAAAGGGAAAAGCAAAAGCAATAAAAAAACATAAAATTTTATTTAATTAAAATTCATGGAAATTCATGTTACATATACGCCACGTAGTACGCACGTTTTTTTTTGTACACAAGTAAGCATACAAAAGCTTATGAGGGGGGGGGGGGGGGGCGTTTTTATGCGCTTAATGGCTGCCATTATTGTTATGCATAATGCGAGAGAAAATAAGAAAAAATAATATTTGATTGCTTTTTTGTTTGTTGTTGTTGTGCTTTTGTTGTTGCTTTTGTGGCGACTACTGCTGCCGCTGTTGGTTTTTTTTTTATTAAAAAAAGCAAGTGAGAATACTTGACTTGACTTGTTTTGACTTGGCTTGACTTGACTTGACTTGACTTGACTTGACTTGACTTGACTTGACTTGACTTGACTTGACTTGACTTGACTTAATTTGAATTGACTTAAATTTACTTGACTTGAATTGAATTGATTTTGACTTGACTTGATTTGAATTGACTTAAATTTACTTGACTTGACTTGACTTGATTTGACTTGACTTGATTTAACTTGACTTAACTTAACTGAAATTATTAAAACCATCATTTGTTCATTGCAAAAGCGCGCAAACAAAACCAAAAAAAACCACCAACATGACACAAAAAACATAAATTTTTCATTAAAACTCCATTACCGTCACTGCAGACACCAAAAAATAAATAAAAAAAAATAAACAAAAAACAGAACAAGCAAAATAAGCAAAAACAAGCCTCGAAAATAGCGCAAAACCTTTCGAAACAATTTCGTGACGCTAATAAAAGCGTAATTTCACGCCAGAAAAACAAAAGGCAAAGAAAACGGAAGTTGAATGAAATTTCCAAATCATTAATTTTATATTTGCGCACACCAAAATGCGCCGCTGAAAAATATTTAATAAACAACATACGCCACTGCCCACCCAACTATAGCACACTTTTCCATCCTAAAAGTATGCAATAAATGCTTTTTTAATTAAGAGGGTACATACAGCTTTTTGTATCATAAAAAATATCTTATTGCTCTGAAAAGCATCACAAACCAATCCAATCCAATATTTATTATATTTTTTTTATTTATTGACAGCTAAGAAGCTAATAAAAAAGTACGCAATGAAACGAATTTTTTTATTGCATACTTTTAGGTGCGTGTTAATATGAGTTCATATTCGATTTTGATGCAAAATAAACATAGAAATAAACAAGTATGTACATATGTATGTACATTTCACATGTGCTGTGCTGCGCCATGTCAGACACTCAAGTTGAAACGCATAAAGTGTGCTTTTAGGCGCTCGAGCAAAGTCATAAAAATTTTCGCTGATGTGTTCATATTTTGTGTGTGTTCGAGCGTTTTGTTCATATTTCATTTTCTTGTTTTATTCTCTGCTGCCTTTCAAATCAAATCATCGCATCACATCACATCACATCTGCCATATGTCCAATAGAAACACTCACTTTTAGTGATTGACATGTGTTCACTTGTTCGGCTGTTTGCGTTAATGCCGCGCATGTGAATGAATTTATGTGTTTTAGCTGTTTTCCTTTTTTTTGCTTTTTCGCTCATTTTCCTCTTCGCTTTGTTCATTTTACAGCTAATCAAAGCGGCAATGCCAAGCAAAGCTCGCCGAATTGTCATAACAACCGACGCACAGCATATAAAATAATCCATGCGGAACTGGTGAAAGCTGAGCAAAATGTGAGGATATCAGTATGTACGATGTGTGAGTGTGTATGTTGTTGGGATTGGATGCGGCAGATGTTAAATTAATTTTTTATTTCTGCGTGAAATATTCACTTTTTTTTTTTCAAGAGGGTCATAAAAAAAATGGGCAGCTGGATTTTTCTTAACTTAACTTTAACTTAACTTATAAAATTTAACGCAAAGTAATACAACCCTTTCTGAAAAGGTTCGTATAACGCTTATTATTTTTCGAAAAATGTCCACTGATTTTCTAATCTATTAATTATTTTTTCCAAAAATATGTATGTATATCGATTATTATGTATCGAAAAATATCGATTAAGTTTGTAAACTATCGATTATTTTTATCGAAATATGTATATCGATTATTATTTATCGAAGAATAGCGATTTTTTTTGTAAACTATCGAATATTTTCATCGAAATTATGCAGATCGATTATTATTTATCGAAAAATATCGACTATTTTTCTAAACTATCGATTATTTTAACTGGCAATATGTAGATCGATTATTACGTATCGAAAAATATCGATTATTTTTCTAAACTATAGACCATTTTTACCAAAAATATGTAGATGATTATTATTTATCAAAGATTTATTCAATTTTTTTCTTATCTATCGATTACTATTACCAAAAATATGTAGATCGATTATTCTTTATCGAAAAATATCGATAATTTTTCTATACTATCGATTATTATTACCAAAAATATGTAGGTCGATTATTATTTATCGAAAAATATCGATTGTTTTTCTAATCTATCGATTATTTTTATCGAAAATATGTGTATCGATTATTATTTATTGAAAAATATCGATTATTTTTCTAAGCTATCGTGTTTTTATCGAAAGTGTTTATATCGATAATATTTTGATTATGTCTATATCGATATTTTCGATAAAAATTATAACTTTACTTTGCAACTACACTTAAAAAAAATTTTGTTAAAAAACTTAACTTAAGAATATTTAACCTAACTAACGTAACTTAGTTCGATTTTAAACATAATTGATTTTTTCAAAAAATTTCAAAATTTAAGCTTAAACTAAAAATTTAACTTAACAAATCTTAACTTTAAAAAATTTAACTTAAGAAAATTTTACCTAACTTAACTTCGTTCGGTTTTAAACATGATTGTTTATAAAACATTTACAAACTTTAGCTTTAACTTGAAATCTAACTTAACATAGAAAAACTAAACTTGAGAAGAATTAACCTAACTTAACATTGCTCGGATTTTTTATAAAAAATTTTAAGACCTTGTAATTTAACGTTAAAAAAATTAACTTAAAAAACTTAACGTAAGAAAAATTTAATCAAACTAAATTTTGATCGATTTAAAAGAGGAATTTAAAAAAAATAAAAATTGTTAGTTTTCTCTAATACAGGACTATGCTTAAGGAACCTTTTCGTAAAAACCAATAATTTTCTAAACGAATATCAAAAAAAAAAAAACAATACCACTCCCAAACTTAAAAAATGGTTTAACGGTAGCAATAAATGCCGTGTCATAAAACAAAGAAAAAAGAAAGTCAACGAAAATTAAATTCAGCACAGCATTTTTACGTTTGTTGGCTTTTCAATGAGCACTCAGCCGGCTTGGGGCAGCAAAATAGGGGCTTTTTAAAGCTACACGATTGTTAATAGCAAATTTTGATATACATACAAACAAAAAAAAAAAAACAGCCAAAAAGCATTGTTAATCACATTTTTTGCCTTTTTATATATTTTTATTGCATTTGCTTAGTAATCCAGGGCATAACACAAAAATTTGACAAAAAGCCAAACAAGTGTACATATTCATACAAACAAACACTCACTTAACACATATACACACACTTGTGCGCTTGCTCATATCGAAATATATCATGTTTACATTTTCAAGTTCTGTACAAAATACAAATTTTATATTTTCCAGCTGGTTTTAACTAGACAATCCTAACAGGCTTATCACATGCCCTTAAACACAAACACACAGACATACGCACACACATCTATGCTCACAAATAAAAATGCAATTTCACTTATTTGATTCAAATTCGTTATACAATTTCTTCTATCTGCTAGTTTTTATTAAATTTCATATTCATTTCTCGGTTTACTTTGGCTTGGCTTGACTTAAATTGAAATTCAATACATTTCACTTCACTCTGGTCAATTCAAGCAAATGTTACTCATACGCCATGGCATGCCAAGCATGTATGTGGTTAGTTTTGATTCGTTTACTGTTTACATATGGATTTGTTTGTTCAAAACAAACAAATGCTAATATTTTATCAGTTTTATTTGTGCAATATAAATGATCAATTAATTAAATTTACATTCGTTTTTCTCTTTTTTGTTATTTACAGGTAAGCAATGACGAAGTCAGTGAGTGATATGCCGGAGTTGTTGGTATGTATGTACATTTTTTGAGGTTTGTAGTTTTAACAGCCAGTTTCACTAAAAAATTTAAGTGAAAATTTAATTTTTTCCGTCATAAAAATTCAAGTAAAAAATTAAATTAAACTTAAATTTTTTCGTGAAACTGGCTGTAAGAGTTGGAATTTAAAACTGAAGATAAATTTTAATTATATAAAATTGAATTTTTGTATGGTGAATTTCGAATTTGGTGTGGTGAGTTTCGAAGTTGAATGAAAAACGAAGAAAAATGAAAAAGTTAGTTAAAATAATTATTTTATTTTTTACTTATTCGTATAAAATTTGATTTTTTTGTATGGTGAATTTCAAATTTTATGTGGTGAGTGTTGAATTTTGTATGGTGAATCTTGATTTTTTAAAATTTGAATATGAAATTGAATTTGAATTTTATAAAATTGAATTTTTGTATGATGGATTTTGAATTTTTGTGGTGAGTTTTGAATTTTGAGCTAAAAGCGAAGAAAAAGGAAAAACTGTTAAAACTTATTTTATTTTTATTTCAATTATTTTTTTATACATACAAAATTTAGTTTTTTTTAGTTTACATATTTCGAATTTTGTGTGGTGAGTTCTGAATTTTGTATGGTGAATTTTGATTTTTAAAATTTGAATATGAAATTGAATTTGAATTTTATAAAATTGTATTTTAGTATGGCGGATTTTGAATTTTTTGTGGTGAGTTTTGAATTTTGAGTTATAAGCGAAGAAAAAGGAAAAAAATGTTTAAACTTATTTTATTTTTATTTCAATTATTTTTTTATACATATCTACATACAAAATTTTATTTTTTATTTAGTTTACATATTTCTTTTTGCGTGGTGAGTTCTGAATTAGGTGTGGCGAGTTTTGAATTTGGTATGGCGTGTTTTGAATTTTGTATTACAGGTTTTAAATTTTGAAATTTCAGTTTGAATTTCAAATTATATACTTTCCATTTAATCGTATTTCTTTTGAAGTCTTTGCTATAAGCTCTAGCTGTATTTTTCAAGTCCATACAGTTACCATAACCTCTTACAGGCAACATGCATAAATTTGGGCACTCAAAATAAACAAAAACGAAGAAATATGCGAAAAATGTGAATTAAAATATTTCATAAATATCCACTTCACCAACAACTAAACACAATTGTGCCAACGCCAGTCTATTCATAATTCAGCTCCACTGAGCGCCACTCAACGCCTAACTGTAGGTATGCTCCAAAATAAAACAAAAGCATTCCTGCATCTTTTTTTTAAGTATATAAAGCAATGTTTTTTCCGCAGCTGAAGCATTTGTATGCTGTAATATTTTGTCTCGACGACTAATATACTACCTTTTCTGTGTGTAGTATACTTTTTGGCGTGCATTCACAAGAAAAGCATACAAAGAATTTGAACTGTACACTGCCGCTATGTAATACAACAGTCTGTCTTAGCATATTTACTAGTTGATCTGCCGTTTAAGCTTCTTCGTAGCTGCACTTAAAAGGCGTGAGAGAGCTGTGCGCGAGTAGAGAAGAAGAGTTGTGCGAACAAAACCCATTTCAGCGCATTGTTTCTATAGTTTTTCTCCCTCCCTCCCCAACATTGCGCCTTCTGCGATTTATTGTTGATTTTTATGTTTTTTATTGTCTCACGAAGTGCACAGTTGAGGCATTGTCGCGTACGCAAGCAATTGCTGTTGCCGACTTTTTGGCGCATTTTATGTGACTGTGAGGGCAGTTATTTTTCTACTGATTTTTTTTTTAACTTTCTGTTTTTGCCGTGAGTTGTATCTGTTTATAATGTTTTGTCGCCATGCTTGATGCAATTCACTTTCACTTTGCAAAATTTTGCAATGCTATAAAATTAAATTGTTTCTGACACCTAAAAGTATGCAATATATTTTCTTTCTTTTTTGAATTGTGCTATGAGTTTATGATATGTGAGGAGTCTATTGCAGTTGCTTTTGCTTGGTGAGGGAGGAAATTCATGTCGCAATATTGAAATTAGTACATATTAATAGTGTACTAAAATTATGTACTAAATTATATATGTATTAAATTTTGTATTAAAACCAGAGAAGGTACTGCAATTGTAACAGGAGTAAGCTATGCAACTTTTAATGCTTCGTAAAATTAGTACTAGAAAATGTGTACTAAAATTTAGGACAAAAAGCTATGTATGTGTGCACTAAAGCTAGCAAATCTCAGCAATTTGCAACAAATATCGTATTTGTACTAAAAAAATATGTATTAAATTTTATACAAAAGTTCGGTAAGAATAGTGTAAAAAATTTTAGCACTAAATTTTTAGTACTAAATTTTTTAGTGCACAAAATTTGATTCTTACTGAATTTTAGTACTTACAGACTTTTCTAATGGCTTTTAGTGGCAATTTTTAGTACGTACGATATTTTTAGAACGCAAAATTTTTGATATAACTTTTTAGAATACAAAATATTTAGTACTAAATTTTTTAGTACAATGAATTTTATTCGTTCCGCATTTTAGTACAGACTTTTGTACAGTGTAATAATTTTTAGAATGTACTGAATTATTAATATCAAATTCTTAGTACTAAATTTTTTTTCGTACACATAATTTTTTAGTAGTACATATTTATTACTAATCTTTGGTACTACAGTTTTGGTACTAGATATATTTTATATAAAATTTTTAGGCTTATTTTTAGTACATACCTACTAATATATTTTTAGTACACAAAATTTTTAGTGTCACTTTTTATTTAGAATACAGAGTATTTAGTACACAATTTTTTTAATACATACTAACTTTGGTGGTACAAAAAAAATTTTAGTACTGGTTTTTTCACTAAAATTTTTAAATGCAAAATTTTTAGCAGTATTTTTTAGAATAAAAATGTTTTTCTTACAACGAAATATTTAGTACGTACAAAAAAAAATTGTAATAAAAAGCTTTTAGTACGACTATTTTATAAGCAATTTTCAGTAATACATTTTTTAGTACTAACATTTTTATTCTAAATTTTTTGTACAAAATTTTTTTATACTAAATTCTTTTGTAATAAATTTTTAATACCATATTTTAATTACACAAATTTCTATTACTAAATTTTTTAGTACTAAAAATTACTAATTTTTTTTGTACCAAATTTTATTATACTATATTTTTTTAAAATAAATTTTGTTGTACAAATTTGCTAGTATAAATTTTTTAGTTCCTTTTTAAATTCAAATATTTTAGTCGAAAATCGATTAACTCAAATTTTAGTAGACACATATATATGTCGTACACATTTTTACCGCATATCATAAGAATTATTTAATATCAGCTATTGTATGTATCTATAGCATAGATGGCGTGGTCAACAATGCTAATTAGTTAGCGTGATGACCGAACTGCTTGCTTTGCTGCCATAAAAAAAACACATCAAACTCATCATTAAAATCATCATCAAGAACTGGTTTCTTCAAACGCAAGAGCACTTCTCTTCATGTTTTCGCCGATAAAGAGTACGTACGCCTGCACTCGCCTGAAACGTAAATATTTACGAAAGTAAAGAAACCAAATTTTTTATGAATACGGTTTTAGCACTTTTTTCTTTGCCAACACTTTTCCACTATTTTTTGTCGCAGCAGTTATTGACATATATTAAAATAACGTAAGTATGTATGATCGTACAGGGTGGCGTAGAAGTGAACATTCAAAGTGTGTTAGAAGTTAAAAATTCAACACCGAAAAATTGTTGGTTGTATGTGAATGGGCTGTGATATGTATTACATCATATGATGCACTATTAATTCGAAAAGGCGTTAATATTATTTAGCAGATAGAAGTTCGGGTACCCTGACATAATCCCAAGGGGCATAATCCCAAATTTTTTATTTGGGATTATGTCACTCCCCCTAGGGTGACATAATCCAAACTTTTTTACTTGGGCTTATGCCACCCTAGGCGTAGTGACATAATCCCAATTGGGATAATGTCATTTTCGAGCCCAAAAAAACATTTCAGATTTTTTTCTTAGATTTTATTACATTAAGCAAAAAAATTAAAGCTGACAATAAAGTTAATGTTGTTATACAATAATACATTGAGTATATGTATAAGATGAAATATGTACATATGTACTTAAATACACATGTTCTCAAAAAATTACTTTAAAACTAAAAAATTACATTAAAATTAAATATATTTACATATATACAGATTTTTTCAATAAAACGATAGGTATATAAATATTTGTGTACATTGTATATATGTCTATAAAAAGATGAAAATTTGGAAGAAAAAATCGCGCGATTAATAGATCGATAGGTGTATACATATGTATGTACATATGTCTATAAAAAGATGAAAATTTGGAAGAAAAAATCGCGCGATTTTGATTCCAAATTTTCGCCTGGGGCGCTTTTTTTCTAATAGATCGATAGGTGTATACATATGTATGTCATATGTCTATAAAAAGATGAAAATTTGGAAAAAAAAAATCGCGCGATTTTGATTCCAAATTTTCGCCTGCGGCGCTTTTTTTTAATAGATCGATAGGTATATACATATGTATGTACATATGTCTATAAAAAGATTAAAATTTGGAAGAAAAAATCGCGCGATTTTTGATTCCAAATTTTCGCCTGCGGCGCTTTTTTTTATTTTAGATCGATAGGTATATACATATGTACATATGTCTATAAAAAATAAAAATTTGGAAGCAAAAATCGCGATTTTGCTTCGCACTAGTACCTACTCGAGTGATTTGGTGTTCTGGCTCCCTTTTATTTGGGATTATGTTACTCCCACATAGGTGACATAATCCCAAGTAAAAAAGTTGGGCTTATGTCACCCTAGGGTGAGTGACATAGTCCCAAATAAAAAATTTGGGATTGTGCCAATTGGGATTAAATCACGGCACCAGAAGTTCGGCCTTTAAACTCGTTAGAGGTATACCCGCACCAGTTTTTAGTTTTCAAATCATTTGGTTTGTTTCATTTTGTTCACACATCGCTTTGGCATGACTTTTTGTGAAAGACTTGAGAACTTTTACTTTTGAACCCTTGTATGTCACCTCGTGTGTAAACGAGTTTTCAAATATGCGCGACGCTGCTAACTGAGCGTGTTTCGCTGCGCCGTCGCTCCGCTGATAACCAACGCAGCGGAAGCCGTCCGGTTTATACAAACTTTTGAATATGAAAGAATAAAAAATTAAAAGAAAAAAATAAAAATAATAAATTCGGCAAAAAAAACTTGTTCAAGCGACGCTTACTCATACTTCACATTTTGTTTATGACTTTTGCGCGCTTGATCAGGTCAGAGGTGTGTAGCGCTACACACAATTTTTGGTATTCCAGTTTTATTACTATATTTTATATAAAATTTTGAGTGATTATTTTTAGTACATACTATGTTTTTGGTACACACAATGCTTAGTATAACATTTTAGAATACAAAAAAAAATTTGGTAAAACAAACTTTTAGTACTAACTTTTTCATAATGAAATTTTTAAATGTAATAATTTTAGGAATAATTTTTTAGAACTTAATTTTTTGTACAAATTTCTGCAAAATAGTTAGTACCTACACAAAATTTTTAATAACTTTTTAGTTCGAAAAAATTTTAGCAGGTATCTACTAACTTTTTCAGACCGCTTATTTTTTTAGTACTAAATTTTTAGTACTCAGTTTTTAGTACCAAATTTTAGTACTTAATTTAAGCACTAAATTTTTTTGTACTAATTTTTTCTTACCAAATCTTGTTGGGCAACAGTTTTTAATATCAAATTTTTTCATATTAAATTTTCTATTGTGGTATTAACTTTTTCATAATCAAATTTTTAAATGTAAAATTTTTAGCAGTGAATTTTTTGTGTAACTTCGTAAGAAATAACTTTTTTGTTCGAAAAAATTTTAGTAGGTATCTACTAACTTTTTCAGACCGCTTATTTTTTTAGTACTAAATTTTTAGTAATAAATTTTTAGTACTCAGTTTTTAGTACCGAATTTTAGTACTTAATTTAAGTACTAAATTTTTTAGTACTAATTTTTTCTTACTAAATTTTTTTGGGCAACATTTTTTAATGTAAAATTTTTTCATACTATTTTTTTTTTCTATTGTGGTATTAACTTTTTCATAATCAAATTTTTAAATGTAAAAGTTTTAGCAGTAATTTTTTAGAACTTAATTTTTTGTGTAACTTCGTAAGAAATATTTAGTACCTACGCAAAATTTTTAGTAACTTTAGTACGAAAAATTTTTAGTATGTACTAAATTTTACGTGCTCTACTTATTATTTTAGTACTAAATTTTTAGTACTGTTTTTTAGTCCTCAGTAAATTTTTTCACTAACTTTCATACTCCACTTATTTTTTTACTACTTAGTTTTTTAGTACTAAACTTTATTACGAAATATTTAGTACCTACACAAAATTTTTCATAACTTGAGTTCAAAAATTTTTCAGTACATACTTGCTTTTTCATATTCCACTTATTTCTCTAATTAATTTTTTAGTACATACTGAGTTTTTTAGTACTAAATTTTAGTACTAACTTTTTCATGCTCCACTTCTTTTTTAGGACTAATTTTTTTAGCACTAACTTTTATAGTACTAACTTTTAGTACTAATTTTTTAGTACTAAATTTTCTTTTACAAAATTTTTTTGTGCAACATTTTTAATTCCAATATTTTAGGCGAAAATCGATTAATTCAAATTTTAGTACAAATATGTACATTGATATGCATGTCCTACACATTTTTCCCGCAAATTAGTTAATATTTAGCGAAAAAAATGCAAATGAGGCAGCGCAGTAGCAGAAGCAAGAGCAGCGCAACAGCTGGTGAGTTGCTACACTTGACAAGTTAGGTTGAGCTCGTCGCTGAATGGGCAAAGTACACGCGCTTAGCAAATACAAGTTTTAATATTTAGAATCATTAAAACGGAGTAGAAGTAGAAGATTTATAGAAAAACAAAATAAATAAATCACAAAAATCACATTCTTACACTTATACAAAAATAAAAAAAAAATAGTAAAAAACATCCAATTAACTATGTCGGCAAAACTTTGCTTCCACGGCTTCTGGGCTTGGCTGTTGCCCATCGCCTTCTTCGCTTGCATCATCGCACTTTTTCTATGGCTGCTGCGCAAATTCATACAAGGTCCACATTACAACAAACCCAATCGCATCGATGGCAAAGTGGTGATTGTCACCGGCTGCAATACGGGCATGGGAAAGGAGACAGCCTTAGAGTTGGCGCGTCGCGGCGGACGCATTTATATGGCTTGCCGTGATGCGCAGCGCTGTGAAGCCGCACGGATAGACATAATTCAGCGCACTGGCAATCAGCATGTCTACAATCGTACGCTAGATCTTGGCTCACTGGAGTCCATACGTCAATTTGCAGCGCGTTTTCGCGCCGAAGAGCAACGTTTGGATATTTTAGTAAACAATGCCGGTATTGTGGGCACATCCAATCGCCAACTCACCGCTGACGGTTTCGAAACGCAATTCGGCGTCAATCATTTGGGTCACTTTCTGCTGACGAATTTGCTGTTGGAACGCTTGCGAGCGAGCGCGCCGAGTCGCATTGTTGTTGTCAGCTCGCTGTTTTACATCTTGGGTCGCATTAAACGCAACGATTTGCAGTGTGAGCACAACTATTCGAGTATATTTGGCGCCTATTCGAATAGCAAATTGGCGAATATTTTGTTTACGCGCAAATTGGCTGAGCGTCTGCAAGGCAGTGGCGCCACAGTGAATTGCTGTCATCCGGGTTTGGTGCGCACCGAGATGACGCGGAAGATGACGTATCCCGGCTGCGGTTTGTTGCGCTTTGTGTCGCCATTTTTTTTTAAAACGCCAGAGGCGGGCGCACAAACTCAACTACGGTTGGCGCTGGATCCGGCGCTGGAGCGCTCAAGTGGTGGCTATTATAGCGATTCGTTGCGTTGGCCGTTGATGCCGTTGGCGCGCAATGCAGACACAGCCGACTGGTTGTGGGCGGAGAGCGAGCGGTTGGTGGGTTTGAACGATGTGAAGGGGGATGAAAGTAAAATAATGAAAGTTAGGCAAATGGATTCGGTAGCGTTGATGGTTGAAGATGTGCATAATTAATGGCTTTTAATAACAAAATAAATAAAATTTATTTATTACAACACTTGTATGTGTGTATGTGAAAATTATTAACAAAAAAATAAAAAAGGCTTCAAATTAAAAAATATTAAAAGAGAAAATATGAAGTTTTTAATGAATATAGCAAAAAATTTTCATGGAAAATATTGAAAATCAGTAATATTAATGACAATAAATATTGAGGTAGTTAAATATATAAATTCAAAAGCTTTTAATGAATTTAAAGAAATATCTCCATAAAAAATATTGAAAATGAGAAATATTGATGATAATTAATATTGGTGATAATAAATATTGATGATAATAAATATTGATGACAATAAATATTGATGATAATAAATATTTATGATAATAAATATTGATGATAGTAAATATTCATTATAATAAATATTGATGATAATAAATATTGATGATAATAAATATTGCTGATAATAAATATTGCTGATAATAAATATTGCTGATAATAAATATTGATGTCTATAAATATTGAGAACGTAAAATATGTAAAATTTGTTGTCTTTTTTGTGAGCATAAAGAAATATTTCCATTAATAAATATTGAAAGTTCGAAATAGTGACATCAATCAAAATTGATGATAAATATTAAGTTAAACATATAAATTTAAATTTTTTTAATGAATACGTATAATGACGAATATTGAAATGCAGAAGTATTGGTTTCAAAAACTATTTATGACAATAAATATGGAAACAGTAAAAGTTTTAAAATTTGATGATTTTCATTAATATAGCAAACTATTTCCATAATAAATATTGAAAAAGTAAGAAATAATGATGTTATTAATAAATATTGATGTCATATAATATTGAGGGCATTAAATATATAAATTTTAAAGCCCTTAATGAAAATAATGAAATATTTCTAACTATAGATATTGAAAAACAGCAATAATGATGTCAATAAATATTGATGACAATAAATATTGAGAGCGTTAATCATGTAAAATTTGATGCTTTTATGAATATAACGAAATATTTTTATATATAAACATTGGAATTTTTAGTACATACTAAAATTAGTACAAAAAAATGTGTACTAAAATTAAAAAAAAACTTTACTTAAAACTATGTATGTATGCATGTAGCTAGCAATCTCAGCAATTTTCAGCATATATCGAATTAGTACTAAATTTATACTAAAATGCTTTGAGTGTATCCAATTGCTTACTAATATTTTATTCGACCAAAAAATATTGTATAAACTAAGACTAGTATTATATTTTTTTAGTACCAACCTACATTTTGTTACACTAAAATTTTTAGTACTAAATTTGCTGGTAACGGTTTTGCAGTATTAAATTTTTTAATGATAAATTCTTAATGCATTTATTCTAGTGCCTATTCAAAAAAAAAATGTTTTTTTTAATTTTTTAGTACTAAATTTTTAGTATAAAATTCGTATAAATAAATATTTTTGTGCTAAATTTTTTTCACTAAAAATTTTAGAACTATTTTCTGAAAAAGATGTTGTTATTTTATAATAATAAATATTTTAGTACTAGAGTTTTTGTACTAAATATTTTAATACATAAATTTCTTAATATTAAATTTATAAATATTAAATTTTTTAGTATGAAATTTTTAAATACTAAATTTTTTAGTTGAAAATTTTGAGTACTTAATTTATTTTTAGTACTAAATTTCCTTTTCAACTCAAGTGAAACTGCAAAAATTTTATTGAATGGCACCAAACTCTGTTTTTCCTTTTTCTTAATTTTCTTTCATAGCAAACGCAAATTTTTGCAACTTTTTAACCTCCATTCGTTTCATTGTTGTTATTGCACATTTTAATTACGGCAAGGTAATGCAAATTTGAGATTTTTCTGTTGCTGCCTGCTCTAATTGCGGTACGTGCATGTCGCCTGCCAAGCTATAACTCATGCAACAAAATAAAAACAACAAACTTACAAACAAACAAACAAAAAACAAATACAAAAGCAAATGGAGTAAGGCAAAGGGCATCGCTGTTAGCTTTTTGGTTGCGTATACGCCGTGTTGGTCTCTCCGCTATTTCAAGTGCCTCTTCTATACGCTCCATGTGCTGCCTAGCCCTATGCACGATCAACTTTTAGCCAGCCAACCATGGAGCTAAGCTATGTGAAAATTGAAATATTTTTTAATGAATGCAATTGTTTGTACGGATTTCTTGCTTTTCTGCCCTCTTCCCACTGCCCGCTGCCCGCTTGCCGTTTCTCCGCTTCTGCGTTTTGTCTCATTCCTTCTTCGTTGACTTTTGCTCTCTGTTGATTTTTTGGTTTTTGTTCTGTCGCGTAGTGAATTTTGTTTACGTGTTTGTTTTGCCTGTGTTTATTACTTTGCTTATTCATACTTGCAACTTTGCTTGGTTGGCGACAGTTCGGTTGGCACAATGCGTTTGCCCATAATGAATATCCTCACAGCTTGTTTTGGTTTTCTTTTTTTTTGGCTGTGGCGCACAAACTATTTAAGCAGTTTATGCAAATTATTTGTGTTTGTGGTTTGCGTTTTTTTTTATATTCTTTGCTTTATTTCCTTTTTGCTACATTTTTCGCATTAATAATTTAGAGAAACCAAAAAAAAAAATACTTCTCACATTTTATGCGGCTTAAGCGTCTAATTGCAAGTCTTAAACAATTTATTATGCGGATTTTTGAGACAAGCAAAACCCTTAAAGTATTTAAAAGCAATGCAACTAACAACAGAATGTATCAGAGTAGCAGAAATTTGCTGATAGAGTAAGCATTTGCCAAAAAATCTCAGCATTAGGGCCATTGAAGCGCCAGTACTTAGACGCGCTAGCTATGTACTTAGTCATATTTGGATATCTTGTGCATCTCCAGTGCTGAAGAAGATTTATTCGTTGCAACTGTACCATGTTAACCGCACCAGCAACCTCAAAAAAGCAAAAATGTTCGTAATAAATAATTATTTAAAATTTTGTTGCATTGAAGTAGTGCGCAAAATTCGTGATTTTACCTTCCTTTGCTTTTTGACTTTTTCTGCAAAAATTTGTTATTAGCAGACCCCTAGTGAAATTTTACGGTGCACAATTTTCTAGAATAGCTTAACCCTCTAACGGCCACCCAAGTGCTACTTTATGCGAACTTCGCGAAAAAGCGTTAAAAAGCAGCATTTAACCATTTTTTAGTACTAGTTTTGTTAATGCAAATGTTTTTTACTAATCTTTTTTTGTACTAAATATTTTTGTAAAAAAATTTTTGCCAAGTTTTTTTGCTACATTTTTTTTTACTAAATTTTTTTGTACTAAATTGTTTGGCACTACTTTTTTGTACTAAATTTTTTTTGTGGTAAACTTTTAAGTAATAAATTTTGAAATAAATATTTTAGTACAGGATTTTTTAGTAGGTACTAAATTTTTTAGTTAGTGCAAATACTGTAGTACTAAATTTCTTTGCAGTAAGTTTTCAATACTAAATATGTTGGCGCAAATATTTTAAATTAAATATAATTTTAATTAATTTAAAAATTTGTTTCAGTAAATTCTTAGTAATAAATTTGCTACTACAGAAATTTAGTACTAATTTTTTCTGCAGTAAATTCCTAGTACTAATTATGTTAGTGCAAATATTTTAGTATCCATTAATTTTTTTTGCAGTAAATTTTAATACTAAATTTGATAATGCAAATATTTTAGTACTTATTATTTTTTATAAGTAAATTTTTAGTACTAAATTTGCTAGTGCAAATGTTTTAGTGCTAATTTTTTTGCAGCATATATTTTAGTATCTTTAATTTTTTTTTTGCAGTAAATTTTTAGTACTAAATTTGCTAGTGCAAATACTTTAGTTCTAATTTTTTTGCAATAAATTTTTAGTACAACATTTTTTAGTGCAAATATTTTAGTATCTACTAATTTTTTTGCAGTAAATTCCTAGTACTAATTTTGTTAGTACAAATATTTTAGTATCTACTAATTTTTTTGCAGTAAATTTTTAGTACAAAATTTTTTAGTGCAAATATTTTAGTACTTATTATTTTTTTAAGTAAATTTTTAGTACTAGTGCTAATTTTTTTGCAGTAAATATTAGTACTAAATTTGCTAGTGCAAATATTTTAGTATCTTTAATTTTTTGGCAGTAAATTTTTACTACTAAATTTGTTAGTGCAGATATTTTAGTATCTACTAATTTTTTTTTGCAGTAAATTTTTAGTAATAAATTTGTTAGTGCAAATATTTTAGTATCTACTAAATTTTTTTTGCAGTAAATTTTTAGTGCTAAATTTGTTAGTGCAAATATTTTAGTATCCACTATTCTTTTTTTTTTTTTTGCAGTAAATTTTTAATACTAAATTTGCTGGTGAAAATATTTTAGTACTTAACTTTTCTAGTACTAAATTTTTTATGCATTAAATTTTTTAAAGCTGTTTTATAGTACCTACTACACATTTTTTTAATACTAAATTTCGTAGTACTAATTTTTTAGTACTAAATTTTTAAGCAATGTGTTTTTTAATAATAAATATTTTAGTCTGCACAAGTTGTTTTAATGTAAAATTTCTTAGTAGAAGATTTTTAGTACAAAATTTTTGGTACTAAATTTTTAGTACTAAATTTCTTAATACTATTTTTTTCCGTCCGAATCTTTAGTTGAAAAAAGTACGTTTATTTTATCCCTTTTTTGCATCTTTTAAAAATTTCTTTCGTTTTCGGCAAGTTCATTGCATTTACTTGAATGAATTGATTTCTTCTCATTCTCCAGCGTCTTCAGCAACTCAATACCTTTTCATTTTGGCTCATTTGTTGCAATTCCCAGAGCGACTTGAAGTTTACAACAATAATAAAAAAAACAAACAAAATGCTTCATTATTAGTGATTTCTATCTTGTTGCCGCACATGTAGACCATTTGCTGCATGGCATGTGTGGCAAGTATTTGTATGTGTATGCAGATTTATATGTGTATTTATTGGTGTGTGTATGTGCGTGTACCTGCAGCCTCCTCACTGTCTGCAACGTGCTGCTAAGTGAATTAAATAAATTTTTCGTCAAGCTAAGCAATGCATATTGAAGCACAGACAGACAGCAAAGGCGCGTACATTTGGCAAAGCGAACGCGTTGATGTGCGTAGAAATGGAAAAATCAAAGTAAAATCGAAATTGAAAAAGCATTAGTACTATTTCCAACTCCTGACAAACCTACATAAAAGCAAGAAAAAGAAAAAAAGGTGCAAAAGCAATAAAAGATATGTAGTGAGTGCCAGCTGCCAACACCTTCCATTAACACAGCGCCCAGCGGCAGTAGAAGTAGCAGTAGCAGCCCCAGCAGCTCCAGCACCGCGTATCTGTGCCCAAAGGCAAATGTACTTATTGACTTTAAATGGGAGCGCATAAATTTTAGAGCAACCCAAAACAAGAACAAAAAAATTACACTTCATTTGCCGCACAAACAGCCAGCCAACCAGCTAATGCAGAGGGCGCTATCACTTAGCGACGCTGGCGGCAGGTGTAATCTGCCAATGCACTTCAGTTGGAAGACACCATCTACCTATGAGGCAGCATAGCAAATATACTGCAGTGTCTGTGTGTGCGCGCCAAGTGAATGAAATGCGCGCGCGTTTGTGATAGCGTGTAACGAACGTGATTCAACTATATATAACCGTTATTTGCTTGGCTGACTACATGCTTGCCTACTTCGAGCCATTTTCCACGGTCATCCGTTTATGTAGCTCTCCTGCGTTGCTCAGTCGCTGACAGTGTAGTTGCAGACAAACGCTGTTGGTGCAGTGGAGAAGCTTAGCACAGCTACAAATCGCTATCCTAAATGGCTTATTGAATAGTGAACTTATGAGCTGTGCTTTCTTCCCCTTGCTTTACTCCGCATTAGACAGACGACGTGAGTGATATACGAATGTACAGCTTCAACTGTCAGTGGCAGCAGCTGCAACAAATGCATCTCATTCATTGGCGTTGAGTGATGTTGATTTAGTGAAGCGGAAAATGTTGTTGTTGTTGTTATCAAATGAAGACTTTAAATAATGGAAAAATAAATAAATTTTGTGCTGATTTAGTAAAAGCTAGTTTTTAGAATTTCAGTAAAAAAAACTGTTTGAAAGTCTCCAAGATTTTTGAAAGTCTCCAACATTTTTGAAAGTCTCCAAAAAATTTAAAAAGTCTCCAAAATTACTGAAAACTTGCTATACAAAAATATCAAATTATTATTTTAAATAATGAAAAAATAAATAAATTTTGTGCTGACTTATAGCCTTTTCGATTCTGAACCAAAATGATGCATTATTACAGGGCAACATTATTAACATGCGCCCCGTGCCCTAAAAAAACGTTACATTTTTCATGTGATGTATGAAACAAAAATAATGAAACCCGTTGGTTATATTAAGGGCAGAAAATGCTGCCCTGTGGTCGGGGAGAGTGCGTCATTTTTTTCAATAGAACAATGAAGCCTGAAAAAATGTGTGGAATCTATGTGGAATAGAACAAAAAAATTTGACAGCCCGATAAAAATGCAGAATAAGTGCGACATTTATGCCAGAATCGAAAACGCCATTAGTAAAAGTTAGTTCTTAGAATTTCAGTAGAAAAAACCGTTTGAAAGTCTCCAACATTTTTGAAAGTCTCCAGTCTCTCTTGAAAAATGTTCAAAGTCTCCAAAAAAATTTGAAAGTCTCCAAAATTGCTAAAAACTTGCTATACAAAATTCTCTAAAGTATTAAAACCTCTGAGTTGACTATATTGCTTAAACTGCAGAAATTTAGTAATTTATGTATTACATAACATAAAAGTCTACAAATTTCAAAAGGCAAATTTCAGATAAACCGACATATTCAAAAAAAAAAGGGAAGCTTTTTCTTTATTATTTACACAGCAAAATTTTGGTTTTCAAAGTCTCCAAATTTTTTTTAAAACCTTTCAGTTAGTGGTTTGCCCAGAAAACGCTTGAAACTATGCAGTAGCTGCAAATATAAAGTAATTTCATAGTCTACACCAAAGTCTACAAAATTTCAAAAGCCAAATTTAAGACAAATTGACGTATTTTGTAATAGTTGAAGCTTTTTCTTTATTATTTAATAAAAAAAAATAAGGTTTTGAATGCCGCCAAACACCAAAATAGTAAAAAACTTTCTATTATCCGCAAAATCAAGTAATTCCAAAGTCTACACAAAAGTCTACAATTTTTTTTGAAACCTCTCCGTTAAATTTTCTAAGCTGAAAATGCTTTGCATTGTGCAATAGCTGTAAAAATCTAGAAATTTCAAGGTCTACACAAAAGTCTCCAAAGTTTGAAAAGTCTGTTTTTAGATAAACCGACGTATTTTATAGCGGAATGAAAAAAGCGAAGCAATTGACACCACGCTTAAATATGCGAATTGAATATTTCAAAACGAAGCATACTTTTAGGCGCACAAGAACAAATACAAGAAGCAAGTTAGTGTTAAGGAAGCAATGCCAAAATAAAAAGAAAAACAAATTGTTTTTATAAACGTACATCGAATTGAGCCCCAAATATTTATTTACCAAAAGCGACTGTTGAATGTTGGTGGAAAAGCGACAGAAAACAAAATAAATACCGCTTTCTTGGTCACGAAAGGAATTAAACCAGAACACTCGCAGCTGTTAAATGGACTGAAAGAAAATAATGAAACAAATAAGATTTTTCATTAGATGGAAAACAGTAGGGAGACATAGCAATAACAACAACAGAAACAGACAAATGGAAATAATAATCACGACGGATTCAGTGAGAGGGATGAGTAGAGTAGGGCCAAACTGAAGACCGTAGAGGTGTGGGAGTAATAATTACCCTAATGTACCTACTCTGTATCGTAGCTTAGTGGGTGATGATGCGACATGACTAGATATTTTTATTATTCATTAAGCTCGAACTTAAGATACATTTGCATGCTGAGCAAAACAAGCTTGAATAACGCGAAATAAGGTAATAGGGGGTGTCATTGGGCAAAGTGGCTGCGTCTTGACAATAAATACATGCTGTGGGCTTAATATTACATTCTTAGTACTAAATTTTACATATAAATTTTTTTGTAAGAATTTTTAGTACACAATTTTTTAGTACTAAGATTTTAAGCAGTAAATTTTTAGTACTAAATTTTTAAGTTCTAATTTTTTATTACCTACTATATTTTTAGCAAAATATTTAGTACTATATTTTATTTACAAAATTATTTGTAATAATTTTTAGTAATAATTTTTAGTACTAAATTTTACGTACAAAATTATCTGTAATAATTTTTATACCTATTTAATCTTTGAGTACTAAATATTTTTGTACTAAATTTTTAGTACTAAACTTTTAAGTACTATGTTTTTTGGTACTAATTTTCAAGTGATTAATTTTAAGTAGAAAATTTTTAGTACTAATTTTTTAATACCTACTGTTTTTTTGCGCTAAATTTTTGGGCCGAAATATTTTTTTCAGTTTCTAATATAAATCTTTAGTACTGATAATTTTTAGTACTGCTCAAGACATTATCATAGCTCATTGAAAGCCTACTTGTCAGGCCATCATTAACCACATGCTTACCCCATCTCCTTCATATAGTAGATAAATTCTCAACTACTATTTTCCTCCCTCTAAATTCATATTATCTTACTTTATTATTTGCAGCATCTGATAATACACAATATCATTCCTTAAGATACCTCAAATGACTGCTAGTATTCTTCAAAATCATCATATCGCCATCTCGTAACTTTCTTTGTAAAGCTCCCCTTAAACTTTGTTTATTATGTATTTCTGCTGCTGTTTCGTTTTCTTTCATTTACCTGCGAGGAAATTAAAACGGATGTCATGCGGTGTAATCGCCATTAGTTTTTTGCTTATCTTTTTTTCGCCATCAACCCAAACGGAAGTGTCAATACGCGCTGTACAGGAAATTAAATCAAAAAGTTGTAAATGAGTGTAACGCGGGTGCTGTGAGAGATGCGCCAAAAAAAAATACAAGATAGTGGCTTTCACAAAATTATGTACTCTTTTTCTAGTAAATTTTTAGTAATAAAATTTTAGTACAAAATTTTAGTACACACAATTTTTAGTACACATAATTTTAAGTGCGCATAATTTTTAGTACTAAATTTTAGTACACTCAGTTTTTAATACCAAATCTTTTAGTACACAAAATTTGCAGTATTAATTTGTAGCAAACAAAATTTTTAGTATTAAATTTTTAGTACTAAATTCTTGAGTAGATACTATTTTTAGAACAAAATTTTTTAGCTCACGTAATTTTTAGTAATACATTTTTTAGTAAAAAAATTTTTACTATTAAATTTTTTAGTACACTAAATTTTTAGTATTAGATTTTTAGTATACAAAATTTTTAAGTACACAAATTTTTAGTACATAAAATTCTTTAGTAAAAAAAATTTTAGCACTAAATTTTTAGTAAACAAAACTTTTAGAACTTAATTTTTAGTACTGTTTTAGTATAGAAAATTTTCTAGTATTATATTTTTTAGTAAACACAAATTTTTGGTACCAAAATTTTTCATAAAAATATTTTTAGTACCTACTAACTTTAGTACTAAATTTTAACTGCAAGTGCAATATATGAAACTATAATCGAAGAAACCAAAAATAAGGAAATACTCGAAACCTCAAGAGGAAGCAGAAAAAAAGTTTTGGTAAATAACAAAAAGTAGAAGAGGTCAGTGGCAACACAAAACACCTTTCTAAAAGCGATTTCCGGTGCATTCACCAACTTTTTTTTTGTCCAGCAAATGCGAGATAAAGCACAAACGGTGTTAACAAATAAAATGCTAAATGCAAACAAACAAGTGTCATTAGATGCGACGGAGAGTCAAATTGGAGGTGAAATGCACTTGAAAAGCGACCGCAAAATAAAAAGGAGCAAGGAAAAGGAACCGGCAGGAAACAAATTTGAGAGAAAAAGTAGTAAAAGAGTTGGAAAAATGGGAGAAATTGGAAAAAGTGGGATGAGAGACACATTGTGCTGAAGAGGAGATGAAAGGCAAGGAAGGAACGGAGTCAGTGTGAGGGTTAGGAGTAGCAAAAGTAACCAACAGCAGGTGGACACAGTTAAAATGCAATTTCACAGACTGCAAATATGAGTACTATAGATGGAATGCACGAAAAAGAAAATAACTAAAAAAATTGCGAAAAAACGAAAATGCTCACACGTTATGAACGGAAATCGAAATGGAAACGAAATTTTTGTGTTGCAGTTCAATTGCTTGCACAGCGTGCCACACATGCGAGGTTTTTTTTTGTGACACGTGCACAGCATGCGAAGCGATTTTGCAAGCGCAAGTTGTTACAAACGGTATGAAAAGAAGTTAAAAGCAATGCGCGGGAAGAAAGTTAAGGTGTGAAAGAGAAAATGAAGGGTGTATTGAACAGAACAAATTAAGAAGAATAGACACAGAAAAGGAAACGAGTACGTAACGCAGTCGTTTGCTGGGAGTGAGCGACGCTGTACATGAGCAAGTAAAAAAAAAATAGATGGGCGAGAGTTGTTCTAAAACAGCGAAATTTACTTTAAATGCACTAAAAAACTAGAAAAAAATATTAATTAAACGAATGAAGTATTAGTACTAAAATCTAGTAGAGTGTACTAAAAATGTACTAAACTCAAAAAAGCGTAATTAAGTTTTATTTGCACGTACTAATGAAGCAGCGCAATTTACTTAAAAATATGTAAAAAAAAAACTGTAATAAAATCTACTAGAGTGTACTAAAAATTTACTAAACTCAAAGAAGCGTAATTAAGTTTTATTTGCACGTACTATGAAGCAGCGAAATTTACTTAAAAATATATAAAAAAAAAACTGTAATAAAATCTACTAGAGTGTACTAAAAATGTACTAAACTTAAAAAATAAGTGATAAAATTCTATTTCAACCATAATAGTACTAAAGCAGTGAAATTTACTTAAAAATTTCTAAAAAAAAACTCTGTACTAAAACCTAGTAGAGTGTACTAAAAGTGTACTAAACTTAAAAAAATAAGTGATAAAATTCTTTTTCAACCACAATAGTACTAAATCAACGAAATTTTTGCTTAAAAATTACTAAAATACCTCTGTGCCAAAATCTAGTAGAGTGTACTAAAAATGTACTAAACTCAAGAAAGGGTAACTAAGTTTGATTTGAACGATATTAGTACTGAAGCGGCGAAATTTACTTAAAAATTGCTAAAAGCATCTGTACTAAACTATAGTAGAGTGTACTAAAAGTGTACTAAACTTAAAGAAAACTGATATAATTCCATTTAAACGATACTAGTACTAAAACAGCGAAATTTCCTTAAAAGTTGCTAAAAACAACTGTACTAAAATCTAGTAGAGTGTACTAAAAATGTACCAAACTCAAAAAAAGAGTAACTAGGTTTTATGTGGACGATATTAGTACTGAAGCAGCGAAATTTCCTTAAAAGTTGCTAAAAACCTATGTACTAAAATCTAGTGGAGTGTACTAAACATGTACTAAACTCAAAAAAATAAGTGCCTAACTTCTATTTTAAAAACGTAAGCAATTTTTAAGCTACAACAGCAGCTGATTTCCCAAAAAAATCAGGAAGTACCTATTCGATGTGCTATAGATATCGAAAAGAAACGACATCATCGATAACATGCATTATTTTTTGTTGCATATGCGTAGGCGCACGTGCATATTTTTTCTTCTTGAAGCTTCAAAAATTTACTTTTACATAATTATATCGGAGAGCGTGCTCAATGCAACTTTTCTTTGCGGCAGTATACTCCACACACAGCTGTCCTTGTGAGCACAAAATCACTTTTCTACTAAGCACCCATTTCACAAGAACAAGAACAAGAGCAGTGGAGGAGCGGAGGAGCCTTCTCCTCCGCCAATTGTATCATTTATAATATACTAATATGTGCTTATAAGCCTTTTTGAAAGAGAACTATAAATTTCCATTCAATGTTCTATTCACATATGTAAGCTTTGGTCTTAGTTCTCCATTTCCCTCTACTCTCTTTCCACTTCACGCTCTGTAGCTCTTCTAACTCCAACCAGCTCATCACTGTTGGCTCCTCTAAAGTGTTCTTTTTTTTTGATTTTGAATTCTTGTCCTTTTGTTTCTGCTATATTTTCTGAATGCAAAAGTTTTTTTTGTACACTTTTCTTCCACAATAAAATATCCATTTACACCTACCAAAGCGCCTAAAAGTATGCCTTGCCTTGCATTTGCATTTGCTACTCCTTTTCTGCTTGTCATGTAAATCTTGCACATAGAACAAATGTTAAATTAAAGGGCTTAAAATTCATTTTAGCAGGTACTATTTTAGTGCGAGCATTGCATATTGAAATTTATGGCATGTACTGCAAGTGAAACAAAAATTTATATGAAGTAAGAGCAAATTTATTGCTGATTGCATTTTGAATAGCTAAGCATTGACAAAATATTTTAAAGAACACGTGCTAAAGCATAATTATGTTTTAGAAAGTCTATTGAAGCGAAAATTGTGTTAAAACTGTATTTTCAATTCAATGAAATTGTACTAGAATAAAAAAAAGTTGAGTACTAAAAATTAAAAAAAAAATCAAATAATAGACAGACTTTTTTTATTTTTAAGTAGACTCAGAAGGCAAGTGCTTACTTCTCGCTTAGTAACAACAAAAAATGCATATTTTGGTGAAATAATGTGTACTAAAAATGTACTAAAAATGTACTATAAATGTACTAAAAATGTACTAAAAATTTAATGAAAATTTACCAAAAAATGCACTAAAAATGTACTAAAAATATAAACATGCAACATAACATAACAATGTAGACGAAAATAGCTCTAAAGCATCAATATTTTCCTGAAGACGGTGTACTAAAAACTAAAAGCGTGTACTAAAAGAAGTATAAGAGTACTAAAAATATGCTCAAAGATCTTGAGATGAAATATTGAATAACTATGTGGACAAAAGTTGTTCTAAAACAGCGAAATTTGCTTTAAATAGTTGTACTAAAAAATAGAGCAGTGTACTAAAAATGTACTGAACTTCAAATATAAGTAATTTAGTTTTAGTTGAACGATATTAGCACTAAAACAATTAAGATGTACCTAAAAATTGTTATAAAAAAACCTCGTACTAAAATCTAGTAGAGTGTACTAAAAATTTAGTAAATTCAAGAAAAGAGAGTTTTATTTGAACGATATTAGTACTAAAACAACAAATTTTTTTTGAGAAGTGTGCTAAAATCTAAAAGAGTGTACTAAGAATGTACTAAACTCAAAATATACGTAATTAAGTCATACTTAAACGACTTTAATTCTGGTTCGGTATTGCAAATCAAGTACAGAAAAAAATGTAGCTCTAAAAGTTATGAAAAATAATTTTGTAATGAAAATTAGTATACATTTAAACAGAAAAAAATTAGTACAAAAAAATGAGTAATAAAAATTTAGTGCTAAAAGTTTGTTCCCAAAATTTGGTACTATAAATGTGTATTAAAAATTTGTAACTAAAAAATATGTTCTAAAAATTTAGTATTAAAAACGAGTGCTAAAAATTTAGTACTGGCAATTTGTTCTCAAATTTTAGTACTAAAAATATAGCTCTAAAAGCATGTACTCATAATTTAGTACTAAAAATGTAGTTTTAAAAACATATACTCACAATTTAGTACTGAAAAGGCTGTACTAAAAATTTAGTTCTAAAAAATTAGTACAAAAAAATTTGTACTTAAAATTTGTTCTGCGTAACCTTAGAATGTCTGCCGCTTTCACCCCGGTTGGAATACGAAGGCGCTTAGTTATGCAATTAATACTTGCAATTATATGTTATTCGGAGTGTGTATATAGCAAGTTGGACTCTAGATCAGCTCATAAAATAGATGTTATGTTTAATAATGTTACTAGGTATGTCTTTGGGTTGGCGAGATTTGATCATATCTCTGGCTGGAGATCTCGCCTGTTGGGATGTGACATTTTAAGTTACCTCAAAGCTAGGAATTGCGTTTTTCTGTATAGACTCTTGGTCCATAAAACTCCGTTCTATTTATACGATAAGCTAACTTTCTCCAAATCTGTTCGCACAAAGGATTTAATTTTACCCAACTACAATTACCTAAACTCTGCAAGGTTTTTCTTTGTCAATGCAATCCGCATTTGGAACTCCATCCCAAATCATGTTCGAAGCAGCTTAAGCGAGAGCAACTATAAGAATGTCTTGTATTCGTACTTCTGTAAATGATGCATGTGTTTACTTACCTGGTTTCTGGCTATCTATGTATTTGTATCTATGTATATTATATCAATATTTTAATATCATGTTAAAAATAATATATTACTAATTAAATCCAAGATATTCATATGTATTTATGTATGTACGTAATGTCAGTTATTGTACTGTTATCCCGATGTAATGTCTGATGTACTATAAAAGATCAAACTGGATCTTATTGTACTAATTTTTATATAAATAAATAAATAAATAAAAAAATAAATAAAAATTTGGTAATAAAAATATAATTCTAAAAACGTGTACTCACAATTTAGTACTGCTGCGGTAATTTTATTGGTTACAGAACTTCATAGTGCTAAAAATGTAGTACTGAAAATTTATTCTCAAAATATTCTAAATCTATACAAAAAATTTGGCACTAAAAAATTTGTTCTAAAAATTTTGTACTAAAAATGTAATTCTAAAAACGTGTACTCAAAATTTAGTACTGCTGCGGTAATTTTTTTGGTTACAGAAATTCATAGTGCTAAAAATGTAGTACTGGAATTTTGTTCTCAAAATTTAGTACTAAAAATGTAGTTCTAAAAACATGTACTCACAATTTAGTACTAAAAATGTAGTTAGAAAAACATGTACTCACAATTTAGTACTAAAAAGTCTGTACTAAAAATTTAGTTCTAAAAAATATATACAAAAAAATTGGTAATAAAAATTTAGTACTAAAAAAATTAGTGTTAAAAATTTTGTACTTAAAATTTGTTCTAAAAATTTGGTACTAAAGTATAATTCTAAAAACGTGTACTCAAAATTTAGTACAAAAATATATGTATATAAAAAAAATTTGGTACCAAAGCTTGCTGCGGTAATTTTTTTGTTTACAGAACTTCATAGATCTTGACAGGTCTTGCTCAAGTTAGAATGGATTAATATTACTAAAACTATGAGACTATTTAGCAATTCAAAGGCTTTAACTATGCCTGCAGTAAGATTTTATGCAATTCAAGTTATTTCAGTACAAAAAATGTCAACTTCTTCTTAAAAAAAAGACTGATCCATTACAAGCTTAAACAATAACCCATTTATCCACAAACAAACAAAAAAAAAACAAAAAAAAAAAATGCAAAGTGAAGATTCAACAATTACCAATTGCAATTACCTTAAGTCTGCACAACTGACCACAACAAACAAATGGTATAAGCAAACAAACAAATAAACACATTTCGCAAATGCCCACACACACACACAAAGCCACAGACACACAGACATTCACACATTACTCCATTAGGCACGCAAAACAGTTAAAGTCTCACTTCATTGACCAACCAAAAAATAAAGAGCTCGCGAGCACACTTAATGGCACTTCATATTCCGCTGCCATGCACAGTCTGCAAAGAAGTAAATGCTAAAAGAGGTTGGTGGAAGTTGAAGAAGGTTGCAGAAGTTGAATGTGGGTGATGATGAAGGACACACCAGCGGTTCAAGGCGCATAAGTGACGCTTGAAATATTTACTAGCAGCCAAACTGATGTGAAGCAGAGAGCACATACATATGTACGTACCTCGTCTACTGGCTCGTGTCATTGATATCACCATTTGAGCTGCGCTGCTCCCTTCCACACTTTTGCCATTTCTGCTCAGTTGCTAGAGAGGCGCTTTCGATGTGCTATGTGAGACTGCAATTGGCAGGAAGTAGAAGAAAGAAAATAAAAGCTGCAAAAAACTACAGGTACTAAAAAATAAACACAAGCGCTTGGAAAACATACAAAAAAATTGGTGAAAAACAATAAAAACACAACAACAACAAAAACTGCGCAAAAATGCAAATTAAAAACAGAAATTGAAGCATTAATGGGAAAAACAATTTCGCCGCGTGCGAGCGATTGGCGATTGGAGCAAACGTGCGGCAATGCAGAGAATGCTGTGCAGGAAGGATGCTGGAGAAGCAATCAGCGGTCGTAAGGCAGATAGTAATAGCGAATGGCGGCAAAAAGTTTGTGGGAGTTGATGGGACACTGCGCTGTGTGCTGTGCTGCACTTTGTCAGGCTACAGCCATCGCTACAGCCATCGACTGCCATAGCTCTTAGTTACTGCAATGTCCGTACGCGGGATGACGTGCATTGTCGCAAGCATGCTGAACGCCCCAAGCTGACTTGCTTGCTTGGGGAATATACAAAAATGCTTGATTGGATTTTTATGTGTAAGCAAACGCGTTAAGGGAATAGATAGATAGATGATGGTAAAGAGAATGGTCAATGGTAAATGACGAATGGCTGTTGTGCTTTTTCATAGCCAATATTCCCTTGTAATCTCTAGTACGACTACTTCGAGCACTGCTAACCGCCTCCGCACACAAGGTCATTTATTTGCTTGGGTTATTGATGAGCAGCGCTCTCGCTGTGACAACCATTTTGAGGCAGCGCAAGAAAAAAGGAATAGTTTTTGAAATTTAAAACTTGTAATGGAGATTGGCTGTGTTGTCAGCGCAGAGTTGATTTTCCATTGTGATGTCGCGACAGTGAAAAAGCGAGAAAAATGGAATAAAACGAGCACAATAAAGGCAGGAACAATAATAGTATTGTTATGACAAAAAAGTACAAAGGAAAGGGATGAGGGAAAAAGAGAAGAAAAATGGGAAAGAAAAAAGGGAAAAGACAACACTAAAACAGGAATATTTAAATATTTTCAAAAGAATATTAAAACGGTAGAAAATGGTAGAAAAAGTACATAAGTATGAAGTAAAATTCATATTAATGGCAGCGAAAATGGCCAAAGAGTAAAAAGAAATAGTAAAAAGAAAAAATATATATATAAAGAATAAAGTGTCAGAAAACACATAAAAATATCAAAAAAAAAAAAAACAAAAAGAAAGAAAAAAGGCATAGAAAAAAATATAAAAGGCGAAAAAGTGAATAAAATGAGGAAAACAATTTATTAAGTTACTCAAACCGCAGTCACCGTGGACTCAATCAGTCAACGAGTTGCAATTTCCTGTATTTATTTGCAGTTAGCCAGTAGTGCTTTACATGTTACGCTATGACACAAATTGCGCGCTGTTGTCTGTTGGCGGAATAATTTCCACGCAGAATGAAAGATCACTAATCATATAGTAAAATCCCCAAAACGTTTGCTTCATGAGCTCCTATTTTTTATTCACATTTAAAATTTGCCAAATTTCTCAGGTGATTTTTAAATAAATGCAAAAAAAGGGTTACAAAACATATTGCATATAAATATGTTGTTAGCAAAAATATAGTCAAATTTCACTAGCTTTAATTTCGTGGAATACATTAACCCTCTAAAAGCATCACGAGCAGGTCGTTTTGATCACTTTTTTAGGAAGTCCGAAAAAATAGTTTTTTCAGTGGCGCTAGAGGCTTAAATATGCTAGAAAATTATTCGGCATAAAATATTACTAGGGGTGCGCTCAGATAAAATCTTTTAAAATCTTTTGAATGCCACATAATTGTAGCGCAGCATCTTACTAGGAAATAAAATCATTAATGAGGACAGAAAGACTGTGAACTGAAGTGAACTGCTTTAAAGCTTATGTTAGTTTTGTATGAAAAGTAGTTTAACAATTTCAAAACAAATAAATATATGTAATCGCAGTTAAAATTTTAAATTTGTATGGCACCAGTGACTCCCTGTACTTGATAATAATGTAGCCTACTTTTAGGCGCTTAAGATTTGAAAATCTAAATTTTCGCGAGAAATGAGTTAATGTTTAAAAATTATTTATAAATATACATAGTTCCAAATGCAATTGTAAGTTCTTGTTGCATCACTGCCACCCTGTACTTGGCATTTGGTCTACTTTTAGGCGCTTATCTTTAGAATGTATTATTTAGTTTTTATTGGAATATTAGTTACTACACTAAAATAGTTTACATATATAATTTCAATTAAAACTTTAAATTTGTGCGGCATCAGTGACAACCTTTGCTGTGTACTGTAGCCTAATTTTAGGCGCTTGAAACTTGAATTTTTTGGGAGAAATTAGTCAATGCGCTAGAATATTGCTTGATATTTCATTTAATTTTTTTTTTTATATTTTATATAAATAGTTCCAATTGCAACTATAATTCTTTGTACATCACTGCCACCCTGTACTTGGCATATAGTCTACTTTTAGGCGCTTATCTTTAAAATGTATTATTTAGTTTTTAGTGGAATACTAGTTACTACACTAAAATAGTTTATAGATTTAATTCCAATTAAAATTCTAAATTTTTATAGCATCAATGATACCCTGTGCTTTGCACTGTAGCATATTTTTAGGCACTTGAAACTTGAAATTTTTGCGAGAAATGAGTTAATGCGCTAGAATATGGCTTGATATTTAATTTAATTTAATTTTTTTTTTTCAATATTTTATATAAATAATTCCAATTACAATTATAATATATTTTAAATTTTTGCCACCCTGTAATTACAATCAGAAGAACTTTTTCCTATCCATAACACCCTGTACTTGGCACTGAAGACTAACAGAGTAGGCCCAGAGAGCGATTGTACGAGTATGTCTAGTGCCGTCGAGAGTGTCTTAAGGCCACCCAAAAGCTGCTTGAACTTCTCAAAAAGTTTTTTTCTAACTCAACTCACACTTTCTCAAGAAAATCGCTTATATTTTGGGTCAGTTTATGAATATGCGTTACATATTTATACCACTTTATGGTCCATCTTATCGCTTAAGCGAATTTATTTTTGGTGTATGCTAATGATATTTTGAACTACTTAAATTCCACAGAATTAAATAAAAATGCCATTTAATGATTTCTACAACATTAAACAGCAAGCAACATTCGTCTCTTTCAACGTCGCTTATTCATTTCGCTCTTCATTTTTCTACGTACGCACATTGCTATTATTATCACCTTAAGGTCTCCGCTAAAGCACTGCTGAGCTAATAGGCAAAAGCAACTCTGCTTATCCTTTAAAATGTAGTTATAAGTTCTTCATTTCGCTCGCAGTCACTATGCACGTTTTTCGATAATACCTAATGCCATTAAATATTTAAAACACAAGCGAAAAACAAAACAGATAAACATATAAACATAACCGTTACATTTTATTGTCGACAATCATTGCTTTTGATTGTTATTATGCTCAGAGCTATGGAGGTGGTTCACGAAGCTGAAGGAAGCTGAGAAAGTACAAGTATTGAAGGCTAGTGAAGGACAAGGAAATGGCTAAAGGAGTGAAAAAAAGATTAGGGATATATGAGGGAAAGTGGTTGGAGGTGGGGGGAATAAGGAACGAAAAAGTGATATAAGAAAAGCTAAGCAGAGTAAATAAAGTTTATAAGGATGACAAGAGGTAAATTGACCAAGGAAAAGTGATAGAAGTACCTGCAACATGTTGGCAACTACAGCTAGGCTCTCTCCCTGTTGAGCTACAGCAGCAAGAAAAAGCAATAAATATTTATAATACATACATATAAGACTGCCTATTAAAAATGCCTACAAGCTTGCAACAATTTTTCAAACAGTTAACCCGCTTTACACAAAACTCAGCCTTCTCACCTTTCTGGCTTCAAAAGGTTAACCCAATACATCTTCAAGCAACAAATGTCTTTGCCTGCTTACCTTGCTGCCTTCTTACCTTTCTGCCCCCTTGTTTTCCTGCCTTCACTGCCCCCTCCCCCCTTCTTCACAAATGCCTTTTCACTCATTTATTTAAACTAGTATCGCCGGTGGTCGAAATTCGACCATGCAATTTATTTTTTCAACTTTGTATTGGTACAAAAATTATTCCTTTTCGCGGAGATAAGCAACACCTTCCAAATTCCAGTTGTACCGCAACACTGATTTGCCCTTTTGATCACGGTCCGACGCGAAATCATGGTCAAAATCAAGGCAGTTCTATCAAGGTAGGCCCGGTGGTGAGCGCTTTTAAATTAAAGCGACTCTTCAACTGTGTTTACGATAGTTGTAAACACGTTTACGATATCTATTTATCTTAACTAAAAGTTTTATTTATTAATCATAAAGAAATTAAATAATTTATAGAAAAAATTATATGCCTATGCACTGCTCCTGACTCATACGAACACATCCATATCAATTTTATGTGGATATGAGTATGTTAAATGTGCTAAACAGCCTGGCAATTGTTTGTATGGGAAAAATGTTAGCCTATTAATATATAGATAATGGGCACATTGCCAACGAAGCAAAAACGAAGTAAATCAAAAATGGTACAAAACTAAAAACTTTATTTATTAATTATAAAGAAATTAAATAATTTATAGAAAAAATTATATGCCTATGCACTGCTCCTCACTCATACGAACACATCCATATCAATTTTATGTGGATATGAGTATGTTAAATGTGCAAAACAGCCTGGCAATTGTTTGTATGGAAAAAATGTTAGCCTATTAATATATAGATAATGGGCACATTGCCAACGAAGCAAAAACGAAGTAAATCAAAAATGGTACAAAACTAAAAACTTTATTTATTAATTATAAAGAAATTAAATAATTTATAGAAAAAATTATATGCCTATGCACTGCTCCTCACTCATACGAACACATCCATATCAATTTTATGTGGATATGAGTATGTTAAATGTGCAAAACAGCCTGGCAATTGTTTGTATGGAAAAAATGTTAGCCTATTAATATATAGATAATGGACACATTGCCAACGAAGCAAAAACGATGTTAATCAAAAATGGTACAAAACTAAAAACTTTATTTATTAATTATAAAGAAATTAAATAATTTATAGAAAAAATTATATGCCTATGCACTGCTCCTGACCCATACGAACACATCCATATCAATTTTATGTGGATATGAGTATGTTAAATGTGCTAAACAGCCTGGCAATTGTTTGTATGGAAAAAATGTTAGCCTATTAATATATAGATAATGGACACATTGCCAACGAAGCAAAAACGAAGTAAATCAAAAATGGTACAAAACTAAAAATTTTATTTATTAATTATAAAGAAATTAAATAATTTATAGAAAAAATTATATGCCTATGCACTGCTCCTCACTCATACGAACACATCCATATCAATTTTATGTGGATATGAGTATGTTAAATGTGCAAAACAGCCTGGCAATTGTTTGTATGGAAAAAATGTTAGCCTATTAATATATAGATAATGGACACATTGCCAACGAAGCAAAAACGAAGTAAATCAAAAATGGTACAAAACTAAAAACTTTATTTATTAATTATAAAGAAATTAAATAATTTATAGAAAAAATTATATGCCTATGCACTGCTCCTCACTCATACGAACACATCCATATCAATTTTATGTGGATATGAGTATGTTAAATGTGCAAAACAGCCTGGCAATTGTTTGTATGGAAAAAATGTTAGCCTATTAATATATAGATAATGGGCACATTGCCATCGAAGCAAAAACGAAGTAAATCAAAAATGGTACAAAACTAAAAACTTTATTTATTAATTATAAAGAAATTAAATAATTTATAGAAAAAATTATATGACTATGCACTGCTCCTCACTCATACGAACACATCCATATCAATTTTATGTGGATATGAGTATGTTAAATGTGCAAAACAGCCTGGCAATTGTTTGTATGGAAAAAATGTTAGCCTATTAATATATAGATAATGGGCACATTGCCATCGAAGCAAAAACGAAGTAAATCAAAAATGGTACAAAACTAAAAACTTTATTTATTAATTATAAAGAAATTAAATAATTTATAGAAAAAATTATATGCCTATGCACTGCTCCTCACTCATACGAACACATCCATATCAATTTTATGTGGATATGAGTATGTTAAATGTGCAAAACAGCCTGGCAATTGTTTGTATGGAAAAAATGTTAGCCTATTAATATATAGATAATGGGCACATTGCCATCGAAGCAAAAACGAAGTAAATCAAAAATGGTACAAAACTAAAAACTTTATTTATTAATTATAAAGAAATTAAATAATTTATAGAAAAAATTATATGCCTATGCACTGCTCCTCACTCATACGAACACATCCATATCAATTTTATGTGGATATGAGTATGTTAAATGTGCAAAACAGCCTGGCAATTGTTTGTATGGAAAAAATGTTAGCCTATTAATATATAGATAATGGGCACATTGCCATCGAAGCAAAAACGAAGTAAATCAAAAATGGTACAAAACTAAAAACTTTATTTATTAATTATAAAGAAATTAAATAATTTATAGAAAAAATTATATGCCTATGCACTGCTCCTCACTCATACGAACACATCCATATCAATTTTATGTGGATATGAGTATGTTAAATGTGCAAAACAGCCTGGCAATTGTTTGTATGGAAAAAATGTTAGCCTATTAATATATAGATAATGGGCACATTGCCATCGAAGCAAAAACGAAGTAAATCAAAAATGGTACAAAACTAAAAACTTTATTTATTAATTATAAAGAAATTAAATAATTTATAGAAAAAATTATATGCCTATGCACTGCTCCTCACTCATACGAACACATCCATATCAATTTTATGTGGATATGAGGTTGTTAAATGTGCTAAACAGCCTGGCAATTGTTTGTATGGAAAAAATGTTAGCCTATTAATATATAGATAATGGACACATTTGCTAACGAAGCAAAAACGAAGTAAATCAAAAATGGTACAAATAAAAATAAAGTAATAAAGTATAACAAAGACGAATTGAGTAAAATTGAAATAAAAAGAACAAAATATTTAAATAAAAAGAAATAATATAATAAATAAATGGAAATAAAAAATAAAAAGAAATAAAATAATAAATAAATGAAAATAAAAAAATTAAAGCGTGAATAACGGGTATTCATGAACATTGATGTGTAAACAGTTTCGGAATGGGATATTTATTCCCTTTTCCTTATTCCTTTTTTTCCTGGTTTTCTATGGATTAAAAGGCGACTATCGTTTTTGTAATTTTTTGTTGTCATTTGTGACTGCTACTATTTTGTTGTTTTTGTTTGTTTTGGTTTTTGGTATTTGACTTTTGATTTTTTATTTTGTTTTGCTTTGTATTGCTCAGAAACATGCAAGATCATCCGAGTCCACGTTTGACCCATATCTGGAGACCCGGCCTAGGAATCATAAAGAGTAGAGCTCCGTGCAGAAGTCCTGCTCAACACCTTTCATTTGATACCAATATTGCTCAGAAACATTCCGGGTTAATCCGGAGTCACATTTAGACCCATATTTGGGGACCCGACCTAGGACTCATAATGAATAGATCTCTATGTGAAAACCCTGCTCAAAACCTTTCATTTGATACCAATATTGCTCAGAAACATTCAAGGATCATCCTGGTCCTCTTTTTTCCCATATCTCGGGACCCGACCTAGGAATCATAAAGAGTAGAGCTCCCTATAGAAGGCCTGCTCAAAACCTTTCATTTGATACCAATTTTGCTCAGAAACATTCAAGGATTATCCGGTCCTCGTTTTGACCTATATCTGGAAACCTGGCCTAGAGGTCACAATTAAAAGAGCTTCATATCGAAGTCCTGCTCAAAACCTTGAGCCTCATTTGATACCAATATTGCTCAGAAAATCAAATAGGTAGATGTAGGTATGCATATCCATACATTTGCATACATGTTCAAACAGGTTGGTCCTTTTTATTTTGCCTATTTGTCGTATTGTTGCAGAAAACAACAACAACAACAACAGCAACGAAGCGAAGTGAAGATATTTGCATTTGCACGGCTATGCATGCAAGCATTTGTAAGTACATGTCTATCTACCTACCTACCACTGACAAAGCCAAGCGATTCACACGGACACAGCAGCGCTAATTTATATTGGTTACCTGTTTCTGGTTTTGGTTACTTTAATTTTGTATTTTGGTAAATTTTAAATTTTTTAAGTGGCAACGCTGCCAATGTTCACATCAAGAAGGAAGAGAGAGAGAGAGTGCTTTGAAATTAAAGCAACTCTTCAACTGTGTTTACGATATTTGAAAACATTTTTACGATATCTCTTTCTCTTAACTAAAAACTTTATTTATTAATTATAAAGAAATTAAATAATTTATGAAAAAAATTATATGCCTATGCACTGCTCCTCACTCATACGAACACATCCATATCAATTTTATGTGGATATGAGTATGTTAAATGTGCTAAACAGCCTGGCAATTGTTTGTATGGAAAAAATGTTAGCCTATTAATATATAGATAATGGGCACATTGCCAACGAAGCAAAAACGAAGTAAATCAAAAATGGCACAAAACTAAAAACTTTATTTATTAATTATAAAGAAATTAAATAATTTATAGAAAAAATTATATGCCTATGCACTGCTCCTCACTCATACGAACACATCCATATCAATTTTATGTGGATATGAGTATGTTAAATGTGCTAAACAGCCTGGCAATTGTTTGTATGGAAAAAATGTTAGCCTATTAATATATAGATAATGGGCACATTGCCAACGAAGCAAAAACGAAGTAAATCAAAAATGGTACAAAACTAAAAACTTTATTTATTAATTATAAAGAAATTAAATAATTTATAGAAAAAATTATATGCCTATGCACTGCTCCTGACTCATACGAACACATCCATATCAATTTTATGTGGATATGAGTATGTTAAATGTGCTAAACAGCCTGGCAATTGTTTGTATGGGAAAAATGTTAGCCTATTAATATATAGATAATGGGCACATTGCCAACGAAGCAAAAACGAAGTAAATCAAAAATGGCACAAAACTAAAAACTTTATTTATTAATTATAAAGAAATTAAATAATTTATAGAAAAAATTATATGCCTATGCACTGCTCCTGACTCATACGAACACATCCATATCAATTTTATGTGGATATGAGTATGTTAAATGTGCTAAACAGCCTGGCAATTGTTTGTATGGAAAAAATGTTAGCCTATTAATATATAGATAATGGGCACATTGCCAACGAAGCAAAAACGAAGTAAATCAAAAATGGCACAAAACTAAAAACTTTATTTATTAATTATAAAGAAATTAAATAATTTATAGAAAAAATTATATGCCTATGCACTGCTCCTGACTCATACGAACACATCCATATCAATTTTATGTGGATATGAGTATGTTAAATGTGCTAAACAGCCTGGCAATTGTTTGTATGGAAAAAATGTTAGCCTATTAATATATAGATTAAATGCAAACAATGTACAAGAGGTATACATATGTACTTATGTACATTTGCCCAGCTTTCGTTTGTAGCAAAAAAGTTTAACATAATTTTAGGCGCATTAAAAGTAACTACCACCTTAATTGCTGCAAGTTTTATACCATACACGCTTTGGGGCACAAAACAATAACTTGTTTTTTATTAAATACTTCCTGCTGTGCGTTTGCTTTATGCAGTTTATAAACCTTAAGTACATTTTAAAATTGTTTCTTCTTTTTTTTTGCCAACTTTAAGGCGCAGCTTTGTATGCAGCGTAGCAAAGATTTTTTGTTTGCTGATACCCCACGCAACTTACATATAAAAGCTTACAAACTATTAAAATCTCGCACAAATAGCCTTTTCATGCAAAACGCAAATCTTTGCAGATTACAATCAGCGCCTAAAAGTAGGCAAGTTTTTGTAGTTTATAACTAAATCTCATTTGAAAGTGTTGCCTAATGCGTTCTAACTACTTTTAAAAAATAATAAAAAAGGCAAGAGTGGCTGAAATTGTTTTTTGCGTTAGATGTGCACAATTTCTTTTAGCCCATTTAATAATACTAGTATCGCCGGTGGTCGAAATTCGACCATGCAATTTATTTTTTCAACTTTGTATTGGTACAAAAATTATTCCTTTTCGCGGAGATAAGCAACACTTTCCAAATTCCAGTTGTACCGCAACACTGATTTGCCCTTTTGATCACGGTCCGACGCGAAATCATGGTCAAAATCAAGGCAGATCTAGGAAGGTAGGCCCGGTGGTGAGCGCTTTTAAATTAAAGCGACTCTTCAACTGTGTTTACGATATTTGTAAACACGTTTACGATATCCATTTATCTTAACTAAAAATTTTATTTATTAATTATAAAGAAATTAAATAATTTATAGAAAAAATTATATGCCTATGCACTGCTCCTGACTCATACGAACACATCCATATCAATTTTATGTGGATATGAGTATGTTAAATGTGCAAAACAGCCTGGCAATTGTTTGTATGGGAGAAATGTTAGCCTATTAATATATAGATAGTGGGCACATTTGCCAACGAAGCAAAAACGAAGTAAATCAAAAATGGTACAAAACTAAAAACTTTATTTATTAATTATAAAGAAATTAAATAATTTATAGAAAAAATTATATGCCTATGCACTGCTCCTGACCCATACGAACACATCCATATCAATTTTATGTGGATATGAGTATGTTAAATGTGCTAAACAGCCTGGCAATTGTTTGTATGGAAAAAATGTTAGCCTATTAATATATAGATTTGTTATCAGTTATGATATAATTTGCATTCTTTGTGCATTTTAACTCTGCAGAATTTTGCTGTGCAGATTGTTTGCTATGTTAAATCAGTTTACAAATACAATTACATTGAAAAATTTTAATTTTTATCGCATCAATGACACCCTGTGATTTACTGATGTACTGTAGCATACTTTTGGGTTGTTAAAAATTTAAATGAGTTAATGTACTAAACTATTTTATAAATAAAATAAATTGTTACATTTGACATTATACATTTTTTTTTACATCACTGCCACCCTGTACTTAGTATTTGGTCTACTTTGAGTCGCCTATATTTAAAATTTATTATTTACTTTTAGTGAAATATTAGCAACTATACTCAAAAAGTTTATAAATGCAATCGCAATTAAAATTTTAAATTTTTATGGCATCAATGACAACATGTGCTTGTCACTGCAGCATTTTTTTAAGCGCTTGTAACTTAAAACTTTTGATAAATGAGTTAATACACCAAACTAGTTTATAAAAATAGCTCCAATTATAATTTTAAAATCTCTTTAAATCAGTCTCACTCTGTATTTAACATTCTACTTTGAGTTGCTTATATCTACAATTTATTATTTATTTTTTGTAAAATATTAGGTACTACACTAAAATAATTTATAAATGTAATCTTAGTTACAATCAGACAATTTTTTCCTTATTACTTACACCCTGTGCTTTTCACTGCAGCATACTTTTAGGCGCTCAAAACATGGAATTTTTGCTATAAATTAGTTAACTCACAAAAACTGCTTGATGAATGTAATTGCAATTGCCAATAGGAAAGTTTTTGCAGCAGTGACAGCCGTGCTTGTCAATATAGTCTACTTTTAGGCGCTTGAAAGTTTATACTTGCGAATAACTTGATGCTTTTCTGCGCTTGACTAAATTTGTTTATAAAATAATTATAACTAGAATGTTAACTTTAATAGTTACTTAAAAGTTACTTTTTAATATGCTTTTATTAGCTTCACCTGTATGTATGTATTTATATATGTAAACATTGCATACCTTTAGGCGAAAGCGCGTGTATTCATACACTAAATAGAAGTTTTTCAGTGTGAAATGTGCTTATTTACAACAAATTTAAATCAAAATAAAAAATTCCATTAGACAAACATATTGCATCAGCCGCACCCTGTACCTGGCACTGCAGCCCACTTTTAGGCGCTTAAAACTTTATCAATTTCAAATCTACCATCGCTCTTAAGTCGCTTGTTTTTTCCATTTTTCAAAAACAAGCCAAGAAAAAAACTATTTCAAACGCTTTTGCTCAAATAACTCTCGTACAAAATACCAATTTTAGCACACAAGTAACTAATTTACAATTGAAAAACTAATTTCCATGGCATTCGTTTGTTCAAATTCAAAGCAAATCAAAGCGCAAAACTGCAACTAATGTCATTTAGCCCAAAATGTGTTATTTGCTTACGGCTGCTGAGTAGCTTTTTTTGTTTGACTGAAATATGTTATATATAGCGTAGAGCAATATTATTTGCAAGCAGCCTAAAAGTATGCTACATATAAAGGTATGCGTTGTATTCAATAACAAAGTTGCCACTACCGCTTTGGAAATCGCTGATGTGGAAATAAACAAAAAGCGAAACTGTAACGGAAATGCGAAACGCGAAACGCGAACAGGCACAATTGAATTGAAAATTTCAGAATTGTAAATGGAAAATTGAAAATTTTATCATAAAGCAAAAAGTCAAAATAGTGAAAGGCAAACAAAGAGAAACTTCCAAAAATTAAAACTGTAAATGCAACGCTGTAAACTTTTTGGAATTGAAGAAAGTTGTGGAGGGAAAACTAAAGGTGAGAGAAAGAGGGTTGAGGTGGGTATAAAGGGCGCTGGAGGTGGTTGGAGTTATTATACGGGGTTCGTGGACGGTGTGCTAGAAGAGCTAGTGTAGAGCTTGAAGAGCTTAGATTGCAGAGAAGAGGAAAGGAGAAAAGAAGGAAACAGACTAAGTTTTTCATATTTTCATTATTTTTTGAAATTTTAATCAAACAGTTGACGAATGACTTGGCTTGCCTGGCGCATGACAACGTTGCTGAGCAAAACCATTAAATATGAAGAATATTTGTAGTATGATTGCAGTGGGACGAAGCCAAAAAGGACCTTAGTTCCAGCTGAAGAAGGTACTCCGTTTAATTTCGTCGCTTTTGCCTCTATCCTCTCTACCTTCATTTCCGCTTGCGCTTGTCACTAGTTATAGCTTTGGTTTGCTTCTCTCGTGTCCTCGGCAACTCGCGCTTCCATCATTGCATATTTCGCTCGAATCCCATTTGTGCAATCATCGTGTAATTGGCATGAGCAAGGATTTGCTTAAGTCAACTTAGATATACATACATACATATGTATACATTCATATATATGACTGTATGTGCTTTTATGCAGCACAGTCAGATTTTATGAATTCGAAAAGTAATTAAATTTTGCGAAAATCTCATTTATATTTGTAGTACAAAGTAACAGACTCGCATATGAGCTCATTAATGCTTTAATATAAATCATGTGCTGCAAGCGAAAGGAACGCTGTAGGATTGCATTTACAGTACAAAGTACAAACGCCTCGAAATGAAGGCCAGGAAAGAGAGGGGAATGAATAAAGGCTGGAGATAAGGATAAGGCAGAGATCAAACATAAGGATAAGATATTAATATAACGATAAGGATTGGAATAAGGATAAGAATAGGGATATGTGATAAGGGATAAGGATAGGGGATAAAGTTAAGGGATATGGGATAAGCAATAAGGATAACTGATAAGCAAAAGGGATAAACATAAGGGATAGGGGTTAATGATAAGGGACAAATATAAGGGATAAGGGATAAGGATAAGGGATAATGATAAGGAATAAGGGATAAGGAGAAAGGATAAGGATAAGAATAGGGTTAGGGATACGGATAAGGATAAGGATAAGGATAAGGATAAGGATAAGGATAAGGATAAAGATAAGGATAAGGATAAGGATAAGGATAAGGATAATGATAAGGAATAAGGGATAAGGAGAAAGGATAAGGATAAGAATAGGGTTAGGGATACGGATAAGGATAAGGATAAGGATAAGGATAAGGATAAGGATAAGGATAAGGATAAGGATAAGGATAAAGATAAGGGATAAGGGAAAAGCGATAAGGATATGGGTATAAAGATAAGGGATAAGCGATAAGGATTAGGGATAAGGATAAGGGACAAGGATAAGAGATATGGACAAGGGATAAGGATAAGGGATGAGGATAAGAGATATGGACAAGGGATAAGGATAATTGATGAGGATAAGAATTGGGATAAGCGATAATGATAAGAGATAAGCGATAAGGATACGGGATAAGGATAAAGGATAAGGAATAAGCGATAAGCGATTAGGATAAGGGATAAGGATAAGGGACAAGGATAAGGGATATGGACAAGGGATAAGAATAAGAGATAAGGATAAGGGATAAGGATAAGGGATGCGGATAAGAATAGGGATAAGCGATAAGGATACGGGATAAGGATAAAGGATATAGATAAGGATAAGGAATAAAGATAAGGGATAAGGATAAGGGATAAGGATAAGGGATAAGGATAAGGGATAAGGATAAGGGATAAGGAATAATGGATCAATATGATGATGGCAGATTCCATATTTATACTCAAATATATATATTAAGGACATTGAACAAGAGGAAGCAGGACCAGTGCAGTGGCGACACATTTTAATATAATCCTGACACAAATTCTAACGACATTTGATGTTTGTTATACTTTCAAGTTCAAAAAGTGCTAAAAATTAAATTTGTTGCATATTTTGAGGCGCCATATCTGTTTTCTATGGTCCATGTCCTTTCAGGTGCTTTGTATGCAAATTTGTTGTAAGCATACCCCTAGTGAAATTGTACGGCGCACAAATTTCTAGAACATCTTAACCCTTTTGCGACCACGCAAATGCTATTTTTTTTAAACTTCCGAAATAATGTTCAAAAGGACGTGCAAGGGAGTGCACTGAAAAATAAACATATCCTACAATTAACTAATATTCTACAATTAAACCTTGTGAAATTTTGCAATAGTCCTTGAACATTGTATTTAACTGTAATTTGAATTTTAACCCTATTTTCCCTTTGAAAGGAAATGGAAATAGTACCAACAGCAGTGGAGTCAGACATATGTGTATCACTGTGGTACCCTTAACCTACTCCCCCAACCATTATCCTCAAAAAGTGCCAAAAATTAAATTTGTTGCATATTTTCAGGCGTCATATATGTTTTTTATGGTCTATGTCCTTTCAGGTGCTTTGTATTTGTTGTGAGCATACCCCTAGTGAAATTTTACGGCGCACAAATTTCTAGAACATTTTAACTATCTAGCGACTACGCAAATGCTAGGTTTTTTAAACTCCTAAAAAAAGTGTTCAAAAACACACTCTGCAATTTTTATAAAAAGGCATATAAAAGCGAAGCAGTAAGTATGACCAACGGCAGTAGGAGTAACACATGTAGGTAACATTGTGGTACCTTTATATAAGGCTATAACCCATTCCACCAACTATTATCCTCAAAAAGTGTTGAAAATAAAATTTGTTGCATATTTTGAGGCGTCATATGACGATAATTTTCTAGAACATTTTTACCCTACAGCGACCACGTAAATGCTAGTTTTTTTTAACCCCTCAAAAAAGTGCTCAAAAATACCTCAAACGGAGAGTGCTATTAAATTAAAATATTCTACAAAATTAAACCTTTTGAAATTTGCCCATAGTTAGCTAAACATTGTCTTTAGCTGCGATTTGAATTTTAACCCTTTTTTGTATATTTTTCTAAAAAGCAATAAAATAAAATTTTGACCTGAGATTAGAGGGTCGGTCTGAAGTGTTTCAGTCGCCACGAATGCTATAGTAATGCATTATTATGAATGCAGTTGGCATAACTCATAAAGTTATTTCTATTTTTTAAATGCTATTCTTTCCCATTTTCGCTCCTTGAAAGCAGTCAAGCATTTTTTGTTATTCCTCTCTAAACTTCTCGCACCTCTCTTCCTGTCGCTTTGCCTTCCATTTACTTTTGGGCTATTTTCCCCTTCAAAAAAAAAAAAAAAAACACTTGTTAAAACGTGCTTTAATGTCTGACATTCATTTCATCGCTGCCATCAACAGCGTCACCATCAAAGCAATATTAATGCATAGCAACATGCTATAAAAATTAAGTTCATAGCTCACTTATTTTTATATATTTTATGCATGGTTCGCGCTCTGCTTATTTATGTTTATATTTCACTAACTTTTATTTTATTTTTTGTGTTAATATTCTTTTTTTGCTGCATTTTGCTTCATAAACTTGCCTCAGCGATTATTTTTATTTTTTGTTGCATACTTTTGAGCGCTTAAGCAATAGCTTGTTTGGCTCGTAACTTTTTCAAAAACATTTTCTAGAAATAACCAATCAATCTCAAGCTGTCTTCCTTTATCAGTGCATTTTGCTTGTACTTATCACTCTTCTTCTTCTTACTTTTACTTCCTTTCACCTCTCTTTCCCTCATTTCCCACCATTTCTCAGCACTTTTCTTTAATCCATTATTGCCGCAACATTAGCGCACAGGTGTCGCATAAAAAAGGCTCTTGTTTATTAGCCATTGCAATATAAATATTTTACTGCTAATGCATCTACATCAATAAAAAATTATATTTACTCACTTAAGCACATACTCCCTCTTCCTCTTCCTCCACCTCTCTCCTCTACCTTTCGCTTTGCACTTAGATTTATGTGCTCATTTATTTCTTAATCGTAAATTTTATATGTGTTTCGGCAGCAGCAGTCTTGGCAATTCAGTTTCCGCAGCGTTGTCATTAAAAAGTGCGTGTGAATGTGAAGATTTTATTTGTGAAGCTTTAAGTGTTAAAGCTTTTATGTTAAAGCTTAATGACCAGGATTAATGCATAGACTTCATAAGTAAGCTTTATGGGTGAGCATTATGAGTGAGACCTTTCGTGTGAGCTTTATTTGTGAATTTTGTTGGTGAGCTTTATTGATGAGCTTTATGTTGGCGCTTTAGAACTCAGCTATAATTACAAAAACTCTAAAATTAAACATGTTTCAGATGGCGATAAAATATTTAAGTAATATTAAATAATTAAGTAATTGTCAACAGTTTTATAACAGTATTCCGAAGGCCATATGAACTTCAGAGATCATAGTCTAGGGTAAGCTTTATAGGTTAGCTTTATGGGTGTGCTTTATGTGTGAGCTTTATATCTGAACTTTATGTGTGAACTTTACTATGAGCTTTAAAATTCGTTTATAATTAAAACAACTTAAAAATTAAATGTGTTTTACGAAGCTATCAAATATTAATTCCTTTAAAAGTTAATGCTCTGGGTAGCTTTTAGGCAGCTTTCACTTTGCTGGAAGCTTTTCACAAATGTTTTTAACTCTTAAAATTTTATAACTGTCTATTGAAGACAAGACAAGCATAACAGATTTATGTTTGAGCTTTATGGATGTGCTTTATGTGTGAGCTTTATAGATAAGCTTTATTACAAGCTTTAAAATTCATTCCTAATTACATATGGTGAGAAGACAGATTTTCTGCAGCGTTTGCTTCCCTAAGAGCTTTTCACAACTGTGTGTAACTCTCAACAGCTTTATAATTCTTTTTCAAAAGCCAAAAGCTTTACAGATCATATTGTAACAAAGTTTATACTACTAACCCATAGAGGTCGCTCTAAACAGTATTTTAATAGTAATTTAATACATCTTACTCAATACTTATCCCATTTTTCCAAAGTTTGTCACCAAATACATACATATGAAGATCTATAAAGCTTTTTCTCTTCCTCGCACAACTTTTTATTAATCTTGCTGCCCTTTTTATGCTTCTCTCCTCCATAGTTTAACCCGTTCAATCACTTGCGCCTCTATGTATGCAACATAAAACCCAAAAGCACATTTTGCAATGCTTCTCTGTTTTCTCTTTCCTTTTTATATAACAAATATTTAGAATAGATTTTCGCAGGCAAATGAAAGGCAAACATTGTGAATTCTGATGCCGCCTTTTTGTTAATCTCTGTTATTGTACATTTTGCATGGCATGCGTGCATATATTTTGCTTGAATCACAAACACACAATGGACCATGGATTTATGGTCACATATTGCCATTGCCATTCCACCGCCCACTGACCACTCAATCAACTTGGCAGTTCAAGCGAAACGACGGTCTATCATCAGCTCAGCTCAATGGCAATGGGAAAAAGAGGCAAAAAGTAAGAAAAAGATAAAAAGAAGGAAGAAAAAGGGAAGAAAAAAGATGAAAAAGCATGAAAAAAAGAAAAACGAGGAAAAGCAAAGCCAGCAGGTTGTGTTCTCACACACACACATACATACATACATACATACATACAAAATATCGTCAATAAAATAATAGTAGATAGCACAGCTGGCCGGAAGTATAGAAAAACAAACGATTTGTGTGTAAGAAACGTGAGTAAAGGACATAAGTATGTATGTATGAACTGAGCTGCCATGAGATGCATTGAACTGCGTTGAGCTGCGTTGAGCTGCGTTGAGCATGACGGCCACTAAGCAAATTGATGGAAAAGCATAGAATAGAATAACAGAGGGCAATAACAAAAAGGGGCGTTTAAAGAATGATAAATTACCAAGCATAAGGTCAACTACTAAATACAAAGCGCTGCTAAAATATAGTAAAAATTTCATCTAAATTAAAGATCTAAGGGCCGATTTCATAATCAAATTAAAAGTTCCTTTAAATTCTAAAGGAGCCTTTAATTTGCTGATCGATTTCATAAAGTCTTTTTGAAGATAAAAGCTCCTTTAAAATTAAATACCTAAAAACGGGCATTTAAGTTATTTAAAGGTTCCCTTTGCCAGAAAAAATTTCATTTCTGCAGTCTGTCAAAATCAAATATCAAAAATTTATTAATATTTTTGAACCGATTTTGTTTGTTGTTTTGTTTGTTGAGTCCTATAATGCAATATTAATCTTCTTCCTCTTTTGTGAGGTTGGATGACCGCTTCTTTTTTTTCTGCACTGGGTTTCCAAATTATGCTTCTTTGTTCTTTTTCCTTTTTCAAACAAACAAAAAAAAATAAAGCCACAATCAAAAAATGTATTTATTTTCAGAAAAAAACAAATGTCAAATTTCAATATTTTTAAATTTATGACAATCATTTGACGTTAAAGGAGCCTTTTAATATTATATTATTATGAAATCACTCCCACTTTAAAGATAATTTAAATGGCTCTTTAACTAAAAGGCTCCTTTAACAAAAGGAGCTTTAAGAATTTCATTATGAAATCGGCCCTAAAGTCGCACAAATTGTAAAATTTTATGGCGAATATTTTGATAGGACTCTTTAACACTCTAGCTAACTAACTAGCTCGAAATGCCATTTTCTGCGGACTTCTCGAAAAAGTAGTCAAAAGCCAACCTTCGTGCGGTTACTAGAGGGTTAACGTGTTCAACAACCACTAGTAAAATTTTATGGCGATTAATTTTCTGGTACACTTTAACGCTGTAACGACCTTCGAAATAATATTTTCCGCAGTCTTCTCGAAAAATGGGTTAAAATTTCAGCTTCATGCGGGTATTAGAGGGTTAAAATGTTTAACAACACCTAGTGAAATTTTATGGCGAATATTTTTCTAGCACTTTCTAACCCTCTAGCGACCTCAGAAATGCCATATTTTCCCAATATCTCCAAAAAGGGGTAAAAAATGCACGTTCGTGTGAGTAATACAGGGTTAAAATATATAACAACCCCTAGTAAAATTTTATGCCGAATAATTTTCTGGAACATTTTAACCCGCTAACGAACTTGGAAATACCATTTTCTGCCTACTTCTCGAAAAAGAGGTCAAAAGCACAGCTTCGTGCGGGTACTATAGGGTTAAAATGTTCAACAACCCTAAGTGAAATTTTATAGCAAGTAATTTTCTAGAACACTTTAAGCCGATAGCGACCTTAAAATTGCCATTTTTTTCGAACATATCCAAAAATTGGGGTCAAAACGACACCCTTGTGCGGGCGCTAGAGGGTTAAAATGTTCTACAAACTTAGTCCTCGTTGAATTTTACTATATGCACACAAAAAACATATTTCTCTCCATGTATTTTAAGCCTTTTTTGCATGTGTACTAAAAACACACTCACCAAAAAAAAATTTGAAATTTCAATCAAGTGCTACTTTTAGCTGCCATAGTAACCTTTTGTTATTCAGTTCAGACTGAAGCAAATATGCATGTCTAACTAATAAACTTTGGTCTTTAATATTCTTTCTTTTTCCTTTTCATTCTGTACTTTTCCTATTGAATGTACAAAAATTGCGTGCGCTTACACAGAAATTTACACATGAATTATACTAATTAAAGTGTATAGAAGTTATGCTTTTTTTTATTTTGTATAGTCTTGTTGTTGTTGTGTTTGTTGTTGCTGCTTCTGTTATTTTTATATGCAAGACATCGCATTAGTCTACAGTTGAATTGGCAAAGCATTGAATGTAAGCAAAAACTCTTGGTTATTTATACTACTCTTTTATATTCTTGCCTTAATCATTGCAATTACATACGTCCTTTTTTGCTTTTTTTTGCTTGAGACACAAGTACAGTGACGTGCAAAAAATACTTATGTTGACATTAAAGACATTGAACAAAGCTAATTGGAACCAACAGCAGTGATTCTGGTGATGACAGCAATGATCGTATTATCCATTCCCCTAACCATCACACTCCAAAAAAAAGCTTAAATTTTGTATATTTAAAATTTGTTGCATACTTTAAGGCGTCATATTTTCGTTTTTCGTTTCCTATGGCTTTATTCATACATTTTATAAAGATTTAGTCTGAGCATACCCCGAGTGAAATTTTACGGCGCACAATTTTGTAGAAAATTTTAACCCGCTAACGACCACAGAAATGCTAGTTTTTTCTCAATCCCTAAAATGGGGGTTAAAAATAATAATTTGTGAGTGAGCTAGTGGTTTATAATATTCTACAAAAATAATCCTCATGAAATTCTACTTCTAACACCAGAACATAGCTATTGCGTAGGATATGAATTTTAAGCCATTTTTGCCATTTTTAACAAAATTGAACTGAAAATTAAAAAAAAAAAATATTGTCTTGAGACTGCAACGAATAGATTTGTAGGCTTTCATCTTGAATTGGTAGTATCAGTTAACCCCCTAGATTGCCGAAAAAATATTAAAATATTATTTATAAGCAAGATATAAAATTCGTTGCATACCTGAAGGCGTCATATTTGGTTTTTTATCTCCTATGGGCTTTTACATTCAATTTATATAAATTTATTCTGAGCATACCCATAGTCAAATTTCAAGGCGCGCAATTTTGTAGAACATTTTAACCCGCTAACGGCCACCGAAATTATATTTCAAGCTTGCTTAAATTTTTTTTTTTTTTTGAGTACATCACTGTGCTTCGCTTTCCTGCCAATGAAGGCTATCAATCATCGGTCAACTCATACTGCCCATGTGTATATACACACACGCGGACACACGATTTCTGCAATTACTTGCTATTCATTTTTCGAAATTACACATTCACGCAAGCAATCAGTAAAAGGAATCGAAGAAGAAGAAGAAGGAGAAGAAAATTAAGAAAAAAGAAACAAAAAACACAAAAAAAAAAACAAAAAAGAAGAAGAAGAAAAATGTAGAAAAATAAATAAAATATAAATGTGACTACACAAAAGGTCCAAGATTAAAGCAACTGAGCAGGAGTGCAAACTGCCTTTGCCATCACACATGACCGACAAACATGCACTCACACATACACGTATATACATACATTCGCATTTGATTGTTTGCTTTGCTTTTGCCAAACAATCTGCATGAATGTGAACGTAAATGAAGAATGGCTGAGTGAATGAATGAATCAAGAAATAAACGTACGATTGATTAAATATGTAACAAGCAATGTGAATGAAGACAGAACACAAAAAAGCAAATAGAAAAAGGATAGTAATAAAAATGTATAGAAAAGCAAAGAAAATATTTGCTCGAGAAAAAGAAAATGCAGAACAAAATGAGCCAAAAACATACGTATGTAGATATGAACACAATCAAACCCAATGGACATTATTAGCCACAAACACAAATTACAGACTATCATGCAGACAGTGGGCGGCGGCAATCAGCAGCAAGGCGCGCAATAACATTTAGCAAATGTTTGTGTACTAAGTATAGCAGACGAAATTTGGGTAATTGAAGCAACAAAAGCAGGATTTTTTGCTAAGCGTTTCACAAAAAATGGAGTAAAATTTGTGAACGTGGTCGTTAGCGGGTTAAAATGTTCCACAGAATTCTTAAGCATGCAATTTTATTAGCAGGCTTCTTAGACAAAATTGAAGTTAGAGTAACATAAATGCCTATAGAGCGTGAAAACTACACAAGTGGCTCAAAAGTATGCAACACTTTTTTCAAATTGCTATATGAATGTTGCTTGAGCAGGTAAAGTTAGTAGGTATAGCTCGATTGTGCTCATTTTCATATTATCCAATGCTATAGGAAACATTTTTAACATTTAAGCACAAATAACGATTACAAAAGCGCATATTTTTCACGCTAGTTTCATAAAAAGTCACATAAAACCTTTAAGCATGGCCGTTAGCGGGTTAACTTGTTCTACAAAATTGTTAAGCATGCAATTTTATTAGCAGCCTTCTTAGACGAAAATCATGTTTGAGTAATGTAAGCGCCTACAGAGAGTGAAAACTACACAAATTGCCTAAAAGTATGCAACACTTTTTGCAAATTGCTATTTGTATAATGCTGAAAGTATTGGAGTTAGTAGCATTTAGCTTTTTTGCTATCAGTTTGTTATTATTAGAGCTCGGATAATAGGTGAAAATCAAACGCCTAAAATTATCCTACGTAATGTTTCTGAGCACATCCAGTGGCAAGTTTAAGGGTGGGGTGAATTCGGGTCTAAGCCCCCCGTGAATGCAATTGGATTTTTTGCTTACTAGGATGCCAGAAAAATAAATTATTAAGGGAAAATTTGCAAAGAAAGCTACAATAAATAAATATAATAATAAAGAATAATAATAAATATAGTATAATAAATAAATATCTATATATATAAAAATGGTGTAAAAAATGTTACTAACCTCATCAGATGAGAACGGCTGGGCCGATTTCTGTAAAACTTTTTGTCAATTGTTCGTATTCTCGAGGAGATGGTTCGTACGGAAGAAAATTTTGGAAAATCCCTCCGGAAAAGTCCGAAAATTGGAAAAATCGGTGTGTATGTGCGTATGTGTGCATCTGTGGATGTGTGTCCTCTATAAATTCCCAAAGTAACCAACCGTTCTTTATGAAATTTTCACAGTAGATTCATGTGGTGTTAGTGCACATAGGAGGGTATATAATATAATATAATACAATGGCTATTATAACTCTGACGAGTTTTATGGCCGAGCTTCTCTCCCAATTTGAGGTGTGCTCCTTTTTGTTTTTTCCTACTAATTGGGTGGACCTACAGTTTTATGCCGGCTCCGAACGGCGAAAGCATTTTTTATGAGAAGCTTTTTCATGGCAGAAATACTCTCGGAGGGTATGCCGCCCACTGCCGAGAGGTGACCGCTGCTCTTAAAAAACCCAATAATTGGATTTTATTTATTTATTTATTTATTTATTTATTAATTAATTAATTAATTAATTAGTATTCAAGTACAAAAAAGTTACTTACAGACTACTTAATGATAAATTAGATATTATACAATTAAGTTACTTAATATTGATTTGAAAACAGACTTAGGCAAAGAAAAATCTAAGGCTAAAGAACCTGAGAGAGAGTTGAATTCATTCAAAGTTCTAATAATAGGAGCATTAGACGCGTATAGAGTTCGAACACATTCTGTGTAGAACATGTCTCTATTGCGCAGAGTTCTATTCGGAATGTGGAAGGAGATGCGCTCAAGTAGGTAGGGCGAATCAATAACGCCTTTAATAATCTCGAAAATAAAAGTTAGCGAGATAGCAGTTCTTCTACCTTGAAGAGATTTGAGGTCAATCAAGGCACATCTTGCCCCATACGGAGGAATGGGCTCAGTAAAGTTCAACGAACGAAGAGCAAACCGTAGAAATTTTTTTTGCACACGTTCAATCCTATTAATATGAATATCATGATAAGGTCTCCATATAAAAGCAGCATATTCCAGCTTAGAGCGTACGAGTGATGTGTAAAGTAGCTTAAGAGTATATGGATCAGTGAAATCACGGCTGAATCGATATATAAGACCAAGCGTTGAATATGATTTAGCAATAATGTAATTTAGATGACTACAAAATAAAAATTTCGAGTCAAAAACTACACCCAAATCAATTATCTCTTCAAGAGTGGTTAATCCAATGCCACTAATATAATAAGAAGTAGGAATAATGCTCCGCGATTTATAATAGGAAACGTGAAAACATTTGCTTATATTTAGCTGTAACCCATTCGTACAGCACCAAACTGAAACATTATCCAGGTCCGATTGAATCCTGAGAGAATCAGAGGAATCCGAAACGGTCGAGAAAATCTTCAGATCATCGGCATATAAAAGAAATTTTGAATTAATAAAACATGTTGAAATGTCATTGATAAATATGGTGAAAAGTAAAGGCCCTAAAATGCTTCCTTGTGGAACACCAGATGTTGCTATGAAAGAGTTTGAGTACGTATTGTCGACAACAACTACACAACTCCGATTACGCAGATAGGATCCAATCCAAGAAAGAAAGGATGAGTGAAACCCCCAACTTGCTAGTTTAGAAACCAATATTGAATGAGTTACTTTATCGAAAGCTTTAGAGAAATCTGTATAGACAGCATCAACTTGAAGACACTTATTGAAAGCCGCCATACAGAAATCAGAAAAAATTGCAAGATTTGTAACTGTGGATCTACCTGAAATAAAACCGTGTTGGTTGACAGAAAGTAAACTCTTGACAGCAAAATACATTTTTTGTTTTACTATATACTCAAATAGTTTTGAAATTGTTGACAACTTGGCAATAGGTCTATAGTTGGCAACATTATTCTTGTTGCCACTTTTGAAAAAAGGACTAATGACGGTCTTTTTCCAGGCATCAATGAACATACCACACTGAAGCGATTTGTTAAAAATTAATAGAAGTGAATTAGCAAAGGCTAAACAGTTCTTGAGAAGATACGATGATAAGCCATCGATATCCGTTTGCAATGATGATTTAATATGTAAAATGCCATCAATAACATCATTTAAAGATAGATAAAGTGCCCCAAAATTAATAGGGGAATCAAACGTAGATGAAGGACCCAAAGAAGATTCCGAGTGCGTCACGAAATTTGAGCTGAAAAAGTTAGCAAACAGATTCGCAGCTTCAATAGTTGAGCGTGCTTTCTCTCCATTATAATATACTGCAGAAGGAATAGCAGAGCATGCTTTCTTAGCTTTTTACTAATTAGAAAAATTGTTTTGGTGTTTTTCTCGGACCGTGGTTTGAACCCGAGACCTCTGGTATAGCAAGCGAGCACTCTACCCACTGCACCACAGCGGGTATATAGAATTTCGAAAAATTGGGAGCTTCCCGGAATACAGGCCTAAATGAGGACCCAGATCGATCCACCAAGCCTTCGAGCAATATTGGTATCAAATGAAAGGTGTTTAACAGGCCTTCAACATAAAGTTATTTTTATTGCGATACCTAGGCCGGGTTCCCAGATATGGGTTAAAACGTGGGACCGAGTGACCCTGGAAAGTTTCTGAGCGATATTGGTATCAAATGAAAGCTGTTAAGGAGGACTTCAGCAAAGAGCTTTTTAAATAGTGATGCCTAGGCCGGGTTCCAAGGTTTGGGTCAAAGCGTGGACCCGGATAACCCCTGAATGTTTTCGAGCGGTATTGGTAGAAAATGAAAAGCGTTGAGCAGGCTTCCACATACAGCTATTTTCATTGTGATTTCTAAGGCTGTTTCCCAGAGATGGCTAAAGTAGTGGGCCCGGATGGTGATGGACGGTCCCGGTAAGGTAAAGGTAGGTAGCTATAGGGATAGGGGTAGGGATAGGGATAGGGATTGGGATAGGGATAGGGATAGGGATAGGGATAGGGATAGGGATAGGGATAGGGATAGGGATAGGGATAGGGATAGGGATAGGGATAGGCATAGGCATAGGCATAGGCATAGGGATAGGGATAGGGATAGGGATAGGGATAGGGATAGAGATAGAGATAGGGATGGGGATAGGGATAAGGATAGGGATAGGGATAGGGATAGGGATAGGGATAGGGATAGGGATAGGGATTGAGATAGTGATAGGGATCGGGGGAAGTAGGTTTGTCGCGGCGAATATAACTATAACTTTTATTCAGAGAATAGAAAATTTTTTGTTATTCGCAGTCATTAAGATGGACTCTAAGATAATGGTTAGCAATACGGTAATCAAAGACTTTTCTTTAGGCTTCATAGGAATAAGTTTTAGCAGAACAACGTCTGCCGGGTCAGCTAGTATAATTATAAAGAATAAAAAAAAAAATTAAAAATGTGTTGTGACTCACTTAAATTTGAGGCAAAATCTTAGCACGTGGAGGAAAAACAATTACAGTTTCAAACCAAATATATTTTGAATGAAAATGAGGCAAGTGCAAATGGAATATATAATACAGCTTTTTAATTTGTAGTGGTCTGACTTTAAACATTTGCATATTTTTTTTAGCTCGTTGAATTTTACTATAAAAAATACTAATACCTGTTATTTGAGAATTTTTTTCTAGCTGTCCTCTACATTTTTTTCACGCGAATTTACGAGTCGAAAAAAAAATACGTACTAGAAAATAATATAAAATTTCTACTCAAAAAGTTAAAAATTTTGCTGAAAAATTGGCGAATTTTCCAGAATTTTGCACAAACTTTTTAACTTTAATATATTTAGTCTCTGTTATAGATTTTTTTATATAACAAACTAAAATTATTAAAAACACATAAATAAATATATTTTACGAATAAAAGCACTTTCTATTCTGGCTTTATTTCATAACACACCACTGTATGTTTATATAGATTGCAAATTTGTGTAACATGATTAAGAAATTTGCTAATAAAATCTTCACCCACCACACCAATATGTCACCCCTTTATATTTAAATTGTAATCCCGCCACTGAAATTTACAAAGTGTAGCATATCTTGAGGCGCTTGATTTCACCTATTTTTCCGAGCTCTAGTTATTATAAAATGCTAAAAGAGCTATTTTTAAAATTTTTTTTACTACCACAGTTCCTTAAAAGTACTTTAATGAAAATTTTGCCTTTTGAAAAAATTCTAGTGAATATTAGCAGATAAAATTACAACTGTACAATAGGTACAAAGTAAAACATTTGATTTTCTCAAAGATTGGCTAAGAACACGTGCTCTTTGCTGAAAATCATAAGTTAATTCCATTCTATTTGTTAACAGCGCAACACGGCGTATACGTACCCAAGCCTTTCTGCGTTAATTACATTGGGCTGCAGTTTGTGTTGTTATTATGTGAACAAAACACAATTAAGATCGGTAGAAATGCATGCATATGGATATTTTGTCTTAGGAATTATCCAACTATGTAAATAATTTTTTAGAACATTTTAACCCTCTAACGGCTATGCAAGTTGATTTAAGACGTGTTTTTTTTTTTAAAGCGACTGTAAAAGTATGGAAAAAAGGGTTAAATACATATCATACTGCTAGCAAACATATATTAAAATTTCACGAGCAATAATTTCATAGAATATTTTAACCTCGTCGAAGAGGTCGTTTTGGGCCACTTTTTAGATAGTCCGAAGTAAATAGTATTTCTGAGGTCGCTATAGGGTTAAAATATTCTAGAAAATTATTTGCAATAAAATTTTACTAGGGGTCTCCTAAGACGAAATCTTAGTACAAATAACCTAAATGACCACAGGAAAGAATAATCAAAAATCACGCCTTGAGATATGCAACAAATTTTATGGTATATGTATGAAAAATACACCTGTATGAAAAAGCATTAAATTTTTTTTTTTTTTTTTGATTATTCGGAGGAATAAATAGGTATATGTTTTTTGCTTTCTGTGGTCTTTTAGAGAACACAAGCATTCAAAGTTACTCATACGCACTGTCATACCAAACAATGTATTACCATTACTTTTGTTACATACATTAATTTTCGCTGAGCATACACATCCTTACATACATACATTTAAAATAAAATGTAACCTTTTATTTACGCGGTGACACAAGATGACGTGTGTGTTTTGTCTATGCCTGCCCGCTTTGCCCTCAAACCACGGCATTGCACACCCGCTTAGCTTAGCAGGTTCAGCACCAGCCATAAACGCAGCATGTTTAACATGACAACATTTTAATTAAATACGAGATGAGCGACACAAAAAATGCACAGAAAGTAAAAAGAAATTAGAACAAAACGGTAAATCCAATTAAACTTTTAATTTCATTCAATTTTGAAAGTGAATATTCATGCAACAACAAAAACAATAACAGCATTTGCGCAGCAGACAATGGGCATGTCTTGGTTGGTTGTTGTAAAACAGGAGAAGGAATCTCTATGGGGGAACCAAACAGCGGGTGATACATTTGATGAGCGCTGACAATAAAGTAACTGATGACAGAGAAGGTAAAGCGGAAGGGAGAAGGGAGGAAGGAGGAAGGATAGTAAAAGTTGTTGAAGCCTTGTTTTAGTATGAAGTTGAAGGGCTGGAAGTCATGACAAATGAAAGATATTGTTTGGCTTTGAAAGCAAAAATGGTTCAGCAATGCAGAGAACTGAATTCGAAGGAACGGTTTATTTTTATTTTTTTAACAAAGGGTAGGAAAAATGAATTAAAAGCAGTTGCAAAGGTCGCTTAAAGAATGAAAATTATGACGAAAATGTTAAGAAAAATTGAGAAATGAACGGAATAAAAAAAAAATATAAAAAAAAATTAATTTGAAAAAAATTAGTAAATAAAAATACAACTAAAAAAATTAATATCCGAAGAAAACCAAAAAAATAATAATTTAGGAGTGAGAAACGAAAAAAGATTAAAAATAAAAAAAAGAACAAAAAACTGTACAAAATAGTTTTAATAAATTAAATAAATTTAAAAAAATCAAGAAAAAGTTGAGAAAAACTAAAAAAGTCTACTTAAACTAATTTAAAACAATAAAAAAATAGAAAAGAATTATAAATAAATTTCATAACCAAATTTAAATTAACTAATTAAAAAAATTTGAAAAAAGTAAAAAAATAGCTGAAAAAAATACAGTTTAAATAATAAAAAAAAGGAGGTAAATTAGAAAAATAAGAATAGAGAAGAAAACTGAATCAAAAATAAAATTAAAAAATTACTTAAATATATTATAAAAAAAAAATTTAACAAAATTTAAAAAATATTAACTAATTTAAAATAAATTTTGAAAAAAGTTAAAAAAAAAACAAAATTTCAAAATTAATAAAAATTAATTTGCGAAGAAAAATAAAACAGAAGGAAAAAATTAATTAATAATTTTATAAAAATAAAAACAAAATTGAAAAAAAAAGTTAAAAAATAAATTTAAATTAACTAATTTAAAATAGTAAGAAGAACAAAAAGGAGCACACCTCGAATTGGGAGAGAAGCTCGGCCATATAACTCGTCAGAGTTATAATAGCGCCATTTTATTATATTATTATTATTATTATTAATTTAAAATAAACTGAAGAGGGTAAAAAAAATTGAAAAAATTGCAAAATTTAAACAGAGAACAAAAAGTAAAATAAAAAAATAATTTTCAGAAGGAAACTGAATGAAAAGAGAAGAATAAAAAAAAAATACTTCAATATTTTATAAAATAAAAAACAAAATAAAAAAAAAAAATTTACATATAAATTTAATATTCAAATTTAAATAAAAAATATCGCACGTTTTATGCAATAGGGATTTAACTCAAAAAAAAAAATTTTTGGGAAAACGCAAATAAACTTTTATAATTTCAAATAGTTTCCTTCTACGGCTAACTACAAAATCACTTTTATTTCCGCCATTTTTATCTTTTTGAGTATTTTATAAGACTAGACTCAAAGGCACGACCCAGTTATTGAAATATATGGCAAAATCCCAGAAATAGAAAATTTCGAGTTGAATACCTATTGCATAAAACGGGCGATATGTTTAAAATTACTTAAAAAAAAAAAAAAATTTGCAAAAAAAAATTATTTCCGAGAAAAAAAATTAAAAAAAAAAATGATAGGAATGAATTAAAACAAATTTAAAAGGCCTGATTCTCTCGACATAACTGCAAATGGGCAAACAAATTTAAATTTTTCACAAATTACAAATTGCAAAGAAAAAATGAAAACCAAAAAAGCGGTTAAAGCTGCAGTCATTGTACTGAAAAGGGCGCAAATTCGGTTCTTGGCCAAAGCAGAAGTAAGCTGATGAGTCTTAGAGGGATCTAAGGTGAAACAGCTGTCGTTACAAAAATGCTTAAAATTTGTCTATAGTTGAAAAAAAAAAAAAATAAAACGAAAAACACAAATAAAAAAAAATTAATAAAAATATAATAATAAATGAAAAAAAAGAAAAATAAAAAAATAATTTAATAAATAAAAGGGAAAACGCAAATGGATAAAAATGGAAAAAATTTAAAACAAATTTAAAAAATAAAAAGAAAAACATGAAAAATTAAAAAATAAAAATGAAAAAAGCAAAGAGAAACTTAAAAAAAAATATAAATGAAAAGAAAACTACAAATGAATAAAAATTTAAAAATTAAATTTCATAAAAAAATACGTATTATGTATGTATTACAGGAAATATAAAAAAATGCAATAACGAACAAAAAAGTAAAAAAAATTTTATAAATAAAAAGAAAAACACAAATGAACAAAAAAAATAAATAAAAAATTTAATTTTTTATTTTTGTTTTTTTTTTTTAGAAACTAGAAAAAAATTTTTTAAGCATGGATGTAACTACAGCTGTTTCACCTTAGATCCCTCTAAGACTCATCAGGTTACTTTTGCTTCTGCCAAGACTCGAACTTGCGCACCTTGCAGTACAATAACTACAGTTCTAACCGCTGAGCTATTGCCTGCCTTCGACATCTGATAGAAATTGTTGCTAGTTTCTTTCCTACTATAATTCGTTTCTAACTTATGCACATACGTATGTACATATTTACATATTATTGTATGATTAAACATAAGTAGCGAATAAAGTGTAGGGATGTTCAAATGAACTTAATTTTTTATTTTAATTTTAATAGCAACAAATTTTCTATCAGATGTCGAAGGCAGGCAATAGCTCAGCGGTTAGAACTGTAGTTATTGTACTGCAAGGTGCGCAAGTTCGATTCTTGGCAGAAGCAAAAGTAACCTGATGAGTCTTAGAGGGATCTAAGGTGAAACAGCTGTAGTTACATCCATGCTTAAAAAGTTTTTTTCTAGTTTCTAAAAAAAAAAAATAAAATATAACCTGGGCCTGTGCTCGTTAAATTAAATAAAAAAAAATTTAATAAATAAAAAAACATGAAGTAAAAGGATAAAGAAAATTGGAAAAATTTGATAAATAAAAAGGAAAGCTCAGATGGATTAAAATTGAAAAAAAAAAAAATATTAAAAAAGGTTAAAAAATAAAAATTAAAAAAAACTAAAAAAACAAAAATTAAAGAAAACTACAAATGAATAAAAATAAAAAAAAAATTAAAACCTCAATTTCACATTTTGAGCAGCATGAAAACCATAAAAACACACACCGTCTACCCTAACTAAGCCACAAATTTCGCTTTCAACTACTACAGCCGCTGCAAAGCGAACAAAAAAAAAATGGGCTTCCCTGCCACACTTTGTAATCAACTTTTACTGCACTTTGCAACTTTTAACTTCAAAGCAAAACAAATTGTAATAGAAAAAGCAGTAAAAAATTTCTTTTTCGCAACATTTTAATTTTTTTGTTGCGAACACTCAAAGTCATTTGGCAAGTTTGTGCTGCTGGTTATACACACACACATAGATACACACACATACATACATATGTACAAACATGCATACATACATACATGCACACATACACACATATGTTGTATATACTCGCACTAATGCACAATAATAAAAAAGTCTTAATTAAAAGTTGTACATTAAGCAAAAAAATAAAAAAAAAAAACAAAATATGGATAAAAATAAAAGTTTTGCAGTATAAAAGTATCAAATTCCTTTTTATGCGTGTTTGTGAGTTTTATTGCCAAAGTTGGAAAATACGACGCTGAGAGAAGTTGCTTGTGTTTAGAGTTTAATTGAACTAAGAAATCGAAATACTTTGTAGGGTTAATGTGAGATTACAGACGAAATAAGTCTATGTTGAATTAAAGTTACATAAAAACCCGCATAGAGCATTTATGTGTGGCCGTTAGAGGGTTAAAATCTTCCAGATGGTCGTTAGATGTTTAATATGTTCTACGAAATTGTTGAGCATGAAATTTTTTTGGGGGTGTTCTCAGACGAAATTCCTACTAAAGTAATATTAACGCCTACAAAGAGTGAAAACTACTCAAGGTGCCTAAAAGTATGCAACGCTTTTTGAAACTGTAATTTCAATAATGCTGAAAGTGTTGGCGTTAGTAATATTTAGCTTAATGAGGACATTTTCATAATATAAAATGTTAAAAGGGCTATTTTTTCGCTTTAAGCTCCTGTGATTAACTGCATTTTTCAACAAAAGCAAACTAAGCACTTGCAGTTACTTGGCACTTTATATTCCTTTAGCTTTATTATCCAACTAATTTGCTTATTCTTAAATTCACTTAAGTCGTTCAAAGTACTTATATATGTACATAAATATTTGCTTATTTATTTATTTATTTACTTACAAAAATTTTACACTTTCCTTTTTTCGTTCTATTTTGCAGGTGAGTTAACTTTAGTATATACAACAACAACAAATAAAGCATAAATACCAAACCAAAAAGCAAAGCAGACGCGACGAAACTAAAATATTATCTAAGCGAACAAAAAAAGGTAAATAAATTGTTGTATGTAGTAGAAAGTGTGAATAAAAAAAAATTGTGAAAATTGGAAAAAAGTAGCAAAAAAGGAAAAAAAAAAAACTGGCCAGACGCCGCGACGATCATGAGGCCAGTGAACCGCATGCAAAAACAGTAAGGCTAGACAGCAAACAAATGGAAAACGGTGAGAGAGAAGGAATTAAGGCAAGAAGTGTGCACGAAAGGGAGACAAAAATTGCATAGTTGCTGTTTACGCACTACATTAAACAAAAATTTGATACTGCTACTATATTTTGCTGATACTACTATTTTATACTACTTTTAGACTTACTTTCAGTACTACTGTCAGTACTACTTTTTTGCTTCTAATTTAAGTGAGCAAAAAAATTTACACTAATACTACAATCTATTGCTATTTTTAGTACTTTTTTAGCTAACACTATTTTTACGACGATTTTTGTATACTACTATTTTTTTATACAAATTTTTTTGTACATTAACAAAAAACTGATGCTGCTGCTACTATTTAATACTACTTTTAGTACTATTTTTAGTACTACTTTTTTGCTTCTAATTTTAATTGATATTTTTTGCAGCAAAAAAATTTACACTAATACTACAATCTACTGCTATTTTTACTACTTTTTTAACTAACACTATTTTTACGACGATTTTTGTATACTACTATTTTTTATACAATTTTTTTTTTGTACACTAACAAAAAATTTATGCTGCTACTATATTCTGCTGCGACTACTATTTAATACTACTTTTAGTACTATTTTCAGTACTATTTTTTTTGCTTCTAATTTTATTTGATATTTTTTGCAGCAAAAATATGTACACTCCTATTACGATCTACTGCTATTTTTACTACTTTTTTAACTAAAACTATTTTTAAGACGATTTTTGTATATTACTATTTTTTATACACATTTTTTTGTACATTTTTTAATTTAGGTACACACTTAGGGACAAAAAAAAAATGGAAAATACTATTTATGTATTATTACTATTTTACTACTACTATTATACTATTTTGTTTTTTAATTTTATTATAATTTTTTATTTTATATCTTTTTACTTTTAGTCTAAAAAAATTGCATTTACTTTTACTTTCATTTTTACTACTACTACTTTTTTTAATTTTATTACTATTATTTTTTGCATTTTAGTTTCATTTACTTCGTTTAACAGCGAAAAAAATATTTAAACTGAAATTATTGTCTGCTACAACTTTTACCACTTTTTTCTACTACTATTTTTGCTACCATCTCCTTTTTTGGTTTGTTTTTTTTTTGTGTAATTTCAAATTTAGTTGCAATTTTTAAAAGCAAAAAGACATTTCATACTACTACCTACATATATTATACTACTTTTACTGCCATTTTACTGCTGCTACCTTTTTTATTTTTTTACTTCAAGCAAATTTTTAGCAGCAATTGAAAATGTAAAGCCTAAAATGCTATCTATTACTAAACTTACTTTTACTACTATTTCTACGACCATTTTTTGTGTATATTCTTCGTCAAAATTTTTTACATCAAAAGAAAATATTAAGCTCATAAAGCTATCTTTCACTATTTTTGCTACAATTTTTACTACAATTTCTATTACTATTTTTAATTTATTTTATTTTTGCGCTTTTGGCACATCTTTTTTTGTTTTTTTCTTTTTTTTTTTTTGGAAAAACCAGAAAAAATTTAAAACACGTGCGATGCATAAAATATTATATTTTTAGTGGAAAAATGTCAAGGTCACCTGCCAAAGTGACATTTCTCGCGCTAGACAGCCAAATTACTTTCTGCTAATTTATATAGAAAACATTTTATTGTGGCGTTGAAAAAAAAAACAAACATGAAAAGCAATTCTCAAATGCCTGACAGCTGGCCTTGAGTTTAAGCCGGGCACTTACAACACTATATACATATGTATGTATAAATGTGCTGCATGCTTTTTGGCTTTAATTAAAAATTAAACTTTTGTCAGCAAACGTATCTGAAAGCACTTAAGCAGTACAAGGCATTAAACTACACGTGCTTGCTTTGGAAAAAATGCTTCTATTTGCCAAAGCACTTAGTAGAAATTGCTAATTTCTGCTAATTAAGCATGTAGTTGCATACTTTTAGGCGTGTGATTTTTTGCTCTACATTCTGCTTTTCTCTCTAAAACTCTCACACACACAATCTTTTTGTTTCGAAAATCTATTTGATAAAAAGGTTTAATGCGCCCAATTAGTGTCGCTTGAATTGACGCAAATTCGCAAATACGCAAGTGATGCGCCTAAAAGTTGGCGGCAAATTTGGGAAAAGCAATTAGTACAGAAATTTTACGAAAGCGAATCTAAAACAGATTTCATGGGAAATTAGTGAGAGAAAATGAAACGCGCCAAAACTTCAACAAAAAAGCTAAAAAACAATCACAAAAGCGCAAAGAAATAATCACGACTTCGCAAAGATACTCACATATTTTTAGGCGCAATCAAAGAAATAGCAAAACGTATTCGTTTATGCACATCTATTAGCATAGCTAATGAGGCCATTAATGCTGGAAACAGCAAGAACTGAAATGATAAGGCAATAAATATTTTAGCAGCGGATAAGTAAATTCGGTTTGTTGAAGTTTACTGCCGCCCTCTAGGCGTTTTGCAATAATTAAGTTAATTGTGTGGCAGTTAAAATGAAGTTTGTGGAATTTTTTTCGTTTGCTAATGAACAAATGTGGTGTGACAGAGAGGGCCCTAATTTAGATACGCTCGTATTTATGAGTTCTGAATGCTTGTGCTTGAAAAGCCTAGCATACTTTTAGGCTAATTAGCAGAAATGGAATTTTCAAAGAACTCAAGCTACTAAATAGCTTATCTTCAAGTCTAAGTGCTTCTGAAACAAAGTGTAATTTCCCTCTTTAGTTATTTTACAACGCGAAATGACATGTATATTCATCAGCCCCCTTAAGTATGCTAAGCAATTTAGATGAAGTATTTAATGAGGAGAATGCAAAAAGTATTTGTATATATGTCTATTTAAACTTCAAACAATAGGAAAGCGTTTACAATGCTGCGTATAGCTCGCAGGCTTTGTTTGTAACTATCAAAATGGCGTGCGTAATAAAATAGCTAATTCTAGGCGCCTTAATGTATGCAATTGGCTTTGTCAACTAAATGCATTTGCTTAAGAAACTACTCTTTTGTCGAAGAGAAGTGAACAGTGAATGCTTGAGGAAATTCTAGGTATAAATGCAGACATTCTTTGGATGGGTATATTGTTGGTTACATATGTTTTGTTGCATACTCTTAGGCGTACGCTGAGATACTGCTGAATTTATGCATGTGAGATTAAAATGCATAGAGAATGCAAAGTATGCCAAGTAGGAGAGCGAATGAATATGAATATGAATATGAATATGAATATGAATATGAATATGAATATGAATATGAATATGAATATGAATATGAATATGAATATGAATATGAATATGAATATGAATATGAATATGAATATGAATATGAATATGAATATGAATATGAATATGAATATGAATATGAATATGAATATGAATATGAATATGAATATGAATATGAATATGAATATGAATATGAATATGAATATGAATATGAATATGAATATGAATATGAATAGGAATAGGAATAGGAATATGAATAGGAATAGGAATAGGAATAGGAATATGAATATGAATAGGAATATGAATATGAATATGAATAGGAATATGAATATGAATATGAATATGAATATGAATATGAATATGAATATGAATATGAATATGAATATGAATATGAATAGGAATATGAATATGAATATGAATATGAATATGAATAGGAATAGGAATATGAATATGAATATGAATATGAATATGAATATGAATATGAATATGAATATGAATATGAATATGAATATGAATATGAATATGAATATCAAATAACGAACAACTAACAACGAGTAACGACTAAAGAATAACGAACAACTAGTAACGAATAAAGAACAACGAGTAACGAGTAACGAGTAACGAATAACAAATAACGAACAACGAGTAATGAATAACGAATACAAAAGGACTATCAATAAAAAAAAATCTTTAAAATTGCTGGAATTTATTGAATTCTTTAAGCTTTTACAATCGCAAAGACACACATTCCCCCTCTTGGTACAGACATGTACCACCAAGGCAAAGCAGACATGCGTGTAATTGCAGCTTGAAAATTATCGAAACTCACCGTGGCTCGTTAACGGTATTATTTGGCCATTATAATGCAACTTTTGGTAATTTCATGATTTTATGCTGCTGTTACGTATTTTTGTTTTTGCTATTGTTGTTGCTTAGATTAAAATCAGCGTACAATTTACGTGCGATTTTTCTACATTTTTGGTTCTTGTGCTCTTTTGCTGTTTTTGGGATTTTGTTTTGTTTTATTGCTTTTTTGTTTTATTGTGCTCGTTAATGCGCGCATCTAACATTATCGGCGTAAACGTGAGCAAATAAATACATTCCCTTGAAGCGCCTTTGGGGCATGAGTATGAGTAAAAAAATAAGAGGGGATGTAGGAGGGATAATATAAAGCAGAAAATATATGATAAGCTATTTATTATGATGTTTGAGGCGCTGCGCAGTGATGGATGTTGGTTGGGGAGGAGTTTAGAAAAAAGGTATTAAATCGATTTTGTGTGTGCCGTGTGCTGTTTGCGCTATTTTTGTTGTTGTTGTTGTTGTTGTTGTTGTTGCTGTTATTGCCATTTGTGTGCCATAACTGCCAAATTAGCTGTATAGTTGGGCAGAACTAATCAAGCTACAGCAAGGCTATTTATATTGACTTATGGCTTTAGAAAAAAAAAACGGTCCGTGCAGACTGAGTTACAGACATATGCACATGCTTACGCTTGAGCTTTTCGTCTAGTAAGAGAGAAAATCCTAAGTCTTCATTACGCTCACGTTTCCAGAAATTTTCCCTTTTTGTTGCTTTTCAATATTCTTTGTACTTTTTTTGACAATTCTTTGTCTTCTTCTTTTTGTTTCCTTTTCCCTCGTTTTTGCCTGCCTTTTACCTTCTTTTTGTCTTTTTTTGGGTTTGTCAATCCCGTGCGTGTCTTTACAAATTGCTGTCAGATGTTCACAGGATTAGTGTTAACTTTTTCCACATAAAAACACGTACAAACGTACATGCAAATGTATAAATTAAATTTTTGTAACAAAAAACTGTGCCACAGTTTTCTAATCTATGCATATTTACGCACTAAATAAATTTGCTGACGTCTGAATCAACTTTTGTTACCTTGAATATCACGCTCTTTTATCTCTTTGGTTGTCAGCTTAAAGTGTAGCATACTTTTGTGCTGTCGACTTTAAGTTGCTGCATGCTGTTACTTATGGCGTTTTAAGCGGTATGAGGCTACTTTTATGTAAAGCGTAAGCATTTTCTGAAGTCTAAGAGGCAGAAGACCGCCACAAATTGAAGAAAATAATATTCTATAGGCTTAGGAAAAAAAATGTAAAGCCTACTTTTAGGTATTCAATGCAATTTTCTACTAAAAATCATTTAATTTAAACTATTAAAGAAGAAAATATATTTGAAATCGTGCAACTGAATACATCGAGCAGCTGAACAGCAAGCGAAAGAAAATCGTACAATTGAACTAGTGAAACGGCAAGCGAAAGAAAATCGTGCAGCTGAACTAGTGAAAAGGCAAATACGTAAAAAACAACTTCATAGCAATATTTTCGTGCAGCTGAACTAGTGAAATGGCAGCTGGTAGCACCACATTCGTACAACTGAACAATGGGAACGGTAAATACGTACAGCTGAACTAATGAAACGGCAAATACGTACAACTGAACTAGTGAAACGGCAAATACGCACAACTGAACTAGTGAAACGGCAAATACGTACAACTGAACTAATGAAACGGCAAATAAATACAACTAAACTAGGGAAACGGCAAATACGTACAGCTGTACTACTGAAACACATAAAATCTCAATGCTTTTACTTATCTGCCCTTTCCCCTATGGACCCTTTTTCCATAATGCCAACACTTTTAATTAAATATTTTTAATTATATGCAACGTGTATGAAACATTTTAACTATGTACGTTTATTTATAATTTTTTTACTTTCAAATGCCATCAAAGCACATTATTTAATTATACAAAAGCATGCTGCATATTACAATTATTGCCCACAAAAATGTGTGTGTATGCGTTATAACGCAATATGTGCGCAAAAAAAAAATAGCAAGCGGCGGTTGATAACAGTCCACACATCCTCCCTCCTAAAACAATTTGTTATGCAAATACACTCAGAGAAAAAGCAACCTAAATTTAAGTATAGCGGGCTTGAATCAAGCCGAAACCGTTATGAAAGTCTGTTAAGCTTGAAAATGCTAAAATCAAGAATATATTCTCATTTTTAAAACGCTTATATTAAGAATTTTCTGTTCTGAAATAAGCTTATATAAACTCATATTCAGCATTGCCCATGATTGATTTCAGAATGTTCATTCTTATGCGTAGAATTTTCAACTTCGTTTTAAGAATACTTATTCTTGATTTTCCACTTTTTCGAAATTCAAAATTCGAAATTTTTAACCCACCTAACAAAAATAAAACGTAAAAGTGGTTATTTTTGTGTATTGTATTTTATTTTCAGATATTTTCAGATATTTACATACATACATATATAGTAATATATATAATATATAATTCAGTCATTACATACAAAATTGTATATTATAAACCCAAAAATATTTATATATTCAGATATTGTTATACATAACTATAACTACAACTATAACTATTACAGATATTTAATTGTAATAAAAGATCTTAAATCAACAATTCAGCTTCCCAGAGTTATTTCAGAAACGAAATGCGTTGAATATTACGATTGATAAATAATCTTGAGAATCTGAAATAAAAGATGAAAATTAAAAATTATTATAAAAACTTAAATTATAATCGTTGCAGATTATATGTTAACAAGCGCATATTTATGTAGTTATACTAGTCCGAGATCCAACTGTAGAAACACCTATTTTTATATCCATCATAAGAGGATTACTTACATATCTAATAGGATTCCTAAGCGCAATTACATATATTGTTTTTACAAATAAATTTTGTTATATTTCCGTACAAACCACATACAAAACATTCGTATGACGAGCCGTATGAGTAACTTTTTTAGGAAAAAAATAAAAATTACTCGCGAGTAATTGCGCTAAGTCAACTTAGTTGATAAATCACCTAAATTTATATAAAAAATGGGTCTAACCACTCAAATCGATCGGGCACATAACTCGACCGGATAACTCACCCTTTAAATATGGGAAAACGGCCCCCAAATTTTTCTCAGGCTTTCGTCGACCTCCGCTTTGTGAACTATTTGGTCCGAATTTAAGCGCAGCGTTTTTACATACATACTATGTATATAAGTACTCATCGACGAGTTCCATCCTGATTCGTCAATACGTGCATACGCCTGGCATTCGTCCAATGGAACATATGCATTATGCATATATATTTATGATATACTTTTTCCATCTTGCTTTGTAATTTTTTTTTAATAAATAATTTTCCATTTTCACAAAAAAATAACAACATTCGAAAATTACATACATATGTGTATATGTATATGTATTTTTTAAAATCACTGCTTATAATATTTTTAAATTAAGAATTCCATTCTTAAACGAAGATCTTTTCATATTTTTATCCTGTTTCAAGAGTACCGTTCTTGATTCAATATTGGAGAAACTTAAATTTGATTTATTTTCCCTCAATTTCTGTAATTCTTAATTCAAGTACGACACAGCTTGTTTTTGGTATGCAACTTTTCTCTGAGTGTATGCTATTTAATTCGACTGTCTGCTCATCTCGCTGTTTGTCTCATACCCTTGGCAGCTCTGCATTTGATCTCCCAGTGGATTATGTTGAATTTGTATGCCTGCGTCATTTATTTATACGACGCGCCTGTGCTTTGGGGAAACTCCGCGCTAACTCACGCACTTTTGCTTTTCATTTTTCACATGTAAATACCTACGTTAAGCATCGCCGCGTGACGTACTCGTTACTCGTTATCATTCAATATTTTTGCATATAATCTCTCATTCATTTGTATCTATTTACATTATTGTAACTCAAACTCATTTTATATGTGCATATGATGAATTTCATATCAAACCCAATATGCGTTGAACCCGACCCCCTCAGAATTTGATGAAATTTTGCACAGAGGTACATCTTACCTACCCCAACACAACCTCATTTTCAGAAATTGCATTTTCGAAAAATTGTGGGCGTGGCAAGGTATCGAAATATTCAAAAATATTCGAAAATAATCGAAAAATGACGATAATAGGTACTTTTAAAGTGTGATTACTAGAGAACGGCTTTACCGATTTCAAAGATCTTTACACCATTAGAAAGGTATTGAAATTTTTTTTGTTTTAGTACACTGAAAAAAAATGTTTTCCAATATAAAATTTGAAACTGAAAAAACACTTCAAAGATCAAGCGATTTTGAAAAATACAAATTTTGTTTAGAAAGGTCTATTTAATATATATAACATATCTGAAAACTAAAATGGCCTTTTTCTTTATTTTTTTTTTTAATTTATTTAAGTAAATGCATCTCTTGGCTTTCTTATATTTTGATATCACGCGTAAACTAATCAACCGATTTCAAAAATTTTTATATCGTTAGAAAGGTATTAAAATCACCTTTTGAAAACATACACTGTAAAAATTCTGTATTACATATTACACCTAAAAAAAATTTTCAAAAAATTTTTTTTTTTCAAACTGAACTGAATTTTTTTTTTTTCAGTGTAATATGTAATACAGAATTTTTACAATGTATGTTTTCAAAAGGTGATTTCAATACCTTTCTAATAGTATAAAAAATTTTGAAATCGGTTGATTAGTTTACGCGTGATATCAAAATACAAGAAAGCCAAGAGATGCATTTACTTAAATAAATTAAAAAAAAGGCCATTTTAGTTTTCAGATATGTTATATATATTAAATAGACCTTTCTAAAAAAAATTCTTATTTTTAAAAATCGCTTGGTCTTTGAAGTGTTCTCCCAGTTTGAAAAAAAAAAATTTAGAAAAATGTAATATTTTCAGTGTAATATGTAATATAGAATTTTTACAGTGTATGTTTTCAAAAGGTGATTTTAATACCTTTCTAATGGTATACAAATTTTTGAAATCGGTTGATTAGTTTACGCGTGATATCAAAATAAAGGAAAGCCAAGAGATGCATTTACTTAAATAAATTTAAAAAAAAAAAAAATAAAGGAAAAGGCCATTTTAGTTTGCAGATATGTTATATATATTAAATAGACCTTTCTAAATAAAATTTGTATTTTTCCAAAATCGCTTGATCTTTGAAGTGTTTTTTCAGTTTCAAATTTTATTTTGGAAAACATTTTTTTTTCAGTGTACTAAAACAAAAAAAAAATTTTACAGTGTATTTTTTCAATACCTTTCTAATGGTGTAAAGATCTTTGAAATCGGTAAAGCCATTCCCTAGTAATCACACTTTAAAAGTACCTATTATCGTCATTTTTCGATTATTTTCGGGTATTTTCGAATATTTCGATACCTTGCCACGCCCACAATATTTCGAAAATGCAATTTCTAAAAATGAGGTTGTGTTTGAGTAGGTAAGATGTACCTCTATGCACAATTTCATCAAATTCTGAGGGGGTCGGGTTCAAAATGTTCGTTTTTTTCAGCCTTTGATATGAAATTCATCATATACTTAATATGCGGCGTACTATAATGAAGTGTGCATAAATTTTGCCTAACTGTCACTGTTACACTTTCACAACAACACAATCTATATAAAATAGTGCACGCCCAGTAAATAGTTATCACAATTTAAGTCACATTTGGCTTGTAAATTATAAATCATTTTCTGTATCGTTTAATTTTGCCATAATTAATTACGCACACAAATCAACACATATACGCAAACACGCAAAAATTAAGCAAGCGCTTAGTGCAATTGCAGCGTCAGACTCGTTTGCATTCATTCATCCTTTCAGCTTATTCCACTCACTTACTCGTCCTTTTTTTAGTTTTCAGTCGTGCAGCTATTTAATCGCTGCCATATATAAAATGTGTTGTGTCGCTTAAACTGCATTAAATGCCTTTTTATGCCACAACGCATTTAATAACTGTGTTTTTAATTACTCAAATGTGGCAGTACTCGTTATTTTTATACTAGCGAGTTATTGAGTCATGTGGTAAATGAATGATGGGCATAAAGTAAATGAAATCGGCGAAATGAAATGCTGCAAAATTAATGATTCTGTTTAAAGTATTTTAATGTTGCATATTTTTTAGCTTAAATTACTCGCTATAATGAAACGAGATTCGGTTTAAGTCAATAGATGTACAACGAAATGCAGAAAAATAAAGGATGTTGATATTAAAGCAGCTGATAAATGATTGATCTAATTTGAAATTGAGTGATTCATATGTATATATACTATAAAGCGAATACCAATTTTTATTTTTGGTGAACTAATGGCGACTTTAAGCAACGAGTAGTTACAAAAACCAACAAATCGCTATGGTTTAGTTGCGAATAACTACTACTTGCTAAATTTAACTTTATATTTATTGATAGAAATATAATCGAAAATTTGCAATTTATTTACTAATAACGATTTATAGTAACGAATAGCTGAAAATCATGCTATTCGCTACGTTTTATAAATATAAGCTGTTATTTGCTGAATTTAATTTCATATCAAGCTCTTCATAAAAATAAAATATGTTTAGATATTATTATTTAACTAGTAATAAAGATTATGATAACGAGTAGTTGAGGCAGTAGCTCTCGCTGCATTTTATAACGATTTTATACTACTTTACTAACCTAATTTACAGTTAAAATCAAATTTAACTTCGAAGTTCTTAATTAGTTCAAACTAACAAGATTAAAAGTAACGAGTAGCTGAAAAAATCAAAATTCTCCTACTCTATGAAAATGAGTTGCTAGATAGTTTAAATAGTGTTTGGCACTAGAAAATTCGTGTGTATTTGGAAACTTGATTCCCTGATAGTAACGAGTACCTGCCTGTGTACTTGCTAAACTATTCCAATGAGTAACAGCGATTTTTTCTAGCAGTTTTTTACATTTGCTCAAATTTTAATTAATTTTAAACATCTTCAGCTATTTATTACTAGCAATGTAAAGTAACGAGTAGTTAAAAAAATCAAAATGCTCGCTAAATCTCGCAAACGAGTAGCTACTAATTCAATATGTAGTTATATTCTCACTATAAATGTGATCTAGTTTTGATATTTGCTTCGGTGATAGCAACGATGTAAGTAACGGGTACCTACTCGCTAAATTATTCCAACGAGTAAACATTACTGTTTCAACGTTTTATAACTATTCTCAAATTAAATTAATTTCAAAATTTTCAGCTAATTCATACTAACGATTTGAAGTAACGAATAGTTACTCGCTACATTATTACAACGAATAAACGTTATTTTTTGATAGTTTTATACCCATTCTGTTATAGAAGTTACTTCCAAAATTCACAACCATTTAAGTCTAACGATTTAAAGTAACGAGTTGCTGAAAAATTAAGCTGTTCTTAGCATTTTTGCTTTGCCGCTTTTATTTAACACTACCACCTTCAAAAGCTTCATCCAATAACTCTAGCTCAACAACATATCTACTCATTTGCCGTTTAATTAACATTCGACAAAAGAGTTCACTGAATTACTTGTATTTGCTCATAAAAACGACGAGAATGTAGGCAAAATTTGCTCGAACAAGCAAAATCTCGTTCTCATTTAATTGTCACACAAATGAGATGTATGCAAATGCTAAGGCACAAAAAGTGTTAAAAGTAAACCGTACCAGCGCTTATCTTAATTATTCAGCCTGTTTTACCTTTTATTTTTAATTGTTTCTTCTGCAGCCGTTAACACTCCTCCTCTTTTTCCTGCTCAATCTTTGCCTTTTTAACTTCCCACATTTTTGTGCTTCTACTTTTTGTTTCACAACAATAATTATTATTATTATTATAATTATGGTACAGTTGCCAAAAATGTGTAACTTTAATTAACTTTTACAAACAACAATTAAACTCAACCAATTTCCTTTACTTCCCTTTCCTCATTTTGCTTAATTTGTCTGCTCTATTTTGATTCTTCTACCACCTGCCGGTGAAACTTCAGTGTTGCCTTTTTGTCACTTAATAAGTGTAGGAAAAACTCGGCAATGATATGCTTACTTTGAAATCCCACCCACTTCCGTATTTAGTTCCTAGATCTCTTGTCGTCTTTCTCCTTCGACTGATTGTCACTCTCCCTGCTCTCTTGGCATTTTTCTCTTCTTCCATTACTTTTTTCATTTCAATTAGCTTGCGTACACGCTTTGCCTTTTTCCTTGTAAATCGCTTGCCTATTTCAACTGCAACCTTCGTACGTTGCTTCCTCTCTTTACTCATTACCCTGCCCGCCTACTCACTCCACTCGCTCGCTTATAACCTTGTTCCCAAAATGCCAACTCTTTAATTGTACAACTTGACTCATTGACATTTTACACAAATATTATTGCTTAACACAAAAAGCGGCCTCATTCCACTTACCTCCACATCGTGTCACGCTCCACTCAACACGTTTGTTTTATTTGCTCCCGCGTGCCCCGCACACACCTCTACTCGTTGCTTTTATTTGCCCTTGTAATTGGTAACCCCCTTTCGTTGGGCTCTGCGCATTTCATCTCTTCAATCTTCTTCTGTTAATTGTTGATTTTTAGTTTTGGCTTATTTTTTATTGGTATCTATGCTCAAGGGGGTTTGTAGATCATGCTATTTACTTACGTACACTCACTCGCTATGTAAATCTGGCTATTTATTTTCGTATACTCGTTAGTTTTGTTTGGATTTGGTATGCAAAGTTAAATGTCAATCATGTTGTATTTGTTCAGAGTTTTTGGTTGCAATGTTTCACTGCTGAAATTTTATTTTGAAATATTTGTCCATCAAAATTAAATGAAGCTAATTTTCAGTCACTCTTTATTCGTCAGTCACTCTTTACTCGTCAGTCACTCTATACTCGTCAGTCACTCTTTACTCGTCAGTAATCACTCTTCACTCGTCAATCACTCTTTACTCTTCAGTCACTCTTTACTCGTCAGTCACTCTTTACTCGTCAGTCACTCTTTACTCGTCAGTCACTCTTTACACGTTAGTCACTATTTACACGTTAGTCACTCTTTATTCGTCAATCACTATTTACTCGTCAGTCACGATCCCTAAGTTTGATACACCAATCTCTTTGGCTTGAGTGTAGGGTTGCTACTTTATAATTGTATTAACAATATGTGCGCAATTGGGGTCACTTCCACCCAGTACTTAGTTTATATCACCTAAATATAACTTGTTTTTGTCGGCATGTTAAACGTCATCAAAAAACATTAATCTATTGCAAAAGAAGTATTTCGATCGACTCGGTAGAACCGGAAATAAAACACATTTAACATTCCGAGGAATATAAGTGTCTCGCTTCCTGTGGTCTTTTAGGTTCATTTTATAAAGATTTTTTCTGAAGAGACTCCCACTGAAATTTGATGGCGAATAAATTTCTAGAACATTTTAGCCCTCTAGCGACCCTAAAAATACTATTTCCTGACTATGCCATATTTCCTGACTGTATAAAAAGGCGTCAAAATAACCCCTTTTGGGGGGTGCTAGATGGTTAAAAGGCAAACAAAAACAGATTTTCAACTGCCGATCTATTGACCAAATTTCCCCCTTTCTTCTTTTTTTTTGCTTTTTGTTAGTCTTCCCAGCATTCGTTTTTATCCTGCATTTTAAGCGCGCAACTTTTTCGCGAAACTCTACAGATTACTGCAAAATTACAAAGTGCTTTCTGAAAGCGCTTTCTCAAGCAGCGAAAACGTGATCTTCGGTTCCTTGTGGGGTTGCTTACAGGACACATTCTATGAGAACGGCACATGGCCACCTTAGGCATCATTGAGAGCTTATTACGCCACTTTCCTTTCTGGAGTAGGAGGACAACGGAAGCGCAGAGCATTTTTTCTGCACCTTTCCGGCTTTCGCTAGACTGAGCTTGCGCATTTTCGTGTCAGTTGTAGTGAAAATGTCGTCTTCACATTATTTATCTATCACTCGGCAAACTTTTCAGATTTAAGTATACAAGAATCTGGAAAGTTGACAGCGCAATTCTGTTTGCACTATGCCACCTCCATTGCACTACATTCTGAGCCTTTCTAAAGACATTAAGTGCAATGGGCAAATATGCCTGAGTGCTCGGGAAATACATAGCTGTCCCGGCCTACCACAATTCCATTCCATTTCCGAAAAATCGGTTGTACTATACCAGCTCTATTTTATAGACATCTCACCATGTCCTTTTGATACCTTTTGAGGTACTTGTGGCACATCTATTACTATTTCTTCAACGGACATAAGTCATAACAAGCTTTAACATTTCATCAAAACCACTAAAAAACAACAGCAACAACAACTAAAGGCGACTTGATTTCCGCACAACTGCCAAGTAACAACAGCAACAGCAACAACAACAACAACAACAACGACAACACTGCCTGCCCAGCGCAAATATTTTCATTGTGGCTTAGCAATTTCGTTAGCCAGACTACACAAATACATAAACACACTTGTATACGCATAAAAAGCAATGCCTTTACACTCCCACCACTACTCACCTCACTACCTACATATCGCTTCCCATCATCCTTCACTACACTCCAATCCTATCAAACCGCCAAGTGCTTGTCATTGGCATTGTACCATCTAAGTATTTGCTCATATTTTGCTTTAGAGCTCAAGTGCTTGCGTACGTGTGCGTGTCCATATGTGTACACGTATGTATATATTGGTCACTCGTCGAACCTCAAACTAGTATTTGTTGATGAAAAACATTCAAACATTTGCCTCCAAAAAAAAAAGAAACCAAAACCTCGACATGTGTGACGGCATGAAGTATTGCAGCAAATTCACTTATGGTCTCAATCTCTCATTTTTGCTGTGATTGCGACTGTCGCTTAAGCATATGTAGATGCCAATTCGCTACTCGTTGCTTTGACATTTCAAAGACCACTTCACATGCTGGTGCATAGTACAATGCATATTTTTACGCATGGTTGTAGAGTGTGTGCGTGCATGTAGGTAGTGATTCGATAAGTTAGTGGAGGTTTTTGTATGTGGAGCACCCACTCAGACATCATTTTCGCATGCTTTGATTGTCAAAATCATGTTTGTTGAAAGTGATTTTGACACTTGTGATGTGTTTTGTTTGTTGATACACTATGATGCTTTTAACAAATATGTATGTAGAAGAGTATGTATTTTTGAGCTTAAAAGAATACTGGTTTTGTTTATACAAACACAACGCATGTCAGTTACATACGGGGATTTCGATTGCATAAATACTAAGTTATGATTACTCGCTACCTTTACTTTGCCACCTGAGAGCATTCCTAAAAATATTTTCGAAATGTCGTCACATTTTTGTTGTTTTGAAACTATTTATGAAAATGTTTACTGCTCGTTAGTTTTTACTCGCTACTCGTTACTCCTGTATCTTCCATTATCATCAATTTTTTATTATAGTTTAAGCTTATCCTTAAATAATTTTCTTAATGTAGAAATTTCAAACCATTTTACTCGCTACTCGTTATTACGTCTCATAAAATATAGATAATAATTATGTTATCCTTCATTAACTGCTTCATTTTGTTGCAGAAAAACAATTATTTTAACTACTCGTTACTTTTTACACGCTACTTGTTACTCGTTAGTTTTTAGAAAATATAATTATAAAAAAATTAACGTCTAACAAACTGAGTTCCAAAATCATTTTTGAATATTAATAACTACTCGTTTCTTTTTTCTCGCTATTCGTAATTACCTCGCATAAAAATATTCCTAAAATTATTTCAGTATGTCCCATGTTAACTGCTTTGAAGAAAAGCAATTCTTTTTACCACTCGTTACTTTTTTACTAGCTGCCCGTTACTCACTATTTTTTTTAAAAAAAAAAAAAAATTCTTATCATAAAAATTAAATTTTTAACAAACCGAGTCGCAAAACCAGGTTACAGCAACGAATTCGAATTAGTGCTCGCTACATTTAGCTAGCTACTCATTAGTCGTTAGTTCTAAGAAAAAAAATTATATAAGAAAAAAAAAAAAATAATTATAAATCATTGAAAATTAATCATTAACCAAATTGAGCTACAAAAAATGTTTACAGCATTAAATTATTTAAAACATTTTACTCGCTACTCGCTGCTTCCATATTGAGCTCTACACAGATTTTCTCTATTTTTTAATTTTTTCTACTTTCTTGTTCCTATCAATATTTTCACACATCAGATAAACCTGCTTTGGTACTAAATTAGGTACCAAATTTCTAAAAACTATATTTACTCGTTACTCGTTAGTAACGAAAATTGCTTTTTGAAATAAGTAAAACTTTTAATTCTTTATGTTTTCGTAAAAGAAGAACCAAAAAAATTACTAAATACATTCAGTCCAAACACTCTTTCACTACTCGTTGCCCTACATTACCACTCAACAACGAGTTGTTACTTCACCGCAGTCCTTTAAAAATGTCTCATCAAACAAATAAATTAACAACACACAATTAAGCCATTCATTTCTTTAGATATTTCACATATCAGACATCAGCCGCTGACCAGTAATTACGAATTAAATTAACTCGCTACAATAGACAATATGTAGCTACAACGAGTACAAACAAAAATCATATGGTGTCAGTTTAAACTGAATGTTGGTCGTTAGATGCTCCGTTCTCGGTTGACATTTGCTTGTTGATGGTGGTGGTGCGTGGAATTAATGAGCTGATGTTAAGCTAAAGTGCATACGTATGCATGCACCAATTCACTCGCTACTCGTTTGTGTACAGCAATTCGTGGTTAACAAACGTAATTTAGTGTTGTTGTGTTTGCAATGCAACTTTTCCATGTAATTTAAGTCGACTGTTATTCGAGCGGAATTTTACACAACACAAAAGCAAAGTGCAAATGCAAAGTACAATTCAATACTAGCAAACAGCAAATCTATTGCATACTTGCAGGCGCCCAACCGCCAAACGAGTTATTGTAGGTGAGTCAAACGCATGGGTTGTGTGTTTGTGCTGCTTTGGCCAACTCTTGGGCGGTAAAGTATACCACAGACTACGCACATATATGTAAATATATTTTGGATAATACATTGACAAGCACTCGTTAGTGTGCTTATACACTGATACTCGCCTTTTACTATCCTCCACATGCTGTATCTTTAACCTGTTACCTACCTTTTCACCTCTTTAGCCACATCAAAGTCGCAACCAAAATTTAATGTGGCGTTGATTTGATGGAAATTTGATTGAAATTTGTCGGTTTGCTTTAGTCGTGTCAATTTGTGAAAATATTCCATTGCTTTTGGCTTTCATCACGATATGCCACCCACTCGTTGCAAGCATGTGTGTATTTTAGTGCATATGTGAGTACACATTTAGTTGTAGTTCTTTTTTAATGCATATCATCAATTTTGACGCCTGGATGCACTCAAACCTTCAAGGTGTCCACTTTTTTTTATTTAAAGCTTGTTGAATTTGACAGCACAATGGCATTATCAGTTACTCGTTGAAATATTTTATATTAACAAACAACTTTTGGTGAACATTTTTATGCATTCATCGCAGTAATTTCTTTTTCTTTTACATTAAAAAATATTTTTTTTCCACCCTAATTTCTACTCGTAAATTTGGTTACTCGTTACTTTCTTGCTGAAATCTGCGCAGAAACTAATAACATTTAAAATATATTTTATTAGCTTAATGACTCTTGCGTAAGCTGTGTTCCCATTTAGCCGCATTTTGTGGCATGTTTATCATTTACTCGCTACTATTTACTATTTTCTGTACTAGATTATGCACATAAAGTCATGGTATTTTAAGTATTTTATAAATTTTATGGGGCTGTCGTAATATTTGATACCATTTTTCTATAAAAAAAACTTACTTAAAACTCGCTTATCACCTACTCGCTAATCGCCACTATTATCTATACAATATTTGGAATAGAAAAAAATTATTTATGAAAATCTAATTTGTTTTAAGTACACATTTTGTTTATGGAACGCCTGAAATAGTATGTGCAACCACTCGCTCTTCGTTACTTTTAAAAGTAATGAATTAATTTTCAATGATGCCTTTCCTAATATTTTCACAGTCTGAGCTAAAATTTTGTTTGGCTTCTCGCTGCGCTTCAATTTTTGCATGCGTGTACTATTAAATTGATTTTTACTTAATTTATAAGTAGACATTTCCAAACATTTTTAGACTCACTCTTTTTCGTTGGTACTCGCTACTCGTCAAATTTTATAACGTTCTATTTCGGCTATACAATAAAATCGATTTTTACATAAACGCTTGAGGAGTACAGGTTTTACCATAAGAATAGCTGAAATATTATTTTTCATTCCCACTCGCTACTCGTTGCTTTTAAAAGTAATTTGTAATCCTTTTAATTAGCTAATTTTAAGATTCATTCTCAGCAAATATGAGCTTAGCAAATTATTTTAAACTACTCGTTACTCGTTAGTTTTTCCAAGTTTAATTTGGGCTGTTCGATCTGAATTGTTTTATGAGGAAAATCTATCCTGATCGCCCGGAGAGCACACATTTTACTATTTCAATAGCTGGTATATTATCTTTTAATTCTCGCTAGTCGCTACTCGTTACTTTTCCAAGTACAATTTGAGCTTCACGATTTGAATTCTTTTACCAGGCAAACATTGCTAATAGTTAGAAGAGTTCACATTTACTAGTAGAATAGCTGAAAAAGCATCTTGCATTCCACCCACTCGCTACTCGCTTATTTTTTCCAAGTTAAATTTCAGCTGTAAATTTTTAATTCTTTTATCATATAAATCAATTATACTTATTACATATGGTATAAAAGCTTAAAACGTTACAACATGTGTATTCACTCGCTACTCGTTACTTTAAAAATTGTAATTTTCGTATAAGAGTAAAGAAATTTTCTTATATTTTCGGTATGCATACTAATTAAAGCACATTTGGAAAAAAATTTCGTATACTCGCTACTCGTTATATTTTTTTTATTGTAAATTATTATTTTTATTGTATTTTAAAACAGATAATTTAATTTGTACTGCAATTTATCATGAACATTAATTTTGCTTTTTATATATGGCACAAAAATTCAATATTCTTTACTTTTGCATTTTTTTTTGTCATTACTCGTTGCATCAAATTCTTCCACAATTAATTTTAACATTTTCACTTTAAATGCACAACAATGTAATTTTATCTATAAATTCGCGCTACAAAGCGCAATAAAACCGTTACAAATTAAACTCAATTACGTTTGCATTGAAAAGTAATGACAACAACAACAACAAATACAAGAAAAATGAATTGTCGAAATTAATCACTCGCCACAAAGCCATACAAAAAGCTATTTGCTGTTGTCCTTCGCACGAGTGTCGCTTTGTTGATGTTGTCGTTGCTGAACTTTTGTCGCTTTATAATATTTATTTTTTTTAATTTCAACAACCAAATTTATCAATATGAATTTAATTGCAATGCAAAAACAAAGAGACAAAAAACAGTTTATAGCGTAGAGTGATTGGCGAATGTATGTTGTTTGTAGTAAATAGTATAAAAAAATTGTAGCAATGAATGCAAATTTATTTTTTTAATGTTTTCATATTTACAATTACAATTCAGCGATACACATGTGCTGGATGAGACGCCCACATGCACTGGGGATTAATCGCGTTTGTTTGTATTGCACTGCTCTGCTCCTCTTACTCCTTCTTGTTCACTCGCTCTTTTTATGATATTTACTCGTTGCGCACATTTAATTATTATGTATATTCATTACACTATAAATATTTTGTGCAGAAAATGGTAGAATAATGCAAAAAAAAATGGATTGGCATTAAAAAGTGGCTGCCATATGCTTTTCCTTCTACCGCCACCTCACTTGTCCCCCGCTCTTTAAACTAGCGAGTAGCGTAAAATAGAAGAAATGCATTTCATTTGCCCAACAAAGCTTTTCGCACATTTTTATTTATTTTTTTTTTTTTATTTTATTCTGGGCTTGGTTGCACTTTTGTTGTTGTGCGCCGCTGAATGACGGGGAAATGTCTTTGGATCGTTGGGCTGTGGGTTTCCACCACAGCTAGCTGTATTTGCTCTGTTTGGGTTTAGTTGGATTGAGTCTGGTCGGATTGAAGTGAGTCCGATGTCCGTTCTGCTGTGAGTTCAATAGCGCGCTCCAACATTTATAGCACGACAACAAACAAGTGGCATAACAATTAGTCTGCAGTTATTATTCTGTTATGATTATTTGTTTTACTTACTTTTCATTATCTGCTTTTTTCCTCCTTCTCACTTGGCTCTTGACTTTGTTCTTTGCTCTTTGTTGCGCGCATTTTTTTTATTTTATGGTTATGTGCTGCTTTGGCCGCTGTGGTGCGGTGGGTAGAGTGCTCGCCTGCTATGCCAGAGGTCTCGGGTTCAAACCACGGTCCGAGCCAAACACCAAAACAATTTTTCTAATTAGTAAAAATCCAATTATTGGGTTTTTTAAGAGCAGCGGTCACCTCTCAGCAGTGGGGGGCATACCCTCCGAGTGTGTTTCTGCCATGAAAAAGCTTCTCACAAAAAATGCATTCGCCGTTCGGAGCCGGCACGAAACTGTAGGTCCACCCAATTAGTAGGAAAAACAAAAAGGGAGCACACCTCGAATTGGGAGAGAAGCTCGGCCATAAAACTCGTCAGAGTTATAATAGCGCCATTGTATTATATTATTATATTATATTATGTGCTGCTTTTGTCTTTTCCTTTTTTTCACTCGCTGCTTACTGTATCTTCTGTTTTTTATTTCCTTTTTTTTAATTAACGCATTATGATAATGAATGCCTTTATTGTTGTAATGATAACGCATTCTTAACTAAGAGTTATTTTTTGTTCGCTTCTGACCGCGATATCTTCAGCACTTTATTTACTCAAGCTCATTAAAATTAATAAGAAATTTCTTTCTGTTTAAGTTTCACCGCTTTGTATCATGCATTTTTTCGCTGAGCATTTTATGGACTTATTTAAAAAAATAACTAATAAATAATTTAAATAAACACAGTGTTCTAGTTTAACATGTCATATTTAAAAAGTGTTTGCTCGCCACTCGTTACTTCAATGCACACAAATATTCCAAAAGTTATTTTTTGCTTCCTAGTTAATTTAAATGAAGAAAATAAATTTCAGTTGCTACTCGTTACTTTTTAATCGTTGCTCGTTAGTTTAAAAAATTATATAATTTTTATAGGAAATTAAATTTTTAAAGTAGGTTTCGATTGGAATACCTTTTTAAACTTAGAAAACGTATTTAGGACTTTTTTTCGCTACTCGTTACTTTGAAACATAAATTATTTTTTTGGTTGCTAGTTCATTTTAATGAAAAAAAAAATAAATTTCACTTGCTACTTGTTACTTGTTACTTTTTACACGTTATTCGTTAGTTTAAAAAATATGAATAATTTTTATAGCAAATTAAATTTTTAATTTAACAGTTTTTAATTAGAATAACTTTTTCCACTTAGACAAGGTAATTTAAAAAAAAATTTACTCGCTACTCGTTACTTTGAAGCATAAATATATTCCCAAAAATTTTTTTTTGTTCCTAGTTAATTTAAATGAAGAAAATAAATTTCACTTGCTACTCGTTACTTTATACTCGTTGCTCCTTAGTTTAAAAAAATTATAATTTTTACAGGAAATATCATTTTTAAAGTAACATGTTCCAATTAGAATAACTTTTGAAACTTAGCCATCGTATTTAAATGTTATTCGCTACTCGTTGTTTTCAAGAATAAGTATGTTCTTAAAAATAATTTTTGGTGTTACTAGTTATTAATGAATAAATGTACAGGTTTTGATTAGAATGAATAAATTAAATTTAACATGCTACTAGTTACTCGTTAGTTTAAAAAAAATTTGTGTGTATAGGAAATCAAATTTTTAAAGTAGCAAGTTGCCACGAGAATAACTTTCTAAACTTAGACAAGGTAATTAAAAAAATTTTACTCGCTACTCGATACTTTGAGGCAGAAATGTATTGCCAAAAATTATTTTTCAGAATTGATAGTTAATTTAGATTAATAAATGAAATTTAACATGCTACTCGTTACTTTTTACTTGCTACTCGTTCCTCTATATTTTCACGAGAAAAATAATTTTCATAGAAAATAAAGTATTTAATGCACAAAGCTACAATGGAAACACTTTCTTAGGTGTTATATTTCAGGAAATTTTACTCGCTACTGGTTACTCAGATGCATAAAAATATTCGCAAAAATTATCTTTATCGGTTTCCAATTAATTTTCATTGGCAAATCATTTTCGTCTGCTACTCGTTACATTTTACTCGTTACTTGTTAAATTTTACTCGCTACTCGTTACTTTTCACTCGCTATTCTTTACTTGTGAATTTAATAAAAAGTTCCAATTTTGGCAGAAAAAAGTTTTTAACACCACAAGCCCCAAAAGCCCTTTTGCAAACAAATTAAGCCGTTTAATGTCACAAAGTGTTAGAAAAGTGGCATAAGTGCCAACAAAAACAACAACAAAATGTAAAAGAAAACTTATACAAAGCAACGGAACACACAAATCCAAATTAATGCACTTGAACTGAATTGAAAGCAACAAGCAGACAGCGACGAACAGACAGGCAGAAAAGCACGCCTAGCCTATCGGTCAGAGAGTTGTTTGTGGGAGTGAGGGCTAAATGTGAAGATGAAAAATGTTTAAAAGGTTTTAAGGGCCTGCATTGAAGGCAGTCATGTGACAGCTTTTTGAAATGTTTGATTTTTAGCCACCAATGCAGGCGAAGTATACAATGCAAAAGTGAGGCTGAGTTTGTTGTACTTACTTGGAGCTCATCACTTACTTTGTATGAACACACAAAAGGCGCACACACACATTAAGGCAAAGCTTATGGCTATATGGCTAAAGTGTTAACTCGATCTCCTCACCTCTCCACTTCCTCAACATCCACTCAAATGTGCATTGACAAAAACAAAGTCAGCCAGTCAAACTTTCAAATGACGCTTAATGTGAATTGAATGTGAAAATGGAGTGCTACAAAGGCGGCCTTAGCATGCAGGCAGAGATGCTTAACGAACGAACGGATTCTATTTCGTTTTGTTAATTCACAATGCTAAATTATCAAAATGGTTTTGTTTCGTTAATTCGCAACGCTAAATTATCAAAACCATTTCGTTTCGATAATTCACAAAACTAAATTATCAAAATGCAACCGGTAACGTTGAAACGAAGTAAATCAACAAAAAGATTGCCTGGACGAGGCGCATACATACACAGCTGTCACTCAAATCGTAGCAGTTCGTGTGCATATGCATATATGTATGTACATATGTATGCGAGTACTCGGCCGATTGTTCGCGACGGCATTACGAGCGTACTAAGCATTTCAACGTTATAAATTTGGTTATGATAACGCTAATCAACGAAATGAAATCATTTTGATAATTTCTTTTCGCTAATCAACGAAATGGTATTATTTCGATAATTTCATTATCGTTATTTTGCGACTATAAATTATTTTGATAATTGTGTAAACGGTAAAAACCTGAATAGTTTCAACGGAAACGATTGCTTTTTTCGGTAAACGATAATATTAACGTTACGATGCATCCTTGCATGCAAGGCGTCTGAAGCTGCTGCTCGGCATAAGTGTCAGCTGAAGAAGGGCAAATGCGGCGTTTAATGCAAAAGATGTTTGCTTTTATGTTGTTGTTGTTGTTGTATGTTGTTGCCATTGACTGTGGTTAAATTCGTAGCAAACAGGAGCCGCTCTAATGGAATGTCGAAGCAGCCGCGGCTAGCCGAGTTGAGTGTGAAGAGGCAGGCTGTTCTCGTAAAACGTACTCAAACCAAATATGCAGCTTTTTATATGGGGATTGATGATTTCTGCTTTACAACATGCTTTTATTACACATTGCAACAGATTTTGAAATGATTGCTTTCCATGTTCTGGTTAAATTTTATAGCCATTAGCAGTTTGAATTTACTTAGCTGCTTGTTTTGATACAATTTCGCCAAAACGGTTAAAAATCATATGAGAGGGGGAGATATTCTTTAACCGCATATAGAGAAATTTTAAGCGGAATATTTTTGTACAACATTTTCACCCTCTAATTGTTCCAGAAAATTGTCGTTTTAAGCCTTATTTAAGGAAAGTTGACATAAAATAAACAAGGCTGACCGCTAGCGGGTTAAAATGTACTAGAAAATTATTTGTCCTGAAATTTTGTTGGGGGTCTACTCAGGCAAGATTTCTGTACAGAGAATATTAAGGGCTATATAAATGAAAATAACAACACAACGCCTTGGGGTATACAACATATTTTAAACATATGTTTTTTTTTGTTTCTTTTGTTTAAGCACTAAAGTAATTTTGTCTAGTAAAACAGTTAGTTTTATTTAGCGGTACCCTAAAACACTCTTAACCCTCTAACGCCCTTAAAAATTCAAAATACACAGAAAACTGTATAAGCCTAAACGTTAGAGGGTTAACATGTTCTAGTAATTGATTCTTCGTGCAATTTTAGTAAGATTATTCTCAGATAAAAATAATGTGCAAGCAACACTAAAGCTGGTTTAATTTAAAAACATTAATATAGCGCCTTGAAGTATGCAACATTTTTTTAAATGTTCATTTTTTTGTATTTAGTTCGTTAATTAACTTATTTGTTTTCATTTCACAAGCTGTCTAGTATTATGTAGCAGCACCTTAAGCCCTCTTAACCCTCTAACGCCCATAAAAATTCAAAATACACAGAAAACTGTATAAGCCTAGATAGACGTTAGAGGGTTAACATGTTCTAGAAATTCATGCGTCGCGCAATTTTAGTAAGGTTCTTCTCAGACAAAAATGTTGTGAAAGCAACATCAAGGCTTGATTAATGGAAAAAACGTTAATATAGCGCCTTGAAGTATGCAACATTTTCTTTAATTTTCGCTTTTATGTATTTAGTTCGCTATTTAACCTAATTGTTTTCATTTCACAAACTGTCTAGTATTATTTAATAATATAATAATATTATAATACAATGGCGCTATTATAACTCTGACGAGTTTTATGGCCGAGCTTCTCTCCCAATTCGAGGTGTGCTCCTTTTTGTTTTTCCTACTAATTGGGTGGACCTACAGTTTTATGCCGGCTCCGAACGGCGAACGCATTTTTTGCGAGAAGCTTTTTCATGGCAGAAATACTCTCGGAGGGTATGCCGCCCACTGCCGAGAGGTGACCGCTGCTCTTAAAAAACCCAATAATTGGATTTTTACTAATTGAAAAATTGTTTTGGTGTTTGGCTCGGACCGTGGTTTGAACCCGAGACCTCTGACACAGCAGGCGAGCACTCTACCCACTGCACCACAGCGGCCCAACAGTATTATTTAGCAGCACCTTAAACCCTCTTAACCCTCTAACGCCCTTAAAAATTCATAATACACAAAATCTGTATAAGCCTAGACGTTAGAAGCTTAACATGTTCTCGAAATTCATGCGTCGTCCAATTTTAGTAAGTATCTTCTCAGACAATAATGTTGTGCAAGCACCACTAAAAGCTTGTTTAATTTAAAAACATTAATATAGCGCCTTGAAGTATGCAACACTTTTTTAAAAGTTCCTTTCTTTTGTGTTTAGTTCGCTAATTAACCTAATTGTTTACAGTTAACAAGCTGTCTAGTAGTATTTAGCAGCACCTTAAACCCTCTTAACCCTCTAACGCGCATAAAAATTCGAAATACACAAAAAACTGTATAAGCCTAAACATTAGAGGGTTAACATGTCCTATAAATTGATTCGTTATGCAATTTTAGTAAGGTTCTTCTCAGACAAAAATGTTGTACAAGCAACACTAAAGCTGGTTTAATTGAAAAAAACATTAATACAGCGCCTGAAAGTATGCCACATTTTTTAGTGTTTTTATTATTTGTTTTTATTATGCTAATGAACGTATTTATTTTCATTTCACAGGCTGTCTAGTGATATTTACCAGCCCTAAAAGTCTCTTAACCCCTTAGCAGCCAGCTAATTTAATTTTTATACAAACTTTTTGTGCAAATGCAGCAAAAAGAAACTAAAATTTGTTGCTTAGTGTTGTTGTTTATATGGAAATTCAAGTGCTTGTACTTGCCTTTGTGTACATATTAATGCCTTTTTAAACTCTTTGGAAATGTGTACATTTAAAAAAGGTTGTTTGGCAGCGCCTTTGAGTGTATATATGTATGTATGTATGTATGTATGTATATAAGTGTGTGCGTGTGTGTGTGTGTGTTTGGTTGCTGTGCGACTAAATGAGCGCATGAGCTCAAGTGGCTCTTTTGTATAGAGCACAAAAAGCCGCTCATATGGGCATATTTGTATGCATGTGTGTGTGTTTGGCTCTGTGTGTGTGCTGTCGTTGTTGTTGGCGCAGCTGTTGCGCATTAATCACTTGTTAACTTCACTTGAGCCAACATTTTTCAAATTGATTGTTTTATTTGCAATTTTCTTTTTTTATGTTTTATTTCTTTTTTGCCTTTTATAATTTGCTTACGCTCACTTAAGCTTTAAAAAGCCAGTAAATGCAACACTTTTAGATTTTTTTTGACAGGCCAATGAATGGGACAAGTGCTAATAAAGGTGCTGGAATGTGGGGAAAATTAATTAAATTCGCTCATTTATTCACTCACATGCAGAAAATTTCGAAAAAGTTGGTATTTCTGCACTTTGAAGGTTAATCGCCTTAAAGTATGCAACACTTTTATCACTTTTATCAATTATCTAGTACATATGCCTAAAAGTATGCTTTGAAGCATAATTAGTATATTAATACGCTTATTCAACTTATAATTTAAATTGCGACACATTAATCAATTATGCCCAACTCTAATTTAACTTTGTATTAAACCAATTTTATGCCTTTCACATGTAATACAAGGTTAAAGCGCCTAAAAGTAGACTATATTTATTTCTAGACAAGCTACTGCCTTCATGTGCGTTTTATCTCTGTTAGCCTATATTTTTTTATGCATAAATATACATCTGCTTTCTACTGGTCATAAACAATCACCCGCCTTTTGCCTCTACTATACTACTTTGCGCCTAAAAATATACTGTATTAATCTTTATTCCACCAACGATGCACTGCTTCTAATGTTTTTCCCCTAAACATTATGTTAATTTGAATATTGAACGCTTCATAATATAAATTGTTGTCTGCCTCAGCACAAAATTTACTGCTTACGCTAAACTCATGGATTATTAATCAACTTTTAGGCGCAACGCATCAAAATTAACATAAGTAGATTAATTTATGTAACTCATAGGTATGCAGGCCGTGAATGTATGTCTGCATGTGATCAGTTACAGAATTTTTGCTGCCGACACTTCTCCTCAACTTCTACACCACTGCCGACAGTACGAAGCTTGATTTCAAAAGCAAATCAATGCGCGAACCCTTTTTCTGGACGTCGATTAGATCGAGTAGCCTTATTTATGCGCTTAAACCAACGTCAATGACATGTAAAAGGCTTGATTAAAATATTAATGAGTGAATTGAGGTATTTGAGGAGGGTGATTTATTGGAGGCCATAGAAGGAAGAGCCAAAAAGTGGTATAGCATACTTTATGGGGCTTATAATTTATGCATATTGAAGCGAAAGTTACTGCTTATTAAAGTGCTGAAGGAATTTAAGTGAGTATAGCTCCTCAATGGACGTACATAAAAGACAGTGCTCGATATTAAAAGGAAAATAGACTTATTTCGTGGCATACTTTTAGGCGAAGTATAACAAATTAGCACAAATGCCATTTTTCTTAGGCAAAATTCTAGGTTATAGAACAAAATATAAATTTTCATTAAAACTTACTAAAATTGGAAGCCAAAAGTTTTTTTTATATTCTCAAGTATACTTTTAGGCGCACAAAAAGTTAAAAAAGCTTGCTTGAAGCAAATGTTTTCTCTCAAACGCACAAATTTCCTACAATAAGCAATAATATGTATATATGTTGCCTTTTAAAGCCTCTAATTGGTTTCTAACACCAAATGTTTGTGCATACCTTTAGGCGTTGTAGAGAAAATACCGCTTTTTGTAACATATAGTTACTTTTACAGCTTATTTGCGCTCGAAAATGCATACCAAAACAGAGTAAAAGTTGTATATGACTTCTGCTGTGTCATAACATTGCATACTTTCAAGCTGAGCGTGCGTAAATAAGTGAAATGCTTGAAATTTTAAGAACAACATAATAAAGACGGTTAAAAAATTATAAACAGCTAATAAAATACTGAAAAAAAATTAAATGTGGACGCATATAAAAACAACTTAATGCATACGTTTAGGCGCACAGACAGGAAAAGTACTTTTACCTGTAAGTTTTTCACAAAAAAACACCAAATCTCTTGAAATAATATAACTTTGTTGATTTTGTAGTGTTTAACTAAAGTGTTATCGCTACATGTAGCATACTCTTAGGATCTGCAAAGACAAATTCTTTATTTATTTGACTTTGTAACTCCTGTTAGGCTTGTACACGTCTTTAGAGCCTTTTTTTATTTAAAAAGGGTTTTATATCTACATATAAACGTACAGCCTCACAATAAAACACTGCATACTTCCAGGCTAATAACCGCTAAATCTTACTAAATTGTATTACCACAAAATTGTTTTTTTTTTTTAAACCAATTGCAACTTTAATTTAATCAAAAATTGTTATGAAGTTTTTTTTCGTTTTTCGCACAGCATAATTTTGTGCGCATTTGCTTGAGCAACATTTGCAAATTTATCAAATTATTTGCATTTAAATGAGTTTTTATTTATGAATTTCGCAACTTTTTGTTTTTCAACCAATTTAAAACAAATCAAATTGTGTGAGTAATTCATTTATTTTGTGGCAGCTTGCAATTTTCATAAACAATTTAATAAAGTTTGGGCAAAAATCTGTTGATGTTGTTGTGTTTTGTTGTAGTGGTATGGCATGTGAAATTGTGTATGGTTTGCTTTTAATTTTTTATTTTTGATTTGTAAATTTAATTTTGATTAAAAATTGTTTTTCTGCTAGAAATAAGTGGCCACTCATATATGTTAATGCAATTTTAGTGTTTCTAGTTTTTGGGTGTAGTCTGCTTTTAGGCGCTTAGTGTAGGAAGGTTTGAGTAATGAGCATATTAAGTGCAAATATTCTAAATTTTAAAAAGGCTGAAATAATATTTTACACTTAAAATAATTATAGTTTTTATTTTCAAAAAGCTTTCTTCTATTATAGAAATATAACTTTAAGTTAGGCTTACGATTTTAAGTTGAAAAAAAGTTTTTTTTTTTATTCCAAACCGTTTTTTTTTTTTTCAAAAAGCTTGCACAGCTTTCCTCTACATAGCTTTTTTGGGAATATAACATAAAAAAAACTATAGAGCAATATTTTTTAAAGAGTTTACAAAAAGCTATCTTCCACGGAGCTTTTTCAGAAATAGAACTTAAGGTTTTGACAATGTTGAAATTATATTTTTCACTGAAAAATAAATATGTATAAAGCAACATTTTTTAAGAGCTTACAAAAAGCTTTCTTTTACAAAGCTTTCAGGAGCAGAACCTAAATTAAGATTTTCCGTTTTAAGTCGAAAAAGGGTTTTTTATAAATACAATGTAATAATAATAATACATACATACATACCAATTTTTTTTATCAAAAATTTTCAAACAAAAGCTTTCTTTCTACCACCTACTATTTAGCAAGTACGGCTCATTCGTAGGGCTTTAATTAAAGCTTTTAAGTTGTAAAATTATCTAGTATATTGGCAATTTTGTAGGCCCAGACTTACGTTCTGTGGCCCATTACACTCAGTTCACAAAAAAGCTTTGGCTCGGAAGCTTTGCTCAAGCAAGCTATTCTCAAGCCAGCTTTTCTCAAGCAAGCTTTTCTCAAGCCAGCTTTTCTCAAGCAAGCTTTTCTTAAGCAAGCTTTTCTCAAGAAAGCTTTTCTCAAGCAAGCTTTTCTCAAGCAAGCTTTTCTTAAGCAAGCTTTTCTCAAGCAAGCTTTCAAGTTGCAAGTTTGTATGTCCACACTTAGGCCCTATAACACATTATCTTCAGCTCACGAAAAAGCTTCGCACCATTGAGCTTTGCTGCAAACTTTAAAGCACAGGAATCTGATTTCCACATAGCAAAGTGTTAATAAAATAGCATTTACCTGCATTCTTCGGTTAAATGCCGAGCTCCTCTCTCTACTCCACATTACAAAAAGCATATAAATTTCTCTGCAGTTTGCTTGAACAACTCAATAAACTTGATCAGAAGCATTTGGCGCTTTTAATGTGCTGCATCGAAAATGGCTTTTGTTATCAAAGCCAGCGGTGCCCGATGTCATTGCGGCCGTCACATTAAAAGCGCCACTTAGTCTAGCTCATAAAGCAACCGCTTTTACTGTTGCTCACATAATTTGCACTTTCTTGTTGTTTCTTTTGTTTTTGCTTTTGTTTTTGCTTTTGTTTTTGCTTTTGTTTTTTCTTAAGCTTTTTCTTTTTGTTTTTAGCCTTCCTATTAGCCTTTTGTTATCATTTTTTTATAGCCTAATGTTAGGCGTTGTGTCTTACATATGTGCCTAAAGCACCTGTGTTTATCGTCAAGCCGTTATTTGCCTGCTACATTATAATAAAGCCTAACCATTAAACAGTGCCATCAAATTCTGTCAATTAGTCACACAAGTGCTTTGCATGTTGTTGCTGCCTCGCTTACTTTTTGCCATTCTACTTTGCCGCTGTATTTGCTTTGGCTCCAGTTTGTTTGTGGCTTACTCGGGCTCTCCGCCCTGACTCCACGCCCCATTACGCCTAGGTACTGCACCACTCTTTTCGCTCACTCTGCCTCCATACATATCTATATGTTTGTATCGCTGCCGCCTTTTGCGTCTATTAGAAACATTTCTTTCCAGCCCCGCCCATCATTTCACTTCAGCCGCCATCAGTTTGTCTACCGGCTCTATATTATCCATTATCTGTTGCCTTCGCCTTTTCACTTGCTTTTTTTTTTTTACAAATTTCATTGCTTCGTCCTCTTTCCCCTCTGCCTCCTGTGCTACTTCGCTCTACCATTCGCTTATCTACTCAACCAGTCCTATATGGCCTATATATGCGTTGCGCCGTTTTGCGTGTGTCACTCTGTGTTCTACTTAGTTCCGCATCTCTGTTTTCCGCCTTAAAGCCACTCGAGCACTCAATGTTTGCAGTTTATTCTCGTTACACTTTCGGTACACTGCCGTAGCTCCCCTCCCGTCTTAATCGCTTTTCACACTCACAAAGGTTTATAAGGTGGTTATGTGCGACTGTGTGTGGTGACTTTGTTGTCACGCTTCGGTTTCTCATTCCCCACTTTTCTGCTGTCAAACTTTAAGTGGCTTTGCTTGGGTTTTTTCAATTGCATGCCCATCCCGTTTTATGTTTCTTCTCTCCTTCCACCTCTCCTTCCTTATCAAATTTATATTTTTTCCCATTCTGCTCGTTGCTTTCTCTGCTTCGTGACGTGACACAGAGCGACCTGTGTAATAGGCGTCTTGACGTTTGGCGATAAATGACATTTTTGTTGTTGTTGTTACTTGTTGTTGTTTTCTTTGGCTTTGTTGTTATTTCATGTCGTTTCCGTTGCTGTTCTCGTGTTGCATTATTGTTGCTGTTATTGTCGTTTATTGGAGGTGTGTCAGCGTTTGAGGTATCGCCACTTTTAAGTAGATTTAGTACATGTGACTTCGAAAGAAAACCACCAAAAAAGTGTTAAAATTCAAATTGTAGCTAAATACAATGTTCAAGTGTTAATAGCCAAATTTCATAAGAATTAATTTTGTAGAGCATTTTAATGCATTTGCTCCGCCATTAAAGTTCCTTTTGACCCCTTTTTCAAAATAGTTCAACGAAATAGCATCTACATGGTCGCTAGCGGGTTAAAGTGTGTTATTGTGCGCGAGAAAAATTCACTAGAGGGATATGCTTAGCAAAAATTTTTTGCTACAAAGCACAGTAAAGCCTCTTAAATGCAAAAAGCGAATGTAGCGCCTTGAAGCATGCAACAAATATTATATGCTTTCCTTTTTATATATTTTTTAGCGAATTTCGTGATTGATGTTTTGTGCGTATTAGTTATAGGTGTATGAATACAGTCATCACTCTGATTTATTTTTATTTTTTTGCAGGTCCACCCTAGTAGCTGCTCAATAGCATTTTTCTTCATATCTACGGTATTTATAGTCGGATTTTAAAGTTTAATACATCAATATTTTTGTCTCACGCTGCAAATTTTTTTTCTTTGGTGCTCATTAACCCTTGTTGCACTAGTGGAGTTGTTACGATCCATAACACAGTTGTTACCACCCTAATATAAATTTTTTAATCCAGCATTTTTAAGTACTTTAAATATCATTAAACTCTTACAAAAGCAGTACTAATTCAGTAGAAACCGAAGTAAAATACATTTTGATTTAAGTAGAAAAAGCAGCGTGGAAAAAATACGATCTAATGCACATATGTATATATGAACATTTGTTTGTCTGTGTGTTTGTATGTGTTTATGTATCATCGCTGTTTTTCTCCATTTTACACTCAAATATTTACTTAGCAAATAAAATATTGCCAGGGCATTGCATTGTCTTTGCTTGTAAACATATTTACATAAATATTTAACATGGTTGTAATGTTAACGAATGTTTATTTATATATATATTGATATTTAATTAAATTTAAAGCAGTGAAAATAAATGCAAATAGAGAATTACAAAAACAAACAAAAATAATAATAAAAAAAAAATGTTTTTATTTCTAGAAAAAAAAAATAATAATTTCGTTGCTCATTTTTAGCGTTAATTCTTAATTACATTGACCATTGTCTATTTCGATTTCTATTGTTTGCTTTGCTCTCAAATAGTGTTAAAAAAAACATTGCAGCGCGCGCAGTGGATTAATGCTAAATTTTACTATTGTAAATAATTTGATTATGAAAATGAATGTACATGCATTTTTTTAGACTTGCACATATTCATAATTTAATTAAAAACTGAACAAACGAATACGAATGTTAAACTTTTTTTGTTGCCTAAAAACCATAATCCATTAAAAAGTATTTTAAATTATTTATTGAAGCATATTTTTAGGCGCATGATAAATATCTGAAACACAAAATTAAGAAATATTTGTAGCATGCTTTTAGGCGCGTACCTACTACATAAGCATATTTTTTTTTAATTTCAAAAACTTTTTCTCTTGCTATTAAAACGTATTTCCTTTACCATTATTACCATTACTATTACCATTGCCATTACCATTAGCATTACCATTACAATTATCATCACCATTACCATTACCATTCTATTACCATTACCGTTGCCATTACCATTACCATTACCATTACCATTACCATTACCATTACCATTACCATTACCATTACCATTACCATTACCATTACCATTACCATTACCATTAACATTAACATTAACATTAACATTAACATTACGATTACCATTACCATTACCATTACCATTACCATTACCATTACCATTACCATTACCATTACCATTACGATTACCATTACTATTACCACTAACACTACTATTATCATCACCATTACCGTTACCATTACCATTACCATTCCCATTACCATTACCATTACCATTACCATTACCATTACCACTACCATTACCATTACCAATACCATTACCATTAGCATTACCTTTACCATTACCAATACCATTACCATTACCATTACTATTACCAATACAATTACCATTACTATTACAATCACTACTACCATTACCTTTCCCATTACAATTACTATTACCATTAAAATTACAAATACCATTACCATTACCATTAACATTACCATTACCATTACAATCACCATTACCTTTACCATTACAATTACCATTACCATTACAATTACAATTACCATTACCATTACCCTTAACATTACCATTACCATTACCGTTACCGTTATCATTACCATTACCCTTACCATTACCATCACCATTACCATTAACATTACCATTACTATTATTCGATTACCATCATTCGATTACGATGGCATATTGCATACTTTCAGGCGTTGAAACTTGGAACTTGTAATCCACCCTATAAAACTTACAAAGAAAATTTATTATAAACAACCTCAGCTAAATCTTCGCCAATTTTTTCTTTTATTTCACCTTCAATTGCAATTATTCAGCTCCCTTTCATTTGAATAAATTAAACTACGGTTCATTAATTTCTTAATCAGCCCCCTTCGGTCAAAGTAGTTCAAGCACACAATAAAATAACCCACTTTACGTTATAAATACACTAAAATAAAGACATGCGTGTGTCACACACGCATAAACTGTCATAAAACATGATAGCACTGAAACAACTGTGTAAAGCGTGCGTTGTGTGCTTTTAGGCGCTGCATACAGAAACAGGCCTACAGCTGCTTTTTCGCTCTTCTTTTTGTCTTCTTTCTGTTTTATTGCCTAACAACGCTTTGCGCTGTCATTAACCTGCTTTTGTTTTCACTGTTTCTATTTTTACTTAAAAAGCAGCAATGAAGTAAACTTTTTTTGTGCGTAGCGTACTTGTAGGCCTCAGCAATTTAATGTGATACGTTTTCTCTTCTTTCTTTATTTTCTATTTTGTTTTTCAAACATTTTAATATCAAAACACTCGAGTCGCCATTTCATTCACCACATGCCGCCACAAATAGCCTATTTTAAGGCGCTGCTAACAAGCCGAACGCAAAAATACATACATACATGCACTTCTCTGCACTTGCATTTTCACTAGTGTGCCTTCAAAAGCAGCGCAACTATTTACTATATTTAACCGCAATCTGTGGCTATATACGCCACACGCCTTGTGGCAATGTTACACTTGCTATTTATATTTTTATTGCATACTTTTAGGCATTTACGATGAGCTCAAACATCAAGTTGCTTGTATGAAACAAAATATAAATAAATGAATTTCAGCTGTCATCGTATCACTCCGCAAAGCCTTTGCCTTACTGGCTAATATTCCATTCTCTTCATTCTCCACTTGAAAGGCATACTTTAAGGCGCTTTAGTTGCCATTTAAGGGTCACTTTTTATGTTGTATAATTTTCTCATTGTCTCTTTTTATGTTGTGCTCATTTAAAGTTTCAATGACTGACTTTTGACCGCATTTCGAGTGCAACGGAAACCACGGTAAGCCAACAAACAACAACAACTCTATATGTTGTGTGTATGTACATATGTAGTGACACAGTTGACATTAGAGCGCTTTCAGTCAACAGCATGTATTTAATAAATAAATGAAAAGGAAAATTACAACTGGAATGAAGTAGAAGACGAACAGTACAATAAATTAAATGGAAACAGCGTCGTATTTCCGGCGACGAACCGTTTTGATCCGCCAAATAAAACAAGTTTCCAAGGTTTAATTGACGTTTAGCAAGGCTTTCTCATTTATTTTGTATTTATTTTTTGCCTTCTGCTTCTTTTCTAAACCTAAATTTTCACAACTTTGACGCCGTAAGTATGAATAAAGCTATGTGTGAGCTTTTCCCATGGAATTTATTTATTTTTTTTTTTTTGTATTAAAAAACATTGTTCGAGTTAAAAGCTCAAATTTAAGCTCGATGGAATGTTTTAGAAAAAAAAAAAACACAGTCAAAAGCTTGCTTAGTGAAAAATGCAACATTCTAAAAGCTTTTTTATTATGGTCTTGTTTTAAAAATGTTATAAGCTTTAGCTTCAAAATGTGTATGTTTCAATTTAAAAGCTTGAAAAAAAAGCTCCATGGCCTGCAACTTTCTAAAAGCTTTTTTTTATTACAATACTAGTTTTAAAGCAATGTAAGCTTTAGCTTCAAATTGAGTATATACTATATATATATATATATATATCAAACTAAAATATCTAAATAAAATAATAAAATATATATCAAACTAAAAGCTTGGACAAAAAGCTCCATGGCTTAATTTGCAAAAAGGCATGCGACGAGAGGCTGCGAATTGGAGTATATGCATGAGTTCGCTGAGATATGTACTTGGGATAAAAGGCTTACCATTAAAAACTTGTATGCAATGATATTTAAGCTCTTAAGAGCTTTCCTTTAGCCTATTTATATAATTATGCCTTGATTTTAAGCTTGCCTTCCATAATTGGCATGTAAACATCTAGATGATTCTGGCCGAGCCCAATAGAGCGCGCCAGTTGTTTCTGTTTCGTGCAACATGGCGCCACTTTGGAATACCTAGGCAAGCAGCATCGCTGTGGATCCAATCTTGCCAAAGCTTTAAGCTTTAGCTAGAGCTAGAGCTAGATCTGTTATATGCATTTAGCACTAAATCTTTTCGGAATTAAAAATGCTATTTGCTATTCTAATATTTAATTTTTCCTTTCCACACCTGCCAGCCTAAATTTACGTACTTGCTCTAAAAAATGAAGCATGCCTTTAGGCTGAACAAAACTATTTTTGTCTATGCGCCTGTCTTCTTAGGTCATTCCTCTTTGTGCCAACTACTTTGTTGGTATTTTTTTTTTTTTTTGTTCTTCTTCGCTTTGTGTGTGTTTTTTTTTTCTATTTTAAATTCGTTTTTCTTTCTTCTTCTTGTTCTTCACCAAAATCTGCATATAAATTGGGTCGCAAAAGCGCTGCTCTGCTTGTTGTTGCTGCGGAGCGCATATAAAACCGTAAAAACTAGTGCATGCAAATAAGCTAAGGCGGTTATCCGCCATCCTTCTTCCCAAAGCTTTGGCAAAGCAATACCAAACAAGAATGTGTTTTCAAAATAACCAGCTTACAGGCTGGCATGCTACAACAACGAGCGAAAGTTGCCTGCAACATGCACTGCATACTTTAGGGCGCCGTTATAAAATAAAGACTTGAATTCAATGGAAATTTGTAACAGCAAATTAATGAAACGGATCAATAAAGCATACTACTTAGAGGCGATGGATAGCGATAACTTAAATAAAAAGCAAAATAGCTGCTTGATTTATTAATTTCATACTTTTGGGCGTTATGCAAGCAAAAAAAGACGTACATTGTACGAAAAACGAACGAAGTAATGAAAAAACGAAAAGTTCTCCATATACCCTCTCATATGATGTACTTTTGAAAGTTTTTTCTGAAACAGCAAAAACATGTTTTTGTGGACCACCCTAGTAATTGCCCATTTAAAATTTTCTTCATATCTACGGCATTTATATTCGTATCTTAAAGTTTGATACATTAATGTTTTTGTCTCAAGAAGTGCATTCCTTCTGGAGAAAGTTCATTAATCCCGACTACACCATTCGGATATTTTCGAAAACGAGCTCAGTTGCTATCACCCTAATGTACCTTTTTTAATACCAGCATATTAAAGGTCGTTAAAAATCCGTAAACTTTCGCGAAGGGGTTATTTAGATTAATCGAGTAGGGGGCGAAATAAAACATACTTATTTAATTGTTTTATCTTTTGTTTTCCAACTACAGGAAAAAAAATTTCGCGTACTCATCTAAAATGTAGCGCTGCTAATTCTATACTCACCACACAAGTCATTGCTGTTAAAAACAGAGAAAGCAGAGAAATTTCTCTGGAGAAAGTAAATTTGCATTCTCTGCTAAAAATTCCCCTGTTAAAACTGCAGTTAGAAAATCACAACATCAACCAAGAGCAGCGACCTCCAGCGACTACAAGCACAGGCTCTGCTCAAAGAACGTATATTGTATAAGAAGGGAAAATTCGCTCAAAGAACGTATATTGTATAATAGCCCCTAAGAACGTATATACGTTCTTTGACCATATCTTTCATAGCTCGAATTCGTCTGGTTGGTTTTCGCCGCGAACAAGAAATAAAAAGGAATAAAAGCTGAATATGAAGGAGCAAATGAAGACACGATAAAAATAGGGATAAGAAACAAAAGAAAATAAATTTGCGATTTGGCAATTTGCGAATAGCAATCTTCGTATCATAAAATTTGATGCATCTATAGTCGCTTTTCGAATTGTCCCGAGAAGCAAAAAAACACGAAACCGTTTAACGAACTTTGGCATCACTGGTATAAACTGTCAGAAAATCATGCTTTTCAACAGACCAGAGCGGTATCAATGTGCATGCATAGGTGAGTTTGTGCGTGCTCACCAAACTTACCATGCAATTGTGAACATGTTTGGCTGGAAGTGGTGTGTAGTTTCAAAGAAGTAGAAACATAAAAAAGTAGCAAAAGCACTACAACAATAAAAATAGGTAAAAAAACTTTTTAAGTTAAACGGTTTTATGTTATACATACATTGCAATGTTTAAGATAAATGTACTAAAAACCAAAAAATAATAAAATAGATACAGTCGTGGGAATTATAAACATTTGCATAGACTAGACTAAAATAAAACCGTGGGGCACGTCAATTGTCTACAATCGTTGATTAAAATGTTTGTTTTGTAATGTTACACTATAATTAGGCAGTTGTTCAACCGACAACGATGGACGTGTGATAAGTAGGGCTAGAATGTGGAAAAAAGCTAGCAAGCTCGATTATAAGCGAGTTTTAGGGTTTCATAGTGGTGAGCGAGTAGTACTTTTATCATATGTTTTGTCGATTAAAGACAAACTACGAGCAGTGAAACGATTCCTCGTGTGAATGTCCAACGATAAACTAGTTGAAACATCTCTTTTATTAACATGGAGTGTATAACTATTGGAATTTCCATGAGCAAGAAAATAGTAAGTATTTTCCTCACCGTCTGCGGGCCAACTGCCTAACGACGAATTAAACGATTCTTCTATCGCACATTAAGTCGATAATTTGTAGACAATTGACGTGCCCCCCGGTTTTATTTTAGTCTAGTCTATGCAAATGTTTATAATTCCCACGACTGTATCTATTTTATTATTTTTTGGTTTTTAGTACATTTATCTTAAACATTGCAATGTATGTATAACATAAAACCGTTTAACTTAAAAAGTTTTTTTACCTATTTTTATTTTCTAGTTTTTAGTTTTTATTTCGCATTGTGTTTAATTCATTTAGTGCTTCATTATTGCAAAGGTTTCTTGCCCGTTAGTTTATTGCAGTCCAACGCCTCTATAGCGACCCACGCGCCACCTATCGGAAGTTTTTTTTAGGAAAATATTTCCTTTCAAGGTAGTAATACATGTTCCGAATTTCAGCCAAATCGGACCATAAATGCGATTTTTGTAAATATAGCGACCCACGCGCCACCTAGCGGAATTTTTTTTTAAGAAAATATTTCTTTTCAAGGTAGTAATACATGTTCCGAATTTCAGCCAAATCGGACCATAAATGCGATTTTTGTAAATATAGCGACCCACGCGCCACCTAGCGGAATTTTTTTTTTAAGAAAATATTTCTTTTCAAGGTAGTAATACATGTTCCGAATTTCAGCCAAATCGGACCATAAATGCGATTTTTGTAAATATAGCGACCCACGCGCCACCTAGCGGAATTTTTTTTTTAAGAAAATATTTCTTTTCAAGGTAGTAATACATGTTCCGAATTTCAGCCAAATAGGACCATAAATGCGATTTTTGTAAATATAGCGACCCACGCGCCACCTATCGGAATTTTTTTTCATAATATTGCATTGTCATCGGGGTTATACATGCGTGCAAAATTTCAGATTAATCGGTTGACAGGAAGAGGGTGAAATTTGAATTACTAAATTTGACCCAAGAATCTATATATATAAAAATGGTGTAAAAAATGTTACTAACCTCATCAGATGAGAACGGCTGGGCCGATTTCTGTAAAATTTTTTGTCAGTTGTTCGTATTCTCGAGGAGATGGTTCGTACGCAAGAAAATTTTGGAAAATCCCTCCGGAAAAGTCCGAAAATTGGAAAAATCGGTGTGTATGTGTGTATGTGTGCATCTGTGGATGTGTGTCCTTTATAAACTCCCAAAGTAACCAACCGTTCTTTATGAAATTTTCACAGTAGATTCATGTGGTGTTAGTGCACATAGTAGGGTATATAGAATTTCGAAAAATTGGGAGCTTCCCGGAATACAGGCCTAAATGAGGACCCAGATCGATCCACCAAGCCTTCGAGCAATATTGGTATCAAATGAAAGAAGTTGAACAGGCCTTCAACATAAAGTTACTTTCATTGCGATACCTAGGCCGGGTTCCCAGATATGGGTTAAAACGTGGGACCGAGTGACCCTGGAAAGTTTCTGAGCGATATTGGTATCAAATGAAAGCTGTTGAGGAGGACTTCAACAAAGAGCTTTTTAAATAGTGATTCCTAGGCCGGGTTCCAAGATTTGGGTCAAAGCGTTGACTCGGATAACCCCTGAATGTTTTCGAGCAATATTGGTAGCAAATGAAAAGCGTGGAGCAGGCTTCCACATACATACAGTTATTGTCATTGTGATTTCTAAGGCTGTTTCCCAGAGATGGCTAAAGTAGTGGGCCCGGATGGTGATGGACGGTCCCAGTAAGGTAAAGGTAGGTAGCTATAGGGATAGGGGTAGGGATAGGGATAGGGATAGGGATAGGGATAGGGATAGGGATAGGGATAGGGATAGGGATAGGGATAAGGATAGGGATAGGGATAGTGATAGGGATAGATATAGGGATAGGGATAGGGATAGGGATAGGGATAGGGATAGGGATAGCGATAGCGATAGGGATAGGGATAGGGATAGGGATAGAGATAGAGGTAGAGGTAGAGGTAGAGATAGGGATAAGGATAGCGATAGCGATAGCGATAGCGATAGGGATAGGGAGAGGGAGAGGGATAGGAATAGGGATAGGGATAGGGATAGGGATAGGGATAGGGATAGGGATAGGGATAGGGATAGAGATAGTGATAGGGATAGAGGTAGGGATAGGGATAAGGATAGGGATAGGGATAGGGATAGGGATAGGGATAGAGATAGGGATAGGGATAGGGATAGGGATAGGGATAGGGATAGGGATAGAGATAGGGATAGGGATAGGGATAGGGATAAGGATAGGGATAGGAAAAGGGATAGGGATAGGGATAGGGATAGGGATAGGGATAGGGATAGGGATAGGGATAGGGATAGGGATAGTGATAGTGATAGAGATAGAGATAGAGATAGAGATAGAGATAGAGATAGTGATAGAGATAGAGATAGATATAGAGATAGAGATAGAGATAGAGATAGAGATAGAGATAGAGATAGAGATAGAGATAGAGATAGAGATAGACATAGAGATAGAGATAGAGATAGAGATAGAGATAGAGATAGAGACAGAGATAGAGATAGAGATAGAGATAGAGATAGAGATAGGGATAGGGATAGGGATAGTGATAGGGATGGGGTATTGGGATAGGGATAGGGATAGGGATGGGGATAGGGATAGGGATGGTGATAGGGATAAAGATTGAGATTGAGATTCAGATTGAGATTGAGACCGAAATAGAGATAGGGATTGAGATAGGGATCGGGGGAAGTAGGTTTGTCTCGGCGAATATAACTATAACTTTTATTCAGAGAATAGACAAGAAATGGTTAGCAATACGGTAATCAAAGACTTTTCTTTAGGCTTCATAGGAATAAATTTTAGCAGAACAACGTCTGCCGGGTCATCTAGTAAATAATAAATAATAAAACAAACGGGGTGAGCTAAATAGAACCGTTTAATAAAAACACAAAGTCATGTAATAAGTAGGATAAGAAAGAATAAGTAGGCAAGAAATTAGGGAAGAAAAGAGCAGAAATAGAAAGAAAGAAGTAGGTAGGAGAATTGTGAAGACGAGTAACGACAACAACACCAACAACAACACCAACAACAACAAAATAGTAGCAGTGACAGTAGCAACAAAAGGAGCAGCATCAACTGGAGCAACAACAAAATAGCAACTGTGACAATAACAACAAACAATTATACAAAAACTATAGTTGCACCTTAGTCATAGAAAACCATCTAGAAAAACTGTCGAGTTTCGACAATAGGCAGCACTTTAGTTTAGATTTATTCAGCAGAAATCGAAATAAAACACATTTTAATTTTTTACTTTTTTTTGGTTTTCCAATTAAAAGATATATTTATTAGAACACGTATATTATTACGTACTGCCTGAACTAAGAAAAAATTATTTAAAATGGCGCCAGTAAAAAGCAGACAATTTGTGCTTCTGAAAGAACTCACCATGTAGCGATGCTAAATAACTCCAGAGAACTTAATTTCAAATAAAAAAAAAATCACTACACAAAATTATTTAATGTACCCAGAATGCCGAACGAAGAAGTGTTAAAAAATTGTGTTATTTGACGTATGATAAAAAAAATATTACATTATTGTGGCATTCTTTTAAAAAGGTGGCCTTCCACCAAATGTAATCAAAAGATTTACAAGTTTACGCTATTTAAAAGTTAATAAAAGCTATTGGGAACCGTGGCTCACTGTTATTAATAATACATATGATATAAGTATATTTAAGATAATACATGTGCCGGGATATGTCATACCCCACCACACAGATGCAGGGTTAACTTTTTTTTTTAACATGAAACGACAGGTTCACTTGTGCTTGCGGTCACACGTGTACCATAAATCGTGTAATTATATTTCATTTCATGTATATTTGAAAAACTTCTTGTTAGTTTAACTACTGCATAATGCTTATTGAGACCGCCTTGGATAAACTGCGCTGACGTTAACTGTCGGCCACCTAACGTGTCCACTGTGACATGAGTTATTTGGAAACCATTAAATTCCTTTTGCTAGAAAATAAATTATTTAAAATTAATTAAAACCATTAAGGGAAAAATTAAATTAATAAAATATGTACATACATATGTACATATATGTACCTACACTCGAAAAAAAAAATGACTGATTTTATAAAAAAAAGAGAATGATTCGGCGCTAAAGGCACATTTTCATTATTTTGAATACAATTTTCTTTAAAACGTGGCTTTTATTCTTTGATTTGTAGAAAGTTGTACATCAAAACAATGGAAATATGTGTTTAGCGCCGAATCAATGCCACTTTTCCATAATCTGCGTAAGTTGTTTTTCAGTGTATATGCACAAGTGCACAGTTTACTGCTTATATGTAGTATGTAAGTACATACATAGGCACAACATTTCTCGCTAAAAAAAGCACTAACTAACCCCGTCGAAAAAAACCAAATAAAAAAAAGAGGTATTGTTCTTACTGGATTATAAATTATAAATGTTTCCGTCGTTCTACGAGGAAAAATCGCGGACGCCGTGTGTATTATTTGCTCGCCAACTGTTTCTTTACCCAATTCATATTTAACTGCCATACTGACGTATACCAATGCGAGAAAAATAGCGAAATTTACTACAACCATTTGGTTGTGCTTCATTTTGTTGAAATTCAGTAAGACTTAATAAAACACTGTTGTCTGGTTAATAGAGAAAGCGCCCTTTTATAGGCGATGCAGACCCCGAAAGTGCTATTTGTACATATTGTTGCTCTAATGTGAAAAAGGTCCTAAGTCTTAAATTCATTATTTAGCATCTGATGGAATAGCTTGTAGAAAAATATACAAATGTCGTTCGCCGTTCGGCGCCGGCACAAAACTGTAGGTCCACCCAATTAGTAGGAAAAACAAAAGTTAAGAAGCACACCTCGTATGGGGAGAGAAGCTCGGCCATAAAAATCGTCAAAGTTATAATAGCGCCAGTGTATTATATTATTACAAGCTGTACCCGGCCAAGCTTTGCTTTGGACCACTTCCTATTATAGGCATTAGAAGCGAAAAACGACACACTTTAAAATAAGTTGGAAGCATTAGAAACCGAACTAACTTCGGGCTGCCGACCTCAGCAAAAGTCACATAAGTTTAAAATAAAGTGAAAGATAAAGGTTTTATCCCTTTTTTTCTTTGTATTGGGCTTCAACTCCCTTTTCACTACCTTCCCACTACCTTCCCACTCCCTTTCCTCTACCTTCCCACTCCCTTTCCACTACCTTCCCACTCCCTTTCCCCTTTACTATTCCCTTTTCTTTCCCTTTCCCGTTCCCCGCCATTTAACTTTCGCTTTCCTTTCCTTTCATTTCCTCTTCCGTTTTCTGTTTCCTTTCCTGACACATTTTCGGTTTCCTTTCCCTTTCTCAACCGTTCTCCCTTACCTCTCTTTTCTGCCTTTCTGACCTTCATTCGCCCTCTTAGTCCTTCTCTAATTCCCTCTGAAAAAAAAAAAAAAACGTTGTAAATCTAAAGACTTTCCCTGTTAAATCAACTACTTTCCGCAGTTGAAATGTGCCCAACAACGCTCCGTTGTTGTTTCAAAGGTGCGAGCGTTGTTGATTTCAAGTCAATAACGGAGATTGTTAGAACAAATTTTCACCTAAAAATAAATTTGTGTTTGCATTTTACTCTTCATCTTCTCTCCGCCCGGGTCCCAACTGCAAATATGTAGCCTCCGCTTGTTCTCCTATTCTTCTCCCCTTCTTATCATTCACTGGTTGCTATCTTTCACATCTATTCCGGTTTACGATCCACTTTCATCGGAGGTGAATCGGATCAAATGGCATTCTGCAATTCGATTGACGTCCGATGAACGTCAGATTTTTTCGAAGTTCGGAAATCGGCATTCTGGTTCACGATGGATCGGATTTTTGACAGTTTATCGGAGCGATTCTTTCCGTCAGCTTTTGTGTGTCGGAGGCAATAGAAATTTTGATTATTTTTGGAAATATTACCAATTTAATGTAATTAAACTATGATTTTTAAATTTATGCAACATTATTATACAAAACAGGCTTGGTTTAGCTATGCTACTGGCCTTTTCTTGCAAAATAAGATACAAAAGGAATCTGCTTTAGTACAATAGACTGAATAGAGGGAAATAAGTACAAGGAGTTGCAACGTATTGAAGTTTTATTTAATAATAAAATTTATTATCCTTTTTTAGCAATATTTATACATATATTATTGTTTAATAAAAGCTTCTGAAAAAAATTTTAATTGTGTATTATTACTACGATCATGTAATATGAGTGGGTAGCGCAAGTCGGGCATAATTTCTGTGCCAAGATGTACTCCTTTAAGCATTTTTGCCTGACTGTGTCTTTTTAAAGATTTAAAATATCGCCTTGCAACATGATTTACAAACATTTGCACGAGAAACTAACAAATCGAAGAAACGTGCTCACTTTCTATATCCGTTCATGCTCAACGCGTCCTGGCGAGTCACAAAATTCCTGCTACACGATATGTACATATTCATGACTTGATTGATCGCAACCTGGATCTCAAATTTGCTTTTATGTTTTGCGATCCATAAAAACTTGTTGATATGCGACCAGTGTGGAGCGTCATCCAAGGATTGCATCAATATAACATATTACTATAAATACATAGTGTAAAACAAACCAACTGCAAGAGGTTTTCGCATGAAACTTTGTTGGAATAAGCTGTAAATGTTATTTTCACTAAAGTTGGCATTTTCATTGCCCTTGAGTTCATGGAGTCCAGTTTTTTTCATTATTTTTAAATTACTAATAGTTAAAGTGGGAATCGCAATAATGTACCACTGGTGTTAAGGGAAAATTTGTATATAATGAACCACGATCCTATCACAGATCATAAAAAAATCGCTCCCGCGGACGATTATAGCGCAAGAGATATTCCTTGTTAAAGCAATGTGTGTGTAGAAGACTTCTTTGTGTCACCGGCCTTTGGGCGCGCTTTAAAAAATCCTCAGCCGGCAGAATTCTCCTTTTGGAGAACTTTAATATTATAATTTAATAATAGTTGAAAGCGTTGAAGGTAGATGAATTATCATCCAAAGAATATTTCCTGAAAGTTTCACTGAAAAATTCGCAGTAGTTTGTAAATAAATAAAATTGGTTCATTCTATCCAAGCTTAGCCGGTGTTAATTTCCGAATTACAAGGTATTATCGCATGAAACTTGGTGACAGTATTCTATAAATGCCGTTTTCATATATGTTGTCACTTTTTTTTTTATAATAGAAAGCAATATTTTAAAAAATTGAATTAAAATTAATGTCCAAATTCCTTTGTTCTTCCATTTATTTTTTCACTAAATAAGCTGTTGCAGCAATGGAATACATTTTTTAACCATTTAATATATTCTTTGGGAAAATTTAATCTAAAACTTACTGAAAATATAAATTTGCTGTCAAAAATACAAATGTGCTGTCAAATAATACATATTATTTCGCATAAACGCTACCTAACACTGATTCGAACATAGTTTAACACTTAACAACACTTATGTTCGAAACGTCGTAAACCAGAATACCAATTTTCGTTTTGTCGTAGCAGCCGGCGTCGCCGCGATCGGAGTTCCGAGGGATTGTAGAATAGCTGTGTTTATTTCTTATTCTGATTTTTCTTCTTTATTTTATATTCTCCTCCGGATTCGAACCATGACATCAACCTGAAATTCTATCCAATCATTTCATAGTGGAACATTCAACATTATATTGATTTATACTTCCATTTCCTAAAAAGGAATCCATGAATTATTTGAATCATTGTAAAAACAAAATTTAAAAAAATTTGTTCTCATTAGTTTTGTTTACAACGGAAACTGTTGGGTCAAATACTTTTGCCTTTAAATCAACAACGGGGAGAAAATTGTTGCTAAAAATAAACTTTTGTTTTGATTTTTCTCTTCATCTTCTCTCCATCATTATTTTTTTGTTGGTTTTCTCACAAAAAAATATTTTCTCACAAAAAATTTTTTAAAGGCAAGCAAGTTTTTTGAAGCAACAACGCCCGTCTTTGAATAAATTGTTGGATCAACAACTTTGCTGTAAAAACAAATACTTTTGCTGTTGAATTAAAGACGGAGATTCAACAGCCGAAAGTTGTTGGTTTAACTACGGGTATTTTTTTTCAGAGTACTTTCCATCTCTTTGCCTTTCCCATTCTTATTATCGTTTCCATTTCCCTAGCGAACTGTGTTTAGCATAACATACTTAGCCCTGCATTCCGCTTCTGATTTGATATCATCGTTGCTTCAGAACATTCCGTCTATATCCTGGTGTTATTCGGGTCCACGTATCGACCCACATTTTGAGACCCCACCTAAGAATCGTAATGAGTTCATTTCTATGTAAAATTCCTGCTCAACGCCCTTCATTTGATACTAGTTTCCCTGAGAAATATCCTGGTGGGGTCCACGTTTTGACTCATATCTGGGGACTTCACCTAGGAATCAACGCTTTGACCCACGTCTGGGGAACTGACCTCTATGAGAGTTCCACTCCCTTTCCCGCTACATTCTTTTTTCTTTTCCCTTACCTGTACCTTTCCCCTCCCTTTCCCTTCCCTTCCTATTCGTTCCCAATTTCCATCTCCCAATCTCTCTCTTTCTCTCTCCCCTTCCCTCTACCATTCTATTTTCGTTTCCTTCCCCTCCCTTTTCCATTCCCATTCAATTCCATTTCACTTTCCTTTTAATTTTTATTGCCCTTTACCTAGGGAAACAGGTTGAGCTTTACATCGAGAAAATCTTTATATTGAAGCCATGATTCCCAATTTTCGGTTTCATTCGTGTCCACGTTGTGACTAGGGTTGCCAGATATCCTTCCCGAACAAATCAGTACATTAAAAACAGTGTAGGGTGATAAAAAGGAATTTTTTTAGTGTCGGCTAAAAATCAGTACAAATCAGTAAAAAATCCAAAAAATCAGTATTTCTTAAGGTTTTTAAAACCATCAGTACAGGGCACGAAAAATCAGTATTGTGCTGATCAAATCAGTACGTCTGGCAACCCTAGTTGTGACCCATATCTGGGGACCCGGCCTATATATCACAATTATAATAGTTCTGCGTCGAAGTCCTCATCAAGACCTTTCATTTGATACGAATATCGCTGAGAAATATTCGAGGCTCATCCAGGTCCACGTTTTGACCAATATCTGGAGACCCGACCTAGGAATCACAATGAGTACTACTCAAAGTAAATTCTCTTTTCAATACCTTTCCCAGGTTTAAAAGTATTACTACTCTAACTCTACTCCACTATTTTCCCATTTAAAACCCCGAATGGTTTCAATAGTTTATATGGATTTTTACCCATTCGCCATACTTTGAGTTAAGCCACGTTACATATAATTTATGGATACAGAAAATTTTTTTTTTTTGATAATCGTACTTATGTTGTCTTTGAAATCGTTCACAAGTACAGCTGTTCTTTTCAAAGAAAAAGATGTTTTAAAAAAAAATCCCCGCTATGTTTACTCAATTAAGTTCACTCAAACAAACGGAACATAATTTGCGCTGAAATTTTCGCAAGAAAAAAAGTATACGGGAGCTTTTAAGGTTCAAATGGTACAAAGCTGCAGTTGAAGGTTAAAAAACAAAGAAAGTTAGCAAACAATGAATGTACGTGTGTACAAAATAAATACAGATAACTAAAGATTAAATTAGTGATGCGTTAACATTACTTCCATAATAGTAGCATTATCGGTATTAATTTTATCGCGTATTGGTGCAGTAACAGTTAACAACAGTGAAGAACAGTGATCATAGCGCAATAAATAAATACTAGTATACCCGGCCACGCGATGATGTGGCTTTCAATTACACTGTGCGACAATTTGAGGGTGCAAGACCACTTATTGCTACATTTAACAATTTTTTTGATTGCCATTTTAAATTTGGCTTCCCCTTAAAAATGACAGAATATATATCGACTTTAAGCCCATAGGTATAAAATGCAGCATATACATAATTACTGCTTATTTTTATTTTCTGTGCACCTAGATTTTGTATACAAAGATTTTGTCCGAAGAATCCCATAGAGAAGTTTTAATGCGAATAATTTTCTACAATACTTTAACCTTATGGCGACCTCCAAAAGGTCATTTGTCGTACTCCTCTTTCTCTTTCTAGTTTCCTTTCTCTTTCCCTTTCCTTTTTATTTGCGCTTCCTCTTCCCTTTATCCATTTTATTTTCCGTACTCTTCCCTCTTTAGCTTCCTTCGCCATTTCCGTTTCATTTCATTTTCCCCCTCTTTCTTTTTATTACAGGGCAATTCATGACACCTCAAATTTAAAAATCAAACAAACTATAGCGTAAAACTGAATTTTTGAACAGGTGGCAACCCTTTTTGTAAAAATGGTAATAAATTACTCATTTTTAGGCCAAGCATTTTGTGGCCGCTGTGGTGCAGTGGGTAGAGTGCTCGCCTGCTATGCCAGAGGTCTCGGGTTCAAACCACGGTCCGAGCAAAACACCAAAACAATTTTTCTAATTAGTAAAAATCCAATTATTGGGTTTTTCAAGAGCAGCGGTCACCTCTTGGCAGTGGGCGGCATAAAAATCAAACTGTGGAGTAAAAATAAATTCTCTGATAACCGCCAGCACATTATCTGCAGGGATGTGATAAGTGGGCTTTTCCTACCAAAACTGGTCGGTTTTTTTCCTGTTGGTCGGATGGTCGCACGATTTGAATTTCGGTAGGTTTTTACCTTCCTTCAAGTAACATCACTGATTTGCTAGATTTTGCCACAACACTGTTGAAAGAACGTTTGAAAGTTCATGTATTCATGTCTCTTTCTCGCAGCAACAGTTTGCTTGAATACTTTTTGTGTTTCTCTTCGGCAGAGTTTTGTGTAAAGTGGATAAAATAAGGTAAACGCATACGCATGAAAACCCTTTCTCCATTTTTTAGTTTGATGAAAAATGCGCTTAATGAAAATTGCTTTGGCGGGCTCACAAAATTTATTTTTAATCTGCTTACGCTTCCACACAGCTCTGCTGCACCGGGGCGCAGATTTTCTACACTTTCTTTAATAAAACCAAACTCAGAAAGAAACAAATTAGAAATATGCACTATGCACAAAGAAAGATCTTAGATTCAATTTTGATATTTAATTAAAGTTCTGATCTCATTTGTATACCTACTTGGACCTACCTATTAAACCATAGTCGTAACTAGGGACACGATATCGAATCAAAATCATCGATCTGGTACTCATTTAAAATAGCGGTTAAAAAGAATCGCGAACCCGATAATATCGAAACTAAACTACTCGATACTCAAAGTATCGGTATCGAAAGTGGTAATTTTCTAGAAGGTGCAACCTTAAAATTTCCTCTAAAATAGTTAAAAGAGGTACCAATCGACGCGTTCTGACCTCTAGATTATGAATTCGAAAGCGGAGATAAAAGATTTTTCCACATTTAAAAGATTTATTAAAACGGTTTAAAGTTGCACCGGTTTCTAGAAAGTTACCAAAAACGCAATAAAACTGCATCCTGAGGCATACGCATATCGCTGTAGTAGTGCTAATTCCATGGCATAGTATCTATGCTATGGCTGGTTCCAAAGTTTTGATTTTGACGTAAATCCTTTTCCAACTCATAAGAATAGTTCAAGCTGATTAAAAAAATTATACAAGTTTATTAAGTTCTTGAAAACGTTTTTTACAAACCAACAGCTTTTACAAAACAACAGGTGTATTTAATGCAATCACAGTTGTAAAAAGATATTTGGAAAATATTTAGTATTTTTAAAAATAAACATCTTAAATACTTAACATTAACAATTCATTTTCATCAGACATTGAAAATAATTGTTAACAATTTCAAAGGTTTTGAAAATAACAAAAAATCTTAGACAAAAACTCTAACAATCTTTGAAAAACAAAAATCCAAAGACAAAAAAAATAATTATTTTTGTCTGAGAGAAAACCTTTTTTCTTGAATTTTTCTGTTATTCACTGATATTTATTTTCAACAGAAAAAATTTGAGCAAGAAATAAAAAAATATATACATATCTACATACATTCAATGAAGATTTTTCAAATAAGTGTTTTTATCAGGGACCGTAACGATTATCATTTTTATAAAAAAAATCATTTTTAATCGCTATAATTTGATTATTTGATGATAATTTTTTCGATGAAATTTGATCGATATTTTATGATTTTTATTGTTTCGATCAAAAATAATTGTTATTACTGGATTTAAATTTTTCCTATGTAACTTGATCGATATTTTATGATTTTTATTTTTTCGATCAAAAATAATTTTTATTATTGGATTTAAATTTTTCCGATCATAATAAACTCTAAAAACTTGTTTTTTTGTTGCAAATTTTGTTCTCAAATAGAACTGCGTCAATGTTGACACAATCGTCAACTTCAAGCCATCAAATATAGGATTCACTAACGTTTGAAAAAGTGTACTATGATCAGAGAAAAAATTAAAAAATATTGATTAAAGTTGATCGGAAAAATTTAAATCCAATTATAACAATTATTTTTGATCGAAAAAATAAAAATCATAAAATATCGATCAAGTTTCATCGGAAAAATTTAAATCCAATAATAAAAATTATTTTTGATCGAAAAAATAAAAATCGTAAATAATGGTTGTTTAAAAATTAAAAAAATAAAAATCTTTAGAATAAAGATGAGCTCATATTTGGAGAGAATGTGCTAAAATCATTGTATCGGCATACTTGCATCAGTGATGCCAGATAATATCAGCTAAAATTCCCACAGAAATTGGAAAAAAATCCCTAACTTCCCACATTTTATATAAAAAAAATCCCACAAAATTCCCACCGAATTTAAAGCATTTATTTCAGTAATATAAGAACATATAACAGGAAAATACAGTTTTTTTATTAGCTAAAAGTATCAGTTGTACAAATTATTTGCATTGTGTAAGTGGATATGATTTTTGTTTATTTTAAAGTTGAAGCAATTTATATTTTTCGATTGAAAGGCAACTCTTACTTTACTTTACTATTTAACATATCACTAGATAGTTTGTTTCGCTTTTTACATTTAAAATCCATTACAATTGAAAATATTCTTTCTGATTCAGCGTTTGAATGGGGTAACGTGAGTACCGTGATATTATCTGAAAAATAGCAGCTCCATAAAAGCGGTAACACTTTTTTTGAATACAATCTTTTCCTCCAAATTTAAATTTGACAAAATATCTTCGCATTCCTAACCAACGTAAACGTTATGCACATCAAGTAAATATGGAGTTGGAAGTTCCAAAACTTGTGGCTGTAATTCTCACGGAATTGTAAAAAGTCGGGTTTTAAGAAATTTCTTGCAATTTTCAACACAAGTGTCTTAGCTTCTTGCCCTAGTCGGTGTATAAGTACATTTCGGCTTTGGAAAAATGCGTTAAATTAAAAGTTACGACCGTACTTAAAAAATCTAAAATAAGCCTTGTTTTGAATTCTTTCCAATTCTTCATAAATCGTTTCTGCTTTTTTACGCTTATCTTTAAATGAGGCCAGGCGAAAATAGCTTTTAAGTGGCTCCCAATTCTCCAAAATTCTTTCGATTATTAACAATACAGTACGAATTTGGACAATGAAAAATAAATTACCTAAGAGTGATTATTAACACGCTTTTATCAGTTTCACCTGTATCTATGTATTTATGTAGACAAGTTATGTATACGCATGTATGTAACCGACTCCTTTTTGCATTGCATAAGTTAACGCGAAAGCGTGTGTATTCATACACTGAATGGGAGTTTTTCAGTGTGAGATGTGCTTATTTTAAGTTATACCATAAATTATACATATGTAGGTATGTAAACAGTTCTGCAACCAAAAAATCCCTTTTTTTATATGGACGACAACAAAATGTCCCTTTTTTCCCTCTTTAAAAATTTTGCAGTGAAATATCCCTCAAAAAGGGAAATTTCCCTCAATCTGGCACCACTGACTTGCATTTTATTGTTAACGAGGTTTTCATAATGATTTTTTCATCCGAAGAAATGAAAATAACGATTAAAATCGGTCCCTGGTTTTTATATTTCTCAATATGTGAGATTTATTTTGAAAAATAAAATATTTTTGTTACCGAAAGAGAAAAAAATCTGAATTTAAATTTTTTTTGTTGAGACCGATATTTTTATTTTTCTGTTTTTTTGTTTTTTGTCTGTGAAAAACAACAATATTTTTATTCATGTTTGCATGAATAATTAAATTTAAGTTTTTTACCTTTTCTTTTTCGTTCCTTTAAATTAGTGATGGGCAAGAGCTCGTAGCAGAGAAGCTAAGCGAAGTTATGGAGGATAGGGGAACAAAATTTGAACCGGGGGGTAAGAAACAGCCGTGTACGTATATGTTTCTTTTGCATATGTGTTTGTAAATAAGAGAGCATGGCAGAGTTTTACTCTAGGTTGCCAGGTATGGAGACCACCCATTTTAAGGGATTTTCGGAAACATTTAGGGATTGATTTTTTTGTATGGATATTTTTTTGAAATTTGTTAAAGCGTGTATATAACAATTTAAGTTAATTTTGCTTTCAAACTTGTAAACATTAGTTTGAACTTCGGAATGAAAAAAAAAAAATATTTTGTTGGGCAATTATAGACCTAATTGGAAGGTTATAAGCATGCAAAATGTATATGAAATGTGGCAGTTATAATTGATAGTACGACATAAAATCAATATTTGACAAATTAGTTGGAGAAAATTATGGAGGGTAAAGCTTTCTTCCTGAAGAAAAAAATATGAAAAGTGTTGTTGGATTTGGTATATTGGGATTTTATTTGTTTAGTATAAACATATTTAAAATGAATTCATTTTTTAGAAAATGAAAATCCAGATATTTCGTATTATAGGGGGGAGATTTTGTGGGAATATCATACAAAATGGAGTATTATTTCTAAAAAAAATGGGCATTCCTTTTGTATCTCAGCCTACACGCCATTGGCTATTTCTTTTGAAGTTTAAAAAATATATTTTTTTTGAGCGAGAGAAATTTAGGACGCTCAAGTTCTGGAATAACGAGACATTAGATACCCGCCTGTGGAATTTAATAACCAGGAAGGACTACATAAATACATGTATGGAGAAATGTCTAGCTGAGTTATTCACAGTGTACACAGATATTTACTATGTATTTGTTGCGCATTATACTGAATAATATTGGAGGTAGCAATTGTTAATTTTTCTAACTTTTTATTTCGATTTGAACAAAAAATTAAACCATAACAAAAAAAACAATATGACGGCGAAATTGCATATAACTTCATAAATTTATCTATCCAAAAAGTGGAAAAAGAAATTGAGAAAACGAAAATATACTTACCGGCATGCTAAATGGAGCTGTAAAATTGAAGGCTATATGAGAAATCATTTAAAATATTTAAATCGATTCAAATATTTATACCATCCTCATATATTGGTCAATATACTGGGCCCCTAATACATTTATATATGTATGTACATATGTATGTATGTATACATGAATAACTTAGCTAGATATTTCTGCATCTATCATCGCTTGAATAATGAAACAACATGTATAGAGGCGCCATACATTATATGTTTTTTCATTATTCGAACGAATAAATAGGTAAAGGCCCAATGTACGCTTGCTTTTCTGGCTTTGTTTGCTTCAGTTTGCTTTGCTTTACTTTGAAATCTTCTATAGCCCAATGGTAGCTTTGAACGCTGTCATATTAATCAGCTGAATCGGCAATCCAAAGAAATAAAACAAAAGGTTTGTTTCTTATTACATAGCTAGCTATGAATTTTTATCCAAGTTCGTGCTAGCAAATCGTTTCTTGAATCAAAAAAAGCCGAATGAGAGCCAAAGCTTGAGAGTAACAATCATAGAGAGCTCCAAATTTCAGCTAGTAAAATTTTCACAAGCTGATATGAGATTTGTTCAACAACTTTACTTGCAAGAAGAGCGTCAGTGACAAATTTAGTGTAAAAACGAGAAAAAGAGAAAATTATCAACCAAAGTTATTGAACACAAAATCGTAAACATTTTCAAGTAAACAGCTGATGCGCTGTTTTCACAATTTGATTTTTAGGTTAGGTTGTAATTGAAATGTTTGAAATTGAGCTAGTGCTTTCATTTTTTGAATTTTTTTTTCATTTCACATTTCGTCGCTCCGGAAGAAGAAAGACGCATGTCAGTAATATGTCGACGAAAAAAGGCGCATTAAAAATATGTCGGGGAAGAAAGACGCTTTACAAAACATGTCGACGAAGATAGACGCATTAAAAAAATATTTCGACGAAGAGAGACGCATTAGCATTATTAACTGCGAAGAAAGACGCATTAGCATTAATATTGACAAAGAAAAATAAAATATCGAATACGTCTTTCTTTCCTAAAAAATATTTAAATGCGTCTTTCTTTATAGTAAAAAAAAAATAAAGCGTCTTTCTTCGTTATCAAAAAAAAATAAGGAGTCTTTCTTTCGAAAAATATTTTTAATGCGTCTTTCTTTGAAAGAAAAAAAGTTTGCGTCTTTTTTCATCAACAAAACAGTTTGCGTCTTTTTTCTTCTATAGCGACGATTTGTTATTACGGCAGTGCTCGAGCTCCTATACAAAGTGCCTTTGCTCTTGCTGCACATTCAATATGAATCATAGGCACATACATATACAATTTTTTATATCTGAGTGCTTATGGGAGTGCAAAGAAAATTTTATTTTCATATTTGAAGTGAAAATATGTATCTGTGCCTATGATTCGGAACAAAACAAAAACAATTGTGCTTTGAGTGCCTATGAGGTGAGCAGCCCTGGTATAATTGTTTGTTGTTATTGTCACTGTTACTATTTTTTTGTTGTTCCTGTTGATACTGCTCCTTTTGTTGCTACTGTCACTGCTACTATTTTGTTGTAGTTTGATGTGTTTTTGCTACTTTTTTGTGTTTCTACTTCTTTAAAACTACACACCACTTCCAGCCAAACATGTTCATAACTGCATGGTAAGTTTTGTGAGCAAGCACAAATTCACCTAATGCACGCGCATTGATACAGCTCTGTAGTGTTCAAATGCATGCAACAACAACCACACGGTAATTTTCCAACGACGATTGTGGGCGCATTTTCCAACCAGTTTTACTGAAAATTGGCGCAGTTCTATTTGAGAGCAATACCTTTCTAATGGTGCGCTTAGTTTTAAAATCGGTTCAGTAGTTTCGACGGAGAAGATGGAACAAAATTTATGTTAGCGTAGTAATAATATAGATATGTAAATAACGTAAATTTCAAACTTAGCATTTGGAAATTTTTTTTAGAGAACTGACTCTACTGAGTCTTTTTCGATCCCTTTTGATGATCAAAAACACCTCCGCGATCGCACTGTGGTTCAAAATTCAGTTTTTGAGGAATAAAATAGTTAGAGTTAAGATATCGGTATTTAAAGGTAAAAGTAATGTCTCATGGCGAAAATGGGCGAGATTTCGGAGCACATAACTCAACAAATAATTGAGATATTATGACAAAACTTTGTGTACCTGCACATTGAAGTACATTTTTGCCATTAACTTTGCTTTCAGATTTCCGGTTTACAAGTATTCCAGCTGTAACTCTAAATATCCATTATTTTCCCATTTAAAACCACGAATGGTTTCGATAGTTTAAATTTTGATAAAAAAAAAATGAATTTTCTCCCTCCGCCATATTTGGAGTTAAGCCACTTTATAATTTATGGCCACAGAAATTAATTTTTTATGATACTTACATATGTTGTCCTTGGAATTGTTCACAAGTTCAGCAATTCTTAGAAAAGAACGTTTAAATAAAATTCCCCCTATGTTTACTTAATTAAGTTCACTGAAACAAACGGAACATAATTTGCGCTGAAATTTTCGGAAAAAAAGTATACGGGTACTTTTAAAGTTCAAATAGAACAAAGCTGAAGTTGAAGATTCAAAAACAAAAGAAGTTAGCAAACAATAAATTTAAGTGTATACAAAATAAAAACAGAAAACTAAGTAAATTTGTCGTCTTAAAGTTGCGTTCAAACGAAAAGAAGTTAAAAAAACGAAGTTGTTTTTTTCTGCACGACACATGCGACAAAATTAGTGATGGCAAAAAAAAAGAATAAATTTACCGGTCGGGTATAGGTGGCGCTGGAGTCGAGGTATTAAGAAAATCCGCGGTAAAGGTAAAGCTAAAGGTAAAGGTAAAGTAAAGGTAAAGGTAAAGGGAAAGGTAAAGGTAAAGGTAAAGGTAAAGGTAAAGGTAAAGCTAAAGGTAAAGGTAAAGTAAAGGTAAAGGTAAAGGTAAAGGTAAAGGTAAAGGGAAAGGTAAAGGTAAAGGTAAAGGTAAGGGTAAAGGTAAAGGTAAATGTAAAGGTAAAGGTAAAGGTAAAGGTAAAGGTAAAGGTAAAGGTAAAGGTAAACGTAAAGGTAAAGGTAAAGGTAAAGGTAAAGGTAAATGTAAAGGTAAAGGTAAAGGTAAAGGTAAAGGTAAAGGTAAAGGTAAAGGTAAAGGTAAAGGTAAAGGTAAAGGTAAAGGTAAATGTAAAGGTAAAGGTAAAGGTAAAGGTAAAGGTAAAGGTAAAGGTAAAGGTAAAGGTAAAGGTAAAGGTAAAGGTAAAGGTAAAGGTAAAGGTAAAGGTAAAGGTAAAGGTAAAGGTAAAGGTAAAGGTAAAGGTAAAGGTAAAGGTAAAGGTAAAGGTAAAGGTAAAGGTAAAGGTAAAGGTAAAGGTAAAGGTAAAGGTAAAGGTAAAGGTAAAGGTAAAGGTAAAGGTAAAGGTAAAGGTAAAGGTAAAGGTAAAGGTAAATGTAAAGGTAAAGGTAAAGGTAAAGGTAAAGGTAAAGGTAAAGGTAAATGTAAAGGTAAAGGTAAAGGTAAAGGTAAAGGTAAATGTAAATGTAAAGGTAAAGGTAAAGGTAAAGGTAAAGGTAAAGGTAAAGGTAAAGGTAAAGGTAAAGGTAAAGGTAAAGGTAAAGGTAAAGGTAAAGGTAAAGGTAAAGGTAAAGGTAAAGGTAAAGGTAAAGGTAAAGGTAAAGGTAAATGTAAAGGTAAAGGTAAAGGTAAAGGTAAAAGTAAAGGTAAAGGTAAAGGTAAAGGTAAAGGTAAAGGGAAAGGTAAATGTAAAGGTAAATGTAAAGGAAGAAATTTTGAAAACTTGCATATTCGATATCTTTGCTTGCAGTGCAACATAAATATAAATACAAAGTTGGATTTTTATTTAATTTCGAGATATTAATAAAAGCCAAGCATTTGCTTTTGCTTAAGATTTCAGACCTTTTACTCAAATTTTGAAATATGGTTCATACAAATTATTGTCAAATTTTAAAAATCTTGAGTAAAAGCATTTGCTTTTGTTTTATTAATACGGCCCAATATGCTTAAATACAATTATGTTCTAATTTTTTTACTGGGTTAAGCTCAAATTAGTTATGCTGTAACAATATCGTTATAAAACAGCTGATCAACCATCCTTATGGGAAACAATGTATTTGATAAGTGATTCGCTAGTCGGTAACGCTATCGGTAACAACCAAATGAATTTTGGTTTTCAGCAGTAACGCTAACCAGCTGATCGATTGTTTGTTTCAGTTGTTCACTGTCATGACCCAATAATAATATGGTCGTAGCAATCAAAAGAGAACACGCAATTAGCATTAATACAAAATATGATAATTTCGCAACCTAAAAAACCAAAAGAAGAAGAGCGACTTTATTGCTATGGTCACCTTTATTGGGCTATGATCACTGTTCAGCTGTTTACTGTTACTGCACCAAATTAATACCGATACTGTTACTATTATGGAAATAAAGTTAATGCATAACTAATTTAAGCTTTATCTAGATGTCAATGAAGTTGTAGAAAACTACAAAAACAAACATATAGAAAAACAATTTTTTTTTTTCTTCTAAATTATGACATTGCTCGCCCGTAAGAAATGTTTGGGCATCATTGTTATATTTACATATGTGGGCAATTCCGTAGAAAGGTGTGACTAAAAATTAAATTTTCAAACTCAAGGAGTATTTCTCCAGACATATTTGAGAAATGATCATTTGTCGGAATCGGCCGAATCGGACCACTGTAGTATATAGCTCCCATACAACAGATTGTTCAGATTATAGATTTTGGGGTATAACTTTTCCATTTGAAAAGCTAGGGACAAGAAACTTTGCAATATTGGTACCCATACTTACCCAAATAATGTGACTAAAATTGTCGACATCGGACCACTATAACATATAGATGCCCTACGACCGATTTTTCAGATATAGCCTTTTTGGGGTATAGCTTCGCCATTTAATCTACTAGAATGTTTCTAAATAATCTTTATCCAGATAGCCTTCCGAATTAACAATGGAAATTAGTAAATATTTGACAATGTAAAATTTCATTTTTCCGCGATTTTGCGCGTTCTTCTTAACTATTATTCTTATACCACATTCAATTTTCATTAGTAAATAATGTGGAAGTCCCTAAATTTCTGAGGGGGATGGAACCCCCAGAAAACCCCCCGAATACGTACCTGCATAGTAATACATATTTGTATCATGGATATAAGAATGAGCACAGTGTGACAAAGTCAATAAAATATTGTTAATATAAAATAAACATTTTTTATTTCAAAATAAAAATATTTTGTTAATTCACATTTGGAAAGAACTGATTTTAATACATACATTTTATATGTATATTAAAGAAATTCAAAAAATAATGAAAAAACATTGCCTTTTTTTCGTTAGCTCCTCTTTATTAGGAGATACTTTCTTCGCTACAGCTAGTCGCATAATATCTCCTACATTGGTATCAGAAAGTAGATTTCTCAGCTTAATTTTTTATTAAGATTTACCAATTTTATTTCAATTAATACACATTTTGTAAAACATCAAGTGACCGCTGTATTTCTGCCATGAAAAAGCTTCTCACAAAAAATGCATTCGCCGTCAGGAGCCGGCGTAAAACTGTAGGTCCATCCAATTGGTAGGAAAAACAAAAGTTAAGGAGCACACCTCGAATTGGGAGAGAAGCTCGGCCATAAGCTGATGAGTCTTAGAGGGATCTAAGGTGAAACATCTGTAGTTGCATCTATGCTTAAAATTTTTTTCTAGTTTCTAAAAAATAAAAAAAAAACAAATGAATTTTGGTTTTGAGCCGTAACGCTAATCAGCTGATCGATTTCTTGTTACAGTTTTTCACTGTCATGGAGAATGTAAAATTAATACAAAATATGATAATTTGGCAACCTATAAAACCGAAAGAGGAAGAGTGACTCTCTGCTATGACCATCTTTATTGGGATAAGATCACTGTTCAGCTGTTTATTTTTAATTTAAGCTTAAACCTCGTCAGAGTTATAATAGCGCCAGTGTATTATTATTATTATTAAGTGTTTTAATTTTTATAATGCTGATATTTTATTTTCTCCTCCAACTTCTTATTTTAGTGATATGAAATTAAATTAAAATAGAAGCTAATACAATTCTGGACTACAAAATTTGTTTGATATTGCCCACAGTGCACTTCATTTTGACGAAACTGAGAGTTTTTAAAATTTAAATAGTAAAATGGGGTGGTTTTTTGAAAAAATTCTGAGTAAGAGTTGCCGCAGCTACTGATTGCAGATATCAATTTCGGGCATTTTTAGTTTTACTATTGTTGATTATATAAGTATGTGCAAAATATACTAAATTTGATCTCCTGGCAGTGCACTGTGGTATATGCGAATTAAAGTACATATATGTATGTATGTTCATAGGTAAGTACATATTGCTATGCACAATAAAAATGCTCAAAATAAATCGTCGTACCATACGAAAACTAGGCTGACGAATACAAGCACTTTAAATTTTTGGATGACGAAAAGTCGCAACTTTGACTTTTGGCTGACGAAATGCAGAAATTTCGCTCAAACCACAACACTTTTAATGTATAAACAGTATATAATTATTGCTACTTTTCGTCAGCCAAAAATTTATAGTCCTACTTTTCGTCCGCCAAAGTTAAATGTGCTACTTTTCGTACAAAATTTTTTTATTGCCAGCTTTCGTCAGAAATTTTAAATGTAATAATTCTTCTTGATTTTAGGCCATTTTTTCAAAATTAATTTGATTTTTAGCACTACAATTTAAAAACCATATACATATATAAATCCCTAAAAAATTGCACAATTTGGACTTACTTTTGATAAATTCAAAGCTATCTTACTCCTACCAACATTTAAACAGATATAAGTAGAAATATACATACATACATATAAGTACAAATATACATCCATATATGTATAAACAGAAATTATTTTACTTTCTACTGTCATTCGTGCTATATTCTTTTCTTATTCTTTGTTATTGTTGCCCTGTATGCACAATTTATGTTGTCAACGTCTTCTTTGAAATTCATGGTATCTTTTATTCTTTCTTGTATTCTTAGACTTTCCAGTGTCATTCTAACTTTTGTTCGTTTTTCTATGTCCAATATTTTCGCCTGATCGAAGTCTGCTGTATGTCCAGTATTCGTTATGTGTTGCGCTAATGCTGTCGTTGACTTAAGGTTTCTTATATCTGTTTTATGTTCTCCTAGTCTTGTTCCTAGTGCGCGTTTAGTAGTACCTATATAGGTTTTGTTACATGGTTCGTGGTCCTTGCCTTTACATTTAATTTCGTACACTACATTGTTTTGTTGTTCTTTGATAATGTTGTCTTTCTTCTTGCTAAAGATATTGTTAAGAGTCCATTGTGGTTTATGTGCAAAAATTAGGTTGTCATTTTTTATGCATTTTTTAAGTGTTTTGTTATCTGTTAGGCCGTGAATGTATGTAACTCCTCTGAATGTTTTGTTTTTGTTTATGTTTTTTTCGGTAATTGTCAAGTTCGTTTTGCATGTTGTTTGTCTAAGCTTTGTTGTTGCTAACCACCTGTTTATTATCTTGTCCGGGTATCCATTTTTATGCAAAATCGTTTTTATTGTTATGTCGTTTTCTTTGCTGAGCGCCTGGTCACTCAACGCGTATATTTTATTTATGAGGTTAATTGCTGTGTTTCTTTTTTGGGTCCAGGGGTGGTTAGAGTGGTAATTTATTATTCTAGAGGATGAGATCGGTTTCGCATACCATTTCGTCAATAGTTTGTTTTTGTCTTTGTATATTTCTACGTCTAGGAAGGGTAATTTTCGGTTCCTCTCCAGTTCAGCGGTGAACTGTATTTTCTTGTGTTGTTTGTTCAGTGGCGTCAAAATTTCTTCCACGTCCTTAATTTTTACTATGGCAAATAAATCATCTACATATTTCGCTATGTATTTGATCATTATGTCTTTGGATTTCAGTTCGGCTAATGCGTCGTCTAGTATTTGGTCAAGAACTATATCGGTCACTGTGGGCGATAAAGAATTGCCCATCGGCATACCATGTACTTGTTGGTAATAAGTACCGTCAAATAAAAAATAATTATTATCCCTTAAGCAGAATTCTAGGGTGTCTAAAAATTGTTTCCTCGTCAAGTTAGTGTTATTTTTGAGGGATGTCCATTTTTGCATGATAGTCCGGATTGCTAAGTGCACTGGTATGTTTGTGAATAATGAAACCACGTCAAAAGAAATCAGGGTTTCATCTTCTTCTATGTTCAAATGTCTTAGTTTGTCTTTAAGTTGTAAGGAATTTTGTATATTAAGGTCTTTGGAAATTATTTGCTTAAGTGATTCTCCTATAAATTTTGATAATTCTAGACATGGTACATTAGTTGAAGAGGAAATAGGTCGCATGGGTGTATTATTTTTGTGAATTTTCGGAAGGCCGTATAGTCTAGGTGCAATCGCTGCGGTGCATGTCAATTTGTGTTTTAATTTGATATCAATATTCCCTTGTTTGTATATTTGATTGATTAGTGTAGTGTATTATTTTTCCTCAGTAGTTTCTGTGTTGGATCTAAACGTATGCTTTTGTATGTATCTTTGTCGTTCAGCAGTACCATCATCTTATCTTTGTATTCGTTTTTGTCTATCAGTACCGTTTTGTTTCCCTTGTCCGCACTAGTAATCATCACAGAGTCTTTGTTTTGTTGTATTATTTTGTTCGTGTCCTGAAAAATTTTTAGAATTAGCTTGTCTTTGTTGTTGTTAGTATACTTATTTCTAAACGCCTTAATCCTACATGCCACATTGCACCTCGCCGTATCCTTCTCCTTGTCGTCTTGCAGTGTTTGGATTCCTTGCTCTATTTCCGCTATGAGTCGAACTGGTGAAACAGAGTTTTTTGTTGTAGGTAGTGCGAACTTCTGTCCTAATGAAAGTAACCACCGAGACTCTAGGGGAATGGTTACGTTGGTTTTGTTTATGAACCAATCCTCATTGATTACAAACCCGTATTCATCAAACTTTTTGTTTATTTGTTTCTTTAATTTCCGATTATGATTCTCTCTTGTATTTGTTGTAATGGTGTTTAAAAATTGTTGTTGGTTTTTTTCTACCGAGTCAAAGTCCATTGTTTCTAACCTCCTTTTTAGCTCCATTTTCGTGTGTTTAATGCTGTCGTGGATTATTTTTATTTGGATGTTCGCTTCTTTTATTTCTAAGTTTAAAATTTTTGTTAAAAACTTTTCTTCTATTGTTTGTAATTCTCGTCTTGTGATGTCTAGCTTGAATCCTTGTTTTATGTTGTTTGTTTTACCTAATAGATGTTGTGGAGTTACACCCAAATTTTTGCATTCCAGCAGATATTTAAGCCGTTGTTGTTGTTTGGCCTATCCTTTGTGATTTTTGTTGTACTGTTTAATAAAGTAGCAAGTACATTCGCCATATTTGAGTCTGATATGCTGGAAAAAGTGCCTCATGTCTGTATGGTTTTATTTGTTAGTTGAATGGTTTGATCTTTTCGGTTATTTGCTCTCCGAAGGAGGTTAGAAACAATGGACTTTGACTCGGTAGAAAAAAACCAACAACAATTTTTAAACACCATTACAACAAATACAAGAGAGAATCATAATCGGAAATTAAAGAAACAAATAAACAAAAAGTTTGATGAATACGGGTTTGTAATCAATGAGGATTGGTTCATAAACAAAACCAACGTAACCATTCCCCTAGAGTCTCGGTGGTTACTTTCATTAGGACAGAAGTTCGCACTACCTACAACAAAAAACTCTGTTTCACCAGTTCGACTCATAGCGGAAATAGAGCAAGGAATCCAAACACTGCAAGACGACAAGGAGAAGGATACGGCGAGGTGCAATGTGGCATGTAGGATTAAGGCGTTTAGAAATAAGTATACTAACAACAACAAAGACAAGCTAATTCTAAAAATTTTTCAGGACACGAACAAAATAATACAACAAAACAAAGACTCTGTGATGATTACTAGTGCGGACAAGGGAAACAAAACGGTACTGATAGACAAAAACGAATACAAAGATAAGATGATGGTACTGCTGAACGACAAAGATACATACAAAAGCATACGTTTAGATCCAACACAGAAACTACTGAGGAAAAATAATACACTACACTAATCAATCAAATATACAAACAAGGGAATATTGATATCAAATTAAAACACAAATTGACATGCACCGCAGCGATTGCACCTAGACTATACGGCCTTCCGAAAATTCACAAAAATAATACACCCATGCGACCTATTTCCTCTTCAACTAATGTACCATGTCTAGAATTATCAAAATTTATAGGAGAATCACTTAAGCAAATAATTTCCAAAGACCTTAATATACAAAATTCCTTACAACTTAAAGACAAACTAAGACATTTGAACATAGAAGAAGATGAAACCCTGATTTCTTTTGACGTGGTTTCATTATTCACAAACATACCAGTGCACTTAGCAATCCGGACTATCATGCAAAAATGGACATCCCTCAAAAATAACACTAACTTGACGAGGAAACAATTTTTAGACACCCTAGAATTCTGCTTAAGGGATAATAATTATTTTTTATTTGACGGTACTTATTACCAACAAGTACATGGTATGCCGATGGGCAATTCTTTATCGCCCACAGTGGCCGATATAGTTCTTGACCAAATACTAGACGACGCATTAGCCGAACTGAAATCCAAAGACATAATGATCAAATACATAGCGAAATATGTAGATGATTTATTTGCCATAGTAAAAATTAAGGACGTGGAAGAAATTTTGACGACACTGAACAAACAACACAAGAAAATACAGTTCACCGCTGAACTGGAGAGGAACCGAAAATTACCCTTCCTAGACGTAGAAATATACAAAGACAAAAACAAACTATTGACGAAATGGTATGCGAAACCGATCTCATCCTCTAGAATAATAAATTACCACTCTAACCACCCCTGGACCCAAAAAAGAAACACAGCAATTAACCTCATAAATAAAATATACGCGTTGAGTGACCAGGCGCTCAGCAAAGAAAACGACATAACAATAAAAACGATTTTGCATAAAAATGGATACCCGGACAAGATAATAAACAGGTGGTTAGCAACAACAAAGCTTAGACAAACAACATGCAAAACGAACTTGACAATTACCGAAAAAAACATAAACAAAAACAAAACATTCAGAGGAGTTACATACATTCACGGCCTAACAGATAACAAAACACTTAAAAAATGCATAAAAAATGACAACCTAATTTTTGCACATAAACCACAATGGACTCTTAACAATATCTTTAGCAAGAATAAAGACAACATTATCAAAGAACAACAAAACAATGTAGTGTACGAAATTAAATGTAAAGGCAAGGACCACGAACCATGTAACAAAACCTATATAGGTACTACTAAACGCGCACTAGGAACAAGACTAGGAGAACATAAAACAGATATAAGAAACCTTAAGTCAACGACAGCATTAGCGCAACACATAACGAATACTGGACATACAGCAGACTTCGATCAGGCGAAAATATTGGACATAGAAAAACGAACAAAAGTTAGAATGACACTGGAAAGTCTAAGAATACAAGAAAGAATAAAAGATACCATGAATTTCAAAGAAGACGTTGACAACATAAATTGTGCATACAGGGCAACAATAACAAAGAATAAGAAAAGAATATAGCACGAATGACAGTAGAAAGTAAAAGAATTTCTGTTTATACATATATGTATGTATATTTGTACTTATATGTATGTATGTATATTTGTACTTATATCTGTTTAAATGTTGGTAGGAGTAAGATAGCTTTGAATTTATCAAAAGTAAGTCCAAATTGTGCAATTTTTTAGGGATTTATATATGTATATGGTTTTTAAATTGTAGTGCTTTAATAATGTATTGTTTTATTTTGTTGAATAAAGAGTCTCCCTGAGGAAGGCGGAAAAATTCGCCGAAACGCGTAGGAGAGGAAAAGGAAACTTTGTTTCGCTTTTATTTGCACCGGCCAAAAATATAAAATCAAATTTAAATGTAATAGTTTTCGTATGGTACGACCCATGGTATAAAAAATACAGGTATGTGCATTGTCATTTTGACGCTGTCTTTTTGATTAAAAAGCAGATTTTTGAAGTTTAATCTTATGTCAGTTTTGGAGTATAGCGATGCCAGACTTTTATTTTTTGAATGCGTAGATTTTTGTTTGAAAGTTTGGGTATTTCAGGAATCAAAGGACAGAAAGAGAAATGGCACTAGTGAGCAGATTTATGGAACTTCCGATAGCTCGTCTTCGCTCACTCCACAAATCTTCATCCACTCTCCGCGAATAAAGGGTATCTTCGGAAATTGGAAAAATTTTATATCACCGTCTTTGCACCGCGGAAATAAGCAACTCATATTGTTAAAATCTAGGGTACATATTTTACTCAGCTGTACTAGTACACAGGGTATTATAGTTTTAATCACATAACGGTGGATTGTAACAGAATGAAATGATCGAGATAGATATGGACTTATATATATCAAAATGATCAGGGTGAAAAGAGAAATCGATTGAGCCATGTCCGTCCGTCCGTCTGTCCGTCCGTCCGTCCGTCTGTCCGTCCGTCTGTCCGTCTGTAAATACTTTAACTCGCGCAAACATTGAGATATTTTGATGAAATTTGGAATGCAAGTTGGTATCGAGACTGGGACGGTTGGTATTGAAAATGGGCGAAATCGGACAATGACCACGCCCACTTTTCCTATATAGAAAAAAACGGAAATTTGGTATCTCAGTCCCTAATATAGCTGGAGCGATGAAATTTTACCCACGTGTTGAGCTCGGGCCCCTATGAAGAAATTTGATGAGATCTTGGAAAATGGGCGGTACCACGCCCACTTATTAAGGGTCAAACATTGAAAGTTTTATGAGTCATAACTCAGAAGCCGTTGAAGATATATTGATGAAAGTTGGTACACGTGATTTACTTACTTAGACAAATGTTTGGACGGAAAATTGTTAAAATCGGTTGACGGCCACGCCTACTTTTTAACAAAGATATTTCTGGAACACCCTTTTGGAATTTGTAACGTGACATCTTTGTAACTAGAAGTCAAAAAGGAATGAAATTTTGCACAAAGAATAGGCTACGCCTATTTTATGCAGCACCCGCTTTATATAAATCACACCGCATTTGCCTCAAACGCAAACAAACAATGAAAGCACACAGCAGAGTACCTAATGTTCGATTCCACTCGAACTTAGGCTTCCTTACTTGTTATTTTGTAATTGGATTGGACATACATATGTACATACATACATATATAGACTGAAATGCTCACTTGGTATGGTGGTGTACATACATATCGTCGTTTAAAGTGCAAAACCGCGTGACATTTTTGCCAAAAATGAGATTTCATCAAAAATACATTCCTGGCGTCCGTCCCCATCCATTCATGCAACAATTTTGAGATTCACACAACGCAATTCCAAATAATGACACAGTTTCAAAACCGCTTTTTTTGAGGAAATTTTTCGAACAAATACCGCGAATAACAGGTGTTATTGCTTTATAACTGTACTGTAATGTACTAAAGTTCATTATAATTTCATAAACACGAAATGGATTATAACTTTGCTTTATGGAAGAAAAGTTTTTACGTACGCCTGCAAAACCGCCTATACGTCACTATTGAACAAAATAAAAGACGCAAAACCACTTATAAATACATAAGTAAGCCAATAACTGCACATTTAACTGCTTTTCGCCAAAATGATATTTGGATTAAGAATATAATCCAAAAATCTACCTTGGTTTGGATGTGGGTTTGCAAAATTCCGAACCGTTTTGAATTAAAACAGTTTTTACTGGCTCCTGTAAAATTTTGGTGGTAGCGGATACGCGGTATTGCACTCTATGCGACGATATTGAGTTATAATAGATCAATCTCCAAAACCTCCCCAAACTATATACCAGAGTGTTCACAAAGCCTAAATTAAAAGTGATCGTAACTACTAAACTAAATTAAAAACTCACCGAGAATACCGGAAAGGGGCTACTTTGTAGTACGGCCAAACTGATATTCCGCGAAGTAAAAATCCGAAATGAATCTTTTATGAATCACTGATGAAATTCATCTATGACTGAGGAGGCATCAGTGAGTACTTTCAAATAAAGAATGCTGAATTTTTCATATAAATGGTTTACTTTTTAAAAAAAAAAAATAATAATAATAAAAATTGTACTCAGAAGAATCATCACTGATCATTCAGCAGTGAAACAAATTTACTGCAGGATGTGTAATTTTTTCAAATTGAAAAAATTTCTTTCAATTCAAATTGAAAAAATTCGTTACTATGAATACCATGGTTACAATTTATTTTTAAAACAAAGCAGTGAAAAATTCCATTAATGGAGGATTTTTATTGAGTATGGCAGCACGAAATGTCATAATCTGCTTAATTGTCAGGTGGTTAATATGGCGACGAAAACTTGACGTTTGTTTTACCTGGTATACTTATACCATGGGTACGACCAAATATCAGAATATTCTTAAAATATAATAAAAAATAGTAATTAACATGTTTGACAGCTGAATTGGTTTTGTGTAAAATTAATAAATAAAATAAATAAATAAATGAGGAGAGCAGAAGAAAATAAAAATAATTTTAAGGCCAAATCTTTGAATATATTCAAGGCCCCGAGACATAAATTTGCTATTAAAACATCTATAGTATTAGTAAATTTTTGGATCATTTTACTGCTTCATAGAATTTATTTTCTTAAATATTATATAAGTAATTTAAGCGTCAATTTATTTTTAAATAAATTTAAACAAAATCCACCGAAAAAATTCTTAAATTGAAACTGAAAGTTGGCATCCCTGTAAATAATTCGTGAGATACAGAAAATTAACCCATTAGAGTTTTATTATTTATATCTAAAATAAAGTTTAGTGTGAATTAGTTCAACGAAGCAAAAAACGAAGAAGGGGTCCCGAACATTTACGTGGGTATGGTTTGTAGGTCACGAAGGTCGTTCGGTTTGGTTTTTTCCTACATTCAAAAGTCTTTTCAAATCAAGTGATTCCCATCACAACTTAAGGTTTTACTGATTCCAGGTTCACATCCATTGTATTTATTTCTAGAATTTTAAACAGCCTATTGACTTTAACCATAACATGCTTATGTGAGGTTCTCGACATGTTTCTATAATATGTACAGCGAGTTGGAAAGATCAATACCATGATAAAAAATGAATTCATTAGTTAAAAATCTGATCAAAAATAGATGATTTTTGTGAATTTATCTAAACTTATTTTTTTAAAGCTGTTTTGATAAATAGTAGGGAGCGAAGCGAATATTAGACCACATAGGGTTAATTGAAAATTTTGTGAGTAACAAAAAAAATTCAATTGTCAATTAATGAATAATTTTTCTCTCATTATGCTCACTAATACAGACACAACTCGCTCAAATTTTCGTTCCCCTCCTTTGTTTTGAAATCCCCTCTCACCGAGGAAAGTCTCAGCTGGCAGAATTTTTGAGGGCAAATGGGCAACTTTTGCCCATCCCAACTTTAAATAACTTTTACTTTAGTTTTATTTAGAATTCATAAATTTTATTTTATTTAAATTTTTATGCACATTTCAGTTTACACCTTTTATTTAATTTAGTTAACGGAGCGTGGAAGCGAGCTTTTTATGTTGCGATATATCGATCAACTAACTTGGTTTTACACGGAAGGAAAGTATAGGACAAAGGTAATGGTCCGGGAGAGAGCGGGTAGGTATATAGATAAGTATAGAGTAAAGAGGTGTGTATAAGGTGAGTATAGTTCGGATAGTGGTAGGTATTAGGGATTCCAATCCCGGGATCCCGGGATACTAACACACGGTGGGCAGGAAGCGACGATAGGTTGCATGAAAATGTCGCCAAAAAAGGAAAGTGGGGTTGTGTTATGTGATGTTTATAGATGAAACATCCGTTGAAATTAAAATCCGAGCTGCTCCTTTTTCAAGGATATCCACATTTTTTGTTTTTTTGAAAGGATCAAATATTGACGAAATCGAAAATTCGCCAAAGTCCAAATTTTTCCGATTTCAGTACATTATCTGGTAGCTAAAGGATACAAGAAAAGGTATTAAAAAGAAAACAGGACACCTGTAGTGGAAAAATCCAATGTGAACAGGACCTAAAGGATAACCACTGAAATATAAAATAACACAAAAAGTACCCACTTTAATTTGCGTATAACTCCTAAAATGTTAACTCTACGTGAAAACTGCTTAGAGCCCGTGCACAATTGACTTCTACCTCGCTTTGCTTCAGAGTTTTGCTTTGACAGTTTCGTTCAGCATGTGCTTTTCAAAGGGATATGTTCACAATTGAGGTGAAGCGAGTAAAGCAAGGTATAAAGTTAGCCTTCTTTCAACTTTTTTACACTTTGACAAACATCTCCCCTTGTGTGTGTGTGTGTGTATGTTTGTATAGCTACACTTAATTTACCGATTTCGCGCAATTTCGTGAGAAGTGAACAGAGAAAAGTAAAAAATAACATTCGAATAAGCAGAAAAAAGCTAATTCCCCAAATATTTTACCAAAAATCAGGTTTATAAATTAAAGCAAAGAAGTGAGGTGGAAATTGTCAAAGTGTTAATTGTAGCAAGCATCTGAAATTTCGCTTTGCTTTAAGGTTTTTTCTATCAAAGTTGGAGCAGACAAAGCCAATTGTGCACGGGCTCTTATACTTAATATGTTTCATTTGGAATAAATAAGGCAATATTTCTTTAATATTCAATTTTGATTTACCTGCAGTGCTTAATGTACTTTGGTGCATCTAAAGTAAAAATTTCAAAAAAAGTACGTTTTTTTTATGGTGGTATTTTAAGTTCAAATATTTTGATAGTTTATGTAAATATTTTAATCTAATGATCCAATTCTCATTCCTACGTATCTATAGGTTAATAATCAAAAAAAGTTAGAGCTGAGAGTCGCGCTAGCTGTGCACGGTGGGCGGGAACCAACAATAGGTTGCATGGAAATATCGGAAAAACGATGGCCCAACGAATATGTGCCTAGCTGTGCGCTGGTCCTAATTTTCGTTTAAAAAAATGTTGGAGATGTTATTCACGCTTGCTGTGTGTTTATGAAGTAGATTAGAATATTATTTTACGTAAGTTTTTAGCCGGCCATCGTTTTGTCGATATTCTCATGCAACCTATTGTTACTTACCGCCCACCGTGCACAGTTAGCGAGTATTTCAGCTCAAATTCTTTTTAATATTAACGTATAAATATGTAAGAATGAGAATTGGATTATTACATTAAAATATTTACATAAACTTGCAAAATATTTGAACTTAAATTAGCACCATAAAAAAAACGTACTTTTTTTGAAATTTTCACTTTAGATGCACCAAAGTACATTAAGCACTGCAGGTACATCAAAATTGTATATTAAAGAAATATTGCTTTATTTATTCCGAATCAAACATATCATAAGCAGTTTTCACGTAAAGTTAACAGTTTAGGAGTTATACGCAAATTAAAGGGGGTCCTTTTTGTGTTATTTTATATTTCAGTGGTTATACTTTAGGTCCTGTTCACATTGGATTTTTCCACTACAGGTGTCCTGTTTTCTTTTAAATACCTTTTCTTGTATCCTTTAGCTACCAGATAATGTACTGAAATCGGAAAAATTTGGAATTTTCGATTTCGTCAATATTTGATCCTTTCAAAAGAAACAAAAAATGTGGATATCCTTGAAAAAGGAGCAGCTCGGATTTTAATTTCAACGGATGTTTCATCTATAAACATCACATAACACCACCCCACTTTCCTTTTTTGGCGACATTTTCATGCAACCTATCGTCGCTTCCTGCCCACCGTGAACAGCATTTCCTATTCTGAATGAAAATGTTGCATTATTACATTGCAGCATTATCAACATGTGTCCTCTGTCCTATTAAAGTGTTGCATTTTTCATGTGATGGATGAAACAAAAATAATGCAAACTTTTACTTGTGCTTAGAGCAGAAAATGTTGCCCGTAGTCGGGCCAGTTTTATATTTTGTCAATAGAACAAACATCCCTAAAAAGTGTTGAGTCTGTGTGGAAGAGAACAAAAAAATGTGACAGCCGGAAGAAAGTGCGACATTTTTGCTAGCATAAAAAAGGCCATTAGTCAAAGTAAGGATTAAAATTTTTGATTTTTTTTTTAATAATTAAATTTTTTTTGTTGAAGTACGCGTTGTAAGGAAACGTACGTTTGCTATTTTTAAAGTTTTAGCTTGTGGCAAAATTCATTTGATAATTTCTATTTCCTGATTTTTGGTCATTTATTTCTCAAATGTTTTTTGGAATTTTTCCACACGGAAAGTAAATAATGGAAGAAAATGGAAACAAAAATTTTAATTAGACTTGATAGTCTTACAACACTCTACTAAAATTAAATACGCAGCTGCATACTCGGAATTCATATTTATCTATTCAGAAGTTGCATTAATTTTCTGAATTTTTCGGCAAGCTTGGAAATATTCGCTTAAACAAAGTGCGTCGTTAAATTCTAAAAAAAATTTAGTGGAAATTATTAAATGATTGCAAGCCTTTTTATTAATATCCTAAAAGTACCAACTGCAAAGGCAAATGTTTTGTTCACCAAATGTATGTAATTTTCTTTGATGGTTGTGCTTTTTAAAGTAACTCTTAGGTATTATTAAATAATACGAATGATTTTACATTCCTACTTTATTTTGCTACTAATGAAATAATAAAAAATGGCAATAAAAATCTATTTTTTCTTTGCATTTTAAAGTTGTAGCGTTTCTCTAAAAATGTATTTACTTTTTTCAACCCCAAATGTGGGAAAATAATACTGGTCGAAAAATTTTTGTAACAGAAATAAAATTCTACGTTTCAAAAGGATTTCGGTGTAGTTTTTGAGAGATTCATGTCCAAAGAGGCGAAAAACGCAGTTTGTGGCCATATTCACTCCTCAATATTTTTAAAATTACTGACTTTCATTAAAAACTGATTACATCTATTGGAAGCACGATCATTTCTTTTGAAGACAACGTAGATATCTGAATAAATGAAAGTTAGTAATTTAACAGATTGAGCTGTTAATATAGCAAAAAATCGCATTTTTCGCCTCTTTGGACATGAATATCTCAAAACCTACACATATTACCGAAAATCCGACTTCAGATTCAGAATCAGCGCACCGAAATTCCTTAGAAAAGTATAATTTTATTTGAGTTAGAAAATTTTTTGGAAATTTTTTCGGCCTGTGTAATTAAAGTCCAAATCCCGGGATAAATCCCGGGATCCCGGGATTATAAAATAAAATATCGAAAATCCCGGGATCGTAAAAATCGGAAAAATTGGAATCCCTAGTAGGTATATTATATTTTAGGCGTAGGTATAGGGTGAGTGGGACTGATATGGTAAGTACATGAAATATGTATATCTTATATGTAGGTGTATGTATATGTGCGCGGCCCTTTAGAGCTCGATGAGGTCGTCCATGTCTTCAACAATTTTAAATGTTAACAGTTAAATTCAATCTCTGATTTTCATTGAGATTATATCCGTGGTCACAAGCAATAACCGCTTAAGTCGACTTAGGAAGATTTCGAGTTATATATACCACATTATTCTCCTTTTAAAACACTATATTTCTGGAAAACCCCCATGCTTATAACTTGATTCAATCAAAAGATATAAATAAAAACATTTAGGCTTAACTTACAATAGAGTTATATTAAACTTGCTATAACAGCCAAAGTAGACGTATATACTTAATCAAATTTCTTCACGACATTTTGTTTTATTTATAAAATTTGATCGCAACATTGTGGATGGCTCACTGATTTTGCGTCCATAGTTTTTAATCGACTTTTATGATTTGTTAAGAAACGTCTTCAAATATAAAAATCAATTTATCTCGAAATCATTTTTTAAGACTTAAGCGATTATTGCAAATTGCCACAGATAGTATGTATCCATCATTGAATTTTTTTGGAAATTTGAATTTAAATTATCGAAACAAAAAAATGATGAAACTCAAGTGGCAGAATAGCTGTGCATTCCATGTTATAAAGAGAAGCCATTGCGCAGTATGATTTTTCTTCCGGACTTCTTTCCCCTTACGGCCAAAGCAGAAGCTTACAAGAGGCAAATTTAAAATTTGTATTTCCATATCTCTATTATATAAAAATAAGTCGCATTTTCCTCCCTGATGATTTAACTCCAGAACGGCTGGACTGAATTAAATGAAATTTTGCACGTAGTTTTGGATTGAGCCCGACATGGTTTGTGGCCAAAAAAAGTATAAGAATCCGGGAAGGTTTTGGAGATATTCCACAAAATGTGGACCAGGGTAACCATATAACGGGTTCGTACGATATGGGTACCAATTGAAAGGTGTTGACGGGTGCTTGAACATGGTGTAGTTATTGGTCCCATATAAGACCCCGTATTCGAGGTGTTTCCTGAAATATGAACCAGGTGTGACCCCAAACGGGTTTTCTACAAAATGGGTATCAAATAAAAGGTGTTGGTGAGTATTTAAAAAAGAGGTGATTTTCAAGACCCTATGCGACCCGTTTTCCGAGATATCGACCAAAATGTGGACCAGGGGTGACCCTAGAAAGTCTGGAGGGATAGAATAGGCATAGGGATAGGGCTAGAGATATGGATAGGGGTAGGGATAGGGATAGGTATGTATATGGATAGGGATAGGGATACGGCAACACGGTAATCTAGGACTTTTCCTTTAGGCTTTATAGGAATAAATTTTAGGCAGAACAACGTCTGGCGGGTCAACTAGTATTTTATATTTTAAAAATAATTTATTTTATAGTTGTCAAATTGAAACAATTGTCAGAAAACAGTGCCGAATGTCAAAAAACATATCGAAGTACAAGCTAGCTCATTGGCTTTTAACCGCCTAGATGGTATTTCGTTGGTTTTTTCCAACATAGCTTACTCACTTGCACCAACACAAAACTGTATTTGACCACCTCTTTCACACAAAAAACCTTGTAGAATACAGGAAAAAACGTAGTGTCATAGGGGCATTAATGGGAAAACAGGCCCTTTTTTGTTTATAACGCGTTTTTAGTAAAATGAGAAAGAAAAAAGATATTGACGATTTTTTCGCTGAAATGATGATTTTTTATTTGCAAACGTTAAATTATCGTATGAAAATGAAAAATATATAATCCTATATCTCCAGATATCATTATTTCTATCGCATGGTAATTGCAAATTGTAAGCAAGTTTCGGTAGTAAGTGTGCGCCTCGTTTAATGTGAAAATCAATAAACAGAGTTGGGTAACTTCATACAACTTCATACAAAAAACCTTTCGAAGTAGCCCAAACCTACAATTATTTCAGCATGTGGATCAGACCTATTTTTCGATATGTACCAGTGAAAATTAATTTTCGGCCCTTTAGGAAGCAGCTTGTCACTTCTGCACACTCGACCGATTTTCGGCACCATTTTGTGTTGCACAATTTTTTGGACAAATATGACACAATTTTAATTTTCCATCACTGAATGTACTCATTTCGATACCGTGGTTGAAGTACTCGATACCAAAAAATATCGTTGCAAAAGAATCGAGTAAAAAGTATCGGTATCAAATGCAAAAAATATCGATTTGGTATCGTATCGTATCGAAATTCGCGTCCCTAGTCGTAACTATTTTAAAAGGTTAACATAGATTACATACACAATTTAATGTACATACATATGTATAAACGCATTCGTCTATTATTATTTTAAGCTAAAACATGTGAAAATACTTGAAGAGTGATATGTATGTATAAGTTCCTATATATATACCAGTTAAATGAATATATAAAAATACATAAATTTTCAAAAACCAGCTTAAATGACGAATTTTGTGAAAAAAATTTTGGTCGGCTGAAAGCTATTTTGGTAGCTTTTTGAGACGAATTTGGTCGGAAAAAAAATTTCAAAGTGGCAACCCTGATTATCTGTCTATACCAGTGGTCGGCGAAATCTGAAATGAGGTCCGCTTCAGGTGGAATATACTTACGTATATGTAGAACCTTTTTTCGTTTTTTGTTGTGTTTGTTTTTTGTTGTTTTTGTTTTTTTATTGTTATTGTTTTTTCGTTTTGTTTTTTGTATTGGGTCATATTAATAAAAGCCAAGCATTTGCTTTTGCTTAGGGCCTGGTTATGGTTACAATGTTGCTGGTCGCGCACCGTGAAATTGTTGTTGTGCACTCCGACGGTGAGAGAATTTTCGGACTCTCACATCCAGCATATTTGCTGTGTGAAACAGGCAGCCAACAGGGGTAATAATGTGTTATGTTGTGTATGTGCTCAGTAATAATCATGTGTTATGTTGTGTATGTGCGCTCCAATCACCAATGTAAGCATAACCACCTCTCACCAATCACGAAATGTTTCTGATTTTGATTGGCAATTAACATTGGTACCATAACCACGCTATTAAGATTTCAGACCTTTTACTCAAATTTTGAAATTTGGTTCATACAAACTAATGTCAAATTTCTGAAATTTTGAGTAAAAGCATTTGCTTGGATTTCACTAATATCGCCCATTGTTTGTTTTTTCGTTTTTGTTGGTTTTTTGTTTTTTTTATTGTTTTTTTTTTCGTTGTTGTTGTTTTTGTTGATGTTGCTGTAGTGTTGGAGGGATTATGGGGATGAGAAAGGAAAAGAAGTTTTTAATGAAAAAAAAATTTGCTGTTCTGAAAAAAATTAAAGGGTAGTTGGCTAAAACAGAGTGTTTGGGAGACAAAATTCATCCAAATAAGAGTACAAAAACTCTTTGTGAAATGCTTCGCAATGCCTTTGTAGTACATAATCATTTGTATTATTTTTAAATACTTTTTAGCAAAAAAGGCATTGCATATCGCCGAAGACATTTCCATCATATAAAATTTCTCGCCGGGCATTTTATTTGTGGACATACATACATACATTACCTGTATAAAGTCAATAGCTTTGTTCAACAACTTTACTTGCAACAAGAGCACCAGTGACAAATTAAGAGTAAAAACGAGTAAAAGAGAAAATTATCAACCAAAGTTATTGAACACAAAATCGTAAACATTTGCAAGTAAACAGCTGATGCGCTGTTTTCACAATTTGATTTTTAGGTTAGGTTGTAATTGAAATCTTTGAAATTGAAAATGAATGTAAATAACTGAGTTAGGAAGACGAAAATCTACTTTAGATATTCCACAACATCGTCAAGATTCCTTTTTGCGCTAATTTATTTAGTATGCAATTAGAAATTTGCGATTAAAATGTTTGCATATTTCCAATTGAAAGTTTTGTGATCATATGTTTTTGACGCTTCTATTTTTTTTAAAGCTGCAAGTAGTTGCAAGTGAAAATTTTACTTGCAACTATTTTCAACTCTCTCGAAGCCTTACTCTCCCAATTTGGATCTCTTTTGCAAATTTTTTGGGTTATTGAACATAAAATTCGCAACTATTTGTAAAAGCAATTAAAAATTTTGAGTTATTGAACAAAGCTAATGCTTGCGTTGAACCACGAAGCGACGTAGTCATGCGCAATGTTTATCGTTCGGCAGTTGGCAAACGACTGATGAATAGGGATGGCAACAATAACCGGAAAAACGATTATAATCGGTTAATTTCTTTCGGTTAACGATTAAAATGTATCGGTTTTTTCCTTTTGATTATTTTTTCGATTAACCTTTTTCCTCTCAAGTCGAGAATAATCGAAAGGAAATAATCGAAATTGGGAATTTCCGCCTTTTCATCCGAGTCCGAATTCGGTTACCCACGGTTTTGTGAGTATATCCAAAAAAAAACGCAATAAATGTTCCCACCAGTTCCCGAATAGACGATTTTATCGTCATTTTGACGATTTTTCTTAATAAATGATGATTTTTTTTCGTTTATTATATATTTTTTTTTAAGGAATAATTCTAATCGAAAAACGGTTATAATCGGTTAGTTCCCTACAATTATTCACGATTAATAATCGAACGCTTTCGATTAACCTAAAAAACGGTTAATCGGTTAAATCATTTTTTTTGCCATCCCTACTGATGAAGAGAGTAAGAATACGTGTGAATCGACTTCCCACAATTGTGGTATGGGCTGCCTATGTCTGGTCTATACTCACCACATCAGCCATTGCTGCTAAAAACAGAGAAAGTAAATTTACATTCTCTGCTAAAAATTCCCCTGTTAAAACTGCAGTTGGGAAATCCCAGCATACGCCATCAACGGCGACCTCCAGCGACTACAAGCAGAGGCTCTGCTGTTATTTAGTGGATTTCTTTTTATACTCAGCTGTACTAGTACACAGAGTAGCGCTGATAGAATAAAATTGTTTAATGTACCTCAGGGCAATGATTTTTCTTGTCTGTGAAGTTTTGAAGTTAGCGGAAATTTTCAATTTAATAAATTTACCGAAATTTCCCTCTGCTCTAGTGTTTCTAAAAAATTCCTTTGCATTTGCTCGCCCCTCTACATTTCGCTGCTGTTCATCATTTTCTCAAATCAAAGCAATTTTGCTACATTTCAAGTCCAAGTAACTTCGAGTTCAAGACAATGGACATGCGGGCAAATACCTGCCAGCTTAACCCTTCGTCGGGCGCAACTGATCTGTGAGGCGCAGCCCCCAAATTTTTTTGTCTCATTGGTACTTTTTTCCCGTTAAGCATGCTGACGCTCAGTAGCTGCATTTTTCGCGTGCTCTAGACAACAAAACAATAAAATTTTTGTTCGACTCCCGAAACGAGAAGTTATTCGGAGTCTAATCTGAAAGGCTCATTGCGCCTTTAAGTAAGTAAAAGTTAAGGCATTAATAAAATAATAATATCGAAATAAATGGATTTTTATGACAATGTTTACACATAATTTCCTAGATATACCAAAAATTTAATGGTAAGTGTTTTAAAAGCGTCCCAGATAAGCACATTGCGGCCGACATTTTGACTCAGCATTTTTTTATACTCAGCTGTACTAGTACACAGAGTATTATAGTTTTGATTTCCTAACGGTGGATTGTAACAGAACGAAATAATCGAAATAGGTATAGACTTATATATATCAAAATGATCAGGATGAAAAGAGAAATCGATTGAGCCATGTCCGTCCGTCTGCCCGTCTGCCCGTCTGTCCGTCTTTACGCACGAAAACTCGCGCAAAAATTGAAATATTTTGATGAAATTTGGAATGCAAGTTGGTATCAAGACAGGAACGGATGGTATTGAAAATGGGAGAAATCGGACCATGACCACATCCACCTCCCCTATATAGTAAAAATCGGAAATTTGGTATCTCAGTCACTAATGGAGCTGGGATGACAAAATTTCACTCACGTGTAGAGCTCAGGCCCTTATGAAGAAATTTGGTGAAATTTTGAAAAATGGGCGGTGCCACGCCCACTTATTAAGGGCCAAACATTGAAAGTTGTATAAGCCATAACTCAGAAACCGTAGCAGATGTATCGATGAAATTTGGTACGCGTGATTTACTTACTCAGGCAAATGTTTGGACGAAAAATTGTCGAAATCGGTTGACGACCACGCCCACTTTTATATATGGGTATTATAAAGTGACCTAATAAAAACATTTTAAGCGATATCTCTGTCAAATATAAATATATATCATTGAAATTTTATTGCAGGATTCCAACTATGGACATAAAACAAAAAATACAAAAATTTTGGAAAATGGGCGTGGCACCGCCTCCTTTTAGAAGCAGGAATATACGAGATTTCTTAGCCTATAACTCGACAAGTAATTGATACATATATTATGACGAAACTTGGTGTATACACTTTCATTACTTGTAGTAATACACGTTCAAAATTTTACCGAAATCGGTTGACGACCACGCCCACTTTTATATATGGGAACTATAAAGGGGCCTAATAAGAACATTTTAAGCGATATCTTTGTCAAATATAAAGATACGAGATTTCGGAGCCCATAACTCGACAAATAATTGAGATATTATGACGAAACTTGGTTTATACACTTTTATAACTTGTGTCAATATACACGCAAACATTTTTTGAAATCGGTTATGACCACCAAATGTTGAAAATGGGCGTGGCTTCGCCCACTTTATGCAGCACTGGCTTTATATAAAATACACCGTGATTCTATCAGACGCAAACAAACAATGAAAGCATACAGCTGAGTATCTAATGTTCGATTCCACTCGAACTTAGGCTTCCTTACTTGTTATTATTAAAACTTTTTTTCAAAATCTCAAAGTGGGGGGTGCAGCTTCAGGTTTTTCTTTACCTTTACCTTAACCTTTCCCTTTACCTAGCTGTGGATTTAGCTTTACCTTTACCTTTACCTTTACCTTTACTTTTACCTTTACCTTTACCTTTACCTTTACCTTTACCTTTACCTTTACCTTTACCTTTACCTTTACCTTTACCTTTACCTTTACCTTTACCTTTACCTTTACCTTTACCTTTACCTTTACCTTTACCTTTACCTTTACCTTTACCTTTACCTTTACCTTTACCTTTACCTTTACCTTTACCTTTACCTTTACATTTACCTTTACCTTTACCTTTCCCTTTACGTTTACCTTTACCTTTACCTTTACCTTTACCTTTACCTTTACCTTTACCTTTACCTTTACCTTTACCTTTACGTTTACCTTTACCTTTACCTTTACCTTTACCTTTACCTTTACCTTTACTTTTACCTTTTCCTTTACCTTTACCTTTACCTTTACCTTTACCTTTACCTTTACCTTTACCTTTACCTTTACCTTTACCTTTACTTTTACCTTTACCTTTACCTTTACCTTTACCTTTACCTTTACCTTTACCTTTACCTTTACCTTTACCTTTACATTTACATTTACCTTTGCCTTTACCTTTACCTTTACCTTTACCTTTACCTTTACCTTTACCTTTACCTTTACCTTTACCTTTACCTTTACCTTTACCTTTACCTTTACCTTTACCTTTACCTTTACCTTTACCTTTACCTTTACCTTTACCTTTACATTTACCTTTCCCTTTACCTTTACCTTTACCTTTACCTTTACCTTTACCTTTACCTTTACCTTTACATTTACCTTTACCTTTACCTTTACCTTTACCTTTACCTTTACCCTTACCTTTACCTTTACCTTTACCTTTACCTTTACCTTTACATTTACCTTTACCTTTACCTTTACCTTTACCTTTACCTTTACCTTTACCTTTACCTTTACCTTTACCTTTCCCTTTACCTTTACCTTTACCTTTACCTTTACCTTTACCTTTACCTTTAGCTTTACCTTTACGTTTACCTTTACATTTACCTTTACCTTTACCTTTACCTTTATCTTTACCTTTACCTTTACCTTTACCTTTACATTTACCTTTACGTTTCCCTTTACCTTTACCTTTACCTTTACATTTACCTTTACGTTTCCCTTTACCTTTACCTTTACTTTACCTTTACCTTTAGCTTTACCTTTACCGCGGATTTTCTTAATACCTCGACTCCAGCGCCACCTATACCCGACCGGTAAATTTATTCTTTTTTTTTGCCATCACTAATTTTGTCGCATGTGTCGTGCAGAAAAAAACAACTTCGTTTTTTTTAAATTCTTTTCGTTTGAACGCAACTTTAAGACGACAAATTTACTTAGTTTTCTGTTTTTATTTTGTATACACGTAAATTTATTGTTTGCTAACTTCTTTTGTTTTTGAATCTTCAACTTCAGCTTTGTTCTATTTGAACTTTAAAAGTACCCGTATACTTTTTTTCCGAAAATTTCAGCGCAAATTATGTTCCGTTTGTTTCAGTGAACTTAATTAAGTAAACAAGGTAGGAGAATTCTGAAGATGAGTAATGACAACAACACCAACAACATCAAACTACAACAAAATAGTAGCAGTGACAGTAGCAACAAAAGGAGCAGTATCAACAGGAACAACAAAAAAATAGTAACAGTGACAATAACAACAAACAATTATACCAGGGCTGCTCACCTCATAGGCACTCAAAGCACAATTGTTTTTGTTTTGTTCCGAATCATAGGCACAGATACATATTTTCACTTCAAATATGAAAATAAAATTTTCTTTGCACTCCCATAAGCACTCAGATATAAAAAAATTGTATATGTATGTGCCTATGATTCATATTGAATGTGCAGAGCAAAGGCACTTTGTATAGGAGCTCGAGCACTGCCGTAATAACAAATCGTCGCTATAGAAGAAAAAAGACGCAAACTGTTTTGTTGATGAAAAAACCGCAAACTTTTTTTCTTTCAAAGAAAGACGCATTAAAAATATTTTTCGAAAGAAAGACTCCTTATTTTTTTTTTGATAACGAAGAAAGACGCTTTATTTTTTTTTTACTATAAAGAAAGACGCATTTAAATATTTTTTAGGAAAGAAAGACGTATTCGATTTTTTATTTTTCTTTGTCAATATTAATGCTAATGCGTCTTTCTTCGCAGTTAATAATGCTAATGCGTCTCTCTTCGTCGAAATATTTTTTAATGCGTCTATCTTCGTCGACATGTTTTGTAAAGCGTCTTTCTTCCCCGACATATTTTTAATGCGCCTTTTTCGTCGACAAATTACTGACATGCGTCTTTCTTCTTCCGGAGCGACGAAATGTGAAATGAAAAAAAAATTCAAAAAATGAAAGCACTAGCTCAATTTCAAACATTTCAATTACAACCTAACCTAAAAATCAAATTGTGAAAACAGCGCATCAGCTGTTTACTTGCAAATGTTTACGATTTTGTGTTCAATAACTTTGGTTGATAATTTTCTCTTTTACTCGTTTTTACTCTTAATTTGTCACTGGTGCTCTTGTTGCAAGTAAAGTTGTTGAACAAAGCTACTGTAAAAAATTTGTATTCAAAAAATTTTCATATAAAAAAAAAGAAAATTTTATGTATGTGATACTACCATTTGAAAATAAATTCTAAAATAATATTTTATTGGAATTCATAAAAAAATTTAAATCAGCAAAAAAATTTTTCAGTGCCTTTACAAAATTTGTAGATGTATTGAGTTTTGTGCTTTCAATACGAGAGCGTTGAGCAGGCCTGAATTATACAAAAACTATAGTTGCACCTTAGTCACTGTCGAGTTTCGACAGTAGGCAGCACTCTAGTATTTATTATTTTTTTTTTTTTAATTTTTTGAGTATTAATATTCGATTTCGCATGCACTGAGTTTTGCAAAAAAAAAAATGTTGGCTAATTTTACGAGTTAGAGTGTCTACACGGTTATGGAACGGTTATCGATTACTTTATTCACCCTAAGCATTTTGAAGTCCATTGCTATCTAGAATCTTGATTATTAACGCTGTTACAATCAATATTTTTTTGATCAAAATTATTAATTAATATCTATTCTGTGCACTAATACGTACAACTAAGTATAAAAAAAGCAGTTTTTTGTTTTATTAATTTTGTTTGTTTGGGTTTAGTTCAGCGATTAACACGAGCAACAAACAATAATATTTGATGTACTTAATTCTAACTGGAATTCAATTAAGTTGGGCAAATACAAGAGTATGCGCGTGTACACATGTGTGCATACATACCGCTACCTTATACTAAAAAGTGCATGACTCAAATATTTTTAGCAAATTATAATTATATAGAAAGTACTTGCATACAAAAATTATTGCATTAGGGTACGGCCAGACGGCACAAGAAAGTTCTTTCAGAAAGTGAAACACTCAAATTTTTGTATTGTTGTTTAAAAAAAAAAAAAAAGAGAAATAAAAAATTTGAATTTTTCACGAAATAGCGTTGGGTATCGCATTGAACTTGTACATATATTTTTCAACAAGCTATTCCAACAAATGCTATGTAATGAATTTATGAGTTAGGATCTTCTTCACATTAGAGCAACAATATGCACAAATAGCACTTCAGGGTCGGCACAGCATATAAAAGGCCGCTTTCTCTCTATACCGGCCAACAGTGTTTTGTTAAGTCTTACTGAATTTCAACAAAAATGAAGCACAGCAAAATAGTTGCAGTAAATTTCGCTATTTTTCTCGCATTGGTATACGTCAGTATGGCAGTTGTATATGAATTGGGTGAACCAAGAGATGGCGAGCAGATAATACACACGGCTATCGGCACTTTTCCTCGTCGAACGGTGGAAACATTTATAATTTATAATCCAGTAAGAACAATACCTCTTTTTTGTTGTTTGTTTTTTTTTTCGACGAGGTAGGAATGCCTACGAATTATTTGTGGAACGACTTTTCGTCATCACTTTTCAAGTTTGATCTGGTTATAAACTGGTTTCAGCGATGTGCCAACGCCAGTACCGACAAGAGAGGACGGAAATTCCTTCCCCAATAAATAAGAAATAGATATAAGTACATGCACAGCATAGTATTCTCTCGCATATGTACGTATGTATGTATGTAAGTAACGTTGAAAAATTGAACAATTTTTTATGCTTATAAGCGGGAAGTGCTTACATACATACATATACATACATATATCAAAAATTCGCTTACAAGCACCAAATGTGTTGAGACTGTACTTTTATTTTAGTTCCTCGACTGTCGGTGCACTGCACCCCAAGGACGCATAAAATCGATTCTAAAATGTGAAAAGTAGACTTACTAATTAAGGAAAAAGTTAGTGCTTTTTTTAGCGAGAAATGTTGTGCCTATGTACTTAAACCAGTGGCGTAGTAACAGGGGGGGACAAACCCCCCCCCCCCGAAAGATTCGTTTTTACCATAAAACCATATCTGACTTTATTAGCATACATTTCTTTTTCAGGAAAAAATCAATGAGAATAGTAATTTTTCGAAATTGGTAATTCGAAATTTAGCGCTTTTTCACGAAGTATTACTTATAATTCTAGCGTTTGTTGAGCCGTAGGAAAGTGCAAGAACCGCAGGAATTTTACCACAATTTACATTATTTGTACTTATATTCGCTCTTTTGTGGTAAAATTCCTACGGTTCCTGCACTTCCCTACGGCTCAACAAACGCTACAATTATTATACGGTATTGCTGTTATTCAAAGTAACGCCAATTATTTCAATTTCAAGTTTTCTTTCAATTACTTATAATCTTAATCAAATAATATTAGTATAAACTACAATGGGAATAAATATGCAATGTATAAGAGTATCTGAACTTGAGATTTTACTTAATGTCTGTCAAAATGGAATAATAGAAAACTAAATTATATAAGAAAATTATTATTTATAACCGTAGCACATAGGTACAAATATTTTATTGTGTACATCTATTCCAAATTGCTTGTTTAATGCAAAATTTTAATAATTTGTGTTAAAAGTAGAGCTCTCGATTTTTTTTGGAACATTTTCGAGTAGCCCGAACAGTTGTTGTTCAAATGCTCGAAGAGTTGTTTGTTTGTTTATTACCCGTATGTTTGTACGGGCATTTGAACAATTCGGGTATTTTGAAGTTTGTTTTTTTCTTTTGTTTATTATTATTATTTTTTTTTTCTTTATATGTAGTTTTTTTATTTTTGTTTTTCCGATACACATTTTTTTGTTTGTAAGCTCGAATGCTCGAATGTTTGTACGGGCATTTGAACAACAAACGGGCTTCAAACAAAAACGATCAGATCGAATTGCTCGATACCCGGGTATCTAGGGCTCTAGTTAAAAGTCGATTTTATTGAAAAATATATACAGTGACTCAAAAAAAAAATCATACGCCAGAGTTTTTAAATTTATTTCAAAGAGTTCTGTCGAAAATTTGACTCTCTTATTTTCGTTTAAAAATGTAAACAATTTTTCAATAAAAATCGCCTTAAGCAGGATTTCTAAGCTCATGGAAAAATCCGAAAAATCGTAGAAATTTCTAAAAGTGGATTAAAAATTTCAAAGCGCGGCCAGAATTTATAGAAGATTTTGAGGAGATTTCTAAGTGAACTGTTATGTAGCCAACCAATTTTAGTGTAAAAAGTGCTATTCTCAATGCTGTAAAAATTTCCGTCGATTTTAGTAATTTTTTTCTGTAGGGTGTTTGCGTTATATTAAACCGTTCCAATTAAAATTTCCGAAAAGCCAATGAAATTTTTCAAAAAGTTGAATGTTGCATATTATTATATTGCAATTGAATGGGCTGCAAAATTGCATACTCAAAAATCTTCTAAAAAATGTAGCTTTATAATTCTTAGCCCCTTTTTATGATAAGTACTTCCTTAACTTTGAAAAATTGGAAATACTAAAAATACTGCCTAAAAAGTTAACAATAATCGCTGCTAAATATCTGGGTTACTTTCGAGCATCACCTACATTAACCAAGATATGCGTTAGAAATATAAATTAAAATTAAATATAAAGCACAAAAAGAAAATTATTGTAGGTACATATGAAAAACCCTGTATCTAGTAGTGATGTGCGGCTTTGTGCGACGTAATTTTTTGTCGGCTAACTACTAATTGTACTACTTAGATATCATGTCCGGGGGTTAATTTGACTGAGTCTGACAGAGCAACATAACAAAACCAATTTTTAACATGAAAAAGAGTGATAATTTTTTTTTAAATATCCCAACTTTAAAAGCTTAAAACTATAAACTTAGAATTATTGGAAACCAAGGATTTTATTGAAAAGTGTTAATAATTACTTGAACCTTCATCACGATTACTTAAATGAAATGCTTTAAATAATAAATATTCAAGTTGAAACTAGCACTTAAAAATATGTAAGAAAAAAAAAATAACTTCAGATATGCTAAGTTACGACCATCTGGGGCAAGTGCAGAGTATGGGGTCGGGAAAAAAGCGATGAATTATTGTTCCCCATTCTATTTCCAATATGTGGGTATGTTTTTTTTTCTGTAATTGTAACAATTTTACAAAATTCAATTTTGGGCGCATAAAACTTGAAAATCTACCTATGCGCGTAGATTTCCAGAAGAGAATATGAGACTTACTTTTGAAGTATAGTTAAAGGCCCTTGGTAACTGACAATCTGGCATGTCAAGCTGTGTGTATGTGTGAGTTTTTTTTGTGTGTGTTAGTACATTCGGTAGTCCTTGTGCTACACGTTCTTGTTGTCGGGCTCGCGTTGATGAGAATCAAATCTTTTAGATATTTGCGTCAATCACCCGACACACACACATATGTATACACTTCTTAACATTCCAGATTTTAAGTGACCAAGGGCCTTAAGAGTTTGATATATGTATTATAAGCGATATTTGTGTACTAAAATGTTAAATTATAGTCTGAAAAAATTACATTTCGCTAGCTTAGAGTGCAAACTGTGTAAGTCCATTTTTATGAAAAAGTGTATTTTTATGTAGAACGCTAGAAACGTTCCGCGCTAGACAAGTCTGTGATACTTGTCATATTTCTACTCGTTGTTATTCAGTGATACGCAAATTGTGTAAGTCCAAAAAGCGAAAAAAATTGTGTAAGTCCAAAATATTTATATGAACAGAAATTTTTTTTCATTTGGAATTTTTTTTTCTTTTTTGTTTTTTGTCTCTCCTACAAAGTTTTAAAAAAGGACTTACACAATTTGCATTCTAAGCTAGCGATTTTTATCATTTGTAAAAAAAATTGTAGTTTTTTTTGGTAATTTTAGGGCCTTATTTTGCAAAACGCAACGCGACGCAACGAGTCACCCAGAGTCACTTTTTGTCGTGTTCGTATTTTGTATCTCTTTAGGTGACTGAAAGTGACTGTAAGTGAATCGAAGTGAATGTGTTACGTTTTTTGGTGAGTATGTTACGTTTTTGGTATTTTATAAAACGCAAAGTGACGAAAACGGTCACTTTAACTGTCAAAAGAGTCACTTCCTTTTGTTCGAGTGAGCATTCAATATTAGTTAATTTACAACGGCTAAAATTAGCCAATTTTAAAAAAAAAAACGGGGTATCAATCGACGCGTTTCAATCTCGCGAACCCGAATATGATGCTGAACAATTTTTTTCTTTGATTTAAATTAAACAGTTCTTAATAAAAACGTTTTAACTTTACACACACACGAACACACAAATGCATCTTATTTTTTAACACTGAATAACACGTACATATGTATATTTATATTAACACACGCATTTTTTTAATATGTTGCATATATGTAAATATTTTATTCAAAAAAAAAAAAACAAACTAAACAAAACACGTACATATGTACATATGTATTTACACATAATGTCAAGAAATAATTTTTTTATTTTTGTTGACTTCCCATTAAACACTGAAAAAGAAATTCTCAAACGTTGAGAAAATATTGTTTCTAAATTTGAGAATCAGCATATATATAAGTTGAAAATAAACATATTTTAATGCGTTCATCAAATATTGTTTATCAATTTTAGAATAACTTACAACACATTTGAAAAAAAACTTGTTTCACATTTTGTATCATTTCACGAATTTCATCATGTCAAGGTTTCAAGGAACGAAGAAATTTTGTATGTTTGCAAATTTCAATCAGCGTTCGTTGTTTTACTTCAGCAGTTGCGGTTGAAATGATGATGGTTGAAAATGATTGTGTGTAATAATGATTCTGTATTTCTTACTCTTATTTTATTTGTTTGTTGCTTTTTGTGAAGTTACACAAACTTTATTAAAAACATAGTTTGTTTCTCATATGTATGTATGTATGCATATTAAAAAATATATGTATTAATATACTCATGTGACTGTATAAAAGGCACCGGCGAAACTCACCCGCACGGGTAAAAGAAAAACATCACATCAGAGTACAAAAATGTAATACATATGTACATACTAGAGCTCTCGATTTTTTTTGAACATTTTCGAGTAGCCCGAACAATTGTTGTTTAAATTCTCGAACAGTTGTTTGTTTGTTTATTACCCGTATGTTTGTACGGGCATTTGAACAATTCGGGTATTTTGAAGTTTTTTTTTTTTCTTTTGTTTATTATTTTTTTTTTCTTTATATGTAGTTTTTTTATTTTTGTTTTTCCGATACACATTTTTTTTGTTTGTAAGCTCGAATGCTCGAATGTTTGTACGGGAATTTGAACAACAAACGGGCTTCAAACAAAAACGATTAGATCGAATTCCTCGATACCCGGGTATCTAGGGCTCTAGTACATACATCTATTTATTCCATTCCATTTCTGCGCTCATAACACAAACTCTCTCACTATCCCTCAATTTTTCTGTACTCTAGAGTACAAATATGTAATACATACATACATCTATTGATTGCATTCCCTTTCGTACCAACTTTGAAATTGGAGAAAATGAAATCTATCAAATTGAGAATCAGCCCGAAATCCCATACTAAAAATGTGCCTCAAATGAACCTCAAATTGAAAATGAAAAAAAAATGTTTATTGGGTTGCAAGCTGCCAATTTTCCAGGGTTAACCAATCAATAAAACAGTTCGATTAAAAAAAAACACACCAAAAATTACTAAGGAAATGAAGAAAACCAGAAAAGTGGTAAATAGGCTACGTAAAGCGTTTGACAATCGTCGTGACTACGCAACGGAGCGAACGAAAAAACGTAAAAGCTTATAAAATACCAACTTTTAGGTGAAGGTGAAAGTGAGTGACTGCGACGCAACGAGTCACGGCGTTTTGTAAAATAAGGGCGTTAATTTTGGTAAATTTTTTATATTGGCTGTGACAAACACCGCCCCGCCCCCTTCCCCCCCGAAAAATTCTCTAGCTACGCCACTGACTTAGATACTACTTATGTATAAGCAGGAAACTGTGCACATGTGCATATACACTGAAAAACAACTTACTCAGATTATGGAAAAGTGGAAAAGATTCGACGCTAAACAAATACTCGTATTTCCATTGTTCTGATGTACAATTTTCTACAAATCAGAGAATAAAAGCCACGTTTTAAAGCAAATTGTATTCAAAACAATGAAAATATGTATGTCTTTAGCGCCGCATCGTTCTCCTTTTTCCATAAAATGAGTAATTTTTTTCGAATTTACATATTTTATTAAATTTATTTTTCCCTTAATAATTTTAAAAATTAATTTTCCAGCAAATGAAATTTAATGGTTTCTAAATAACTCGTTTCACAGTGGAATCACTTGACAATGACCAATGCTTCAATTCGGTAAATTTTGACAAGGGCGGTCTCAATAGACATTATGCAGTAGTTAAACTCATAAGAAGTAATTGGAATTTATGTGATGCGAACTATAATTACACGATTTATGGTATATGTGTATGATAACGTGATGTTTCACGTTAAAAAACACAAAAAAAAACTTAACCCTCCATCGGTGTGGTGGGGTATAACATATCCCGGCACATGCATTATCTTAAATATACTTATATTATATGTATTATTAATAACAGTGAGCCACGGCTCCCAATAGCTCTTATTAACATTAAATAGCGTGAACTGGTAAATCTTTCGATTTCATTTGAATGGAGGGCCACCTTTTGAAAAGAATGCCACAATAATGTAATATTTTTTTTTTGTCATACGTCAAATAACACAATTTTTTAACACTTCTTCGTTCGGCATTATGGATACATTAAATAATTTTTTTGTAGTCAATTCTTTTTTTTTTTATTTCAAGTTCAGTTCTCTGGTGTTAGCATTCCTGCATGATAAGTTCTTTCAGAAGCACAAAATATCTGCTATTACTGGCGCTATTTTAAATAATTTTTCTTAGTTCAGGCAGGCCGTAATAATGTATTCTAATAAATAAATCTTTTAATTGGAAAACCAAAATGGAAAAAATTAAAATGTGTTTTATTTCGATTTCTGCTGAATTAATCTAAGCAAATACTTCTTTTGCGGGGGACGAATGATGGCGTTTAATATGTGAGCATTAACCCGAATAACCCTGGCGTTGCCATAAAAACTGAACAAATTAAGTTAACTGCGTGTGCGTTAACCGTTATGACGCAGAAATATCGGCGCTAACACTTGTCGCATAGAACATAAAATTTTAGTGAAAGCTTTCATAGTTATAACAACGTGAAAATGAGTGAAATAAAAAAAGTGAAAAAATGACAAAAAATTAGCAGACGTAATAAGTAGGTAAGTGCCTATAATTTGTTTAAAAAAAAGCAAAAACACCATCGAGTTGCATCGATTGAAAAGGCTTTTAATCAAAATTCACGTCACGGCAACGCCAGAGCCGATAGGGTACAGGTTTTTTTCTGATAGATTTCTTTTTAATTTTCCGGCAATTTAACGTTGTTTATGGTATTATATATAGTTTTTTATACTCAGCTGTACTAGTACACAGAGTATAATAGTTTTAATCACATAACGGTGGATTGTAACAGAATGAAATAATCGAGATAGATATAGACTTATATATATCAAAATGATCAGGGTGAAAAGAGAAATCGATTGAGCCATGTCCGTCCGTCCGTCCGTCCGTCCGTCTGTCCGTCCGTCCGTCCGTCTGTCCGTCCGTCCGTCTGTAAACACTCTAACTCGCGCAAAAATTGAGATATTTTGATGAAATTTGAAATGCAAGTGGGTATTGAGACTGGGACGGTTGGTATTGAAAATGGGCGAAATCGGACCATGACCACACGCCCACTTTTCCTATATAGAAAAATCGGAAATTTGGTATCTCAGTCCCTAATATAGCTGGAGCGATGAAATTTTACCCACGTGTTGAGCTCAGGCCCCTATGAAGAAATTTGGTGAAATTTTGGAAAATGGGCGGTGCCGCGCCCACTTTTTAAGGGTCAAACATGGAAAGTTTTATATGTCATAACTCAGAAACCATTGAAGATATATTGATGAAATTTGGTGTGCGTGATATACTTACTTAGGCAAATGTTTGGACTAAAAATTGTCAAAATCGGTTGACGACCACGCCCACTTTTATATATGTGTATTATAAAGTGACCTAATAAAAACATTTTAAGCGATATCTTTGTCAAATATAAAGATAATTCATTGAAATTTTGTGGCATGAGTTGTACAATAAACCCAAAAAAAAAAAATAGAAAAATTTTTGAAAATGGGCGTGGCACCGTCTCTGTTTAGACAAAGGAATATACGAGATTTCTTAGCCTATAACTCGACAAATAATTAAGATATTATGACGAAACTTTTTTTATACACTTCTATAACTTGTGTTAATATATACGCAAAAATTTATTCAAATCGGTTTATGACCACGCCTACTTTTTAACAAAGATATTTCTGGAACATCCTTTGGCAATTTTTAACGTGAAATCTTTGTAAGTAGGAGTCGTAAAGGAATGAAATTTTGCACAAATAATAATATTCATATGCTTAGTTGGATGACTGATAAAAATGTTGAAAATGGGCGTGGCTACGCCCACTTTATGCAGCACTCGCTTTATATAAAATACACCGTATTTCCATCAAACGCAAACAAACAATGAAAGCATACAGCTGAGGATTTAATGTTCGATTCCACTCGAACTTAGGCTTCCTTGCTTGTTTTTACTAAATTCTTTGATTATCTCGCATATAAATCTATCGCTGAAGGATATCTTAGACTATAATAAGTACCTGGATGACCGAGCTTATCTCGGGCTGCCATTT